>JAWWNH010000029.1:56760000-57960000 GCA_034641385.1 Darevskia mixta
CTCCAGCGTGGCTGCGGAGCGTCAGGGATCTGGCATCCCCCGGCTCATCGGTCTGTGGGGTAGAATGCCATGGTGGTTGTTTTAAAAGCTGTAATGTTTCTTGGTAACACATCATGATTTATTCAGCCCTTGTTTGACAGAGCTGCTTTATCAAAAGCTCATGTTGGGGGGGGGGGCGAGTGGCCAGAGGAAAGGAGCGGAGAGCAGGCGAGTTCTCGGTTGCGCTCAATGCTTCTTATGTACTGCAGAAATCCATTTCATCTGTGCACAGCGGAGGAGAGTCGAAGCAGGTTCCTTCGCGTGGCTCAGACCTGCACTTTGCTTCTGCCTTTTGAAATGTCTGGCTGGTGTATCTGGATGGGGAGCCCACCCTGTAATCGAGGCCTATAATAATAAGAATTTAATAATAATTTATTATTTATACCCCACCCATCTGGCTGGGTTTCCCCAGCCACTCTGGGTGGCTAACAACAACAACAACAACAACAACAACAACAACAACAAAATAATAATAATAATAATAATAATAATAATAATAATAATTACTATTACTATTATTATTATTGAATTATTCTGAAGAATTATTCTGAAGAAGTGTGCATGCACACGAAAGCTCATACCAAGAACAAACTTAGTTGGTCTCTAAGGTGCTACTGGAAGGAAGTTTTTATTTTTTATTTTGTTTTGACTATGACAAACCAACACAGCTACCTACCTGTAGTAATAATAATAATAATAATAATAATAATAATAATAATAATAATAAAGCGATCAAACATTAAAAACATCCGTAAACAGGACTGCCTTCAAATGTCTTCTAAAAGTCAGATAGTTCTTTGTTTCCTTGACATCTGATGGGAGGGCGTTCCACAGGGAGGGCGCCACTACCAAGAAGGCCCTCTGCCTGGTTCCCTGTAGCTTCACTTCTGGAAGGAATTGGATTGGCTCTTAGAGGTAATATAACAGGAAAGCAGCTTAGGGCGGGCAGTATTGCTCCTGGGAGAAGTGAAACAGAGGAGCTGACAGATGGCCTTCCATAGCTGCGACAGCTGAATGCAGGGATGGCTCAAGCTGTGGTCCTCTAGAGATGTTTCTGTGCTCCAGCTCCTATCAATCCCCACCAGCATGAACGATGGTCAAAGATGATGTGAGCTGGGAGTCCAGTGACTTTTGGAAAGCCACAGATTCCCTATTCCTGTCATAGGGTGGATTGACTCCATACATATAAAACACATTAAAGGTACATGAGTTCCCCCAAAGAATCCTGGGAACTGTAGTTTAAGAGTGCTTGGAGCTGTAGCTTTGTGGTAGTGAAACTCCAATTACCAACATCCTTTGGAGAAAGTCATGTGCTTTAAATGTGCACTAATGTACTTCGAATGTGTGGCGTGGATCAGCCATTAATGGAGACTGGAGTCTTCAGATACCATAACAGACCCCTGAGTACAACAGCTGAGGTTTGGAACCTTCATAGTCTGTCGGGGGGGCGGGGGTCGTCCCAGGAAGCATTTGGGTGTCCTCTATTGGAAGCAGGATGCTAAGCTAGAGAGGTCGGATCCAGCAAAACTCTTTACAGTATTCTTGTTTGTGAACAGCTAATACGAGAGTGGCAAATATGAGAGTGGAAACTATGTCTTGACTAGGGTTGCTACCTTTTTGCTCACTGTGCACCTGTAGGGTTGCCATAATCAACACTGGAGAAAAGTTATTCTTCTTGTTGTTGTTATTAGCGATAAGAAGTTGACATCCTTCTCCCTGAGGTGCTTGATTTCCACATGCAGTGAGCTGTTGGCATGGGGCAACATTCAAACATGCCTGCATTCTGAAATGTTGCCCTGCTTGGAGAAAGTTTGGATTGACTCTTAGAGATAATATAACAGGAAAGCAACAGTATCTCATAGCACAGTTCTAGTTTCGGGTTAGAATGTGCCTTCTCGGCATATTCAGTGCCTGCAATCCAGGAGTGCAGGATGCTGTCGGCCAAGGATGTCCATTGGTCAAGCAGCTGAAAGGAACTGGTTGTGTTTCAGTCTGCCCAGCTACGAGCTGGTGGAGCTATCATCCGGATCGGCCCCTGGGGCCTGCTCCGAAATAGCAACTTGTAACTAAGGGACGATCTCCCGACCGATTCTCCTGACCGCATCCACATCAAAAGCATTTGTGCGAGTGACTCATCTCCACAACTCGCTCACATGAAGACAGGAGCGGCATCTCTCCAGAACCCATCTGCAGCTCACAAGATGATCATATGGATAAGACGTTCACATGACCTGGCCACGAGAAACAGCTCCAAGCGGCATTCTGCAGCTGCAAAAGCTTGAAAGCAATAATTAAATATTAGCAATAACCTCGTATTCCACAGGAAACCATTGCAGAGCCTGCTGGGGGTTAGTCCTTTCTCTTCTGGCCCTGCGTGGGGCACCATGATGGCTAAGGATCAGTCCCATCCCCTGATTAACGGGCTTGCCAGTTTACAACCTGGAGTTTCTCTTGGATTCATGTCCATCGAGGCATTAGCATGCAAGGCAGGGGCTGTGGCAGCTGTAGCTGCTGCTTCTTGTGTTATTCCAGCTCCCTCCCCCTCCTGCCTTGTCCATTTCTCCACCTGCTGAGAGGCACACCTGCTCTCTACCTGCAGGCAGAGGAGCAGGTGGACTGCAAGGGTGGGAGGGGACTGACAACAAAGCTTGATATTACCTGCCAATTCAGCAATGGTTGCAAAGGTAGAGAACCTGGCAGTCCTGCTGATTGAGGTAAAACCTAGCAGGCTTTGGGGGGTATTGATTAAATAGCTTCAACCGATATAAATTTGCATGTTGCAAATGCATGGAGCAAACACCTTTTTGCTTCTTTTTCATCAGCTGAGGCATAGCTGTCAACCCTCCCTTTTTTTGCGAGAAACTCCCTTATTCCAATGCCGTTTCCCGCTGCTATCCCAGATTGTTGAAATCCCTTAAATTTCCTGGATTTCAAAGGAAGCAGCTCCTCTCCCTCCCTGCCGGCCAGGGAGGCTCCTCAGCTGTGTTGCTCGGCTGCCAATAAGGAGTCTGAGACCGACTGGGGGACGGAGCTTGCATGCCTTGTGCAGCCAGACCCTCACGCCCAACCAGACAGCCAGTCTGCCTGCCATCTACGCGCTCGCTCTTTTGCTCACCCGTTTGCGCACAGCCTCTGGAGCACAGGGTGGCGAGGCTACTTGGTGCCATTGCACCGCCCTTGCGGCATCCCTTATTTTCGAATCCGAAAGTTTGAAAAAAAAACCTTATTTTCAAATCTGAAAGTTGACAGCTATGCCCCTCCTCACCTAGCTACCAGTGGCGTAGGAAGGGGGGTGCGGTGGGTGTGGGTTTTTTGTTTTTTTAAAAGTGTCTTGAGCCCAATTTTTATTTTATTTTATTTTTAAAACACATACTTTTGCCATTTTGTCACCCCCCCCCTCAGTGATGACACCCTGGGGCAGTCTGCACCCAACGCACCCCCCTTCCTACGCCACTGCTTCAGAGATTTTCTATGCTGACAAACTGGCTACTTAAAAGGGGAGGCAGAGTTGCAGATTTTAACTTGTGACTGTAGAAGATTGTTTGCATCGGTTATGCCAATTGCTTTGAGCTTCCAGCCCAAAAATGAAGAGGCGCAGTGTTGCCAACTGACCAGAAAGAAACAAGCCCATGTGTCTTCTGTGCCTTTAACAGCAATCAGACCCACATTTTTCAGAAAAATATAACCTACACTGTGGAGGAAAACATTATCACCTCCTGATGTTGCTAAAGACTTCCCCTCCAACATTTCTCTGATGAAAATAGGGATGTCATATTCTTCTTCTTCTATTATTATTATTATTATTATTATTATTATTATTATTATTATACCCTGCCCATCTGACTGGGTTGCCCCAGCCACTCTGGGTGGCTTCCAACATATATAACCACATAATAAAATATTAAACATTTTAAAAAAACTTCCCAATACAGGGCTGCCTTCAGATGTCTTTTAAATGTTGTATAGTTACTTATCTCCTTGGTTTGCGGGTCACATAACTCCATACCCTCCAACATTTCCCCACTGAAAATAGGGACGTCCTAAGGAAAAAATGAGAGCTGGACCATAAAGAATGAAGTGAGAGCTGGACCATAAAGAAGGCTGATCGCCGAAGAATTGATGCTTTTGAATTATGGTGCTGGAGGAGACTCTTGAGAGTCCCATGGACTGCAAGAAGATCAAACCTATCCATTATTAAAGAAATCAGCCCTGCGTGCTCACTGGAAGGACAGATCCTGAAGCTGAGGCTCCAGTACTTTGGCCACCTCATGAGAAGAGAAGACTCCCTGGGAAAGACCTTGATGTTGGGAAAGATGGAGGGCACAAGGAGAAGGGTACGACAGAGGACGAGATGGTTGGACAGTGTTCTCGAAGCTACCAACATGAGTCTGACCAAACTGCAGGAGGCAGTGGAAGACAGGAGTGCCTGGTGTGCTCTGGTCCATGGGGTCACAAAGAGTCGGACACGACTAAATGACTAAACAACAACAACAACAACCTCAATCTGTAGTTGTTGGCAGGTGAAGATGGTGAGCTTCTGCTCTGAAAACAAAGCTTCCCTTGCTGGTTTTTGAACATCGTACTACTGGCGAAAGGCACAAGAGCAGCCCAGGCTGTTATTTTCTCATCAGTTGGCAACTCTGCTCTGGCTTAAATGTATTTAACCCAGAGCTGATGAGCCCTGCACTGCATTCCATGTGTACTTTTCTGATGTTATTTTCATTTCTAAGCTCAAGTGTTATTTCTCATGGGTGAGGACAGATTCAGGAATCTTTCACCCCGGGATTAGATATGAGCCTTCTGTAAATTTTATCACAAAGGGTGAAAATGTTGAAACAGGAGATACAAAGGAAAAGGGGGTGGGGGCAGAAGAAATCCTATCTGTGTCAGGATCTCACACTCGCTAGTTCACTTCGCAGTTTAAGTAAATAATTCTCATCTCTTAAGTCTTCTTGGGGGGAAGGGTGGGGTCACATAAATGTGGCTCTTTTTTCTTATTTGGAATGGGCTATTTTGATAAGAGCTGGGTGTCAGGAATCTGTAACTTTCCCAAACTATGGAGACTGAGAACTCTTACTTTAGCTTTCACAGGGAGATATAAAAGACTATCAATTAATCTAACTTTTATTGCACCTCTGGGGCATGAGGAAGATGTTATTTAAACAAATGGTTCCTATTACCTTCAATTATTTTGTAAAAAGTTTTTTGGGTTTTTTTTGCACTGAATTATAGGCTTCTCTTAAACGGACAATATGCTTCTCTGCTCCTTGAGGGGGTGAACAGACAGCCAAAAGTTTGTACGGCATGGCTTTGCTTTGTTTTTTTGTTCAGTTGGCGCTTCTTTCCCATGTGCTCAAGCGACGTCGCTGTCTAATTAGGGCAGTAGAGGCTAACCTTGACACTCCAGATGTTTTGGAACTACAACTCCCATCATCCCTGACCACTGGTCCTGTTAGCTAGGGATGATGGGAGTTGTAGTTCCAAAACATCTGGAGTGTCAAGGTTAGCCATCTCTGAATTAGGGTGAGAGCAAGGCCAGGGTGTTTGTGTGTGTGACTGAGTCAGAGAACGGTAGCCGCCGGATACATTGGCTGCGATGATCCAGGTGGGCAGCTTTGATTACATTAGAAGGAATCTCTTGATCTGAAACTATCTTAATTTATTTTACTTTGGTAAAAACAAAAATAAATTTAATGAAGAATGGAGGAATGTTATTTAAAATGAATGTCGTCTAAAATGAAGGTGTTACACCTACATGGAACATTGGTTGGATTAACTCTTGCAATAAGAATATATAGGGCTCTTAGAAGAAGTGTCAGTGTCTATAACTTATCTTTCTTTAGTTATAATTATGTACATTGCTAGTGGAGAGTGGTAATAGGGAAGTCAGCTACATATATATATAATGTTTGTAACTTAGTTTCTTTTTCCAAAAGGAACGGTTAATGAAATTTTGATAATATTAGGATATATATTACTAATAATAATCTTAATTTGTCTATGAAATGAAAAGTTTATGTGTGATTATATTGTGAAAACTATAAGAATGACGTATTTTATTCTTAGTCTGTAGGTCTGTGTATTAGTTTGTATGTTTGTATGTTTGCATGTTTATTTTTCTTTATGTATGCAAAATAAAAAAATGGAAAAAAATGATTATATTAGAAGGAATCTCGCCAGCAGCATGCTTGTGATAAGGGACCCATAATACCCACCTGAGCTCTGAATAGGGTGAAGGGGTTCAACAGTTTGCCAAGTGGCAACTTACCATTGGATGATTCCCACCTGCTTTCTGTTTAGGAGGAGTGAATACAGACAAACACTGGCAAATCAAGTTGATGGACTATGCCGAAAGGGCAAAACTAACTGGGAAGCTCAGGAATCAGGAAGACAAGAATTATTATTTTTTAAAAAAGAATGGGAAATGTTTATAATGTACATACAAAATCCTTGTAAGCAGGTCAAAACATTAGCAGGATTTTAAATACACTTGTAATGTAACAAAATGTATAGATAACTTAGGAAGATGAAAAAATGGAGAAGAATCGATATGCATTTGAAAACAGGATCAAAAGGACCCATGGAAGGGATGGGCGGAAGTCAGGAGATTCAGAGCAATCTCAATATTTTGAATTGTTTTATGTTGTATGTTTATATTTTTGAAAATCAATAAAAAGATTATTAAAAAAAGAATACAGACAAACACAGAAGCTCGTGAAGTAGTTAACTAATAGGTCTATATTTTTATTTTATGGTACCTAAATTCATCCCAACCACATATATTAATCACTGTAAAAAAAAAACATGAGTGTGAAGAGACGAAAGCATTTCTGATGCATCACAAGCCAATAATATTTATTTTGATACTGACAAGGATGCTCTATTTAGTTAAGTTTTATAGAACGCAGAAATTCTCTCCTTTTTTTGGTATTTGCTGTTTATTTAAGATGTTTTAACCTATGTTGTAAACTGCTTAAGAGTTTTGTTTAACTACAAGCAGTATATAAATGGTCCCCAAAAAATAAAAAATATAACCACCCCCAAACCATAGTGAGCACAAATAATCATGAATGCACCATAAAATCTGGAGGGGCCCTAAGGTTGTTCTTCCTGGACCTAGTACTGTTTTCTGTACTCTGTCCTACATATTTTTCCATTCTCTCTCTCTCTCTCTCTCTCTCTCTCTCTCTCTCAGCCCAATATGTCTAGTGCAAAAGCAATGAGATACAAGCTTATTTATTATTGTTTTTGTAAGTCTGATCCACCATCTATTACATCTTGGCTAATACACTGAAGTGCCCAGAAATTCTATTTTTTCTGGTGTTATTAATTTGTCTGGGATTCCCTGGGATATAGGGAATTTTCTTCCCATATTTATATATATAGAGAGAGAAAGATACATTATTGTTTTTTGACTTGAATGGCTCTTTGCTTGACTCAATACACTTCTTGAGGACAAGAACTGCTTATTGAATTTGACATGGATGATCCACCTAACGGCATGAGGGGTCTGGAAGGAGGAGGTAGACCTCATACTATCCAAATATTACATTGTGGGAAAGGGACCTGTCGCCTTTTCTCAGTTCTCACAATCCCAGTAAGATCTCAGATATAGGGGTGAGACCAACTCAACCATTGAAAAAGGCAAGCAGGGATTATTAAAGGGGGGGGGGGCTTGCATTTGTGTCTGTACTGAAAGGTCTTTCATGGCTTTATGACCAAATATTTACCTTTCCTCTTCTGCAGAGGTTTGCCAGCTGACCGGAAACACATTGTCTAGGCTTACTTATGTGCCTCTCAACAGTAGCTCAGCCTCTGGAAGAAATCATTGGGTGGTAGTTAACTTGAGTTTCACTTAGAATAGACCTGTTGAAATTAATGGAACCAACTTGGTCATGTTCATTAATTTCAGTGGGTCTACTCTGAATACTCCCCGCTGTGTTCATGATCATCATCGGATCAAGCAGCTCTTTAAAGGGACAGTTTACAGGGCTGAATTTAAAAGATGGCAGCCGGAACCACAGATAGATTTGCTTCTGCAGATAGAGGGAGAGAGACAGACAGCACTGCGTTCTTATTTCTCATCTAATAATAATAATAATAATAATAATAATAATAATAATAATAATAATTTATTATTTATACCCCGTCCATCTGGCTGGGTTTCCCCAGCCACTCTGGGCAGCTTTCAACAGAACATTAAAATACAATAATCTATTAAACATTAAAAGCCCTCCCTAAACAGGGCTGCCTTCAGATGTCTTCTAAAGGTCTGGTAGTTGTTGTTCTCTTTGACATCTGGTGGAGGGTGTTCCACAGGCGGGGTGCCACTACCGAGAAGGCCCTCTGCCTGGTTCCCTGTAACTTGGCTTCTCGTAGTGAGGGAACCGCCAGAAGGCCTTGGCACTGGATCTAACACAACTCCATAACCAGTCATCTGTTAAAGAGAGTACCTGCTTCTAAACTGTTGTTTCAGCTATTTCGTACCCTCCAAGTATCCCTATTTTCCAGAGACAGTCCTGGAATTACAAAAGCCATCCTGGCTTCTGATTTGATCCCAGAATGTCCCTATTTCCCCTGTCAGTACCATTGCCTTTGAGCTTGGGGATGAGCCGGCGCTTGCCCTGAGTGACGGTGGTGGCAGCAGTGGCAGTTGTGAGGGTGCACCCCGTTGCCTCTCCATGGCCACTGCTGCTGGCCTTGGGCAGCTCATAGCGGCTGCTGGAGAGCGACCAAGGAGGAGGAGAGGCTGCTGACACCGAGGCCCAGCCTTGTGTGATACACCGGTTTTTTTGTTTTGTTTTGTTTTTTATTGAAACTTTAAAAGAAGTACAAGGAAATACAACAGGACCAATAAATCCAGTGATCCAAAATCAAAAATCCAGAAGGAAACCAAACAATATTCCTTTCCTTGTTACATATTGTTTTATTCTTTCTCGCTCTAGTCTCCCAATTCCTCCATTTACTCCCCTATTGTATCTTCCCCTTATACCTCATCCCCCTCCCCCCTTAATCCCCCCTTCCCCCCTTCCCCCCCAGTACTTCTCAGCTTCGTTTTGAATTACCTCTTTTGCAATTCGAATTTACTCATACCTCTTTCTTAAGTTCTTATTCTCCATTCATTATTCCCCTTGAGTCTTTAGGTCGCTGCAATTAAATGGTCTTTTCCACTTTCTGGCTAATATAGATCCTAAATTTTTCCCAGTTTTCACTTTTTTCTTGTTTTAGTCCTCTAAATTCCCCATGTCTTGTTTCTAAGTTATAGTAATTTAACAATTTCAATTGCCACTCCTCTATAGTTGGGATGTTATTTGACTTCCAATTTTTTCCTATTAACAACCTTGCGGCTGCCATGGCATACATCAGTGTTTTTCAACCACTGTTCCGCGGCACACTAGTGTGCCGCGAGATGTTGCCTGGTGTGCCGTGGGAAAACAGGGGCGCCGTGGGGCAGGGCAGGGCGCGGCGGCGGCCGCCTGGGCTCAGGGACGCCGCGAGGGCGGTGCAATGGCACCAAGTAGCCTCGCCACCCTGCGCTCCAGAGACTGCGCGCGAACGGGAGAGCGAGAGAGCGAGCAGCAGGCTGGCTGTCTGGTTGGGCGTGAGGGTCCGGCTGCTGGGGAAGGAGGGAGCCTCCCCCTGGCCCTCCTCCCGCTTCCCCCTCCCCCGCCCGCACAGCCGCCTGGGCCTGGGCCGGGCTTGGGCCGAGCGCCGGAGGCGCTCGGCAGAGCCTTAAAACTTTCCGGAGCGGCCGTGGCGCTTGGGGGCAATGTGGCTGCTGTGGCTGCTCCTGGGCTCGGCGGGTGAGTCGGCGCCGGGCACGCACCCACAGAAAGAAGGGGATGGGGGGGCGGGAAAGAGCTCGGCTCTCGAGGCTGGAGGGCGAGCTGGGGGAAGGGGAGGCGAGCGCGCCACGCCATGGGGACGGACCTGCAGGAACCCCGGAGGGCAGCGGCGCCTCACGCCCCCCTCGTGTTACTTACTATGTCCCCCTCAGGCTGAGGGTGGCGGAGGAGGTGCGGGCTTTGCGAGGGTCCAGGACCCCTCAGTGTGGACTTGGAAAGGAGGGAGAGCCGCCTCACACAAAGCACAACATGCGCAGCAACTTGGGAGTGCGTTTGCGTCTACTCTTTCCAGGGTTAACTGGATATCCTCGGACAATGCTGTTTGGTTGCAATAGCCCCAGATGGGGATAAGTACTACGATACCAGGTTTTTGGTTTTGTTTGGGGTGCGTGTGTGGTAGAGTTGCTTATTCCTCTCCCCCTCCCCCCAAACTCTTCACCTCAGCTGGAGAGGCAGGCTGGTGACTGGCAGCTCCAGCTCTGTTCCCTTTAAGTACTGTAGTTTGTTGGTAATTTCTGTAGTGTTTTACAAAGTGCCTTACCATGCCTGTCTCTTCTCACAGTTCAGTTTGTATTATTATTATTTTTTTAAAAAAAACATACCAGTCCTGTGTTAGAGAAGGGAGAGCTTCTTGAAGGAATATACAACAACATCATAAAATATTCCACCCCCCACCCCCACCCAGAGCATTCATAATACAGTGGTACCTATACTTACGGATGCGATCCGTTCTGGGGTACCGTTCGCACCCCGAAAAGTCCGTAAGTAGAGTGCTGCTTCTGCGCATGCGCATGATGCAATAGAATGTTCCTGTGCATGCATGAAGCACACAGAACACTTTTGCGTATATAAAATACTTTCTTTGTGTTTATTTGGTTCCTATTCAAGAGAATTACTTTATATATAGTCAATATAGGCACAGAGTTAAATTTTTTAACATTTTCTAATGGTGGTGTGCCTCGTGATTTTTTTCATGAAACAAGTGTGCCTTTGCCCAAAAAAGGTTGAAAAACACTGGCATACATTACTAATGTTCTGTCTTTTGGTTGAACATCTCCTTCTAGCATTCCCAACAGAAATGTCTCTGGAATCTTTCTAAATGAGTATTTTAGAATCTTTTTGATCTCACTATAAACCAAATCCCAAAAAGGTTTTATCATTTTACAATGCCACCATATATGTATATAGTTGCCAACTTCTTTCTGACATCTCCAACATACGTTTTCTGAACCCTTATATATTTTAGCTAATTTGGCTGGCGTCAAATGCCATCTATATTGCATCTTTAATTGATTCTCTTGTATATCGTAATTAGGTGAAAATTTCCTATCCCTTTGCCATAGATTCTCCCACTTTTTTAGCATAATTACTTTACCTAGATCTTGCCCCCACTTGATCATTGTCTCTTTAACTAATTCCTCCTCTGTTTCCCATTTTAGTAGTAATTCATAGATGTTTTTACTGATACACCGGTTCTGAGGTGCAGGCAGAGAGCTGGGTGGTGAAAATGCTCTGCAGAGGGCAGGAGGGGACAAAAAATTGGAGGGAGGGGGTCAAGGAGGGTCAGTTGGTTGGGAGTGAGGAACGTCCCTATTTTCATCTGAGGAATGTTGGATGGTAAAGGTAAAGGGACCCCTGACCATTAGTCCAGTCACGGACGACTCTGGGGTTGCGGCGCTCATCTCGCTTTACTGGCCGAGGGAGCCGGTGTACAGCTTCCAGGTCATGTGGCCAGAATGACTAAGCTACTTCTGGCGAACCAGAGCAGCACACGGAAATGCCATTTACCTTCCCGCCAGAGTGGTACCTATTTATCTACTTGCACTTTGACGTGCTTTCGAACTGCTAGGTGGGCAGGAGCTGGGACCGAGCAACGGGAGCTCACCCCGTCGTGGGGATTCGAACTGCCGACCTTCTGATCGGCAAGCCCTAGGCTCAGTGGTTTAGAGTAGACCACAGCGCCACCCGCGTCCCTATGTTGGATGGTATACTATTCTAAAACAAGGCCAAGCAGATTCTTTGTCGTTGGCCGTTATATTGCACTGCATGTTGCAAGTTATTCCAAACTGCGGTTTAAACCACACGGTAGATAAGGTTAAAAAAAATGGGATTGCTTAAAGAAAAATCTGAATAAATACGGTTCCAATAATAACACTTGGTTTTGTTTAGATTAATTTCACAGAAAAGGGGGGAGGGGAATTCCTATTGTTTGGACAAACAATCAAACACAGATTATTTAATTATAATAGTTGAGTCGAAACCGCAAAGAGATATTCGGAAGCCAACAAATTTATAAGGGACTCAAACCAGTATGAAGGACTTGGTGTACAGAATATTTAAGTATGGGTTTGAACTTCCTAAATAATGCTTGTCTTTGAAAAGTATGTTTGTTTTTTGTATTTTGTTTAGCTTTTTTCGTTTTGTTTTGGTTTTCTCTCTTCTTTTTTCCTTCTTTTCAATGATGTTCTGTTTATCTTAGATCTTTCAACATTTCTACTATGTACTTTGTGACATTTATTTTTATCTTAGAATATGTAGTTGAGGATCAATTTATTTATTCTTTTTATTCTTTCTTTGTAACCTAAAGACAGGCTGTCTAAATTGGGTATTGCTTTGTAACGAATTGTTGGGTCTCAGGACTGTAATAAAGAATGTTGTTGTTGTAATAATAAAGTTTTTTAAAAACAACAACTGCGGTTAAGGGGTGATATGATAGCCATGTTCAAATATATAAAAGGATGTCATATAGAGGAGGGAGAAAGGTTGTTTTCTGCTGCTCCAGAGAAGCGGACACGGAGCAATGGATTCAAACTACAAGAAAGAAGATTCCACCTAAACATTAGGAAGAACTTCCTGACAGTAAGAGCTGTTCGACAGTGGAATTTGCTGCCAAGGAGTGTGGTGGAGTCTCCTTCTTTGGAGGTCTTTAAGCAGAGGCTTGACAGCCACCTGTCAGAAATGCTTTGATGGTGTTTCCTGCTTGGCAGGGGGTTGGACTGGATGGCCCTTGTGGTCTCTTCCAACTCTATGATTCTATGATTCTATGGTTTAAAAATGTTGTTGTTTTGTAAAAAAAAAAAAAAAAGTAATTTGCATTGGGTTTTCAAGAGTAAGCGAATACAAGCAATACAATTGCATTACATCATCATACTTCCCTCACTCAACGAACAAACATACACAGAACCACTATAACAAATAAACAAACTGATGTAAGAACTGACTTCAGGCCAATGGCCCATCTAGTTCAGCATCCTGTTCTCTCTCTTTTTTTTTTTTTTGCTTTATTGAAATTTCAAAACATACAAGCAAATATTTTCAAAATAACTTCATCAAAGTACACACATATAAAAAAAACCACAAAAAAACACAAAAGTAAACCCCCCTTTCCCCCGTGTTGACTTCCAGTCCAGCCGTTATTATGCTTTGTATCTTATCCTTATCACATTATATACCTTACTTTTTTTTTTGCTTATTCTCATTTGCTAAAGCTGTAAGCCCACTTATATATGCAACAGAAGATTGGCTCTCTCAACTTTGTTCCCTATGTAATCCTGAAATGATTTCCAGTTTTTCTCCACTTCTTGGTCAGATATTCCTCTATTTTCTGCTATTTTTATTGCCATCCTTTGATATCCCATTAGCTTAGTTTGCCAATCTTCTAGATCGGGTAAATTTGCGCACTTCCAATTCTTAGCTATCATGAGTCTCGCCGCTGATATGGCGTACATAAAGAAACTTTTATCTTTTTCTTTTATTTCGTCTCCTAAAATTCCTAATAAGAAGATTTCGGGATTTTTCTTAAATGAGTACTTTAATATTTTTTTTAATTCATTATAAATTTTCTCCCAGAAGATTTTTACTTTCCCGCACTTCCACCATATATGTAGAAAAGTGCCAGTTTCTGTATTGCACCTCCAGCAGTTACTATTGGACCCGTTATACATCTTAGATATCCTGCTTGGTGTTAGATACCACCTATAAACCATTTTGTATATATTTTCTTTTAGATCGTAATTGGGGGTAAATTTAATATCTTTTAGCCATAACCTTCTCCATTTCTCTATTGAAATTTCTTTTCCTAAATCTGTGGTCCATTTTCTAGTCGAATCCATTATTTGCTCCTCTTCTATCTCCCAATCAATTAATAATTCATACAGATTTTTTATATATTTTCCTTCTCCTTCTACTAAAATCTTCACAAATTTGGTCGCTTTTTTTCCAAATCCTGCTTTTTTGTCTATTTGGAATCTTTCCCTTATTTGAAAATACTGAAGCCATACTTTAAGTAGTGGTTTAATTTCTGTATATTCTTTCAATTTAATATTGTCGTCTGTTATTTCTAATAAATCTTTATATGTTGGCCATGTTCCTTCCAAATTGGATCTTTTAACTGCGACAATTTCGAGTGGGGATATCCATAGCGGAGTTTGAGGTTCCAACATTTTTCGATATTTTCTCCAGGTGGTATAAATTGATTTCCTAATCAGATTGTTTGTAAAGCTGGTGTGAATCTTCATTTTGTCATCCATGAGGTATTTATGCCATCCATAACACATCCCCGCTCCCTCTATGTCAAGCACTTCTCTATCTTTAAGTTCTATCCATTCCTTTAACCACATTAGGCTGGCTGCATCATGATACTTTTGTAGATCTGGCAATCCAAGTCCGCCCCTATCTCTCTTGTCTATCATAATTTTATATTTTATTCTGGGTTTTTTGGCATTCCAGATGAATTGTGACAAATCTTTCTTCCATTCTTGGAAATATTTTGTCTTATCTAGGATGGGTAGGCATTGGAATAGAAATACCATTTGTGGTAAAATGCACATTTTGATTACAGATATTTTCCCCAACATAGATAGTTTTAATTTTGTCCAGTTTGCCAATTTTTTTTTAATCTCATTCCATTTCTTTTTATAATTTTCCTGATATAAATCGATATTTTTAACTGTCATTTGAATTCCTAGATATTTCATTCTCTTTTTTATTTCTATTCCCGTGATATGTTGAAGTTCTTCTTTGCTGTCCTGATCCATATTTTTAACCAACATTGTGGTTTTTTTGTAGTTAATTTTAAAGCCAGCCAATTTTCCGAATTCATCAATTGTCTCTAATGTTTTGGGAATACTGGTGAGTGGATCTTGTACAGTAATAATCACATCATCTGCGAATGCCCTTGTTTTATATTGTTTTTTTCCTATTGTTATGCCTTTTATCTCTTTATTTTCTCTAATATTTTTTAGTAGGATTTCTAAGACTATTATGAATAAGGTTGGTGATAGAGGGCACCCCTGTCTTGTGCCTTTGGAGATATCTATTTCTTTGGATGCTTTACCATTAATTATTAATTTCGCTTTCTGATTTTTGTAAATTGATTTAATTGCTTTCATTAAGCATCCTGTTCTCTTAGGGGCCAACCTGATGTTCGTGGGAGACCAGCAAGCAGGATTAGACCACAAGAACACTCTCCCTTCCTGTGGTTTCCATCAACTGGTACTGAGAAGCGTTGATACCTACAACTGTGGAGGGAGGCAGAGCATGGCTCCTCCATCAATTTGCCTAATCCTCTACCACTGCCTCCTGTGGGAGAGAGTTCCACAGTCTAACTATGCACTGCATAAATAATCACTTCCTTTTATGTATCCGGAATCCTCCAACGTCCAGCTCCATCACATGTCCCACAAGCTCTAGAGGGAGAAAAAACTTCTCTCTATCCACTTTTCACAAATAAAGACACTTTTGAAACAAAATAGGAGTTGTTTCAACACTTCCCACCTTATTTTACTATTTGATTTCTATGTTTTATTTTTGTCCGATCTGTATCTCTGTCACGCTAATAAAAAATAACGGCATCACCCAAAAAGAGGGAATTTGTCGGCAAAATAATAATAACAATTTTTATTTTTAAAAGACATCTGAAGGCAGCCCTGTTTAGGGAAGTTTTTAATATTTAATGCTGTATCGGTTTAATATTTGATTGGAAGCCGCCCAGAGTGGCTGGGGAAACTCGGCCAGATGGGCGGGGTATAAATAATAAATTATTAATATTATTATTATTATTATTATTATTATTATTATTATTATTATTACAATGGTGGCTTATTTGCACGACGTCTGCATGTGTTAATGTAAATGTATAGGCGGGGGGGATTTAGAAACAATTACTGTAATACCTTTTACCTTAGTGGGAAAAGCTGTGACTGGGTGATTTGTGTTCTAGCTCTGTCTGCCAATGGGCAGCTTCAAGGCTCCTGCTGTCCTTTCTTCAAGGAACTGCCCCATCCTTGCTATGGCTCTTTCTCTTTAAAGTGGGCATGCACCACCAGACAGCTCTTCAGACCAAGCAGTGCTCTTCAACTCTGGCTCCGCAAACCTCCCACCCTCTCTAGTCATCTTAACCCAGTAATCAGGAACTATGGGAGTTGAAGTCCAATAATATATGAGGGCCCAGGGTTGAAGAAAACCAAAACAGAACCTTCAGCTGGAAGACTATCCTCTGTAATGTAGGACACGAGGCTAGGAAAGGTGCCACTCTGCCTGACAGACAGACTTGTAAAAAGGTAAAGGGACCCCTGACCATTAGGTCCAGTCGTGTCCGACTCTGGGGTTGCCCGCTCATCTCGCTTTATTGGCCGAGAGCCGGCGTACAACTTCCAGGTCATGTGGCCAGCATGACAAAGCCGCTTCTGGCGAACCAGAGCAGCGCACGGAAACGCCGTTTACCTTCCTATTTATCTACTTGCACTTTGATGTGCTTTCGAACTGCTAGGTTGGCAGGAGCAGGGACCGAGCAACGGGAGCTCACCCCGTCGCAGGGATTCGAACCGCCGACCTTCTGATCAGCAAGCCCTAGGCTCTGGGGTTTAATCCACAGCGCCACCTGGGTCCCACGACAGACAGACTTGAGTTGCATCCAAATGCATTGTTTTTGCAAAATTGGTGCGAGCGGGAAGCAGCGTTTTCTTCTTCCCATGCAGAGCTGTAACCTTGCCAGATTGTTTTGGAGGAGAGAGGATGAGATTGTATATAGCAGGAAGGTAATCGCTAGAAAGAGACAGCGGTGAGGATGGGTTGAGAACACTTATCTCGCCCCAAGGTCACCTCGGGACTTGGCTGCTGGAGCAGTGACCTTGGTCTGCCGTTCCATCCCGGGACCTCATTCATCTCCCACGCCAGCACAATTGCCTGTTAACCCTCAGTGCTAGCCATGATGACAGACAAGACAGCAATTAAGTGTTTGCTGCTCCAGCTCACTTGAGGCTGTCTACATTTCAAATGGCTTTGAAGAGTGGCGGCTGTTAAACAGGTTTCCTCAGTGGTTTGCTCTTTTTGGGAGAGGGCTTCGCTTTTATTTTAGCAATATGGGAGCTACTTGTCATATGCGGTGAGCTGCTTTGGCACTGAGCAAAGCTGATGTTCAGCCTGGCCTTCGGAAAGTCTCCGTTTCCACTTTTAAAGGTTTCTAGTCCGTATGTTTGCAGGGGAAGGCCTAGGGCTCCTGCAAATGACCTGTTGGGCGTTCGCCCTGATTCGCCATCCTGACAAAGCTTACACTTCCGTATTAATGGTGAGCAGATCATGCTTACTATTTCTAAAACTGTTTGCACATTTTTATGCAAATCTGTGCTCTCCCTTTTTTGGTAATGCAACTGGAAAAGTAGATTGCTGTTCTCTCACCATTGGCTTTCTATCTTGGAATTTGTTGGAGTGAGATTAAGAAAGATCAAGTGATACATACGTAAGCAGACGCCTTCCTCAAAGCTCTTTGAACATGCTCTGATACTACTTTTTCACACACTTGTGACTGTAGCAGGGCCGGCCCTATCATTAGGCAGGCTGAGGCAATGGCCTCGGGTGGCGGCTGCATGGACAGCCCCACCTGCTGTTCCTCTCGAACCTCTGCCATTCCCCTTGGTTGGAGATCAGACTTCTATGGGGCACATACCCTAGACTAGCCTGCTGTTATGCTATGTCAGGGGTGGCCAACTCCCAAGAGACTATGATCTACTTACAGAATTAAAAACTGGCAGTGATCTACCCCCTTTTTGGGGTTCAGGTCAAAGTTGTTGAGCTTTTTTGGGGAGGAGGAAACCCATTTTTTAGGCATTCAGGTCAAAGTTGTTGTTGAGCTTTTTTTTAGGGAGAAGGAAATCCCTGTGTTTTGGGGGTGCAGGGCAAAAAAAATGAGCTTTTTTTAGGGGAGCCAAGGTTATTGAACTTCTTTGGAGGAGCCAGTGATCTACCTGTTGGACGTGCCTGTGCTATGTTATAGCTACTTGGTTGGCTGTTTTGCTGCTACTGCTGCCTCCTCTTCCTCTTGGGAAGTGAAGCACCTTGCAGCCACTCTCCTGAGTCAGGAAAAGAACCCAGGAAATCCACATGGTTTGATGTTTTGGCCAGGAGGCATTTTTCCCTCTCTGCGAGCCTATGCACTAGAAACTTTGCATTCTTCTAAAAGCAGAAACAAGAAGCTTTTGGAATGTCCATTTGCTCTGTTCATATAGGCAGCCTTCTGCACATCAAATTTAGATTATGGCAGTAAAGGGAAAGTCCCTTTCAAAAGTAGAAAACTGCAGAAGGCTCATAATTAAGCAGGCAACGTGCTTCAAGAAGAAGAAGAGTTTGGATCTGATATCCTGCTTTATCACTACCCGAAGGAGTCTCAAAGCGGCTCACATTCTCCTTTCCCTTCCTCCCCCACAACAAACACTCTGTGAGGTGAGTGGGGCTGAGAGACTTCAGAGAAGTGTGACTAGCCCAAGGTCACCCAGCAGCTGCATGTGGAGGAGCGGAGACGCGAACCCGGTTCACCAGATTACGAGTCTACCGCTCTCAACCACTACACCACACTGGCTCTTCAAGACGACTTGCAGTACCTTGAGCCTCTTTTGGAGATACCTCCTTTTTGGCCCATTCCGTGATTCCACCGAACGTCACCAGATTGTCTAAAATGGGAAAACATCTGCCATGTGTGCACCAGAAGAAGGAAACAGAAGGAATAAGTATCTATAAGCTGCGTCCAACAAAGTCGTTGTGTTCATGGAATGACTTTAGCTCATGCAACAGAACTTCCCCTCCTTCTTCCACAAACCCCACCAAAAACTCCTCTGGGTTTTCCTCCAGATCTGATTTGAGGGGCACAAGAGGAAGAGGTGGAGGGAAAGTTCAGTTGCGCAAGAGAAAGTTCTGGGTGCAGTTATTTCCTTGGGCACAGCACTGTATCTCCATGAAGGTAGAATATACCTGAGACGCTGCCATTACAATGGAACCTCGGGTTACGTACCGTTGCCCTTACAAATGCTTTGGGTAACGAGCTATGCTAACCTGGAAGTAGATGCTCCTAGTTGCGAACTTTGCCCCGGGATGCAAGCGGAAGTCACGCGCTAGCGGCATGGCAGCAGTGGAAGGCCCCATTTGCGAAAGTGCGCCTCATGTTAAGAACGGACCTCTGGAATGAATTACGTTCGTAACTGGAGGTACCACTGTATCAGCATTAAGAGAGATGGGCCTTCTCCAGAAGAGGGACCTCCATTCATGAAGTTTTTCCTGATCCAAGCCTACTTATCTATTGACCACAAGCTTAACATGAGTCAACAGTTATTTGACAGAGGCAAAATTTTAAAAAAGCGCAACTGCTATCCTAGGCTGCATCAAAAGAAGCATAGTGTCCAGATCAAGGAAAGTAATCATCTCAGCACCCTAAAACAACTCCATTGCTCAGTATCCAAAAACCTTTGTGAAAAACCACAAAGGATCATAGACTCATAGGATTGTAGAGTTGGAAAGGACCCCCAAGGGTCATCTAGTCCAACCCCCTGTAATGCAGGAATAAAATTGGTACACAAAACTGGATGATTAGACTGCAGTGGGTAGAGATACCCTCTAATTAAAAAGGAAACGTTATGAGGCCAAAATGGATCCTCTGAAATTATGTAACGCCTTTGTCTTAAACCCTCAAGCCACATATCCCACCAAAATAAATCACCTAATCAAATTCGCTCACATCCATCCTTTTGTTATCTATGAGATTCGTTTCCTGCCCTGCCTTCTATTATCTTATCTTCTGTTAGTGATTGGATTAGATTCTCCTTGGGGCAGAGACCTATCTCCCTCTCCCTCTCTTTACTTACACGGTGGATGACTATGCGTACTGTGCTCTGATAGCATTATATAGATTAAACAATCATAGTAATTTGTGCCCCAAGGAAAAAGTGAGCAAAGACATAGACTTTCTGGTTCCTCACAAATGTAGCCTAGCCAAACTGCACTGATAATCTTCACTGCATCAGATAACGTGGACTCCAGTCCGTGGAGCCTCTTGCTGCAATACATTTGGAAACCTTTAAGGTGCCATAAGCATGACTCTTCATTGCTGCGAAAACAACCACCCCAAAGTCTTGTTTGTCTGTTAGTCCGAGCGCCAATTTCCGCCCTCCCTTTTCAGGTGGGCGGGGTTTGCGGCACCGAGCAGGGGTCCCCTGGGCGGGAGCTGCCCACCTGTGTAGGCTGCCCCTTTGACCCGCCCTCGGCCAGGTGGACAATGGACAGTCGGACGGGGGCGGGGTCAAGGGGCTTGTAAAAGGGGCTGAGATCTTCAGCCAGCCCTCTTTGGCTCTTTTTCTTCTAGGTTCACCCGCCCTCCCTCCCTCCCTCAAATTAATAATAATTTTCTCTCCATACAGTTCCGTCTGAAGGCAGCGGTCATCAAGCTAACAATGATTTCCTTACAGCCTAACACTCTGCGTTACAGGTCAGCGGGCGCTGCTGTGGTCTTATGATGGTTGCCGTATTCGGAACCGGGAAGGAATTTCCCTACATTGGCAGGTTTCGCCCTCCCCACAGCATTTCGTCACAACTTTGGCGGTTTTAGGCCTTGGCAAGGTAGTCTTTAGTCTATCATCTGGTTGGGCGGGATGCTGGCATGCTCCCAGCCCATGCGGCGGCGCTTGCAGGGCCCGTTAAAGGGGAAACCGGGAGTTTCTGGCCCTAGAGCGGCGGCATGTAGGCCGAACTCCCGGACCGAGTGCAGTGGGAGGGGACTGCAAAGCACACACTTACACAGCATGCCCACCCACTAACCTCGTAGTGGTTAATGCAAAGTGCAGGTGCAGGTGCAGCAGATCAGCTGATGGGCCGTGCATGCAAACCCCTTTCTGGCCCAGCTGTTACCTGCCCCACACCTGACATCATATATGGCACCAGATGTTTGGCAGATGGGCGTGGCTTGGCCAAAATGGGAAAGCATGGTCTGCAGACAGGCGGTTTGGATTAAAGCAACTGCAACTCCTCAGGAACTTGTGCAATGGATGGTTCATGCTGCATCTGAAGCTGTGGGTCAGGACTGCTGCCTGGGGGCATCTATCTATGCAATTTCAAAATGAATACAAAGATTATTTTAAACAGGCTCATGACACCCATTGATTCAAATGGAGCATTTCTGCTTTGGGTGGTTGTTGATTTCCAGGCTACGTTTACAAAGGGACTTTTAAAAAAAGCAAAAAAACATTCTTCCCAGTGCTTCTTTTTCTCTTCCTTCCAAGGAGCTGCTGCTAATCTTGGGATCTGGATGAAAGACACTTTGTCCTTTAATTTGCTGGAAGGTCTCTGACCCTTACACCCGCACAGTGGGAAGCCAGGAGACTGGCTCCTGCGGACCAGACCTTTCGCACTGTTTAAAACCTGCTTGCAAAATCGGTCCCACAGCAAGGAGCTAATTCATTCATGAGGGTGGGAGGTGGGGTCTTGCAATGCTTACCTTTCGGGAGGCTCAATGCTTTTTTGCAATAATAATAATAATAATAATCCGCCCCTCCAGTTGGAGTTTAAAAAGTCAGCTCTGATATCAACTCTCTGGAATGTCTATGTATCTAAAACAGTAGCAAATGTAAGGCTAAAGGACAGTGGAAACAAGGCAACACAAGTCGTTACCCAAATGTCACCTCCTGCTACAGACAGCTGAACTTTGGGGGTCTCTTTCAAGACCACGATGGTAGCCAGGACTATCAATATTGCAAAGAACCACATAATTGAAAGACTCTGATTCAATGCTAGGCTGCATCAACAGAAGTATGATAAAAGGAAGCAATAGTCCTCTATTCTGCCTTGGTCAGGCCACACCTGGAGTCGTGTGTCCAGTTCTGGGCGCCACAATTTAAGAAGGGTGTTGACAAGCTGCAACATGAGCAGAGGAGGGCAACCAAGGTGATCAAGGAGGTTCTGGCTAAGCATAGAAGTTTCTGGCAGCAAATGCTGTTCAGCTGTGGAATGAACTACCTTGGAAGGCGGTGGACTCATTGGAGGTGTTAAAAAAGAGGTTGGATGGCCACCTGCCAGGGATTCCTTAGCTGTGATCCCTGAATTCCAAGGGGGTGGACTTGATGACCCTTTGAGTGCCTTCTAAGTCTACAGTTCTGTGATTCTATAAAAAGGTCACCTTTCCCCCCAAAAAAAAATGTTTATTAATCTAGATTTTCAAGACAGCCTGCATAAAACAAATATAAAACAGATCAGAAACATCAGAAACAACCTGGCACTGTGGAGCTGAGAGGCAGCGTGTTCTGGCCTCTGGCACTGGCAAGGGGAATCTGCTCCCCTTGCCTCCCAGACAGAATATGATGTCAAGGAGAAGCCCCAACTGGCCCAATGCATGGCTGCAAGGAGCTTGCCTCCTCCCCCTGCAAGAAAGAACTTTGTAGCTCAGAATTAGTGCAGTAGTGGAGAACCCCGGAAGCTGCTGCACCATGCTGGCCAGGGATGATGGCTCTGCACCCCTGATCAAGTCCTCTTCCTTTGCTTCCATCCTTCTCTGCTAATCCCTCTTGCTTTTTGTGTTGTGTCTTTTAGATTGTAAACCTGAGACCAAGGATCATTGAAAGCTGTTCTGGGAGCCTTTGTCAGCTGGAGAGAAGCGTAAAAAGATCAGAGGCTTTCAAACTTTTTGAGTCCATGGCTCCCTTGACCAACTGCATTCTTTCTGCGGCACCCCTTTGGGGCTCAGGAGCCCAGTTATGTCACCCCTTGCCTGCGGAGCTGGCAGCCCCTCACCCCTTTTCAAACACCTTGTGGAGTGTTCCCTCAGCCTCCTCTCTTCTCCACTCTCCTTGGGAGTCCTCTGGGCAGCGGCAGCTGCTGCCTCTGGTCTCTGAGCTGCCCCCACTGCCCCAAAGAGAGGTGCCACAGGGGCCTGGGAAGCACCCCCTGGCCAGCCCCAGAGGCACCATTCGCCTGGGGAGCTTGTAGCCAGGGCTGCTGAGACAAACAGCTGTGCCAGCCTTTGGGAGTCAGAGACGCACGATGGTATCAGAGGACGGAGGAAGGAAAGAAAGAGGGACAGAGGCCAGTGTTGCCCGCAGCACCCCTGACCATCATTCAAGGCACCCCAGGGTGTCACGGCACACTAGCCTGAAAAGCACTGCCATAGATAAACAAACAGACAGACAGACGGACAGACAGACAGACAGACTGACTCCCTGGCAATACAGAAAGTATTCTTGCACCTCCTCACTTTCACATGATTTGCACCCAACTGTCACATGATTTGCGGAAGGGCCACAGATCTGTGATAGAACATCTGCTTTGCATACCAAAGGTCCCAGTTCGATCCTCAGCATTTCCAGGTAAAGCTGGGAATTTGCCCAGAGTGAATCCCCTAAGAACTGCTGTGTGTCTATGTGGACAATACTGAGCTACTTGGACCAGTGGTGTAAGGCCTATGGCTTGTATCCAATGTAATGCTGAGTAACAAAAGGACAGGTCTCTGTTCCAATGATCTCACAATGTAAACATTGATAGAGGAGAGGAGAGGCAAGGACGATGAGAAGAAAGCCCTCAAAGGCAGTTGCACATTTCCTTTCCAAAGGGCAGTGTTCCAAGGAACTCCCTCAAGGGGATTCCTAAATGAGATCAGCAGCAGTGGCCAATTTTCTTTGAAATACACTGCCCTCTAGCTACCTCCGCCTCCTGTAAGGTGGTGGATTGTCTCGCTGTGTGCTGGGCAACTGTGTCTGCTCAATCAGCCTGGCCAGCTGGCAGCACCCATCTTGAACCGAGTGTGCCTAATAATAATAATAATAATAATAATCAAAACAAAATTTAAAAATTCCTTCCAGTAGCACCTTAGAGACCAACTAAGTTTGTTCTTGGTATGAGCTTTCGTGTGCATGCACACTTCTTCAGATACACTGAAACAGAAGTCACCAGACCCTTATATATAGTGAGAGGGTGGGAGGGGTAAACCACAGCTATCAGCCTATCACCCATTCCCACCACCCTTCTGAGTAATACCCCTCCCACCCTCTCACTATATATAAGGGTCTGGTGACTTCTGTTTCAGTGTATCTGAAGAAGTGTGCATGCACACGAAAGCTCATACCAAGAACAAACTTAGTTGATCTCTAAGGTGCTACTGGAAGGAATTTTTTTATTTTGTTTTGACTATGACAGACCAACACGGCTATCTACCTGTAGTAGTAGTAGTAATAATAATAATAATAATAATAATAATAATAGTTATTATTCTGTTTTGCCCATCTGACTCGGTTGCCCCAGCCACTCTGGGTGGCTTCCGGCAAAATATAAAAACATCATAAAACATTAAACATTTCAAAAGCTTCCTTGTACAGGGCTGCCTTCAGGTGTCTTCTAAAAGTCAAATAGTTATTTATTTCCTTGACATCTGATGGGAGGGCGTTCCACAGGGCAGGTGCCATTACCAAGAAGGCCCTCTGCTCCCGCAAACTAGAAAGGGTTTGCTGAAGGTGGAAAGTCTGACAGCAACTGCAGTAAGGAGGCATTAAACCAAAGATCTCGGACTTGGGGGAGATGCCAACATATACACACCCTGGACAGTCGCGTCAGAAAAGATGTCAGAAAAAATATTCAAATTTGTTTTGAGCCACACCCTTTGAGCCCTTGAGTCCTTGACAATTAACGCAAGCAGCTGAATCTCCTTAATTTCTCAGGATTGATGGCAAGTATATGATTAAGCAGGGGGCCAGGTGGCGCTGTGGGTTAAACCACAGGCTTGCTGATCAGAAGGTCAGCGGTTCGAATCCCTGCGACGGGTGAGCTCCCGTTGCTCGGTCCCAGCTCCTGCCCACCTAGCAGTTCGAAAGCACGTTAAAGTGCAAGTAGATAAATAGGAACCGTTCTGGCGGGAAGGTAAACGGCGTTTCCGTGCGCTGCTCTGGTTCGCCAGAAGCAGCTTTGTCATGCTGGCCACATGACCCGGAGGCTGTCTTCGGACAAACGCCGGCTTACCTCGGCCTATAGAGCGAGATGAGCACGCAACCCCAGAGTTGGACACGACTGGACCTGATGGTCAGGGGTCCCTTTACCTTTACCTATATGATTAAGCAAAGGCAGCAAACCCACTTGAACCCACTGTAAAATGACTGAGGCAGCCTGAACTCTGAAATATATTGGTGCCTTTTATTAATCAAATATTGCTTATCGCTTTCAGACTGAATGGCATTCGCTGGTTTGGACAGAATCTCTCACTTTGGAGTTGTTGGTTTCCGGGATCCCTATGCAAAAGTAACATTCCTGTGACCAGAAGCAGGCCTCACATTTCTGTAAATCTACCCTGGGGAGCAAAACGTCTCTTCGACTCAAGTAACTAGCCTGCTTAGGATCCGCTGAGGGAAATCCGAGTGGTTGTTTGCCTTGGCAAATGGGCGAGCTCTTTCCAGCTTGCTGAGAGTAGTTGCTAACATTCTTACTTAATTACTTACTTAATTGCTAAATTAAAGCCTCTTGTTCAAGTAATTCTGATTCTCCAGTTCAAGTAATCCTAACCCTTAGTTCAAAGAGTTGCTTTGCTTCAGACATGCCAGATGAACCACCAAACCTAAGGCTAAAAAAGACCTTTTCTAGCTGTCAGCCTTTTCCCTCTAATTCAGGGGTATGGAACCTATGGCCATCGATGTTACTGGACTCCAACTCCCACCACCCCTGAATATTATCCATGTTGGTTGGAGCTGGTAAGAGTGGGATCCCAAGAACATCTGGAGGGTCACTGGTTCTCCATTCTTGCCTGAGAAACCAATATAACTCAGAAACACCTTATAGGAAATGACAAAAGGACAATATCTGCTATGACACGAGTGCAAGAGGAAGTTTGGAAGTGCGGCTGAAGGTTTGTTGAATTGGGGTCAGAGGATTGAGGAATGGGCTAGGAGGAAAGGGGAAATGTTACAGTGAGAGAGGGCTTTCCCCCGCCATTTGCCCTACTTCTTTCCCTCAGGGAAGCCCAATCTTTAGCGCTGAATTGGAACAAACAGCAAGTGGGTTTTCTGGGGATGGCTGTTTGTTCTGACTCAGTGCTAAAGAGTGGGTTTTTTGGGGGGGAACTACTTGGGCCCATGTTTTCTAGGCATGGGACCCATGGAAGGGTGAACAAGCCCTAGGAGGTGTTATGAACAATGTGTAGAGAGTTGTCTGATTAAGCAATCTATAAATCTTTCTTCTGCTCTGTGTTTCAGGAAGCAAACTTTATCCCACACTTTTCCTGTGCAATTCCCCATGACTTTCTTCATTGCAAAAAGTCTGATTGAAGAGGGTGAGAGGGATTATTGCACAAAATCCCCAAATGGCTAAAAAAAAATAATGGAGAAAAGCATTTCTCCAACTATATCATAACGGTTGAAAACATTTGGTCCATAGTAACTATGATTAAGGTAACATTACAAAAGAATACATCTAAAGCAGCCTAATGGGCTCATGGAAAAATTGGTAGTATTTGTAATGTCTTTTGAACAACAGGTTCAATGATAATGTCCAACTTTCTGCTGCTTTCAACCTTCCTTAACAGTATTGCCATTTATCTTTGGTTCATTTTGTTAGTAAATAGCTAATCATGATAATCATGAATAAAAGCACCATATCAGCTGTACAGCCTGAGTTTCCTATGGGATTGGACCCCTCCTCTAAATTGCAACAGTCTTGGATGTGGCCTGCAATCCCAACCAGAGCGCACTGGGAATTGTGACCACTTCATATCCTCCAACATTTCTCCGATGAAAACTGAGACATCCCCTTGTGCCTCTTACTGAAAGTTAACATGAAACGGCCAGAGCCTATCTCTAACACTGATGGTTCTAAACAAAATAAAAAAATTCATTCCAGTAGCACCTTAGAGACCAACTAAGTTTGTTCTTGGTATGAGCTTTCGTGTGCATGCACACTTCTTCAGATACAGTGAAACAGAAGTCACCAGACCCTTATATATAGTGAGAGGGTGGGGAGGGGTATTACTCAGAGGGGTGGTGGGAACCAGTAGGAGAGCACTTCAATCTCCCAGGACACTCTATACAAGATCTCAAAGTAGCTGTCTTATTGCAAAGGAATTTCAGAAATAGACTGGAGAGAGAAGTTGCTGAATTGCAACTCATTACCAAACTTACCAAACCATGGAGAGACCTGGTCTGAACAAAGACATTGGATTCTTATCTCATTATACATGACAAAGCTATTTTTAACCTTCTCACCCCTTGCTGTTTCCTGTAAGACTAATTGCAGTCGTTAACAGTCGTCAACAGGTTTACCTCTCCTATCAGCTAATCACCCATTCCCACCACCCTTCTGAGTAATACCCCTCCCCACCCTCTCACTATATATAAGGGTCTGGTGACTTCTGTTTCAGTGTATCTGAAGAAGTGTGCATGCACACGAAAGCTCATACCAAGAACAAACTTAGTTGGTCTCTAAGGTGCTACTGGAAGGAATTTTTTTATTTTGTTTTGACTATGACAGACCAACACGGCTATCTACCTGTAACTGGAACTGATGGTTCTGGTCGACATCCCTTTCCCATTTATTTATGGTCTCTCCATTTTGAAATCCATATGAGATTAGTCCCTTAACACTTCCTCTTCCCTCTTTTAAGTGTTTCACTTAGCTAAACCAATAATATTATGTCTTCAGCCTACCACCTTGCTTCTTGTTTGCCTTCACTCAGGTTGGGGCTGGAAGACAAGGAAAGAGCGGTTCTGGCCCCTGGAAACGGGAGTCAGGCACTGTACAAAGGGGAGTCTTGTCTCGAGAAGTTGGCAGAGAGTCAAAGCAATGAAACACTAGCTATCTGGACCCGTGTTTTCACAGAGGCAGTATCAAAATCCCATTTCTCTGGAGCAGGAGATAGTCTTCATCGCATTTCCCCCTGATTTGAGGGGATTTGTTCTTCTTTTCTTCTTTGCTGCGAAGCTTTAAAAAAAACACCCCACAAAACATGGAATGATTTTATCGTGTCCCAGGGTTTGCTATTTATTATTACAAACAAGGGTGTCAGGACCATTAAAAATAAATTGGAAAGCCAACCAGGGGGTACGAGGAGAGGGGCTGATTGAAAACATGCGGCTGAGCATCCGCTGCAGAGACCTCAGGTGTGGAATAATCCATGGTCCGTGGTAAAAGTCAGGAAAAGAGGAGGTGGTGGTTTATGAAATATTTGCTGGTGCAGAGAAGTCACTGGCAAAACTCCCATTGATTTGGGGGGAGGGGTATCACTTGGGACCACTCCTATCGCCAAGCCCTGTGTGGTGTAGTGGTGAAGAGCGGTAGACTCGTAATCTGGTGAACCGGGTTCGATTCCCTCCTCCTCCACATGCAGCTGCTGGGTGACCTTGGGCTAGTCACACTTCTTTGAAGTCTCTCAGCTCCACTCACCTCACAGAGTGTTTGTTGTGGGGGAAGTATCTGAAGAAGTGTGCATGCACACGAAAGCTCATACCAAGAACAAACTTAGTTGGTCTCTAAGGTGCTACTGGAAGGAATTTTTTTTTTTTTTTATTTTTTTTGTGGGGGAGGAAGGGAAAGGAGAATGTTAGCGGCTTTGAGACTCCTTTGGGTAGTGATAAAGTGGGATATCAAATCCAAACTCTTTCTTCTTCTTCTTCTTCTTCTTCTTCTTCTTCTTCTTCTTCTTCTTCTTCAAAACAGCTGCTACAAGTGGTTTTTGAAGGAGGCCTTGCTGGGTCAGGGACAGGTAGCTGCAGGCTCTTCATGCTCTGTTAGGTCCCCAAAGCACCTAGGTTAAGATAGACCTTTGCTCTGATGCTTCATCAGATCGATTTTATTTTATTGTTTCATTTATTTCATTTTTATCCCACCGTTTGGTCCGCAGAGCTCAAGGTGGGTGTGGTTCTCCAACACCCCCCTCAATTAATGCCCACAATCCTGTGAAGTAGGTTAGGCTGAGAGGCAAGGACTGGCCCAAGGTCACCCAGCAAACGTCATGGCTGAGCAGGGCTTGGAACCCTGGTCTCCCAAGTCCTAGCCCAACACTCTAACCCAGTGGATCTCAAAGGGTGTGGCAGAAAGAGGAAAGGGGGATCAAACAAGCATTTGAACATTTCAGGCTCGTTTATAAATATATTTTGGGAATGATTCCTGTTCTTATATAGCTGCATAGCTTTATACTTTCTGGATGTCCCACGGCCATTTTCTAAAGTAGTTGTGTTCTTTGTTATAAATCAGACACTGCCAGGAGTTGTTTCTTTTTGTTTTCCAATGTATTTCTTATCAATTAAAAATCTGGTGCGGCGCAAGCGAATTTTTTGTGTGTGGCCCAAAGAAAAGAGTCTGGGAACTGCTGCTCTAACCACTATTATGCAACGGCTCTATATTTTAGATCTTGCACACACCTGCCTTCTCTTGACCTGCCTTACTGGGCTTTTGTAGGGAATGAATGATATAAAATATGTGCATCATGTGTTGGGACACTTTAAAACCTTTTTTATTCTTCTCTCAGGCCTTTTGCAGTCGGTCCTTCCTTTACCTATGGATAATACTAGTACAGTGGTATCTTGGTACTCAAAATGGCTTGGCTCCCGAACAAATCGGCTCCCAAACGAATGAAATTTATTATTATGGTCACAGACCAGTTCCAGGCCACATACAATATCAAGGAAATCATAAAACACGATAGGGATACATTTGAATTTGCAATTAGGTATAACCGGGACAATACAGATATAGCAACAATTAAAAATATATATAAATTAAAACTTAACCGGCTCCCAAACGCCGCAAACCCGGAAGTAAGTATTCCGGTTTGCAAACGTTTTCTGGAAGCCGAACGTCCAACGCGGCTTCCGCTTGAGTGCAGGAAACTCCTGCAGCCAATCAGAAGCCACGTCTTGGTTTTCAAATGGTTTTGGGAGTCGAACGGACTCCTGCAACATATTAAATTTGAGAACCAAGGTACCACTGTAATTTCAAGTACGCGGGTGGCGCTGTGGGTTAAACCACAGAACCTAGGGCTTGCCGATCAGAAGGTTGGAGGTTCGAATCCCCGCGATGGGGTGAGCTCCCATTGCTCGGTCCCAGCTCCTGCCCACCTAGCAGTTCGAAAGCACGTCAAAGTGCAAGTAGATCAATAGGTACTGCTCCGGCAGGAAGGTAAACGGCGTTTCCGTGCGCTGCTCTGGTTCGCCAGAAGCGGCTTAGTCATGCTGGTCACATGACCCGGAAGCTGTACGCCGGCTCCCTCGGCGAATAATGCGAGAAGAGCGCCGCAACCCCAGAGTCGGACACAACTGGACCTAATGGTCAGGGGTCCCTTTACCTTTACCTATCCTGCCACCTCCTTCTGGACTCAGCAGCCTTAGTGGTTCCATTGAGATTTCCTTGCTGTTGTATTGCAGCATCTGGACAAATATGCTTGTGGTTTCCCCCGATTCAGGCAGGCCGAAGAAAAATGCTCGGCGAGTTTAACTACAGCCAAGTGTCAGGATTCCCCCCAACGACATGCCACGTGTCTTCTTCCCAGACAGGGACTGTCGATGCAGCCTCTCCGAATGCCCCATGGGATTTCAAGGGAGACTAGAATTAACTTCCCAAGGCTTTCTGTTTTTCTTATTTTTTACCCGCCCTTCATTTTTGCATTCTATCACTGCAGGAGGGCCACAGCTCCGAGATGGAGGGTGGCTAATCAAGACAAGAGGTTTGTGTGTAAGATTACAGAGAATGTTGGGGGAAGGGGAAGGAACAGTGAAAGAATGAAGCGCAGAATTCCTCTATGCAACTGCAATCAATTAACACTAATATAACCACAGGAGCTCCAGAAACGGAGCCTTGGCAAACACACAGAGCCACACGCTGGTCCTGGTATGAAAATGGCTAGGAGTGTTCCATGTAAATGATTAAAAAAAGGGGGGAGCTTTCTCTGAAAATGAGCAGGGCGGGTATTGGGTTGATATATACATACCAGATCCTGATATCAGTTATCCTTCACTTCAATATTTATATTACCTCAAGAGGGCCGCATTGCTGTGTTAACTGGGGGAAAGGACTCTGGTTCCATTCTGGTATTTTTTTAAACCATACTGTTAATACCCCCCCCCTTCCCACACACCCCATCAGTGTGCTTACTTGTTTGTTGCATATTCATGATGATTCACACACAGGATGGTATCGGGGCAGTTAGATGCAATCACTTTCAACACCGTTTGCACCGGCAAAGGTTTCAAGGCAGGTGTGCTCCTTTGGTTTCAATCGGGGCATGGCCCATAACTTCCTGGTGAAATCCTGTTGGACTGGTGGTCATGTCGTTCGGATGCCTAATTACCGTCTTCCAAAGCAACTACTCTGTTCCCAGCTTAAGAATGGAAAGCAAAATGCCGATGGACAACAAAAGAGGTTTAAAGACGCTCCCAAGGCAAATCTTTAAAAATGCAGTATGAGCACGGAAAATTGGGAAACACTGGCCTGCAAGCGCTCCAACTGGAGAATAGCTTTTACCAAAGGTGTCATGGTGGACTTTGAAGAAGCACGAACTCAGGACGAAAGGGAGAAACGTGCTAAGAGGAAGGCACATTTGGCAAATCCTCACCATGATCAACTTCTGCTCGGAAACCTATGTCCCCACTGCTGAAGAAGAGTTTGGATTTGATATCCCGCTCTATCGCTACCCTGAGGAGTCTCAAAGCGTCTCACATTCTCCTTTCCCTTCCTCCCCCACAACAAACACTCTGTGAGGTGAGTGGGGCTGAGAGACTTCAAAGAAGCGTGACTAGCCCAAGGTCACCCAGCAGCTGCATGTGGAGGAGCGGAGACGCGAACCCGGTTCACCAGATTACGAGTCTACCACTCTTCACCACTACACCACACTGAAGGACGTGTGGATCCAGAATTAGCCTCCGCAGTCACTTACAGACTCACTGTTAAGACCATATTCATGGAAGACGATCTTACTCAGCTACGAGTGAGCGCCAAAGGTTAAATCCTGCAACTCGTTCTAAATTCAAATGTTCCGGGGGTAGGGGGAGGAATGCCTTACTTTTATTGCACTACAGTGCAAGAATGCCCATCCAGAGAGCCATAATGTGGTAACATTGGGGAAGCATTGCAGAACAACTAATAATGCAAATACAGTGGTCCCTCGACTTACGAATTTAATCCGTTCCGAATGGACATTCGTAGGTCGAAAAAAATCGTAAGTCGATTTCCCATAGGAATGCATTGGGAGAAAAATATTCAGAAAAATTCGTAAGTCGAAAAAACCCGCATCTAAAATTCGTAAGTCAAGGAAACAGCATCTAAACCGGCAACGATTTCCATTCGGATGTTGAAAAATTCGTAGCTGTGCGGCCACTTTTTTTCATTCAAAAGTTGAAAAATACGGATGTCGAGTACTTTGTAAGTCGAGGGACCACTGTAGACATGTGGCTGATCCAGTATAAATCCACCACAAATGCACTATTATTATGTTGATAGGATGTTACAGAATCAACCCATTTAAAAAAAATAAAAATCTCCCCCTATCTCCATTGCCACAGGACTCTCTGAACCCTGCTATGACAATCCTCCATCTTTCTTCTCTATACTCCACAGAGCTCTCTCTCTCTCTCTCTCTCTCTCTCTCTGACACACACACACAAACATACAGTTCCCTCCTCTCATATTCACTGGCTTTCAAATGGGTCATCTCCACCTGACATCATTTGACAAATCATTGCCCTCTGAGTGTTTCCCACCTGTTTCTTCCACCTTTTGTTAGGCTGCAGAAAACGCAACTTTCCCAGAAAGAACAAAATAGTTTTTTGCAAATGACCAGCTTAGCATCATCCACCCCTGGTTCTCTCGTAACATATTCAAGAGAAATCGCATTTCATTATTCGGTCATATTGGATGTGGATGATCCATGAACCTGTGACTCCATTCACTTTTATTGCGGCATCGCAACCATAACATTAAAGGGAAAGAAAGAAAATATTTGTAAGGGCAAATGATGGAACACGGCAGAGAGCAAAAATGAGCTAATGAAAGCCTAGCATACAAACACAACCCTTTTTGTATACAGAAAAGATTTAAGTAAAGCCTTCATTTGCTAGCACTTCAGTTCATAAAGTATGGCTCCACTTTATAATCCCGCAACAGACAGGAAGGAATTCTATATTATTTACTTCATTTCAGAAAGAGCACTGGAGCGCACATTTTTCAAATAGCGTTTTGATGGTAGTTTTGTTTTTTTGACTCTGTAAACAGAGATCATTGTTTCAATGTTGGTATTTCAACGGAGTGAACTACAACCCTAGTAGTAATGCGTCTTAAGAATTCCCTTTTCTCTAGACCCCCCCTCTCCTCCCCCCTCCAAGTATTTATGGTTTAACAGGAAATGTTCACCCGTGTAAAAATGTCACAGGGCTATCAACCTGATGGATTCAATCTGCAGATCAAGCGCAGACTATGTAAACAAGCTAAAAAAAATAAAAATAAATCCCATAGCAACATGCAAAATTATATCCTATCCCCAAGAAGGGAATCATAAAAACGGAGACCACTTAATAGCAAAACTAATTGAAGGGACGCCTACCTAAGGGAAGCAGATTTCATTAATTAAAATCACCCATTCAGTACCCCACCACACACAGAGTAATCGTAGCAGCAGTAGTCAGGTGAAGCCTTTACGAAAGGGTGTGTGGGGAGAACAGCCTATACGTTTTGTGGGTCCTTGGTGCTGCTCCTCTCTGCAGAGTTTGCATTAGGGGTAAGGGAGCCTTTGTCAGTCCAGGGGCCACATTCCTTTATATGCAGCCTTCTGAGGGCCGCCTCCCAGGTGGGCGGGGCCAGAGGCAAAACTAGGCGTAGCTTTGTTGTTGTTCAGTCGTTCAGTCGTGTCCGACTCTTCGTGACCCCATGGACCAGAGCACGCCAGGCACGCCTATCCTTCACTGCCTCCCGCAGTTTGGCCAAACTCATGTTAGTAGCTTCAAGAACACTGTCCAACCATCTCATCCTCCGCCGTCCCCTTCTCCTTGTGCCCTCCATCTTTCCCAACATCAGGGTCTTTTCTAGGGAGTCTTCTCTTCTCATGAGGTGGCCAAAGTACTGGAGCCTCAACTTCAGGATCTGTCCTTCTAGTGAGCACGCAGGGCTGATTTCTTTAAGAATGGATAGGTTTGATCTTTTTGCAGTCCATGGGACTCTCAAGAGTCTCCTCCAGCACCATAATTCGAAAGCATCAATTCTTCGGCGATCAGCCTTCTTTATGGTCCAGCTCTCACTTCCGTACATTACTACTGGGAAAACCATAGCTTTAACTATACGGACCTTTGTCGGCAAGGTGATGTCTTTGCTTTCTAAGATGCTGTCTAGGTTTGTCATTGCTTTTCTCCCGACGTAGCTACAAATGTACAAATGTCTCTAACCTTCACCCTGACCAGCAGGGACAATTTGGGGACACATTCCGGCCTGGTTAAAACACTTGGGGAGGGTGCAGAGGGGTGTGGCCTGTAGAGAGTTCCAGGGGCCAAATAGAGATGCCTGAAGTTTGGCCCCCAGGCCTGAGGTGCCCCATCCCTGGTTCATATGGGGCGGCAACATTCATCTGGAGGTGAATGTGCCAGTAGTTTACTTTTGAGCCAAACAATAGGAACGCCCTTCCATCAGATGTCAAGGAGATAAATGCCAGTCCTACTCAGAGTAGACCCACAGAAGTTAATGGGCACGGCTCACTTTTTAAAAGTGCCTCATATTGGACCCTTACTAAGTGAGACCTTGTTAGTGTCACCTCCATTAGGGGCTGCTCAGCTGACAGGTTTTTTTTGATGGCAGGTCCCTGTTTGTGGAAGGCCGTCTCCGGTGAGGTGCATCTTTCTCCTTCATTACAGACTTTCAGGAGAAATTAAAAAACGTCCCTGTTCACCCAGGCAACACTGTTTACTGCAATCCTGAAATCACTGTTTTTATATTGTCTCTAATGGTTTTCGGAATTGTTAATGTGTTTTCCACCCTGGGCTGCTTCAGGAGGGAAGACAGGACACACAACAGCAAGAACTCATGTTCGTTTATTTCAATGGATCTACTCTGAGTACAACATACCGGTAGTTGGCTATAACCCAGTGAGACATATAACCATAGAATTGTAGAATTGGAACATCCAATCCCCTGCAATGAAGGAATATGCAGCTGTCACTTACGGGGATCGAACCTGCAGCTATCCAACCATGCCCGAAAGTAAATTGGTTCAGGATTAAGACAAAGGAAAGTGAGGAGTCCATCAATTAGGAAAGTCCCTCACATAAACAAACACATATAGAACTAAATAAATTTTGACCCTGAATGACTTGAATCTGTGATACGGAAAACAGGAACCCGAACAACAACAAAAGTCCACACTGACACTTGCCTCTGCTGCTTCTTTCTCGTTATCTTTTCATCTTAATTACACTTTGATTTGACATCATTATCTGAAGAGAGAGAAAATATGTTATTCCCAGACCCCTACCATGTGTTCCTTGCCTGCTCTTTTCCATCACACGCTACACCGCCAGCACAGATCTCATTTTTACAACTTTTTGCTGAAGCCCATAAAATCTGCTTAAGCAACAAAAACAGGAAAGGGGGGGGGGAGAGAGAAAAGCCCCACACCGCATTAAGTTTGATCATATCCTCCTTTTAAAAAAAAATTTAAAATTAAAATGTCGAACTTTGTGCAAAATTGGCTTTAACCGGTTGAAAGGAGCCTAGGTACAGCTTTTGTTTTTAAAGGGCTTTAAAAAGGGGGGGGGGGATATTTTGCGGTGGGTTGGTGGGGAAGGCCTCGTTTGCTGGGAAGCATGACGACATCTAACGGACTGAGAGAGCGCTCTAAGCCTTCTGGCCTAAATTATCTGCTAACACAAATAATCAAATTCCAGGGACCACACGGCTCTGGCGCCACTAGAGCAAGGGGGTGGAGGGGGGGTGGGAGGCTTGGCCCCAGCATTGAATTAGCAGGTGGCAGCTCAGGCTTGAACCACACAAGATATTCAAGCTACGTACGTACAATTCTGGACGGGTCTCTAAGGAAGGCGGCATCCCTTCGCAGCATCGTGGGAAGTTTTTAATGGCCTGCTGAAGGCTAGGCCTCTGCGATGTTTATATTAATACTTGCTTGCCTGGGTTGCCACTCATATGGCTCTCAGCTGGAATTCTGCCCAGCAGCTGAGATGCAGCTGGCCATTAACCTTAGACAACATCTAATCTGGTAGCCCGGGATCAGAGCGCTCTCCGGAGGGAATGAAGTTTGGCAACTTCCCGGCTGCCGGGACCACATCACACCGGTCCTAAAGGATCTACATAGGCTCCCAGTATACTTCTGAGCACAATTCGATGTTTTGGTGCTGACCTTTAAAGCCCTAAATGGCCTCGGCCCTGTATACCTGAAGGAGCATCTCCACCCCTGGACACTGAAGTCCAGCTCCGAGAGCCTTCTGGCGGTTCCCTCGCTGCGAGAAGTGAGGTTACAGGGAACAAGGCAGAGGACCTTTTTGGTGGTGGCGCCTGCCCTGTGGAACGCCCTCCCATGAGATGTCAAACAAACAACAAAAAGATCTCCACCTGCAATGTTATGGGGAGGGTAAGGATAGCTCAGTTGGTAGAGCATGAGACTCTTAATCTCTACGGACGCGGGTGGCGCTGTGGGTTAAACCACAGAGCTTAGGGCTTGCCGATCAGAAGGTCAGCGGTTCGAATCCCTGTGACGGGGTGAGCTCCCGTTGTTCGGTTCCTGCTCCTGCATGAAGTGCAAGTAGATAAATAGGTACCGCTCCGGCGGGAAGGTAAACGGCGTTTCCAAGCGCTGCTCTGGCTCACCAGAAGCGGCTTAGTCATGCTGGCCACATGACCCGGAAGCTGTACGCCGGCTCCAGTAAAGCGAGTAAAGCGAGATGAGCGCCGCAACCCCAGAGTCGACACACACAGTCCCTTTACCTTTAAGAATAGCTCAGTTCGTAGAACATAAGACTCTTAATCTCTAGGTTGTGGGTTCGAGTCCCATGTTGGGTGGAAGTATTCCTGCATTGCAGGGGGTTGGACTAGGTGATCCTTGTGGTCCCTTGCAACCCTGCAGTTCTACGATTCTACGAAGGAGGTGCATGGTGTTCGTTTTTGGAAGCAGATATGATGATTCTGCATCATTATTAGTTCTGACCAAATAAAAAGCAGGGCATCGTTTTTGGTATTTTCGCTCTCTTCTCTAACCTTATGCAGGGGAAACTACTTTTGAAACTTTCAGAAAGCAGCTTGTGATGAACCATGAGGGGCAAACAAAAGAAACAAAAGAAGTCCAACTAATATATAAGCCTTCAGGTGTAATGAAATGAGTTCCCTGGCTGGGAGCCAGTAGACTTAATGAAAATTAAACTGCTACAAGAACTGTCAGCGGATTAAAGTTATGTTAACTGTAAGCGTCTCAGTAGCTTCGGTGATGAATTGGTTGAGAGCAATCCGTCACCTCGTTCTTAACCTATTCGTTTTATAATCTATTAAAACAGTTACAGTTAGCATGCTCAATGCTGAAGATTCAACTAAATGACTCAAGACAAAATCCTGGAGCACGGGAGAACCTAATAGATGTGTGTGTGCAATTTGTCAGAACTCCCATCAGTATTGGAATCCTCTCTCATTAATACATGACAGTCAAATCTCACACACACACACACACACACACACGACAGAGCATGCATCTTACAAGAGGGTCACAGGTTCAATCCTCAGTTATATCCAAATGAGACCAGGAAACACTTCTGAAACCATGGAGAGCTGCTGACAGTCAGTGCTTACAATACTGAGCTAGATGGACCAATGGGTCTGACTCTGTAGAAGACAGCTGTGTCCTTACAAGTGCTATACTGAATTTGATAACCAAAAGGACAGCTATGGGTAAATTCGATTCGGAAGAAGTGGGACAGAAAAAAGCCAGAAAAGGAGCAGAAGTCTTTTCTACTTAGGGTGGAAAAATGACACACATGCATGTGTGTGCACGCACACATGCACACACAACAGAGAGAGGGAGAGAGGTATTTTATTCAGTCTGTGCAAATGACAAGAGCATGGACAGGCAAACTAAGGTCTGGGGGCCAGATCTGGTCCAATCACCTTCTAAATCTGGCCCGCGGATGGTCCAGGAATCAGCGTGTTTTTACATGAGTAGAATGTGTGCTTTTATTTAAAATGAATCTCTGGGTTATTTGTGGGGCCTGCCTGGTGTTTTTACATGAGTAGAATGTCTGCTTTTATTAAAAATGCATATCTGGGTTATTTGTGGGGCATAGGAATTTGTTCATTCCCCCCCCAAAAAAAAATATAGTCCGGCCCCCCACAAGGTCTGAGGGACAGTGGACCGGCCCCCTGCTGAAAAAGTTTGCTGACCCCTGGACTAGAGAAAGACCTCTTCCCCCTCCCTCTCCCCCCCCCCCCCGTGTACTGGCATAAATCAAGCATAAGTGCAAAATGCACCAAGCTCCCACCCCAGAGATTATGCAGATTAAAGAAGTGAACATTAAGAATATAAAAAGCAATGGTGCAGTATATAGGAGCCAGACTCATTACTAAGGGCAGCAGCACTTGACACATCTGCTGAATAAGCAAGTTTTCCAAAGTTAAAGGATGGGAGTAGCGGGCGGAGGAGGAAGAGAGAAGATCCAACATGTTTCTTCTTTTGATTCCCCCTCCCCTTTAAACTTAGTGGCAGGCAGCATTTCCTGCTCAGAATTTCTGATGAGATTTAGGCACTCTCTCCCTTGAAATTGTCTTTGGGGAAGTGAGAAAATCATTGCACGGCAGCATCTCCCAACACCTGGATCTTCTATGACAGCTCATTTCAGGGATCATGCTACATTATTCAGTGTCAGGGGTGGTAGGGATGGGAAGAGAGAAACTCAAACTGGTTTAATAGTTATTTCCTCTTGCCGGAGAACCCTGGGCCCAGAAGAGCAAATGCAAGCAATATGTGATGTGTTTTACAAGCAAATCCCAGCAGCCTACAGATCGTTCTTCTACTTCAATTTGGGGACTGGGCTTTTAAAAACAACGACCCCACACTCGCCTAGAAAAACACTCTGTGCTAATGCAACGCCAGCAGCAAAGCATGATAATAGATTCACAGAGTTGGAAGGGACCCCCAAGGGTCCTCTAGTCCACCCCTCTGCAGTGCAAGATCTCTTTGCCGTGACCACCGCAAGAAAAGCCTCTATGTTGTGGTTTTGCCAGATTAAGAACGTTAAGAGCTTGCTGGATCAGTCCAGCATCCTATTCTCGCTTTGGCGAACCAGATCCCTGCAGGAAATCCACAAGCAGTACCTGAGCACAAGAGCAGTACTCTCCCCTCTTCCAGCAACTGGTATTCAGCATTACTGGCTCAGACAGTGGAAGTGGAACATAGTACCCATTGGTACCCTTTAAATCTTCCCGCAGTTGTACTCCTAGAGGTCACAGCCCTGCTACTCCTTTACCTGAAGTTCCCCAGAAAATCCCAGATCTGCTCAGCATCTGGCAGAAGAGGGTGCTCTTGCCCTTTCATGGCCGGCCAGCATCAGGGACTAGGCACAGGATGAAGGGCTTATGCAACACCTGGCGAGGATGGGAAACAATGCCAAGACCTGCAGACAAATAAATGCAGAATCCCCTTCCAAAATAACGCGAGAAAGTTTGCACAATTTCAAAAACAAACGTTTTGAGCTCTCCCCACTGTGCCGGTTTCATTTAAATAAGGGAAGGGTGGCAGGGAGCGGTGCAAGAGAGCCGAACTTTTCAGCTTGAAGGCGGTGTTCAAATCGCTGAACTTCTTATTAAATCAGAAAACGTTACATGTTATTGCAGAGTGACAGAACATTGGCAGCCCTTGTGCTCAATTGCTGTACAGCTCACTAGCACCCTCTGCTGGCAAAGTGCTTAGGTGCCTGGAAGTTTGTAGGACTGCACAGCTCTGCTTTGCTTACATTAGTTCCAACCATACATCTCGCAGAATTGTAGAGTTGGACCCTGAGGCTTTTCTAGTCCAGCCCCCTGCAATGCAGGAATATGCAGCTGTCCCTTACAGGGATCGAACTTGCAACCTTGTCGTTATAGGCACCATGCTCTAACCAACTGAGCTATTTCAACATACGCATTCATGTTGGAAATTTATATCCAACCAAGCACTACTACGGTTTCCTCTACTTATAGTGACCGTGGTACCTGGGAAAGAACTGCCATAACCAAATTTTATTTTGCACTTCGCTGGCAAGAGGAACTTTGCCTGCTGATTGCTACTGGCGTTCTACCACTGCCAATATTAGCTACAGTGTTTGGTTTGTATCAAAATATGCTGCACCTGCACAAGTTGCAAGCCCTTAGGATTTGTTCCTTTGAGATACTTATAACCTTTCTTTCCTCTATAGAATCTGCACTCAAGAGTCACTTGGGTCTTGAAGGTTGTAAAGGCATTTTTGGAACAGCAGCGCCTACTGAGATCTCAAAAGCAGGAAGGACCACTGAATATGATTTCCAGTGCTCTACGCCACTCCCCTTGAACAGCAAAGCCAAGACAGGTAAGTTGGTCTAAGACACTGTTAAATCTCTGCACGAAATGCTGCTTCAGTATGTTTTTGCAAACTTCAGCTGCATCTCTCTTTTCCCATTTAAGGTCCCTGCACATAAAACGCCAGACATGAATATCAACAGGATACGTTGCGAAGGTTGATTACAATTGCAAAGGACTTATCAAGCAGGTTTGTACTGGAATACTTCCTTGAAAAGCCAGGCTAGCATCCTTAGTTTGATGAATTGCCTATGCACATCAAACCTTGAGCATTTATATCTGAAAGGCAGGGTACGTTTTTAGAATAGGTTAGGATAACACACGGCACAAATGAAAGCATTTCAGATTGCAAAGTGCTTGCTCAAACTCGGGCGTCATGCGTTTTTAGCACATTCGTGGAACATTCACTGCCTTCGTGCTTGTGACTGTTTGGAAACGTGTCAGGCACAACACCTCACCATCACAGTTCCAATATTTTACAGAACACTCCGATAAAATTATTCTGCATCTGAACAAGCTGAAAAGTCTTCAGGAGAGTGAAATCAGGCAGCTTTTGAAAACAGTGGCTCAGGTTAAGAGGGCTGTTCCTGGACAATGCTTTCATCTCAAAATATTGCATTATATCAGGCATGTCCAAGAGGTAGATCGCAATCTACTGGTAGATCCCTGGCCCCTCAGCGATCTCCTCCCCTCCCCCCTCAACAACTTTGGCTTCCTAAAAATAGCTCAACAACTTGGTCCATCCAACGATTGGGTAGATCACTGCCAGTTTTTTTTATACTGTGAGTAGATCGCAGTCTATTGGGAGTTGGATGTCCCTGCCTTATATTATATGGTGTTGCAGTTTAGGAAGACTGGGTTTCTAGTGTAGGTGGTAGACAAGGTACTCTAACTGAAAGGCTGTCTAATAGATCTATAGTTTATCAGACCACTCACCTTCAGACAAATAATCCCTGGGAATCTAACCTCTGGCCCACAAATGAGGTCTTAAATACAGAACAGCAAGCATCTGAAACAATACCCCATCAAGTAAAGCAGACATCCTGCTAGCTGCACAAAATAAGATTTGGTCTAGAGAAATTTAACTGACTGTAGCATAGGAAAAATACTGTCTGCCCCCTCACCATCCATGAAGGAATGACTAGCAGGATCATTTTGCTTTGTTCAGGGATGGGAACCTGAGCCTCCCCCTCAGCCCAATGCTGTTGAGCTATGACTCCCATCATCCCTGTCCATTGGCCATGCTTGGCTGGGGTTGATGGGAACTGGAGTTCAATATCTGGAAGGGCACAGGCTCCCCATCGCTGGGTGCAGTTAACAAATTAAGCCTTGTCCAGATGTTGCTAGACCTCAACTCCCATCATCCTCAGCCAGCACAGCCAATAGCCAAGGATGATGGGAGTTGTAGTCCACTATACCAGGAGGCCACCAGGTTTTGGAAGGCTGTACCAGTTTAAAGAACTGTAGAGTTGGATGGGACCACAACGGTCATCTAGTCCAACCCTCTGCAATGCAGGAATCTCAACTGGGGCCCGCCATCCAATTCGAAACCATTCTGCACCCTGCTGAGCTTTGCAATAAATGGGCTAGCTACACCACTAGGAGGCCTACGTTTTTGTCAGTTTCCCTCCTAACTCAAGGCATTCATTTCAAGAAAATGGCCTGAAGATGCTTGATGCAGTTCAAACTCCAGTCTGCACTGGGCTCACCAGTGCCTGGCTACCAAGGAACCTCTGCTAACAGTGCGAATCCTTTGCAAATTTACCCAGAAGGAAACCCCACTGAGTGCAATGGGACTTACTCCCAGGGAAGTGTGTTTCGGTTCACAACCCAAGGTAATCTGAGGGAAAGGTGTAATAGGCATGGAGCAAAAAAAGTAAATGAGGGGAAAGCTGCTAAATGAGAATGCCTCTCCAGCTGCTATTTTCTTACACTCCTCCAAGAAATCAAGTATGCCTTCAGGTTGCGCCTAAATTATGGATCTTCCTATTAAAAACACTTTCTGAAATCTAAGCAAGATTAAACAGCAGCAGACACGGATGAGAGGGGAAACGCCTTGCTGCTACCCCCAACACAATCCACGGAAGCTGCTTAAGCGATTCCTCAGCTCTTAATTATTACTTCGATGGGCCATGCACGGTGAGCGTCCCCTGCGCCAAACCTTCAGCGGGGATCTCCATTCTAAACATAAATACAATTACAGCACAGTAATATTAATGCACACTTTTTATTATATTAAAATCAGGCAATGGTCTGATACAATAAAAAGGCTGCTTATGGAATACTGTTATGTTAAATTTTTAATTACAGAGGATGTTAAATCCTTACAACTAATATTTTCCTCAAAAAGAGTTAATGGAAACATCAATTATTCGTTGACTTGATAAGCTTCTGCTTTTAAACGTGACTTTTTGTTGTTTTTTCTTTCTTTTTACACAAACACTGCATTTTTATTCTGTAAAACTCAAAAGGAGAGGACACACTAGATTGTTTGCATTTAAGCTTGCATCCACGTTTCGGCAGTCAGTGGTTCAAAACAAGAAGTTCGAAAAGGAAGTCATTTGCCAGGTAGCCTTGCCGATCACGGTCTCCCTAACCCAACTCTGCATGGCATTGCCATCCCGTGTTTTTTATTTAGGAAGGAGTCCTCCTCTCTGCAGTGTGCCAGGACTGAATCTGCCCTGCACAGAGCAGACCTGTCTCTAAGATGTGTCGCTCAAGCGGAGGTAGTGACCTTCAGCTCAGGGAGCTGGAGTGTTTTGTTTCAAATTTCCTACATAAAATACCATTCCACGATATCTGGCCATTCTGAACAGGCTTCAGCAATCCTGGTAAATTACTGCTCTTTTCACCATACCAAAAGCCTATCTAATAGCATCAGCCATGGCCAGCTTGGCGGTGTGGAAGCAGCGCCACAGGGCAGGAAGGGACGGGGATACTTGCGGGCAAAAAACCAAAACAAAACCAGACACTCTTGTTTTCCCAGCTGGCGAAGACTAAAACCGATAGCCCAGAAGAAGTCGAAAGCGCGAGGCAAAAATAATAATAATTATAATTATAATAATAAAATCAGGCAGTTTGCCAGCCACTTACCTCTTTTTTTTTTTGGCCAGGTGTAAAAGACAGCGTCACAGAAGGGGCAAATAGAAAGCAGCACCCCAACTATGAGAAAAGGGAGAAAGACTGAAAGACACCCCTCCGCCCCCGATCTATTGCCCCAAGGCCCACATTATGGGGGAAGGTGATGGTGCAGAAGTACAATCTATGCCTTAGCCAAAGGTTATGGGGAGAAAGAAGAGCCTCCTCTCACAGCCCCTTGCAAAATAAAAAGAAACACTATAGTATTCTTTAAAAAAAAAACAGAAAATAAAGAAGAACCCCGAGACACACTCAGCATTTTACTAGAGCCTGCACAAAGGGAGGGATGACTGAGGATACCAACACATCCCATTAGTAGTCCAGATAACCCCAGCCTAGGACTGGGGATTAAAACCTTTGGGCACAGTCCTTTTGAGGCATAGTCCTCAGCAAGCCTTACTGGAATGAATGAGATCTGAGCAACGGCCTGGGACGACGCTCTTGCGCAGCCTCACTTCTTCTCAAAGGTCTAGGAGAACTTCCCCGCGGATTGTGCCCTTCGTGTCTACCCTAATAAATAGCCCTGAGCGTCAACCCTATTGCAGACAGATAAGTCAGACGGAAAGGGAAAGAGAAAGGGGGCGGGGAGGGGGGGTGGAGAGAGATAAACCCAGGCCAAACACACAGCAATGTGATTGTGTGACGTTTGCTTTTTATGCTTTTTCACAGTCGAGTTCAATGTGCCACACTGGTCTTGACAGTAATAAATTTAAATAGACTTTTTCTTGATACCAGAAGTTCAGCTATGGACAGTGGTTACACATGACAGCATTATTTGTTATAGCACAACTTATTTTCAAATGGGGGAAAAAAATTAGTATCATTTACAGTATCTCAAGATAGACTTTCCTTTGCAAGGGAACTTCCTTTCCAGTACTTTGGAGGTCTACAAGATGCATCTAGAAAATTTACTACTGTGGAAAATGGAGAGAGCTTAAATTGATGAAGGGGCATGATTTTTCTGTTGTTGTTTGTTTTTTTCATTAATTACTGTAACATTGTCCTTCAGGTGGTTGAGGGAGTTTCATATTTTCTTTAGACATCATTAGACGCCGGAGCTCTTGCAGAACAACTTTGATACTATAAGAATTCTGCCATTTTGCTAGGACTGATATGGCTCTTGGATCCACCTAGAAACAAATAAAAGAACCACAACCATGAGTTTTAAATTGCTTCACATTCCCAATGCACTTGTAACACTGAAAATGACCATCGCCAGGATCTAAAGACTCACACAAGTACTATCACACACTCAAGGTGACTTTTGAGTTGTATTTCTTAAAAGAAGAATACCCCCAATGTACGCAGTTCATCACTTTTACTAAAGGTGGATTTTCAAAACCCCACTGGTGGTGGGGAGTTTGCAGAATAAGTTTGTGTTTTTTTTAAATACCAAAAAACCAATCACATTCACACCAAGTTAAACACATCTAAAGTACTTCGGATTCTGGCCTAAGGCTGTAAATTTTAGTCAGCAAATTAATCAGCTAAAGATTTAGCAAATCAATTAGCGAAAGCCAATTTAAATTAGTAGGTGAAAGGCACATTTGCTTAATTTTAGGCTATTTCGGTTCTGGTTACTGCCATAGGAAATTTACAGAGAAAAAAAACTAAAGACCTCTTTTCCGTCAATCAGCAGGTTTTGTTTATTAACTGATAAGTTATTGTACTCCCTTCAGTATCTGGAAAAGGCATCTATCTATATTGCAGTTTTGGTTATTACGCAAACTTTTTTAAATTGAACCAGTTAAAAGCTGGATGATGGAAGAACTGAAATTCTTCCAAACGCATACAGCTATAATGCAGACACTAACTTTGAAGGGAGATTTAACAAAGAAACAGCTATATGCTTACATAGATTAATTAATTTGTTCCCATCTGAAAACTGGCAAACAAAACAGTACATGAAATACTGGGACACCAAGGATGTAACACTTACCACTCCGTTAGAACTATTTACTCCATTCATATTAATTTTTGTTACAAATCTTACAAATGGAGGTGCTTCTGGATATTTAGGCCCACATTCTATTTTAAGGCTGTATATTCTGTTTTCATAAATTGTCTGAGGGAGGAAAAAAATTGTGTCAGATGATCCATCACCAAAGGAAGACCACATTCAGGTGATATACAGAGAGATAATTTTCACATTAGCATAGATAACATTCCCACTCTACTGTGCCCTCATTGTTTGCATGAACTGATTTCATGATACAATAGGAAACGATTTTTCAATATGGATGGACATTCATGTCTAATGGAAGCGTCAAACGTGTCTTTGCATCTCCAAGATGTAACTGATCACACACTCTCTTCTGTTTGACAAATCAATGTATCTATCACTCAAAACGCCACCCTCTTCTGAACAAACTTTGCCCATTTTGTGATGACTGGTTGTCAGGGTCTGCAAATAGGTGCTGGGGGAGGAAGGAGCAGTAAGCTGGCACTCCACTAAATTTGTTGTTTAGTCGTGTCCGACTCTTCGTGACCCCATGGACCAGAGCACGCCATCATTACAACTCCCATCATCCTTAGCTAGCAGGACCTGTCGTCAGGGATGATGGTAACTGTAGTCCAAAACCAGCTGGAGACCCAACTTTGGGGAAACCCTGCACTAAATCATGGCTTGCTTGCAAGGATCCTCCAGCATGAGAAGGACCTTTGCTTCCATATATGGATGCCTGAGAGGGGTCACCAGTCCTTTATCACCTCCCCAGCCTGCTATGGGCAGCCTTCCCATAATTCGGAACCAGTTATGGGATGGGGAATGGAAGGCTTTAGATAGGTGGCACAGGTTGCTAAGTGGAATCGTTGGATCCAGTAAAATAATAATGGACCTGGGGCCGCATTCTGACTTAGCTTTCCCAGGAACCAATTTTTTTTAAAAAAAGATTGACAAGTAAAGAACAGCTGCCATTAGATGCACACTGTTCAATGTGACCCAGTGACTTGCAAATTCAGGATCCTATCCAATGCTCCCCATGTGCTAGAGCAGCAGACTTCTGCTTATGGAATAGAATTTTCCTTTCATCTACATGAGAGCAAGTTAATGTTTCCATGAGTGAGGGTATGTCAGAATAAAGCACTTTTTTAAAAGAAAGAAAGAGAGGCATCACAGAACATGGTTAACACCACCTACACAGGAAACTTCCCATTTATGGCTGTTATTGAACACTGGGGAGGGGGACACTGTATGACATTTTACCCATCTAGATAAACATGCTATTTTCTAGAAATGGTGTAAGAAAAGTCTGATATTTTACTGGTCTGCAAACTGTCACTCAGGGGGTATGCTGGACTCCAGGGTATGAATACAAATTGTCTACCAGGCACAGAAAATCACAGCAACATCCCATAATGTTTTTAAAAAGCCAAACTGTGATTTGCTGCTGCTGCAATCTAAAAATGGTTCATATATTCTTCCAACATTTAGCACGGATAAAGACAGAAATACTGAACCTAGGTTAACTGATTTATTCCCAATTTTGGACAAAAAATCTTACTCCAAGTATTTAGCATGACATGGCCCATACTGTCCACTACCTACCGTATTTTCCGGCATATAAGATGACTGGGTGTATAAGACGACCCCCAACTTTTCCAGTTAAAATATAGAGTTTGGGATATACTCGCCGTATAAGAAATACGACCTGGTGTATAAGACGACCCCTGACTTTTGAGAAGATTTTCCTGGGTTAAAAAGTAGTCTTATACGCAGGAAAATACTGTATATGACAAAAGCCACAAGCAGAAAAACCAGTGAACCCTGTTACACACTGGCAGAAACAAACATAGAAAAAGCAGGGATTTATAGGATATTGTGTTTAAACTTATGCTTACTCTTGGAGGCCCAATAATCATGCCTGTCCATCTTGTAAGTGTCATATCTTCATCATCTTCAAGACCCCAGCTAACTGTCCCATCTCCAACTCCTTTCTGACCTTCTTCAAGTTCTTCCAACAGTCGAAAATTACGAGGAACTTTTACACCTAAAAACAAATCAGGATGCAGTTTTGAGATGAGAACTTACGGTAATAAAATAAGGTAGCTGATGCTTTTCACCAGTATGCTGAACACTGTATTAATTAACAATGCAATCCTATGAATGTTTACTCAGAAGTAAGTCCTGCTGAATTCAATGGGGCTTACTCCCAAGGATATGGGTATAGGACTGCAGCCCCAAAAGTGAGAAATGGTGCAGTTAGTAAAGTTACAAGTAAGATAATACTAATGTGAGCAACAATTTCACATCAATTTCAACTATATACAACATTTTAAGAAAACAACAACATGCATCTAAGGTTAGTTTCTGCAGAAGGTATCCCGTTTGGGCTTTACAGAGAAATTACAAAATCTTAAGACCGATACCGAAGAGAAGCCTGGAGAAAAGAAAACCCTCAATGAAGTGGCAGAACAACCACATTATGCTACCAGACTTAAGAGGCTATTACCGTATATACTCGAGTATAAGCCGACCCGAATATAAGCCGAGGCACCCAATTTTACCACAAAAAACCTGGGAAAGCTTCATAGGAGCCACTGCCTGCCTCACTTGAGTATAAGCTGAGGGCAGCTTTTTCAGCACAAAAAATGTGCTGAAAAACTAGACTTATACTCGAGTATATAGGGTATGGCATGCCCAAGAGTTATATACTACACTGGGCCGACACAATGCAAGCAAATCTGCTGGCCAACTTCAGGTCCCCGAGAAAAATCACAGGTAACAATTATCTGTGTGGCCCTTTCTTATTTCTTTGGGAAGAGTAGAGCTGGAGGGGTGTGTGAGAGAGAATGCCCATCAGAATGTCTGCTTTGCTTTGCCTTTCCCTGAATGCAAATACGGACTGTGGAGTTGGCAAGTTTCCCCAGAAAGTGGCAGCCAGCCAGCCAGCCACACTGCATGGTTTACCTACATCCTTACTGTGTCAATTATGATCAGTGAAAGTCTTGTGTGCTGGTTTTTATGAGTTTAATAACAGGTGGCAGAGACAATCAGAAGGAAGACTGGGGGGATGACAGTGATGGAGGAATGGGTATAAAAACCCACTAAGTTAAAGCTGCAACCAAAATTCTGTTCTACGGGTAGTGTAATGATGCAGCCCTCTCAACTTTATAGAAATGAAAAAGTAGTTCTTAGTGATCTAAGCTGTGCTGTAGCACCCCTGTGAAACAGTACCCAAGTTCAAAGGACAGTACCCATTGACTGACTAAAGTTGTGGGAAACTAAACATAAGAAGGAAAGAAAAGAACGATGCAGAAATCCCAGTTTTCACCCATCCTGCACACGTCAAAGGAACAAGCAGCCTCTCTCCATCAGGCAAATTACCCATTTGGTTCACCATCTTGCTTCACATAATCAACAGTACCAGCTGCTATACTGTCTGCACCAGTGTCTTAGCATGTGTCTAACAAGCATTTAATTTTAATGCAAGGCTTGGAGGGGGGAGCATGCCACTCCAGCAGATTACTACTACGGTAGTTAAATGCATGAGTTGCTTAAGGGTATGCTCCAAGTAAAAATATAATAGTACAACAGAACCTTACAGAGGAAAACCCCCTCATCCAACAACTCAAAATACAATGAATTAAGTATACTAGTATATTCCAAATTAGCAGCCAAAAGGTTTTTCTCAAGAGAACAATAGCTATCCAACAGCGATGAAAACTGGAACTCACTGGAACACATTTCAGTTACATTCCATGAAGGATGAGAAAGGTAAGAAACAAATATTTAGCTTATATTATTTAATAAGTCTGATGCAGGGGGAAAATGCAATATAAACTGTTTATAAGCAACATGAACTAAGCAGAAAACAATTCAGATCTGTTTAGCAGATACTATAAACCATCTGAGTGAACCTACTACATTTTTTTCTTCAGTGAAACCATGACAAATATTAACTCTCCAGGTTCACAGTTTCGGGCAGTCAAAACATTTGACTGAACTGATTCCTATACATGTTATTTTCCTTATACCTTTAATTACATCTGATATACCAACTGCTCTCTTTTCTGTAAGAGCAAGAAACATCTTCTCTACCTCTTGTAACTCTAGTGTCTATTACTGTGCAACATACTTTATACAGAAGACTTTTTGAATACTCTAGTTAGAAAAAAGGCACTTCCTGAGAGCAAGTGCCCACTTATTCACTTCTAGGTACAATTTAAAATAGGTTCAATGACTAATAATGCTTGCATGAAAATATATCACAGTTGAGAATACACCTTCTTCCAAGAAATGTGCTCCTCCTGCACACAGCTATCTTTGCATGCATACTTTGTCTGTATTTAATTGGCATAATATAATCAACAAATTAGGAAACAAGGAAAAACACAAAAGGGAATGCCTACTGATATGAACAGGAAAGACCCAAGTTGCTCCTCAAATACAAATTCAAATTATGTGTAGGGGTGGACAATTTCGGTCTCATCTGAATGGGGTGGTGGTGGATTAACTGCTAACTAATGATCAAATGTGGATAAGGCCTTACTCTATAGGGAAAACCTGCCAGAGTTGACCTTTTAGGTAGTAGAAGAAAACACTGGAAAAAATATTCATTTATTTAAGTATTTGTATACCATTTGTTGTAGGGTATTAGGACAGTGTACAACATAAAAACATTTAAAAGCAATATTAACCAATCATTAATATGAGTGGCTACTCAAGGGACATTTTAGACAGCTGCACAGACCTGTCGCTATTGTATGGGTGTTCATCACCTATTATTAAGCACATATATGTTACCCCTTCATATGCTTATGATGATATAACACACTAGTATGTCATGATTGTTTTAATCTTGCATTTGTATTATTTTATGGATTTAGTTAGCTGTACTCTACAGCTTTCCTTTGGAAAGAAGTTAAGTTGCACTGTTTAGGAATAACTATCACCCGCAATAGATTTTACTTTGGCAAAGATTTTCTGCTACAGCTATCCTAGAACTTTCAAAAGTCAAGGCATAAAATAAATGCTTGATAAGATAATTGACACAGTGACAGGTTTCTTGAATATCCTGTTCTCTCCTATTATCACTTTTGTGCCAAGCAGCAGAATTGATCATTTACTCAGTTGTTACTTTGCATCCTAAGGGGAACAATGACACCTACAGTAGTAAAAAAACCAAAAGAGCAGAGAGGTTGATAGCAGCTTCAAGGTATACGTTAACTCAAATCAGGCAATATTAATTTCACTGTTTAAAAAGCTACCCTTGGTAAAAATTCTGATTTCTATGATTTAAATTCTACAATATTACCATTATGATCTTTCTGCCAAATCGGAATTGATGATCTAGAGGGGGCATTCCATATCGCTGCTGTACAACTGCCAAACGAACACATTTCTATGGAAACACCAATAAAAATCTCAAAATTTTAAGATGTCCTCTCTCCCCTGCAGCTTGGCACTGCAACTAGTTTATTTGAGGAGCCAGGTTGCACAAGAAAGGAGGCACCTGGCAAGGTAACCAGCAAATATTTGTTCGTGACATCAACCCTGCCCTCCTCCCAAGATGTCATGCTATGTTTTGGAGGCATTCCAAATTTCTTCGAGCCCCTGCAGTCTGGCTGGGCTGGGTTCCCATTTCTTTCCCCACCTTCAATATGGGGCGGAGGTCAGCATTCTTCCCTGTTGTGCTGAGTCTCAGAAAGCAGCAAACCCTATGGCTGTTTTCCAAGGCACTCTGGGGCTCAGTGGGAGATTCTTGGAGATTCCTCCCAACCATATTTGGGAGACCCCGAGAACAAGAACGCTGCCACTTCACCCAAAGCATTGCAACAAGCAACACACAACTTTTTCTGCCAAGAACATGGCCAAACATGTAATGGGAAGGGCACAGACATGAACATGGCAGAGCAAACTGTCTGCCTCTGCACCAGAAGGTAGCTACCTAAATGGCCTAGGGGCTGAGCTAGTTTACCCACCCTATTTTGACTGATGGCAGATTTATCGGGTTTACACAATTGTTTTACTGGAATAGTTTTAGCAGGAAGAGAAAACAAGCTCTCAAGCTTGCACCTTGCATCTCTGTGGCGTCATGCCAGTCTGAGTTACAGGATTAGGTAAAGGGACCCCTGACCATTAGGTCCAGTTGCGGACGACTCTGGGGTTGTGGCGCTCATCTCGCTTTACTGGCCGAGGGAGCCGGCGTACAGCTTCCGGGTCATGTGGCCAGCATGACTAAGCCGCTTCTGGCAAAGCAGAGCAGCGCACGGAAACGCCATTTACCTTCCCGCCCGAGCGGTACCTATTTATCTACTTGCACTTTGACGTGTTTTCGAACTGCTAGGTTGGCAGGAGCTGGGACCGAACAATGGGAGCTCACCCCGTCACAGGGATTCAAACCGCCAACCTTCTGATCAGCAAGCCCTAGGCTCTGTGGTTTAACCCACAGCACCACCCGCGTCCCATAAGACTCAATATTAACCCAGAAAGCCACTTAAGTGTTTCACATTCTATTGCTTCCTGTCCAAAGCTTAATTAAAATATTAATCTGTCATATTAACCAGGCAGAATTTAATGTGGCAATGAAATGCAAACTGCTCCATCCTATTGGGATCTCATTATGCTTTAAACTGGGGTTTAAAACTTAAACGATTTCCCACACCTTTGTCAAAATTAACATTTAGCAGATCCTTTGATTCACAGCATCTTCTACCGTTCATTCGTACAATATCTACCAAGAATTATCACCTGCTTTTGCTACCAATCTCTCCTTATCTGCCACTTAAAACATCTATACTCTTTTATGCACCTTAGGAAACACCTAGGCATTGTAAGAGGCACCGAGCTTCTGCAATCCATGTCTCATTCTCCTGTTCTTAGTACATAATGCAACTGTCACTGAGCTGTTACACTGGGGGAATACACAGCACATGCAACAACAACAAATATTTAAGAGGATATTTTGTCTTAACAGAAGCCATAAAACGGATCAGGCAAATTCATGTGAGGTACACTTATCAGAAGACATTTGCCATAATAGCTTTATATTCAAAGGCCTTGCACTTCTGCTAGGGATCAATAAGGGGCAGCTATTTCCATCATGCACTGCTCAAAAACTTCCCAGGGCAGCTCACTGGCCACAATTCGTTACCCAGCTGGGCCTTTGGTCTAAACTAGAAAGTCAGTTCTTACAATCTTATGTCAGAGGTTATTCAGAGTTCATGGGTAGATATTACTCACTGTAATCTATGAATACCATTCCATGCCGTTAATAGAAACGGCCAGGCAGCATTACCACAAACAAAATAACATTCACGAGATCACAGTGCTGATCCTTGTGATTTCGTAATAAAATTCATTATTTCTAAAGAGATCAGAACTCATTTTATAAAAAAAACAGGCTTCTATGGATATTACACAGCTTTGTAAAAATAACATTTTGGAACATATGTTACAGCTAATCTATTTTAAATTAACCTACTTTTATCTATAATTCCATATAGTCACAAATCTTAAGTTTTCATAATTTTGATAGTTGATAGATCCTGGGGTGCACCCAATGCTACCCCTTGCTACTGATCAAGAGCCAACTCCATCTGAATCGGAAGCAGGGAGAGAAGGGAATGTTAAACATCTGGCAGAATGGTGACCCAAAGACACTTTGCCCTTCTTAGGGTTTCATCCTACTCACAAAGAATAGAATTGGTTTGGAACTGTCCTACCGGTAAGTTTTAAACAACCCTTTCAAGACTTTTCGATTGCTGAATTCTACATCAATGGAAGCTAGTACCAATGAATCCTGTTGTTTCTACTTTTCACAGCCTATTCTGAATGAACCTAAAACATAAATATATTTGACATTTTGGACAATGCATTTTAGATTTTCTTTGAACACATAATGCTAACTTCTAATTTACCTGCTAGAAAAGATGCTCCCTGTGAGTTTGAAAAGAAAAAGAAATCCCTGATGTATGCATTTGAAATGGGACTTACTTTTCACCCAAAGAAACATCCCCTTTTGTATGATAAAGCGAATTTCCTCTACAGCCTTTGCTCAAACTCACATAAACATAGAATATAGCATCGACTTTCCTTTCGCCCACTGTTCAGATAGGCTATAAATTACTAGCCTTTCTATTAAACTGTAAGAAAAATCTGCATTTCTGGACCACAGCATGGGTTTCTGGTTATTAGTGTTCATTATTTTTCAAACAAGTAGACCAAGATTTTCCACACAATCCTCTAGAGCAGGCATGTCCAACAGGTAGATCGTGATCTACCGGTAGATCACTGGACGTCTGTGGTAGATCACTGGTAGATCATTGGCTCCCCACAAAGAAGCTGAACAACTGTGGCTCCCCTTAAAAAAGCTCAACATTTTACCCCCTCCCTGAAAAAATTCAACAACTTTGACCCGAACCTCCCAAAAATGGGCCTTCCTCCTGCCTAAAAAAAAAGCTCAGCAACTTTGACCTGAACCCCCAAAAGGGGGTAGATCACTGCCAGTTTTTAACTCTGTGAGTAGATCGCAGTCTCTTGGGAGTTGGCCACCCCTGCTCTAGAGCTTTTAGGCATTTAGCCTTTCCAAGCTTAGGAACCCACATTTAACTAGGGATCTATCGTTTTTTTTGCTCACCTTCTTAGGAAAGCCAAATATTGTACTCAGCTACACCACCTTCTGCTCCCATCAAGCCCTCCTGGTATCTCTAGGTGGAAAGAGTAGACTGTTGGCTACCAGATCCTGAAGACACCACTGGACAATGCTCTCCCTGCCCACCCTTCCTGCTCTGGAGCGTGAAAAGCCTACAGGTGGTGCGTATTGTTATTTTGGCCCTACACAGCCAAGGTTCTTTGGGTACCCTGGCTACACAGCTGTCAAACAATCCCTAGCCTCCCTCCAAACTTTGGCACTGGGAGGTTGGCAAGGATTATTGGTAGACAATCGGTAGACACCACTACAGCTTCATAGGTAGAAGGAAGGCTGCCAACTCATCATCACAGGTGCCCAAGATACAGGCATTTCTGGTTGATTTCAAGTAGTAAGACTAGAAAAGCCCCCCTCCCAACTCTGTTTAGAACCCTGGAGAGTTTCTGTCAGTCAGAGCAGCCAGTGGTGTGGCGGACCATTTGCCTAACAGCCTCATTTGTTCATATACCACGTATTGCTCACTGCTACTAGAGGAGCGCATGTTTGCTAGCCGCAAAAACAGTCACAGGGGTGGTTGCATTTCTTTACACGTTGTTACTCCTGTGCTGAATCTTCATGCAATACAAAAGTAATGAGGGGAAAGCACAAGAAGAATAAATTAAGCATGACAAAGGACAAAAACATGGTCCCACCCTAACCTGAATTACTCTCAGAAGTTCTGTACCATGACACTCTGCCCCAAAACGTATTAGGAACTGCCCAAACCCACGCTGCAGGCCAGGGGTAGCCAAGATGGTGCCCTCAATATGTTGCTGTTATTATTATTTATTGGCTGCTTACTTCAAAAAAGATTTGTCTCAAAATCTTCTCTCTCTCTCTCTCTCTCTCTCTCTCTCTCTCACACACACACACACACACATCTATATCTATCTATCTATCTATCTATCTATCTATCTATCTCACCCAATGCTAAATTCAACATACAGTACATCAGAAGAATTTTTTCAAACATGCTGGCAAGGGCTGGTGGGAGTTGGAGTTCAACATCTGTAGGCCACACCTTCTACCTTCAAGATATGACCATCCCCATTATTTATTTTTCAAATTTAAGTAATAACTGTCAATACACATGTGTGTCCTTCCATGATCAAAATCGGAAGGCATATCTCATTACTTTTAACTGCGCAAGGTCAATCTTGCGGTAGAGACTGACAGGCAGGCACAAGAGCCCAGGCATCAGCTGTCTAGCAATATTATCTGAATGTGCATGGGCCTGGTACATTCTAAATTACTACCCAGCTATCCTGCTATTTAAGGCATTTTATAAACCACTTAATAAACCTCTAAGCAGTGTACATACATAACACAGTTAAATTAATTCTCAGTAAAACACAGACAGAATTGACAGAATTTAAAAACAAATATACATGACTGAATTATGTGGCCAGAAAGGCTTGCTCGAATAAATAAATAAAAGCTTTTGGCAGCCGCCTAAAACTGTACAATGAAGGTGCCTGCCTAATGTTATGTGGAAGCCACTCACCCAAACTGCAAGTCTGTTTCTTTGAGAAATAGGAGAGTGGCATCTCTCAGTGAATGCTCTCAAAGCCATCCAGGAAAATAAAAGTCATTTGCCTTGTTCTTCTTCCAACCAAGTCTAAACTGCAAAGTCAGCAGCTGCAAAGGATTAAGAGACTGCAGGCTTGACAGGATGAAAGGACATGAGGTCCCCATGTCAGCATCACATTTTATACAAACACCCCAGTGCTAGAACTTCCTGCAAGAGCAAACAGAGAATGTACCACCCACTGTTGTAGTGCAATGGCACAAAACATGGCATTAGGCTGGCACTGCAGTGATAGTACACCAAGCTAGTGCAAGTGCTGAGAACTGGGGTGCCAGCACTTCAAATCTAGTAGCTGAAACAGAACACATTTATAGGAGGAATGAAAAACATCTCTGTAAAAATGTGAGCCTCAAGCAAGTTTAAGTAATTAACTGACATTTTGCAAAATACTGTTAACCATACTTCCGCCTCAAACTTCTAAAATGAAGGATGGTTCTAAAAGCAGCAGAGGTAGCTTTTCAATTCCTCATTCAAGAATTATTTCCTGTGTGGTAATGTATTTAAATAGGTCTCTGTGCTAAAGTTTCAAGGCAGAACTTGAAAACAAAACCAACGTTATAGCTCTATTCTGCACAGGCAAGGCAGAAAGTATCAGTTATGAGGAGTGAAGCGAACTTTAATCATTTCTCTGGTTTACAATTTTTGTATTTTTACGATTTTGTATTTTTACTTTTTCCATCTACGTTGTTGTTGTTGTTGTAAAAAAACAACAACTTTAAACCTGAGAGCAGGCGTTTTTGCTCAACAGAACTTTGCCCGGAAGTAGGAGTGATAACAGAGTGGTATATTGCTTACAGCATCAGACTAGGGAGATGTGAAGCCTACTAGGCCATTTTTGGCCAGTCACATTGACTCAGGCTCACCCACCTCACAAGGCTGCTGTAAGGATAGAGTAGCAAAGCCCCTATATAGAGTTATAGTCTCTAGATATATATTCTATCCTAAGCTCTGGAAAGAAGGGTTTTCAGTATTAAATAACCACCTGACCATAGAAGCATAGCATGCTATTTCCTTTATCAAAAGGAAATTTGAAGCAACAGCCAGAAAAGAATTTGAGAAGATCAATGGTAATCAGTAATAATAATAATAATAATAATAATAATAATAATAATTCATACTCCACCCATCTGACTGGGTTACCCAAGCCACTCTGGGCTGCTTCTAACAAAATATAAAGGGACAAAACAAAACACCAAACATTAAAAGCTTCCTGAAACAGAACTGCCTTCAGGTGTCTACAAAATGTTGCATAATTGTAACTCTTTGACATCTGATGGGAGGGTGTTCCATAGGCTGGGTGCCACTACCAAGAAGGTCCTCTGCCTAGTCTTGCATTGAGGGAACCGCCAGAAGACCCTTGGAGCTAATCCTCAGTATCCGGGCTGAACATACACAGGGCCAAATCCATTTGGGGCTTTAAAGGTCAGCACCCAATTGGCATTTTATTAGCTACCAAACCAAGTTGCTTTTAAAGAGAGGTTAAAATACAAGATCACCAACATGAGTTTGAGCAAACTGCGGGAGACAGTGGAAGACAGGAGTGCCTGGTGTGCTCTGGTCCATGGGGTCACGAAGAGTCGGACATGACTAAATGACTAAACAACAACAAAAATACAAGATCACTCTAACTCGAGAGATGGATACCATTCACGTGTGAAAGAGCATTCCTGTACTTCTGCCCTGACTTTGTCTATCCTGAATCTCTTACCAATCATTTCATTGGAGTACTTTGAGTGTGCCTCTGAATGTCAGCTGCTGAGAATCACAATTGGGAGAATACAGTTGCACTCAGATCCTTCTTTTGGTCTTTCCACAGACATCTCGTTGGCCACTGTGAGAACAGTGGTGCTGGACATTGGCCTGATCCAGAAGGCTCTTCTTATGAATTCTGGTATTAAGAGAGAATAACTTCCCTCTAATCACTTTGTCCACACTGCAGCAATCATGCCAGGTGCATCACAATTGCTCCCATTTTACAGGATAAGATGTGGCCACGGAACTTCATGGTTTGCTAAAAGCCATGCAGTTTGTCCACAGCAAAGGTGGAGCTTGAACTCATTTCCCCCAGATCTAACTAGCTTTCTCACTATATACTGCACTGATTTTCCTAGAAGCCCATCCATTTCTTTACAGGTCAGAAATCCAGAAAAATTGTACACTACAAGAAGCAGTATACAACCATTCTGACTTATGCCTCATCCTCTTGTTACCAACACCAAAGGTTACTATCATTAACTCTACTACCTCCTGAAAACTGATCACAATTTTATGGACAGTTGCAGTTACAATGCTGAGCTTGAACATGGAGAGTGAGGTTCAAAACCCTGTTCAGCTATGATCATCATTTGTAGACTAACCTAGTAAATAATTATTATGCATATAACGTTTTAGTATCCAAAATGCTTCACTTTACAATGGCAGCAGTCCTTATGATGGCCTGGTTAGGTAGTCCAGTATTGCCATGATAGGTGTGGGGAATGGGCTCAGGACTGGAAAAACCTCCAGTTTACCTAACAATTCCTTACTAGTGAGCTTATAGCAGAGGCATGATCTGAATCAGAGACTTCCTGGTTCATAGCTTAGTTCCTGAACTCTGCTGCCCTCCAGATATTTTGAAGTACAACTCCCATAAGTCTCAACCATTTGTCATGCTAACTGGGGCTACTAGCTGTTACTATGCTACACTAGTCAACCTCTTGGGGCTATTGTGTAGCAAGAGAAGCATTCTGGAGGATGAACGAGACAGTAATAATTAGAGAGCAGCTTCCTTGCAAGACATTTATCTGTCTTCCTGTCTAGCCTGCCTCTTCTCTAAGTAGCATCCTAGAAGTCACACCCCATCCTGTACTCAACAAATCGATTAACATATTTATATCCCATTTTTCTTCCTAGAAGGACTTCCATGCATTTTACAATAAATGAAGATCAATGTACAGCAGGGGTGGCCTACATGGTGCACTCCAGGACTACAAATTCCATCACCTGTGAACACTTGCAATTTTAGCTAGGACTGATGGGAGTCATTGTCCAAAGTATCTGGAGGCCTCCATGCTGGCAAACCAACATACAGTTAATGTAATTCTTTTTTAAAGGCAGCAGTAGTGGCTGAAAAATACACTGTGCTCCAAAAAACCCCAACAACCTTGAACACAGGGCACAGTCTGATGGCACAGGATGCAGCCACCTTGCTGAACATAATCAGTGCTGGGGCTGATCAGCATCTGGAATGGAGCCCACCTGGGAGTCCCATGCTTGTTTCCTTAAGTTCCAACATAGAAGGCAGGCAGGATATAATGCAGCAAGAAAGTTAGACTGCTGCTTATCATTCCAAGAGCCAGTGTGGCGTGATGCTTTTAAGAGCGCTTGACTCTGGGAGACCAGGGTTCCAATTCTGACTCTGCCCCGAAGCTCACTGGGTGTCTTGGGCCAGTCGCTGTCTTTTCCAGTGTTTCTCAAACTTGTAGCCCTACAACAGCTGGGGGACCCAACTCCTATCATCCCTGAGCAATGGTTCAGCTAGCTAGGAATGATGGGAGTTGTAGTCCGACAACATCCGGGGTGGGGGCCCAGGTTTGAGAAAAACTGTCATAGCCTAACCTACCTCGCAGGGTTGTTGAGAGGATGAAACAAGGAAGAGGAGAACCACGTACGCCACCTTCAGCTCCTTGGAAGACAAAGGCGGCATATAATTGTAATAAAAAAGAGCAAATAGGGCAACCCGTCAGTTCCTGCTTTCTTAGTCGCAGCCTGCCAGGGAATCAGTTAGAAATTAGGAGGGAGGGCGCGAGGGCCGCCGCAGCGCTGCGCAGTCTTCGGAGGTGCAGTGCTTCTGAACATGGAGGCTCTACTTGGCTGCCCGCATGCGGTCCCGTCCATCAGCCTCCCTGACACGTTTCCCGCAGAGCCCACCGGCCCCCTCCCGCCCACGCCAGCCTTCCAGCGCCACCCCGGCCCAGGCCCCTGGCCTCCCCGTGCCTCAGCCCCGCTCCGGCCCCACAGCACACCGGCCTCCCCGGCCACCGCCCCTCGGGCCCCAGACACACCCAGCCGCCGAGCCTCGGGTGGCTCCCGCCGTGGCTGAGAGGAGAGGGTGAAGCGGGTCCCTCCTTCCTCCCGCCCCCGAGGACCCCCTCCCCCCGACCCCTCGCTGTCGGGGAAGGAGGCCCCGTGCCCTCCTCCCGCAGGCCAGGCCGGCCTCGGCTGCCGGGTCCCCCGCTCACCCGAGCCCGTGGTGGCCGCCATCTTGCGCCGCTTGTCGCTGCGAGCCCGGCCTCCCTGCCGCCCACGTCACCTCAACGCGGGAAGTGAGCTGCGGCGGCGATAAGTGGCTCCGGGGGCGGGAGGGCGCGGGGCCCGGCAAACCAAAAGAACAAAAGCGCACGCAGACGCACACGCCTGCCGACGGAGGTCCGGGTGGGACCAACAGCGTCTCGCCGTCGCTGGCCTGCCCGCAGCGCGCGGGTTTTCGTTTTGCTTTGAAACGTCTTTGCGGTGCACGTATTTCGCCGGGGAAAAGGAGGCGCTCGGGAGGGCGGGACGTCAGAACATAACAATAGAGCCCGTGTGGCCCGACTAGGCCAGCATCCTGTTCTCACAGGGGCCAACCAGGGGCCTGGGGGGGGGGTTGGGACTGGAGCACAAGGCCATTTCCCCCTCCCGTTGGTGTTCAAAAGTATTGCTGCCTCCGATGGCTAGTAGCCATCGATAGTCTTTATTCTCCATGCCTAATCCTCTTTTAAAGCCACCAGAGGATAGTTCATGTTAAGTACAAGCGCCACGTTTTGATGGATCAATAACTTGGTTTGTGTGGGGCGCTGCAAAGCATTGGGTTTTCGCTGCAAAACAACTGCAAAAAACTTTGGCGCAGGTTTGCAGATGAGGCATTATCTCTCTTGCAAAATAATAGCATTAATTTACAGTCCAAGACCATTTACTTCTTCAAGGCAGATGGCGCCCCCACCACCCAACAAGTTTAGGAGCCCAAGGCCATCGAAGGCTTTGTTTTGTTTCTTGCACCAGTCTCGCCTTCCCTGGCAGTTAAAAAAAATAAAATACAGTAATTTAAACATTTGCTACCCTTTCATGACACCGAAAGCCAGCTGCATGAGTCCCCAGCCTGAATGAATCCTAATGAATCCCTGGCCACGATTCATTAGTTGTTGTTGTTTAGTTGATTAGTCGTGTCCGACTCTTCGTGACCCCATGGACCAGAGCACGCCAGGCATTAGTGCTCTGATTCATTAGTAGGAAAGGGGGGGAAAATATAATTTTGGGTCTACTGGCCAGTTTGTGAGTTTTGTGGTGAAAATCCAGATCTTTAAGTAACTAGGGTGTGCAGCTGCACTTTTCATTGCGAGTCCACTACTGATTACACCTGAAGATACTTAGAAAAATGCTGCAAGAATGCTAATTCCAAACTGAGGTTGGGCCGGGAGCACGTTGTTCTGCCCATCCCACCTGATCTGCTGTACAGGGAGGACTCTTGAGTCAGGGCTGTATAACCTGTGGCCCACACCATTCCTGAACACTGTCACTGGCCATTTGGGTTGAAGCTGATGGGACCTGGAGCCCAACAGAACCTGGAGGTCCAGATTCCTCATCCTTGTGTGTAGAGACTTGAATTGGGAAACCCTGCTTCAGAAATCCCGGTCTTGCTGTCTAGGGCTGATATGTGTTGCAGCCCAGCAATATCTACAAGGCCACATCCTCTCCACCCCAGGTTAAAGGTAGGCAGATAGATTCCTATGGGGAAGAGAGAATTCCTGAGATATGTCAGGCCGAGATCCTCAGGGTCTCCTGCTGTAACACAGAACCTCTCATGCAGCCCTTTAAAAAACAAATGTGCAAGCAAAATTCATAGTTTTCGCTATGCGCTGTCTTTCTTTCCTGAATCTTCATTAAGCTTCATTTCTAGTCTTCTGAGAGAGAGAGAAAGGCTTTTCTCTATCCACACACATACATCATTTTACTGTATTTATTTGCCACCTTTCCATAGTTCAAGCCATGCTTAAGGAGGCTTACATAATTACAAACATAACAAATGTTGTCATAGACAAACATCAAAACCATCAAAAAGTACCCATATCCTAGCTAAACAATTTCCACTGAAATCATAAGAAGATCTAAAATTGATGCAAAAAATGAATAAGAGCAACAACACACATGCACCTAAATAACACTCCAGCCCAAGAGTTTAGCAGCCTCAACCTTTGTTGCTGGAGTCAGACAGGGCCCCAAACAGTTAGCCTCAAACTTTCTCAAGTCCTGGATAAAATGAGAGTTTAATAGTGGAATTCTACGCATATTTACTTGGAAGTAGGACTCACTGTATTCAATTATTAGACTCACTCCCAGGTTCAATATGCACTGGATTGCACTCTCAAGCCGCTGCCTAGGAATAAATCAAAGGTGCAAGCCAGGTAATATAATCAAATTAAAACTTTGTAGGGGGGTTTCCATTTACTCCAGTGATATAGATTGTACCTATGCAAATATATCGTTTGTTTGTTGGTTATTTAAGTGCTCAACAAACAAGCAACTGTGCTATTCAGGAAAAAGACTTGGGTCTTCCTGGTCTATATTAAACATTTACTCTAACCACTAAACCCCATTGCCTCTCAAGCTTGATGTGATGGCGAGACAGTGAGAAAAATGTGACTCCTTCAGAGTTAAACCCCACCTGTCACAAAGCGTGTACTGTTCAGTTTTCTGTATTTGTCAAAGGAGACGATTTCCTTGAATTTGAAACACAGCATTCCAGTTCATTTTAAAAACCTGATGTGTGCATTATTCAGGCCTCTGTATCTAGACCTCAGGACTTGCTCCAAGCCCTACCTGTCACTGCCACTGCTCCATGCCCCCTTCAACCGCTTTCATCTAGTCAGAATGTGTTCTTGGACTGTGATGATGCTTCTTGCCTGGAGACATGAATGTGTAGAAACCTCTGACTTCTCCATGGCTGGAATGCAGCCTGCTATACAGAGTCATGTGTTCTGCCCATGCACCGACTAGCATGTGGCCCATGGAAAGGTATGTAGTTAAGGACAGAAGGTCCCAGGCCTTTCTTTCCAACTCTTCGTTGACAGTAAACTTAAGATGATGGAGGGCACAATCCAGGAGAAGGTCCCCTGCCAAACATCTTTAAACAAGTGTGCAGTTGCACTGCTCTGCTGATTCCAATGGGGCTTGGACAAGCAAACTTTCCAATGCACTGGGCTCAGAGTCTAGTTCTTTCTGCTTTGTTTTCCTAAACTCTAAACCAGAGGCAATTGCATTCCAGGGCCTACACATGGTGACACCCTGACCCTAAACACACACCTTGATATGCATATAGTCGGGCAGCTGCAAGGTGAGAGCGCCTTGATGATTTCCACCTTGAAAACATATGCATGAAGATCTTCATCTGGAAGATCTGTATCTAAAACGGTTGGTGTATATGAAAATATTGACAGACCAAGGTGAAGGTGAACGGTTTAAAATACCCAAATGTGGGAAGTGTTGAAGGCAGCGTTTAGTTTAGAAACACTTCACACGGAAATTATTTCACCCCCACTACATGCATGGCTCTATGCTCACTGGCGGAGGAAGAGGAGTGCGGGGGGAATGCACCGCCCCCGTCAGCACGATCCCGGTGGGGTGCCATCGCGGCTGCTCGCCCACCCACGCTGGGTGCCACGCCCCCGCAGGTGCACCACACCCCTGTGGGTGGCATGCCATGCACCCAGGACACACGTCAGCCCCGCCCCCGCCTGCTCTATGCCCCCCCCCCGGTGCTGGAGCATGAAGCTCCGCCACTGTCTATGCTAAAACATTCTCCCATAGATCAATTGATTAAATGTTTTTTTCACATCATGGGCATGATCCAAAAAGCTGCACAGCTACTTACATGCAGCAAAAGACACTCTGAGTAGTACCTGACAAAATTGTACTTGGATGAGAGTCATTACTTAATTTTAGCCATATTAGTCAGCAAATATCAGCAAAGGAGCACATTGCAGCAGTTTTATCCTTGCGAGCTGCTACTAAGATGTCTTGCCCTGTTGAAGGAATTTAATACCAAAATGTTTTAGGTACAACTATTTTTAAAGAACCTGCTCTGTTCTGCCCCCCCCCCCGGCATCCTCCCCTTTTTTGGTGGGGGGAGGTTCCATTCTGAGCATGACTTAGTTAGATACCATTGGGCTTCTATTTCTCAGACATTATTTGCACTGCAAACCACTTTTGGAACTAAGGAGCCGAAAAAGGCACTCAACCTATTTTTATACGTGACTGCCACAGCTAGAATAGTATATGCGAAGAAATGGGAAGGAAAAAAGAGGTACCCAGGAAAGAAATTTGGCAGAATAAAACAATAGAATACACAGAATTAGTAACTATGACTGTGAAATTAAGAAATAAGGATGAGTCGCAGATAAGAGATGAGTGGAAGTGTTTTGTAGAGTATCTTAGAGAGTACAACTGTCAATAACCTTCAAGTAGGAATGAACATATGAGCAGCAGATAGCACTAAATAAAGGAATATTTGAGACGAAAAAGATTGGAATAATAGAATATGCAGCCAACAAGAGACTACCTAGAATGCCATGAAGAGATGGACTGGGAAGTCCGAGGATAAGGGATAAATGATGGATACTGTATGATGTATATATAAATTGTAAAAACGCATAAACAAAAATAAAAACATAATGAAACTAAGGAGCTTTTAAGAGGCCATTTATGATATAGTGAGTGTGTGCAGGAGAAAGGAAAAAAAGAATTCAAAGAGAAAGAGAAAACCCTACCCTGTCCAAACCCTTTTGCACCTAGTTGGTTACTTAACCTTTAATGCAGTCGTTGCAATATCCAGCTGTGGCCGGCAGGAGTCCCTGTTCACTTAAGGAACGGTAAGAGACAATGGCAAAATGTATCTATAGCATGACTGATGCCCAAGTTGCAGCTGTCCCGCCCGCAGTCCCAGATCTCCGATGTTAAGAATGACGAGATTGTGTTAAACGACCAACAAGAAAAGCGATCCACTTTAAAAGCCATTTATCCCCTCCAAAGAGAGTTTGAGGATGGAAACCAGACAGCAAGTTTGATATAAATCAAACTGATTTTCATTAAACGATTTCTAAAAGGGATACTACAAATACCATTCCCACTCTCCTTTTGACAAAATAAAGAGGGCCTACCTCCACACACTGTCATTTATAATGAATGTTCTCATTATGGTGGTGTTTTATTCCTTTTACAGAGTTAGAGGAATAGGGGTTTTTTTTGGGGGGGGGGGGGTTGCTCCCAGATCCATCCTTGTCACTGGCAGTCCACATGGCTTCAGCAGCAAGGAGAACCTATTTTCAGGTCCATAACTGGTTCCCAAGTTATGGCTGTCTGTGAATCGTGATAGTTTGTCTACTTTTGCATGCAACAAAAGTCTTGAGTACTGAAATGCAGTCTACATGGGGCTACCCTAGAAGACAGCCCAGAAACTGTAGCTGCTGCAGAATGCTGTTGTCAGGGACCACGTCTGGGACTTTTGATACTGTGTCACATTGCACTTACTTTGTAGGATCACTGGCTGCTTATCAACTTGGGACCTAAAAGGTGCCTTTCCTTGTTATCAGCCAGCCAAGGTTCTGAGATTGGCAGAGGTGGCCCTCCTTGTCCCGCTGGCAGGTACCACTCTGTGTGGGGATGTGAAATTCTTATAACGTGACCTTACAACTCTGTGGCACCATATTCATTTGTATGTTTAAAAAAAGAAAAAAACCTTATCACCTTTTGGCCCTCCAGACTTAGGAATTCTCTGGAATCCCCTCACCGTGGATGGTTAAATTTTCAATGTGTTTCTGTTGCTTAATTAAAACATTTCTGTTCTCTCAGGCTTTTTGAAGCTCTAGTTATATCTGCATTCGGTTATATTTTTCCAGCTTCCTGATATTATCTGTATTCCCTTTCTATTGTCGTCCTGTTTTTGTTGTTAACCATCACCTTGGGACTTACACCTTGTGGTGAAAAGTGGTTTGTGAGTTTAATGAATAAAAATGCTGTAAAAAATAATGCAAATGGACAGAGACTTATAAACAGGTAGCTCAGTTTATTATAATTTAATGGACTGCAGGTCACAGCTCATCCCCAGGCAGGTATATGATTGCTATCTTCAAATATCTAAAGAGCTATCACCTAGAAGATGGAGCTAGTTTCTTTTCTCTTGCTCTGGAGGGTAGGACCCGAACATTCAACGGCTTCAAGTTACCAGAACGGAGATTCCGACTTAACACCACAAAGAACTTTCTGACAGCAAGAACTGTTTGACAGTGGAACGGTCTCCCTTGGATGGTGGTGGACTCTCCTTCCTTGGAGGTTTCCAAGCAGAGGTTGGATGGCCATCTGTCATGGAAGCTTTAGTTGAGGTTCCTGCATTGCAAGGAGTTGGACCAGATGAGCCTTGGGAAGCCTTCCAATTCTACAATTCCATAATGGTCACACCCCCATCCAGGAATTGAACATCAACAGCTGCTTTATACTGAATCAGACCAGTGGTCCATTTAACTCAGTACTGTCTACACTGTCACTGACTGACAGTGGTTCTCCTCAGTTTCAGGTTGAGGTCTCCCAGCCCTACCTGCTTCTGCATGCGAAGCAGATACTTCAATCCCTGAGCTGTCCAGAACATCCAGGACAAGTGTTGACAGCCACCAGCCATCTTAGAGACCCATCTAGCATTATCAGCTGATGGCAATGGTAAATAATGTCTTCCCTTTCATTGTGTTATTTTATTTGCCTGGAAGGTGTGTTGATTATTATGAGTTTTTGTAAATGTAAAAGTCTATGGTATTGTTTTAACTTAGCTCAGTTGGCAGAGCCTGAGATTCAGGGTTGTGGGTTCGAGTCCCACACTGGGCAATGTACAGGGTTGGACTAGATGACCCTCATGGCCCCTTCCAACTCTATGATTCTATGAACTCACTGTTTTGAGGTGGAAGGGAGTTTGCTTTGTGAACTGCTTTGGGATTTTCTAACTTAAAAGTGTGGTTCATAAAGGAGCCCAATATTTAGAAGGTCACACCATTTCTAAAAAGAGAGCGAAAGATATCGTGGAACCTGTTAATAACAGCAAGATGGCTCAGAAGTGGTAAACTGTCCCAGGCCCTCCAGATGACACTGGCCTACAACTCCCAATGGCCATGACAATCTGTCATGTTGGCTGAGGTTGATGAGAACTGGGAAGTCCTGAAGGCCAAAGGGTGATATAGGTAAAATAAAAATAAAGAAAAGCACACAAAATGTACACAGTGCCACAAAGTGATGGAAAGGCTTGGTTATAAGAATGAAACCACAAGCAATACCTCTATTTTATCTGTAAGTTAACCGTGTTTGGCCATCAGATTTATATTAAGAAATAAGTATTCAATGGGAAACTTGAGTTAAATCAACCCACTGCAGCACAAATATCTATTTTCTAGAACACTGACTTTTCAACAGTATTCTGTACAAATCAAGAAATCCACTCACAGCTTCATGGGTTTTGTCAGGGTCAGCATGATATATTGAATTCCTCTGTGATTTGTATTTGCCTGCTAGAGATGAGTTTACACCCTCAAACCACAATAAAAATAAAAATCGCAAGGAGACTGAATAAATGCAATTAGTATAATCGAACTGCTTTGTTATAAATATATTATATACATTCAGACCACATTAAAATATTAATCCATGTTACACCAAAAAGATTAAGGCTTTATAATATTTACATGAATGAGCAAGCACCTTTAAAAAATACACACCATTAACCTATCCCTTTCTAACATATAAATCATGTGCCCAATTTCCTAGAGCTACTTTGAACAATGATTATTGGAAGAGGAATCATACTGAAAGGGACCCCAATTGCTGAACACTAAACGACCTAACACAAGCGTCTTTATGTTTGGACACTTGCGCAGAACACGTTCTGCTCTTCTTCCCAGGTTGCTACCAAGTCAGTTGCAGGCTTATACAGCAACAGTCTGCTCAGATATCAAGGAAGTAAAAACACTTGTTTATTTCAGGAGACAGACGACAATAAGGATCCTTATCCACTAGCAGAACAAGACTCCCAAATGTTCTGTTGCACACCACATAGACTAAGACTGGACATGATAGCAAGATGAAGCAACTGGAAGGTGTACCAAACATTAAATGTATTGAAGTGGTGACAATTTCATAAACTTCCCTTCCCCTCTGGCTGATTTTTTTTTCATGCAGTTTGAACCTGCTCTTTAAAAATGCAGTGTTCGTCTGCTTATCTTCATTATTCCACATTGATCTTAACCCTGTTTTCAAAGTGGTAATTCATGTTGATACAACACATTTTAGTGTGCCAAGGACATATCTTACTAGAAAATGGTGCACTGTTTTCTCCAACTAATGGCTTTTGAGACTCAAGGACGAAAATGGTCAACATCAGCAGATGTGGCTAACAGAAGGTGCTCCGTACAAATGGGAATTAGCCATTTGCATTTTCAAGTATTATTTTGAAGAGTGAGTCCTTTAACTGCAGTCTGTTAGCACTTTTTAAAAGCATTGTGCTTTAGTCCATTATTTCTTTACAAGTCTTTTAATTTGGCTGATGGCTTTTTTCTTTTAAAAATATTGGCAACAAGTATAAGGACTGCAGAAGCCTGGCAAGAGTTTATTTTATTTTCTGGGCCCATTTCATGTCATCTGCTCTCGGTTTTTCTCCGGTCAGTCCTTGAATGATAATCTCGAGGAACCTCCAAAATCTGATTTTCTCCAGCGGGTAGTTGAGCCAGCCTGGAAAACGATAGAAAAGGGAGAATACAGATGTAAATGAAGAAGTACAGTTGTAGATAATTGAATTTATTTGTTTTAAGATAGTCTAATAAAAAAGTAAAATGCAAGGCAAATGATGATTTGGGTCATTCAACAGTAGTGTGTAGTAGGTTCAGGTAGAAGCAGGTCATCTGATGTCAATCCCACTAACTTCAATAGGATTGGCTTCAGGTAAGTGTATAAACAATTGCACTCTAAAGCTTTCCGCCTAGATGGGAGTTTTATTTTTGAAGCTAAAAGTGTTCCACACAACACAAGTCTCATTAACCGCATTTTTAAGGGCTACTTTCAAACCATGCAAACTGTCAACCAAGTTTGATTTAGTACAGGTTTTCCATATGCCCACCAGCTGATTCAACTTTTACACACAGCTCCTGTTCAACTAGCGTGCATTTGTAATTAGTTGCTACATGCCAATGAAAACTGGAATGCCAAGTCCAATTTTGAAGAGGTGACGCAAAAGCAGCAACTGATCCCCTTTAAAATCGGGAACATATTGCGGTAGCCGTGTCAAGGGGAAAGAGGTGTTACTGGGGAAAGAGAACAACTATCAGACCTTTAGAAGACATCTGAAAGCAGCCCTGTTTAGGGGAGGCTTTTAATGTTTAATAGATTATTGTATTTTAATGTTCTGTTGGAAGCTGCCCAGAGTGGCTGGGGAAACCCAGCCAGATGGGCAGGGTATACATTATTATGATTATGATTATATTACTGATACACTCTGCTGCTCTCCCCTTGCAGGGAAAGTGAAGGACAGGAAATGTGGTAAGATAAACTTTGGAGTTAGTTGAGGGGAAAGAGCTCTGGAGTAGCTCAACATCTCAAATCGGAATCTGGCCACAAAACAAATTTAAGTATGACAAAATTAAGAGTAATTTAGACTGGGCTGGAATGAGTGTTAGCTGTCAAAATACCAAATACCAAATGCCACAAGCCATCAACGATCAAATATAACAGTCCACTGAACATCAGGTGTTGAATATCACTGAATGCTAGCTATCAGATATAAACCCTGGAATCATGTATTGTTGTCAAACATAGGAAGATCAAGTGTCAAAACAATGATACCCAATACCATCTATTCTATGTCAAAATTTGCAAAGGAAGGGGGGGGAATGTTGGCTCCAATGGTAAACCGTTGTGATTTGATTTGCAAGTCCCAGATTATGAATGTCTTATGTGTAAAAGTATTGCTGTAAACAGTAATTAGGATTGCAACACAGATGTGATTTAATAAATGTAGGGATTCCAAAATTTCATGGGTAGCACTCTGCTCTGTGCAACCTCCCTCATTCCAGCACCAGCTCCCTGAACACATTAAAAAGTTGACCCTCCAGACCCAGGCAAGGTGCTAGAGAGCTACCCCTGGATGAAAACATTAGCCCCACCAGTTGTGTGTACTCAAATAAACGCTTTCTGCTCACAAACATTTTTATAAATTTACTTCTATATAATATATTCCAGGGTTGCTTACCAGATCATACAAAACAATTTTTTTAAAATGGGATAGAATTGCAGTGTTAAAACAATCAGAAATGAAGAGCCTGGGAAAAGAAGGGTCCCCATGTGGTGCAACGGGAAGCTGATGTATATACTGAGTCCAACCACTGGGTCCATCTAGCTTAGCACTGTTTACATTACAGTGGCTCTTGCTGGGCTCCAGGACTTTTGGAATGGAGAAAGCATAGACACTTGCTGTGAGGGGGATGTGTGTGTCCTCCTCAAGAGTAAGCGACTCGACAGTCTGTTTAACTTATGTACAAGTTTATTTCACCGACAAGCTTTACAGTTCATCATCCTCCTCCGAGGAACCAGATTCTCCAAGTAAGGGTTTCCGCTTTTCCCCCCAGCATAAAAGCCTCTTAAAACTCCAACGCCTCCTCTCACTCCTCCTTTTCCGCTTCTTGACTCTGCCGGCCCCTGCGTTGCCCTCATCCCTTTCACTTTCATCCTCCCTGGAAGTTGTTGCAGAGGCTCCGGCTACATCCTCGACCCCTTGCTCTCCCTCCGTCTCCATGTTCTCCTCTCCTCCCATAGGCTCCCACGCCACCCGCTCTTCCTCCATCAGCACAGGTGGCGACACCTCTTCACTCCCACTTCTCCACACCTCCTTCCCTGTCTCTGGCGACAGCCTAGGTGCTGCCTCTTCCTGCTCCCATGCTCGCAATACCTCCTCTGGCGTCCATGGGTGACCTCCGGATGCCTCTGTCCCTTGCGCCACCCCTCCTGGCTCGGGCCAGTCCCTGACATCCATCCCCCCTCCCAAGCCCCCCTTCCCCTCCTGAGGCGGCTCGGTGGGTGTTACCCCAGGGTAGCCAAGATCCCCGGCTGGATCCCATTCCCCTCCTTCACTCTCTCCTGCCGTTCCTGGTGAAGAGGGGAATCCCAAGAAGATGGTGGTGTCTGCACTGGATGATGACGACGAGGACTGGAACACCTCCTCCCAATCCTTCCTGCCCCAGGGAGGAGGGAGACATCGCGACCCCCATTCTTCTGCTGCCGCGATATCCCCTTCCACCTCCATTCCTTCCGTTGGTGAATGAGGGCTACTCTGCAACTCGTTGCCACCCCCACCACTGTCTGCACCCGAGGATGGGAACCCCCAGAAGTCCCCCTCCTCTGAATCTGTGGGTTGAAACACCTCTCTCATTTGCCATCTGTACGGCTTCGGTTTGTCGGGATACAGTGCATGGAATTCCAACACTAAATACTCCTTGGTGACATCTTCCGCCGGAATCCACGTGTTCTCCGACTCTGGCTCCCCCTCCCATGCTACTAAGTACTGCAATTCATCCCCTCTCCACCTGGAATCCAGGATGGCCGTGGCTTCATTGAAGTGCTCCATGTCTACCAACGGCAATTCCTGCGACCCCCTCTGGTCCCCTTGTTGATACCTGTGCGGTTCTCTGAACTTGGATAGGAGCGACCTGTGGAAGACCGGGTGAATTCTCATGGTCTCCGGCAATTGCAACCTGAACGCCACTGGGTTGATCTGCTCCACCACTTCGAAAGGCCCAATTTTACATTGCCTCAGCTTTTTGCCCCTGCCTGGCATGGGCAATCCCTGGGTGGACAACCAAACTTTGTCTCCCACTTTGATGCTCTCCCCTTCCCTTCGGTGCTGGTCTGCTGCTCTTTTGTAAGCACTTTTCGCCCTTTCTAGATTGTCTCTGAGCAATTGGTGCAAAGCCTGTAGCTCCTCAGCAAATTGCTCCGCTGCTGGCACGTCTCCCGCCTTCCCTTCACCTCCCCCCGTTGGAAAGGCTCTCGGGTGATTGCCGTAGACTGCCTGGAAAGGAGACATGCCTGCGGACACCTGTTGAGCGTTATTGTACGCAAACTCCGCAAGCGAGAGCCTGTCACTCCAATCACTGTGTTGCTGAGATGCGTAGCAGCGCAAATACTGCTGCAAAATCGAATTTACCCGCTCCGATTGCCCGTTGGACTGAGGATGGCGAGCAGAGGACAAGTTCACCTGCACCTGCAAGATTTGCATGAGCTTACGCCAGAACCGTGAGGTGAACTGAACTCCACGATCTGAAATTACTCTTTCTGGCATGCCATGGTGCTTGAAAACATGCTGTACAAACAGCTTGGCTGTTTCCTCAGCTGAGACTACCTTAGGGCATGCAATGAAGTGTGCCATCTTGGTCAAAAGGTCAACTACCACCAACACTGCAGTTTTGCCTTTGGATGGGGGTAGGTCGGTGATGAAATCTAAGGAAACCGCCTCCCACGGTTTACTGGGGATGGGGAGAGGTTCTAGCAACCCAGCCGGTTTTTCTCGCTCCCCTTTGGCTCTTTGGCACACCTCACACCCCCTGATGTATTCCTTGACTTCCTGCCTGACTCTGGGCCACCAAAACTCTCTCGTGACCAACACCGTGGTTTTGAACTGCCCAAAATGCCCTGCTGTGGGGTTGTCATGGAGCTGTCTGAGAACTCTAGCACGCATCTCCTCCCCAGGAACATACAGTGCCCCTTTGAACAACAGCAGCCCCTCCTTTTCCTCAAACCCTTTCGCCTTGGGATCCCCCTCCCTCAGTTCCTTCAGTTTGCGCCGTGCAAAGTCATCGGCTAGGGTGAGGCGCACCAGTTCTTCCCGCCCCCCTAGAGTTGCGCCACACCTCCATTGTTCAGGTTGGAAGATCGCTCTTGCCACTGGAGGCCCTTGCTCCTCCAGGTACTCAGGCTTTCTGGATAGGGCGTCCGCTCTGACGTTCTGGTCACCTGGAACATACTGGATATGAAAATTAAAGTTAGCAAAGAACTCTGCCCATCTCATTTGTCTCTGGTTGAGAATTCTGGCCGTGCGCCAGTACTCCAGGTTCTTGTGGTCCGTGTACACCTGGATTTGATGCTGCGCCCCCACCAAAAAATGGCGCCAATGCTTGAAAGCCGCTACCACTGCTAACAACTCCTTGTCCCAAATTGCGTAGTTGGCCTCCGACTTGTTCAGCTGTCTGGAATAAAACGCACATGGCCTCCATTCCTGCGTCGGATCTTGTTGTAGTAGAACCGCTGCGATTGCTCTATTTGAGGCATCTGTCTCTATCCTGATGGGCTTGGTGGAGTCGACATGCAGCAATTGCGCCTCTGAAGCGAAGGCCCCTTTGAGGGCTTCAAAAGCCTTCTGCGCCTCCTCCGTCCATCGGAATTTCTTCTTGCCTTTCAAACAGTCCGTGATTGGCGCTGTCATGTCTGCAAATGCCGGTAGGAACTTGCGATAGAAATTTGCGAAACCGACGAAACGCTGCACATCTTTCTTGGTTTTGGGGCTCTTCCATTGCAGGATTGCCTCTACTTTATCAGTGTCCATGGCAATCCCCTTGTCAGAAAGACGATAGCCCAAAAAGTCCACTTCCGTCGCGTGAAACTGACATTTCTCCAGCTTGACACATAGATGATTTTCCTGGAGTCGTCTTAACACCTCCTTGACGTGTGTCACGTGTTCTTCCGGGTTTTGGGAGTATACTAAGATGTCATCAAGATACACGACTGCATGCTTGAACAACAGAGGACCCAGGACATGATGCATGAACGCCTGGAAGCATTGGCTGCCTGCCTGTAACCCGAAAGGCATTACCAAATATTCATAAGCTCCTAGAGGCGTGTACATGGTTGTTTTCCATTCATCACCCTCCCTGATTCTTATGAGATTGTATGCTCCCCTTAAATCCAGCTTGGTGAACATCTTGCCCTTGCGTACTGCCGCCAGCAGGTCGTCAATTCTGGGCATGGGATAAGAGATTGGTTGGCTGATGGAATTTAGGACCCTGAAATCACAAATCAAGCGTTTCTCTGTCGTATTCCTTTTGTCCACCCAGAACACTGGGCTGCCCCCTACTGCCTTGCTTTCCCGAATGAAACCCCTGGCCAGGTTCTTGGCAATAAAGTCCTTCAAGTTTGCCAACTCCTGCTCTGACATCGTGTAGAGCTTGCCTGGTGGCAACTGCGCTCCTGGCAACAGGTTAATCTGACAGTCATAGGGGCGGTGGGGTGGCAGTTTGTCCGCCTCTCTCTTGCTGAACACTTGCTGGAACTCTGCATACTCCTCTGGAAGCGTCACTTCCCCCGCCTGCAGTACTGCTGCTGCCATCTGGCTTTGGGGGTATAACTGCTGCAAACAGTTCTCCATGCAATGTGCCGATCCAAACGTTAGAGAGCGCTGGCTCCAGCTGATGACAGGGTCGTGCTGAGTGAGCCATCCCATTCCCAAGATGATGGGGGGACCTGCCAAAGAGGTGACATGAAACGCCAGCACCTCTGAATGCCTGCCTATTTGCATCTTCATGGGGGGTGTACTGTGCGTGACCGCCCCCCCTTTTAGCTCTCTTCCATCTATGGTGGTAACTTGGAGCGGAAAATCCACCTCCAGTAGATGGATCTGATGCTGCAGGGCAAAGTCTCTATCAAAAAAATCCGTACTCGCTCCTGAATCGACCAGCGCCGGGATTTGCAGTGTGCAGCCATTGGGTAGCTGCAACGCTATCTCTAACACAATCCCTGGCTTCGGAGCGTTGGGTGGGTGGGCTTGGGAAGGCTGAGCGGGGGAGGGCTGTGGGGGTGTGCTGCTTTGAAGCTGAACGGGTGAGGGCTGTGGGGGTGTGCTGCTTTGAGGACTCTTTACTGTAACTGCGCCTGGCTGCTGGTCCCCTCGTCTTGCCGCCAGGCATTTCCGTTTCCCGCCACCGCCGTTTCTTCCACCCCCTCCTTTACAGCCATTCCTGCCATTCCCTGCCACATTTTCCTTTGATCGCAGTGCTTTGCTAGGTGGCCACTCCTTAAACATACGTAACATTTCTTAGGGACTTTCCCGCCCTGCGCATCACTGCCCTTGCCCACGGTTTGATTTGAAAAAGGGCGCGCGCGGGCTCCTCCCAACTCCATGGGCACTTCCTGCCGGGTTTGGGGCTGCGCGCCGAAGGTTTTCTCTCCCGGGGGAGGGGCCCGGATGTTGAACCACCTCCCAGGCTTCCCCTCCCGTCTCACCTTGTCTCGGCACTCCAAACGCACTCCAATCGCTAAAGCGGCTTGCATGAGGCTGTCGAGATCCTCCAACGGTCCTGATTTCGCTAACGCATCCTGGACCTCTTCTGACAGCCCCATTTTAAACATGGCCAGCATGGGTGGTGATTTCAAATCCCAATTTAGACGGTGTGCCAGAAGAGAGAATTTGGATTGGTACTGTCTGACCGTCATGCTGCCTTGCCTCAGTGACAAGAGCTCTCTTGCTTCCACGTCCTGCGCGCTCCGGCTAGAATAAACAATATCCATGCCCTCAAAGAAATCCTTAATTCTCTTTAACGCAGGGTTCCCGGCTAAAATCAAAGGACGCACCCAATCTCTCGCAGCGCCATCAAAATGCGCAATCACGAAACCGACTTGCTCCGCTTCGTCTCGGAACTCCTCTTTGTGCAGCCCCAGAATGTAAAGCATGTCCGTTTTGAAACCCAAATAATTTTCCGGCTGCCCATCGAATCTGCTGCCGTGGGAAGGCATCCTCCTTCCTCCCATTGCCCTTCTCCCTGCATCGGCATGCCGCCTCGCCTCCTCGAGTTGAGCTTGAGCTACTTCGTACCTTATCGTTAGGTCCCTAGCTCGCTCTTCCCAGTCGACGTACAGCCCTGTGCCATCCGCTTCTTCCTTGCGTTCAGTCATCCCGGCAGCCTTTTACTCCTTGAGGAGGTTGCGATGACTTGGAGAATGCTGTGAGGGGGATGTGTGTGTCCTCCTCAAGAGTAAGCGACTCGACAGTCTGTTTAACTTATGTACAAGTTTATTTCACCGACAAGCTTTACAGTTCATCATCCTCCTCCGAGGAACCAGATTCTCCAAGTAAGGGTTTCCGCTTTTCCCCCCAGCATAAAAGCCTCTTAAAACTCCAACGCCTCCTCTCACTCCTCCTTTTCCGCTTCTTGACTCTGCCGGCCCCTGCGTTGCCCTCATCCCTTTCACTTTCATCCTCCCTGGAAGTTGTTGCAGAGGCTCCGGCTACATCCTCGACCCCTTGCTCTCCCTCCGTCTCCATGTTCTCCTCTCCTCCCATAGGCTCCCACGCCACCCGCTCTTCCTCCATCAGCACAGGTGGCGACACCTCTTCACTCCCACTTCTCCACACCTCCTTCCCTGTCTCTGGCGACAGCCTAGGTGCTGCCTCTTCCTGCTCCCATGCTCGCAATACCTCCTCTGGCGTCCATGGGTGACCTCCGGATGCCTCTGTCCCTTGCGCCACCCCTCCTGGCTCGGGCCAGTCCCTGACACTTCCAGTGGGCAAAGGTGCCTCCTCACCATGGCAGGTGAACATCTCTGAAGAAGATTGCTCACAGCAATGACAGTTCTCTCCGCAGTCGCTGCCTGCCTCATTCCAAAATGGTGTCGACACCCAGAAGAGGTGACTCAAAAGAGATCTAAATGTACAAGCAGGCTCGTGTTGGAATAGCAAGTTGCTAATGCACGTGTATGATATATCCACATTGACTGGTCCCAGTCAGCAGCTCTGTTGCTGCCCTAGCTGAAGTTTCAGATGGCAGCTGCACAGGCAATGCATAACAGGCGACCCCTAGAGTTTGGGTAACTGCACTGCAAGCTATACCTGTCCAAAAGGAGTCACAGCAGGTGCACCAGCCTTAGCTGGTGGAAGGCACTGTACACCATGTGGGGGGAAAGCAGGAGTGAGTAACTGTGTTGACGAGCCTATGCGCTTGATTCCAGTAATGGTCACCAATACCTGGGGGCTGAGCACATTCACCCTGTTCCTTGACTCTTAACATCTTTCCACATGTTGCACCTGGCTCCAGCTGGTGGGTTTCAGTTTTAGTTTTTTTTAAAAAGCAGAAAAAATGGATCCCATAAGCCTGAAGTCTGCTCATCACTGATATAGAAGCTTCACTTCTATTTACCTGTAGTAATACAGAAATAAGTTTCATGAGGAGACACGTGATGGATCCGGTGGTGTTTGCGTGGCAGGATAACGTGCCAGTCTTGCAGGAAGATAACCCAGCGAGGAAGACCAAAGTAGGTGTGAGACCACTTGTGAATCTGGTTTGTCAAGGTTCCAAATATAGCCAGGGCAAAGACGTAACACTCCCAAGGGCACGATTGGTGTAATGCTTCTAGAAAGGGGGGAGAAAAGAGGGAGTAGGATCTACATGACTCTCACTGAAATAAGCTGGCAATAGAAGGTGCCTAAACACATAGGTCTCTTCCCTCCCCCCCCAAATAAAATACCAGAACTGTTTCTATAGGATGGTTACAGTTAAGCAGTTCATTGTACAACACCAGAATGCTTCATCAGAGGGAACTCTGTCTGATTCAACAAGCCAATTATTGATACTGACATGTGTTGTTTACTGCTCCAGACACTCAAGACTATATCGTTTTCCAATCCCACTTTGAGGCATTCGGCACTGTGAACATCAGGGTACATTGGCCATGCCAAGCCATGAACTGACCTTCAAGTTCAAACTGATAGGCACTTGAGTTCTACTAACTACGCAAGAAACATTCTCTTGGGGTGCTTCCAGATGGGCGGTTCATGGTGGGATGGGTGCTCCCAATGCATGCAAATTTTTCAGTGTCTGCACAACATCTCTGGTGTCAGAGTATCGGCGCATATTCCAACCCCCATTTAATCTGGGGTTAAGCTTCCCAGGGAAACCCCAATAAAAATAAAAGCAAAAGCAAAACACTATTGCCCACAACCCATTTGTGCTAACTGATCAACCCATTAACAATATCAAGCCCCATTCTGGAAGCACCCTTTCTCCATCCATGTTAAGCTACTCATAAAAGAAAAGAATTGTGTTGGGATGTTTAATTACAAGCTACATCCTCAGGGTAGCTCCAAATAGACTTTGTTTTTCACTTCCAAAGTGAAAATGATCACAATATCTCAAGGTAGTCATCTTTCCCATTCTCCCTTCACTAGTGTAAGACTTGCTAGCAGCTAGAGGGATGCTTTGGGCCACCACTTTTAGTATTTGGCTTGGTTCACTCACCAGATGCATCTCTTAACATGGGTGTACCTTACAGATTACCTTTGCTTCTGCCACAGTACACACTAGATGAAGTGGTTCCTATCTTCAAATATCAGGTTAAGACTAGGTTGATATAAACCTTGCAACTTATGGTTTAAACATTCTAGAAAGATCTTTGAAATGGTGGCAAGTTAGTTCTCATGCTACTCTACTCCTTTACCAACCTGCAACTATTATTTCTTGCTCTGACACTATACTGCTCCACTCACAAAGATTAAAACTACTGTAAACCACTTTCGGGGTCCTTGCAGTCTGTCTCACAAATACATTCAGCCTTCTCAGCTGTTCCCGTATAAATAGCTTCATTCTGCCTGTCTCTTCGGAGGTCAAAGGCCTATTCACTGTACACCGTGGAAGCTGCAAGTCCAGTTTACTCATGGATTTATAGTCACTTACCTGGTGATAAAGAAACCAGTTTGTAGGCCATGTTTGCCAATGGAACTACCGTCAACATGCAGTTATCTCCATTGGTCTCTATGAAGTCGTGTCTTGTAATTGCTGTTGGGTCAATGTGATGTTCTCTGAAAGGTCTGATAAAAGCCTAAAAAAGTAAATACAGGGGGTGGGGGAGATGTCTGTCAGTCTTTGAAGTCCATAGCCTGCACAAATTTTTACTAGATACCCCTGCCCACAAATTACCTACATAGTTAATTTAGGTCTCAAAAAGAGACCTACCAACCTGGCCTGTCACCTGGAGAGAATTCTCTCTTGCCACAAGCAGACAGCTAGCTTATTTTCAAGTTCTAGGCCACAGGGACTTGGGTTAGGACAACAGAGGTTATTCTCTCTCCCCATACTGAAATATGGTGGGCTTGCCTGAGGCTATGTTGGAAGTGCTGGGATGCAACACAGCTTGAACTAGAGGCTAATGTGTCTGCATAGGAAAGAATAGAGAGGAACCTCCAAGTTTCCTAGACTGTCCTTTCTGACCTAGCTTGTGCTGACCTTCCCTCAAGTGCTACTCATATTCATAGGTTGCTGATCTCATTTCCTACTTGCTTCTTCACCCTCACCTTGGTAGAGGAGACCTCTTTTGTGTTTCGCCTGTTGCGATACAGCAGCAAGAATGGCTCAAGGACTCTCCACCTGAGATAGACAGAACTAGCATTTTTTAATTTTTTATTTAGCATCTTTCCTGTCAAGCATGCATTTCCTGTAATAGAGCTTTCTTACTTTCCCAAACTCTGAGTCACAGATTAAATCCAGGGTAGAGTGTGCTTCTCCAGCAGGGATACAGTGTTAAGGTGCAATTTCTGCTGGCTGTTTTAACTCCAAACGTGCTGTGAACTCATGGAAGAGGTGAGATTTGAATGCAGGGACTCACAGGTTACAGATAACTCTTAAGCACTGTTACTGGCCTGAATTCAAATGTTAGTGTCTGTATTTATAGGTACAGTGTGATCACCATGCAAGCAAGTGACTAGGAGATAAATTGTTAGTGAAGGGGGAGCTGGCTTAGCACCACACACACTGTAATCTCAAAGTTAGCAACAGGGCATGTCACAGGGATTGCTATTCAATATATCCTGGCTCATTCAACCTAGAACCAGTTTAACCTAGGGTTACCAAGTCCTTTTTGCTGTTAAGTACACCAAGCTTATTAAGATGGGATAAAGTGGGGAGCAGGGAAGGAGAAAGCAAATGTAGTCTTTCATTAGTCTGATCAACAGAGAAGACACTTGCATTAGTCAGCATTAAGACAGCAGAGAGTGAAGTGAGGATGAATTGTTAGTACCAAAAGCAGATTGGTAGCTTAGGGGTGGGGGAGAAAGCACAAGCTGTGTACTGCAGATCCCAGTAGCAACATTTGCTTGTTTTCAATAACACTAAAAAACCCCAAGGCAGGCAGAAGACATTCTGCACGTGATCCTGTAATCTTATTCCAAAAGAATGCACATCCAAGTATGTTGTTTTGATCTACGTTGGCATATGACAATTTGAACTCTTTGCCATTATGCTTTAAGACGTTTGAAAGCATGAGGTCCTGCAACTTTGGCCAGGTACAGATTCCTAAGCAAGACTTTAGGAATGTGTTTTGGGCTCACGAGGTTCCTCCTCCCTTTGCGTGACTGGATTCCCTTCTTCCCTGGTTCGCAGTTAACGAAAGTTTGCCATGAAATCTGAATCTGGCCAACCATGGTTACTGCAAACCGAGAAGTGAAAGAGAGAGTTGGAGGGAGTGTGCAAGCCCAAAGCATATTCCCAACAGCCAAATAATAGTTTAGATACAATTACTGCAGTGGATAATTCTGAAAAGGTGAAACGCAGGATTCTTAAACTGTTCAGTGGCTCCGCACTCAAATTCTGCCTACTTAAGTGATAGTATTTTGTTCTATTACTGCCTTAAGATTGTTGAAGTTTAGCTGCTTTCCAGTTCATCCTACATTTCCCAATAATAAAAAGACAAACCTTTCCAACTATTGGCAGATCGACAGATCCCCAAGTATCTGCTCCCCAGTGCACTAGACCAGAGGCAAAATCAGCAGTAATGATTCCTGCAACTTTAAAAGAGAAAGGGAGAAGAGGAGAGAGAAGAAAAGAGATTCGTGAGACATTCAGATCAATTTTAAGTATGTGTAAATGCTATTTTGACAGATACATAAAGGCTGACATAGTGACTTCCCTCTCTCTCGAGAAATAAATCACTTCCGTGACCAACTCCCAAAACACAAGAAAAACTACTTACCTGCCACTGCTGCATCTATTCACTATCACCTCTATCATATGCAACTTGTACACAAAAACACCTATGCTTTTGCAAGTACCAAAGGTAAGTTATGGCATGCCACTGCCCACAAGCATCCATGGAACCTGAAGTCATTAGTCCAACACAGGATCCAGCACAGGATCTGTAGCCCAGATGCAATGGCAGCATCCCTGGCAGATGACCACCAAGTCTCTGCTTCAATCCATCCAATGAAAGAGGGCAGACCATCTCCCCAAGCAGTCTCTTCTACTGTCAAACAGCTCTTACCATTGGGTAGCTTCTCTTGATGCTAAGCTTCCCTCCTATTTCCAGCCTAGTTCCCGCCCTCTGAAGCGAGAAAACACAGATCTGCTCCATCTTCTGCATGCCAGCCCTTCAGGTAAATCAAAGTTTGCCATCACGCTCCCTCCCTCCAATATTCTCCTCTCCAAGCTAAACAAGGTTAACTCTTCCAGCTGTTGCTCATATGACTTGGTTTCCAGACTCTTCACCATCCCAGCCACTCTCTCTGGACATACCATAGTTGGACAGTATCCTCCTTAAAATGCAACACCCAGAACCAACAGCACATTCCAAATGCAGCCTGACAGACACAGAATAGAGTGGGACTACTACTTCCTGTACCAGGGATGCTGGTGGCGCTGTGGGTTAAACCACAGTGCCTAGGGCTTGCCGATCAGAAGGTCGGCGGTTCGAATCCCCGCGACGGGGTGAGCTCCCATTGATCGGTCCCTGCTCCTGCCAACCTAGCAGTTTGAAAGCACGTCAAAGTGCAAGTAGATAAATAGGTACCGCTCCGGCGGGAAGGTAAACGGCGTTTCTGTGCGCTGCTCTGGTTCACCAGAAGTGGCTTTGTCATGCTGGCCACATGACCTGGAAGGTGTACGCCGGCTCCCTCAGCCAATAATGCGAGATGAGCGCCACAACCCCAGAGTCAGTCACGACTAGACCTAATGGTCAGGGGTCCCTTTACCTTTACCTTACTACTTCCTGTGATTTGGACAGTATGCTCCTATTACGTAATACAGCCTGCAATTGCACTAACCTTCTTAGCAGCTGCACTGCTAGCTCATGTCCTGCTTGAGATCAGCTAAGACACCTAGATCCTTTTCACATGTATTGCTGCCGAGTTGGGTCTGTCTCCACACTGAAATTCCACCACTGAAATTTGGTAGTGAAATGCAAGACTTCACATTTATTTCTGTTGAATTTCATGTTGTTGGTTGTGGCCCAGCATTCTAACCCACCCAACTCAATCTTGACACTGTTTTTTTGTGGTGTTTAGCCACCCCTTCCAACAGCTTCCCATGATCTGCAATTCTGTTAAGCATCCCCCTCTCCTCCTTCAATTGAACCATTTCTAAAGATGTTGAGCAGCACAGGACCTAAGACAAAGTGGCATTCCACCCAAGCCCTCCCTTCTAGGTTGACACAGGAACCATTTGCTCACAATAAAGCACTTCTAAAAGTTCAAAAAGCTTCATGCATACTTTTTCAGTAATCCTTATGGTATCCTGTAAGCTGGGTCTGTACTACCACCACATTGCAGGGGCAGAACGAAAGCCAAGGGAGTGTAGGGTCTGATAGAAACTTTATAGCAGAGGCAAGGTCTGAAGTAGGAGCTTCTCAATTCACAGCTCAGTTTTAACTGTGCTAAACTAGCTCACTGCACTGCAACTTTACAACACACACTGCTTAAGTGTTAACGGCATTTCTACACCTGTGACTCATCTAACAGGGCAGGGCAGGGGCAAGAGAGAAAGATTAAATTAAGTCTACCTCTTGATCCCAACGTTAGCAACCTGACACGAAGTAAAAGAAATCCCACAAGGTTCCGAAGTTTAGCTTCTAGTAACATTTGCTTGAGGCCTACAGGTATATAAAGTACTAGTAAACCAGGCTGCACAGTTTTCATTCACAAATAATGATAATGCAGGAGTGATTTGGGTACTTGCTAGGAGTGAGACTGCAACAAAGCAGAGGAGCAGTAAGGAGAGCTGCATTGCAATCAGATTATGAACAAAGCACTTTGATTTGACTAGCAAGGTGTGGCTTGTTTAATCATGGCATTCTGGAAATAGTCATAAAGAGCTCGCAAGCTGCTGTGTTCAATAGCATGTTGCAAACAAGCAGCCTAGAAACCAAAAGGAGGCTCATCTTGTGGGCATAGATTTTGCACGTTTTGATTAGTTGGGACAAAGGGCTCGACTACACATGACGTGCACAGTATATATACATATATTTGCCATGAAAGCTTCCCTTGGCCAGGACTGTGTGTGGATTAGCCCTTTGGCCCCTGACATGCTCCTGGTGAAAATCCCCTTTCCCAAAGCTGCTATCGGTATCTGTCCTGGGTGGGAAGCTCCCATCAGCACCAGTTATAAGAGGCAGAAGAGTGGATGGAATTTTCACCAGTAAGACTTAAGTCTACCCTCCCAATGCCACAGCCACTATCGTGCTTAGAGTGTCTCTCGGCAGCTATTTACACTCTTAAACACATTCCTTTAATTTCTTTAATGCAATTAACATTAGGTGTCGCCTGGTCCCAATTTAATAGGCCAAGAAGGTGGTGCTGAGGGAGGCACTGGATCCCAATATCTCTTACCCTCTTAACAAGGGAACTCGTATCATTTGCCCTGAGCCATGAGCAAATCTAAGCACGTGGCTCACACAAATCATGGCTGGCGAGCCAAACTTCATCTTCCAATCAGGCCACTTAGATCAGCTCTCTTAGATCCCAGTTAACAGGATTTGGTTCAGAATTAGCAGGATACCAGACAGCAGATAAGTGTAACAATCCGAAAGACAGGTCATTCACTTTTAGCAGCATGCTGCATTTTTCTCATCTATTTGCAGAAAGGAATTATTTTCTACATTAACGCGTAGCCGGGCAGGGGTTCACTTTGCTCAATACAAAGAGTGTACTACATCTCTAAAGCAACCATTTGCATTCATAAAGGCTATCGGCCTCTTCACCTCCATCACAATAGAAGTGTGCATGATTTCAACTGAGCGCATATACTCTTGTGAAATCCTCCCAGGCAGAAATGCAAGCATGACATGCCTAAACACTGTATTCCCACCAAATGCAGAACAGAGAACTCTCATGAGAGTTAAAAGGGCATGGTAAACAAGGAAGAGCAGTGCTGAAGCAGGCCAGCTTGCACAAGACCTACAGGCACCGAGGATTTTATTACCCCAGGCATTTTCTTAATTTGGCCTCTGATGCTTTTCACTGCTACCTTCATTGCTGGAACATTTATTAAGCTTACATTTTATGACTGGTGGCTTTGAGAGCTGCCTTGTACACATCATTGTGGAAATGGAGGATAGAAATGGAAGTAAGAAAAAACCCCTGAAGTCAACCCTGATAAATGATGCTATACATCAAAGACCTTGCAGCTACAGAAACCTTGAAAACAGATGTCACAGCCCAGGGCTTTTAAGACAGCCTTTGCCAAGCAGTCCAAAACAGCTAGAGGGCATCAGGTTGGCAAAGGCCATTTAAAGCAGATAAACAGCAAATAGCATCAACAACTTTGGCTGTGGAGGAGTTGTGACTCTTCAAAGACTCATAGAATTGTAGAGTTGAAAGGAACCACAAGGGTCATCTAGCCCAACCCCCTGCAATGCAGGAATCTTTTGCCCAACATGGGTCTCGAACCCACAACCCTGAGATTAAGAGTCTCATGCTCTGCCTTCATATGATGTTGGACTCTACAAATCCCAATCCGCATAGCCAATGGTCATGGGATGAAGAGAGCTGAGGTCGCATAACATCTGGAGCAGCACAGGTCTCCAACCTTGGCCTAGTGAACTTCACCTGAAGAATCTTTTCTGGCGGCCTGCTGCCTGGAAGCACTGGCCATTAGGGGGAATTTGTGGTAAGCAATCACTTGTACTACAGTGATTGAATTTGTGGCTTGTGGTTTGCGATTCCTGATCAGCTACACGAAACGTTTCAGGGGAGGCTGTCAAGAATGCATTCCATCTCTAATGCACCTGGCAACACTAAGGCACTATAAGATACACAGAACGCTAGCAGAAGAATATAAATACTTCACATTACCAGTTCATGCTACCTTCTCTGTATCATTTTGCATCTAGTTGTATTATGTATTGGTATAAAGGCCATGGTCCAACCCAAATCAGTCATTCTTAAGTCACGTTAATATTAATAGGACTTATTGGCATCCATCTGTCTCAAGAGACAATGGCGTGCATTGGGTTGGGGGGGGGAGGAGTCAATCTGCTGTGTTAGCAGTACAAAAGTGACCTACCCGGGGCACAAGCCTGGGCAGTGTATATGGAGGTCCTGGGTTGCCCAGGTGACAAGACCCTCCCCCTTGGCCTCGCTGATGTGGTCCAAAGGAAAGCAGAGCAATACATTTGGGAGTACATGCTTAATTATAATTTATCCCTAATTTCTAATCACAGAAGCTCAAAAGGTCTCTGATACTCATAAGATGCAAGAGTAAATATGAATGTGACTCCAAATTACCTGTTCGCTTTGTCCAATAATCTCTCATCTCTCTTCAGGAAAAGAAACAGGACACTAGTGTGACTTGTTAACCACTTACAAAGCAAGAAATACCTGCCAGCTACTGGATAGGGGAGGTTAAGAGCCACTCTCACCTGAATTGGGCACTTATTCTGTAGTACAGCAATAAGCACATAGAGATTCATGATTCACAGGCCAGGTATGAGGAGGTCTAATGCAATTTAGCAGCAGCTCTTAACAGAATTTAAGTACGGTACGGTATTCTGAAACTACTCAGACAAAGAGCCTCAACAGGTTTCCTAGTGTTCTCAGCAGGGTGTGTAGCTGGCCCTTATATACTGAGTTTTAATGTGAAATATTCAATGAGTAGAATATCAGAACATAAATTCAGCAACACAGAAATTACATTCGGGGTTTCATAAGTGATCTGGCAGGAAATATATGCATGGATCACCTATAACAGGAATATGAAAGAGTTAAAAGTTGGGAACGGTAAAGAGAAAGTGAAGTGAGCCCTTTAAAGTCAGGCTGGGATGCTGGCCAAGTGACTGATCAAACATTTAATCAAGAAGCTTTCATAATTTTTTTGAATGACTTCCCCTACCCCAGTGTTTCTGTGAGCCCTGACCATTTAGCCTTAGGAGTCATGGCTGCTAGCAGAATAGCTAGGCAGCTACGGTATTTTCTGCTCCTTGCTGCTGAGCAACTGGCTCTTAACACCTGTATCTTGGGGGAAGACAGCTTCATGAGCTATGTAGGAGGGCCTGACATGGTATAAGAGCAGCCACTAAGGGAAGCTGTTCCTTTGAGGTTGTCAGGAGTTGGGACAAGGGCACCACCCTATTTGATTGCCATGAGGTGTTTTTTTTTTTTTTTTTAATGTCCATAGTGTCATGAAGTAGTGATCCTGTGAGCAAGTATTGCTGGGTGGGGCCCCTCAGGGAGGTGGTAACAACTAGTCCCCAAAGTGGGAGCATGTGATGGGGCTGGCTGGTTGCCAGCATATAAATCTTCGAGTTACCCTGCCGGGTGAGAGCTAGGTGAACGTCTGAGCAAGTTAGTTAACTGGGTTGGTGTGCTGACAATACTGTTAGTGCCTGGTTCCTGCTACTTGCCTGCACAGTGATTTTTGTAATGCCAGGAGTGGTGTGTGATTGCAGAGGTGAGAGGGCTTGAAATATGTGTTTGTGAGGGAGGCATGGCTGGGGTTGGAATGAGGCTTACAGAAGCTGTCACCACAGTGACAAGAAGCCATAACTTCCCAGGAGACGCATATTTCAATTAGATTTGCTGTGGAGGAAGACAGTCTCACAGTCATGGTCTGGCATGATTTGGTGCAAAGATTTTGGGAAAGAGCAGACTCTTGAGTCCAATGCTGCTCTCCAGAAATGCATGCTTTAAATTTGACAAAGCGTTGGCCCTACTTTAGTGTTAGCTTCGTAAGTTTGCTAGCAGATTCTGTCTAGGAAGACATCTGGTAACAAAACCACAAGGCTACATATTACTTTCTACCTTTACTTCTTCATGCATCAAACCTTCCCAATCTGCCATCTTTTCTGCCATACTTTTACTTAGAAATTGCCATTTCATTTGACTTAATAGAAGTGATCCTTTACCACTGGTGAGGAAGACTCCCAAGCAGTGTTAGAAACTCAGATATATATATCAGATCCCTCTCTAAGTGACATTTTGCTTTCCCCAGTTGCCAACCTGGCATCCAGAGATCTCTTATGTCGTCTCAATTGGACCCGAGCCAGTTGCAAAACGTGCCTGGCGCCTGTTTTATTTCTAACACTGCTCCCAAGGAACCGCAAACAGGTTCTCAGGTATGCTTTAGTTCAAATAAGAAACAGCAGGAATTCGTTCTGCTGATTCTTCTCCTATCCGAGTGTCTGCACAAGGGAGGCAAGGCTGCCTCCCCTCCAGCCCTCTCCGGTTGCTAGAGGGCTCAATAAATTGGGAGCAAGGAGAAATATAAGCTTGCTGGTATGTCAAGCTGACCTAGGGAATGGGCCACAGCTCAGTGGAAGAGCATCTGCTTTGCATGCAGATGGTCCTGAGTTCAATCCCTGGAATCTCCAGGCAGGACTGTCTTGAAACCCTGAGAGTCACTGCCAATCAGTGTAAGCAACACTGGGCTGGATGGACCACTGGCCACACTCTGCCCAAGGCAACTTCCTATGTTGTGGGCATTTGTGGACCCCTGCTTCAAGTCACAATCCACACTTGAAACTGAAAGTTCCTACTGAGACCTCAACAGAATTCATTCTGCCCCTTTTGTGAATGAAAAAGTCTTTTTATAATGAGAATGAATATTCTTTGTCAACGCGTCCATGCTCTGCCTTCAGGCTCAGTAATAGATTCACTGTTGTCTACAAACAATGGAGTATTCAGAGTTGAACTTCCCAATGTCACCTCATGAGCAAAATTAACAAGACTGGCACAGTCTCGTGGAAAATCCAGGGCCTCTTCTGAAGTACAGCATGCCCACGTGTGTACCCAACAAGTGCTTTCCGTTCCCCAGAGTCACTATGTCATTCTCCCCTTATGCCTGTGCACACATGACTTCACTCCCTTCCAACTGCTGTTGCAATCCTACCAGTCCTAACACAGCAAATACTCTCCCCCCTCCCTTCCCTGATTATCACTGTCCACTCCTCTCCAAAACTAGTTTCAGCACAGCTTTAAATTTAGTTGCTGTCCATTTCCAGGATGATGCAATTACTAACTTCTCCTTCCTGCTCCTTCCTGTTTCTGGCCAGGCTGTGTTGTGCAGCTGGAAGGACTGTCTGCATTTGAACTGTTGCCATCAGAGGCTCTCCTCTCAAAAGCCTGTTGCCATCAGAGGCTCTCCTCTCAAAAGCCTAGGCTCAAACACCCTAAAACTTCTCAAGCAACTGCTCCTTTTGGTTTTTTCTGTTATATGAAAATATGAACGAATTCCTATGCCCCACAAATAACCCAGAGATGCATTTTAAATAAAAGGACACATTCTACTCATGTAAAAACATGCTAATTCCCGGACCGTCCGTTGGGCCGGATTGAGAAGGCGATTGGGCCGCATCCAGCCCCTGGGCCTTAGTTGCCTACCCCTGTCCTAGAGTATCGGTCCAGAGTTATATTGCAGAGGCAGCTGTGTTAAGCAATGAAATAAGTCTTGAGGCACATTCATTAAAAAATCAATGATGATATTGTGACAAAGGCTTTTTTGGGCTAGGACGCCGCTTCATCAAATGCACAAAGGGGAAAAAAACAGAATGAAACCAGCCATTTCGCTTCAACCAAAGGTAAAACCAGGTAGCTATATGAGTGGAATACGTCCTCTTCTAAAATGCTTGATTAAACAATTCAAAAGACGTCTTGCTTGAGATGAGGGGAAATGCTCAAGGGTCAGGTATTTCAAAGTAGTTGAAAGTCGCAGTACTTGACATCCATTGATTGGCACTGAAGTTCCAAGTCTCCTAGTAAACATTTTCAAATTGACAGAACCACTTGAGTAACAGCCTGCCTGTCTTTGGAGAAGAGCGTCAGCAGATCTCCAAGTGCCTTCTCATCAGAAGCACACTACACAACTATAAAGGCAGCTATTTCAGTGTGTTGATGCCCTAATTACAGAAAGCCCAACATGTGGCACCTACATTACCATTTCCCCCAGACACCTTAAATTCCATAATGACATAGGTTGGTGTTATGTTTTTAGCTTCTGCCTCTTAATATTGTTAATACAGTACTACCGTTTTATTGTATGGTTTAGTGCAACGTTAGCCAACCTGGTGCCCTACAGATGTTTTGGGACTGCAATTCTGACACGTGATTTTAGCCAAGTGTATGTGTTTTTAAATTACTGGCTTTGTTTTATATTTTAACCTGACACCCACCGGGTGTTTTGAACTACAATTCCCAGTTTCTTTTTGGAAACTGCTTAGGAGGTTTTCTTTACAATCAAGTGGTATATAAATTTTACAAAATAAATAACTACAGTTAATCACTTATTTCTGCTAATTGGGGCTGATGAGAGTTCTAGTCCAAAATATCTGGAGGTTGCCAGGTTGGTGAAATCAGCTCTAGAATTTGCAGTGTTTCTCTAGCCAATGAGCACTGCAAAATACAGACAAGAAACTATCTGCTTTTTTAAAAGAGAAAGGAAGAGCAAGTGCACAGCCTCTCAATGCCTATATAATAATAATAATAATAATAATTTATTATTTATACCCCCGCCCATCTGGCTGGGTTTCCCCAGCCACTCTGGGCGGCTTCCAACAAAACACTAAAATACAATAATCAATCAAACATTAAAAGCTTCCAGATACAAAGTGTAAGGAAATGGGGAGACTTGAATACTTGCATTCTCATACCTGTACACCTGTTAGGATTCCTAGTGCCTGAGCTTATCTGAGGAGCAAGACGGCTCTACCCCTGCAAAACTGTGATAGTAGCAACACCACTGTGAAGCATCTGTTTCAAAATCTAAATCATGTTTCCACTAAAAAGCGAACAGCTTGCTTATTATCCTCCTGTAAATTCATTTCTGACATTAGGACAAATGTCAGTTTAAAGTGCATGAAATTTCACCCCATCATATTCAGCCTTGTTAGAAATTTGCCAGGCAAGTGAATGGGTTAGTGTGAAACAACCATTGATCGAGAGCCCAGTTCTTGAACTTTGTTAACTGTGGGCGGGGGGGGGGGGGGGGGGAATAGCTGCCTTGCTCAAGGTACATACAGTACCAGACTTAAGTGTAATCTAGTGTGCACACATTTGCACTAAGTTCCTCTATTCCAGTCAAAGCCGCAGAGCTTTAAAGCAACAGGCATTAAAAACACGCTCCCCATTTGATACCAAAATAAGAATTGGAAGAAACATTAGGTTACTCTTGCACACAATCTTGTCAACGAGCCTCTCTGCTCCAGGCTATAATTCCACATCTAGTTCTCTACAGCCCCGTTAATGCAAGACAACAAAGCTCTGTGGCAACATCACAGCTACTCAATGGAAGAGGTTTTGAGATGTGCAGGTTAGATATCAGCTGCTAGAAAGTGAATGAACAAGTCCTCAGGACTAGAACCTACAAGTCAGGACGCCTATGTTTGATTCATGCAAGAATCCAATATTCTTGGGCTTCCATCAACAGCACAGTATAACAGCAGCAGCAACCCCTTTATTGCTGTTTAAGTTAACAATGGGTGCCTAATGTCCTGAACAATTACTAACCTCGTAATGCCAAACAGTTTTAATTCGCTCAAGAGTTTATGGAGCGACCTCTGAGTAAGTGAATGCAAGCCTACAGAACACACAGCTATACTGTTCAGTAGCCCTGTTTAAGGGCTCCTGGCAAGTAGAAATTCAGCTTGTCACATAACATTGGAGGAATGTCTCAAGTGTAAGCAACTGGCTACTTCTTTGGATCTAGACCACAGATAACTTTTAAAAAAAGGAGTCCCAGTTGGCTGCCAGGAAGCTCTGCTTACAATGAATCACAACTCCACTATTTTAATAATTTACTACTATCTAAATAATATTATCAGTTAAGTTGCCAACCTTATCAATTAGTAGCTGAACTGACAACAGATTAGGGATCTTATCACCATAGATGTGAGAAGTACCTGCTATCAATTAACGTGAACGAGAACTAAAAGCAGCAGGTGAATCTTCCATTTATATTTCTACAAGCAAGACTGAGCCAAGATTTTTTTAAAAAAAAATTTTAAAGAAGAATTCCCCTGAAAAGAGCGAGCAGGTGGTGGCACTTGCTCAGCAGCTCGATGCCCATTGAATGCATTGATACATTTCATCCCCAAACAAGCTATAAAAACCCTTCCACTCAAGAACAGCCATGAGTGGCATTGCTGAAACCAAGGATGATATTGAAGGAAATTTTACTCAGAGAAGACTCACTGAAATTAGTGGACCTATCTTAGTCATGTTTATTACCACATTTACTCAAATGTAATGCACACCTTTTGGAGCCAAATCGTGTCGCAAAAATTAGGGTGCGCATTAGATTTGATGGCGCCAGCAAATGGTTTTAAGGCATGAATGTCCAAAGTCCGTTTCGGGGGCCTAATCCGATCCGCCAGTCGGTTTAATACGGCCCCTGTGGCAGTTTATTTCCTGGGGTAAAATCCAATAAAAAGCTCAACAACTTCAATTAAAAAAAAAAGTTCACTTCATCCAATCTGGCCCTCTTTGAAAAAAGTTTGGACACCCCTGGAATTGAGGTGCACATTAGATTCAATGGTGCATTAGATTGAGATGAATGGGTTTCACACAGGCACTCTCATAAGGCACAACACCATACGCAGCATTAATTGCAGCAATAGTTCTCTGAAAGTCAACAAATACATTTTATGAATGACAACACCAAAGTATACGTCCCTGTCTGGCCTGCAATGCAGAGCTCGGATACAGAACTTCTAAGAACCACAGTTCAATCTCTCTACATAGGAGCCCTTAAGTATTAACCATTAACCATTTCCCTGAACAGACAATATTGGCAATTTACACTCAAGTGCCGAGGGGCCAGTCAAATAAAGTTATTGCATATGTATCAGGTGTCAGAATGATATCTTTGTATTCATTTAAGTATTTATAAACCACACCTTCATGTAAAATATCACAAGGCAGTATACAACCTAACAGCACAGTGCTACAATAAAAACAGCTGTAAACATGTCGAACACATTAGTAAAGCTGGTTGGCAAAGAATCTCAGGTTTGAAAGGCCTGTCTGAGTATTAGCTCTTCGAAGACATCTAAAAGCAAGTGATAGTGGCTCCTGCTGAACTGCTTATAGGCAACGCATTCCACAGGGCAGGGCCTACAACAATAAATGCTCGGTCCCGGGAAGGGCTAGCCAAACCTCAGGGTTTCTTGGGCCAGATGCTGGTATGGTGGCAAGTTACTGGACAGCACAAGTCAGGGCAGAAATTTAAATGTTGCTAGCCCAACCAACACCGCATCTTCAATAGATGTCAGTGAAGTCACTTTGAATCCTCTTTTGCTGGGGTCAGCACACAGCAGCCACTCCAATGAAACCAGCATTTCAAATGACTTTAGTGGCATTAATATGGCTAAGGGAGCATTTTCTGTTTCGGATTTCTCAGTTAACCCGAAGGTAGACTGCGTATTACACAGCTCCTATTTGCCAAGCTGACTTATGCAAGCAGGAGCAACAAGTGCAAAAATGCAGGAAGCAGGAAGCTCAGCTATATACCAAATGACTACTTGGTTCGTCGTCTCTGAGAAGCCAAATGCAGTTTGGTAATACAACAAAAAATATATGCCCTCACGGCATCTGACTGGTAGCACTTCTACCAGACGGTCCAAAGGGTATGATGGGTACTAAACTTGAAGATGTTTACAAAAACCAATTATTTTGCAGATTTTACTTAGCCAATCCACCACACCAAATCTTATTGCTCTCAACTTATAAGCCACCTTCAAGAGCCCAAGATTTATGAGTATAAAGAGGAAGCAGGATCACACATATTATCCTTGTCCCCAACATCCCCATCCCCACAGGAAGAAACTTCGAGCCTCTGTGCACTTAGCATGAAATTCTGATGAAAATTCTACATTTACCCAACTGAACAAGCTTAGAAACCTCCCTGTGAATGGGAACACTGCGTTATCAGGGTTCTCAGTCACAGGGAATATGCTAAACGTGTTCAGCTGAACACACTTAGAATCCTACTTCAGACTTTGTGTTCAGTGTGTGAGGATCATAAGTGAAGGCAACAGGCATCGGCTTGTGTGTGCTGCTCTACTCAATTTAAGCCCTCACCTATTCTACAGCACACCTGAATAGAATAGATGCTGCAGATAATAACATGCTTCCCTTAATTAGGGTGCTAAGGATTAAGCTATAAGCATTTATTATGGAATCTTTGTTTCCACTGTGCACTTCTGCACTTCGCCTACTGTATTATATAATCAGTTCGTACTTACATATCCCAAAAATAATTGAGAAGGCATGTTCCAGTCTCAAGCAGAAGAGAAGATGGTAGAAGTTGAAAGACATCAGAGAAAAACACAGGATGACACTAATCCATTCCTGCAGTCTCTTCCCTGTTTAACAACAACAACAAAAAGCATTTTTTTTTTTAACAGGTAGATTGAACAGTGAACACACACAGAGCTTATTTTTTAAATTCTACAATAGTGAACATAAGAAAAACACTGCTGGATCAGCTCAAAGGTCTATCTGGTCCAGCATCCCATTTCCCACAATGGCCTAGCACAAGCAGTGGCAGGTGGATGGGCAAGTTCCTTGCAGTGTTCGAAACTCCCATTGTGCTAGGCGCATTAGTGCAAGCAATTTTTGAGCTCTGGGCGCAGTACTGCGCCTAAGATTTCAGATTTAAACTGCAGAATGGAAGGAAAGGAGGACCTTTTTCTGCCTCTCCACTTTCAGCTACTCCCTGAAGACTGGAGCAGAGACCCTCTTAAGAATATTATGGGGGTGGGGTGGACAGGGGAAGGACTAGACCATGTAAAAAATGAATATTTTAGCTGCAGTTCCTTCATTTTCATCTTTGTACAGTATTCTTGTTATAAAAAAAGTGTGCCTAGACATTCCGTTGTTGTGCCCACAATCTAGGTTTAAGGTGCCATTTAGCCCCTAGTTTTCATATGTCAGTTTCTAACACTGGTTCATTGTAGTCTATGAGCAGTAAGAGGAAGCTATTGGCAGTAGCAAAATAGCAAACTTATCTGCTATAGGCTACTGCAAGGAGCAAAATGGTATAAGCAACATTCTTTTCGCTGCATACTCTCTCCATTATTTTGCATTGCTGAATTGGGCTCCTCAGCTGCGATCAGCTTTTTGCACACTTGTGAAAGTTGCAAAGAGATTGCACAAATTAATGCCACTAGATTATTCCAAGGCAGGGGCGAAACCAGGCTTTATTTCGCCCGGGTCAAAGACCCAGTTTGGCACCCCCCACGTGCACATTTGCAGACACACACAGAGGCTGGGAGCCTCAATGGTGCCCGTCTGGAGGCTTCACCAAGGGCAACACTCCCCCCCAGCAAGCCCCCCCACCCCATAGCTACAGCTCTGCCCAAGGGTCTTACTTGTGGTGGCATTACCCTTGCGTATAGGACTGGGCAGTGCTGCAAGTGTATTGCTTAGAAATTAATGGGTGAAATTCAACATTGTGCTATTACAAATGTTACATCTACCCAATAATTGCAGGTTGCCAGATGGAATGATGCCCCCTCTCTTCCCCCACCTCCACTGTTCTAGTAGCTCTTCTGACTCCCCCCATCCCGAACCAATTCTTGGAGGGCACAGGGAGAGGCGAGGGAGGAAAGCCCCATTGTGCAAGCAGAAGCCCTTGCACAGGGCTTCTGCCGACAACACTCAATAGGTGAATCCTACCCAATATTTCTTGTACAAGTAAATATTGCATCTCATCAGAGACACACATGAAATCATACAATTGTAGAGTTAGAAGGGACCATGAGGGCCATGTGGTCCAACCCCCTGCAATGCAGGAATCTTTTGCCCAATGTGGGGCTCGAACCCACAACCCTGAGATTAAGAGACTCATGCTCTTTAATGTGCCAAATTGAAGAGAAGACTCCCTGGAAAGGACCCTGATGTTGGGAAAGATTTAGGGCACAAGGAGAAGGGGACGACAGAGGATGAGATGGTTGGACAGTGTTCTTGAAGTTACTAACATGAGTCTGACCAAACTGCGGGAGGAGGTGGAAGACAGGAGTGCCTGGCGTGCTCTGGTCCATGGGGTTACGAGGGGTTGGACATGACTAAACAACAATCTTGCATTACCCCCCCCCCCCAAACACAAGAAATGATTCTCTGAGGTCTCTGTTGGCTTACTATACATACTGTGCTAAGTTTGAGAAGCAAATCTATTACATCCCGTAGGATGTGAGAGGTAGTTTGAATGCAACTAAAAGGTTATCTAGATCATTTGAAATGTAACCATTACAGCCGACGATCTAGAGGCTGCAGTCAGACATAATGCTAACTATGGCTTAGCATTACAAGAACAAGCCTAGCCCTCCCCTCCAGGTTAAAATGCTGGCCACAAGGATAAGATCAGAAGCTTCCACTCCCGTTGAAAAATTAACTGCGGTTCAGTATGTCATCTACACACTGAATTGTGGTATGGAACTGACATGTTTCTATTATCAGACATCTAGCATTAACCGGGTGATCCGTATCAGTGCTCAGACATACCAAAGTCCACCTATAAGGCAGTGGGAAAGATAACTGCATGAATGAACATAAATTTGCATAGAGCACACAGTTCACAATGCCCTCTCTCTGCATGATGGTGAGGATAAGCTCCCTCCTCCACTATGCAAAGCAAACACATGAACCAGGGAAGGATGAAGTGTACCTGAGTGAAGTATGCATAGCATGCCCACACCCACACAAAGATTGGCCCTGTCTCAAATGAACCAAGCAAACCCAGAAATGTACCTTTAGGTCAGGCATAGGCAAACTCGGCCCTCTAGATGTTTTGGGACTACAACTCTCATCATCCCTGACCACTGGTCCTGTTAGCTAGTGATGATGGGCGTTGTAGTCCCAAAACATCTGGAGGGCCGAGTTTGCCTATGCATGCTTTAGGTGATACAAGAGAAACTGCATGAAGTCAGTGCAGTTTGCACAAACCCATAGATGTCACAGGTAGAACAAGACAGAATACAAAACCGACAGCATGTTTTCAGACATGGGTATGATCACAATATGGGTGTTATTCTAAGTCAGCCTCTATGGCATCCAAGTTAATTAATACCCACATTCTGCAGAGGAGCAACTGCACCCTAAATAGAAGAGCTAAATGCCCAAATCCACAAGGAACAATTAACATGTGGGAAACTTCATGGCGCTTTCATGCATCTCCCAAGGGAAACCATGTTCAAGCTGCTTGTGAAGACAAGCCTGCCATTTCAAGTCAAAGCTGAGGATTTTGCAGAATTAGTGGACCGAGAAGTCACCCCATACGCATGTATCCACGTGGAATCCCAATTTCTCCATATGGCCAAAAATGAACTTAACTGTAAAGTGCCTAGATTAAGGTTGACAGCAAGTGTTCATAGCGCTGTGGAGCCTTCAGTGACAAATAGCAAAACGCCACGTAGATTGCAGCAACGGATTTTAAAGTGAATCACCATCCACACCAACACACTCTAAAGGTTTCAAGAACTGGTGGCCCAGGAGACAGCTTTCTCTGCGGCAGCCTGAAAACTGCAAGTCCCTCCCTTACAGAGGTGCATCCAGCAAAATTATTTGCCTTTTGTCACATGCTGAAGACACACCCTGACCTTTGACAGCTGTAAAGTATTTTGGTGATTTACCTGGAAATTGCTACTGGTAATTAATGTATGACTGTTGTTGTAATTGTGATTGGGTTCTATGTGGTTTTAAATTCTATTATTTGAGCCACTGTAACCCATCCTGGGAATTTAGAGTGAAGGGCAGGCAGCAAACTTTAATAAGAATGATTATCATGTGTATTTGTACAGCTGCCAGCTTTGTGACTCCTGAAAGGGAGCTTCAGGACTTTTTAACTGTGCAAACGAATTTAATCCATTTAGTGTGCTCATGATTTATGCCAGGCTTTTGGATCCACAAAGTTAACTACAGTCCACCAGCAGCTTGAGAACCCCCCCCCCCCAAACACATGGCTGCTTGGCGGGTCATACAGTGTGCAAGTCTGGTGAACACACATTGCATCCACCAAGATTAGCAGGTTCCCTTAAAGTACAGGGCTTAAATTGCCCACCAATTTTCACAAACAAGAGACAGTGAAAGTAATAAGGCGCCTGCTTTGAGGACTGAAACACTTCCCACAAATAGCCACATTCATCTAACACAGAACACATTCTAAAGCAAGAGTATTACAGCATCTTCTCTTAACAAATTTAATAAATACAAAATACAGATTTAATAAATGATGATGATGATGATGATAAAGATTCAGATACTGGAACAGGCAGATTTGATGTGTTGACAAGCTGCTCACTGTTTCAACCTCAGCGGCAAACAGGCAAACTGTTCGGCTGGCATAGGGCACCTGACAAATGCTAAATAGCACAGGAAACTGGAGAGCTGAAAATCCACAATCCACAAAGAGTGCACACTCTTACTTATATTTAAACCTGCCTGCTAAGGTGTTTTAGCCCAAAAACAGTTTAGGGTTTTTCTGCTGAAAGCAGCAAAAATGGTCACAGCTACTAAACACTGTAATATATTTTATTCACTTGAATGATTTAGGTTGAGCAAAGGGAAGAGTCTGCTGGCAATGTGCCAAAGACACCTGCAATTATCCTTCAACAGCGGTAGAAAATTTCCCATCACATGAAATTTAGAAGTTATTTTAATTTAGAAGTTATTGCCAACCTACATAATCCCAGTGACATTTAAAACATGTGTAATTCAATGTCACTTTACCCGGTTAATTTTTATTTCGAAGCAACTGTCAGTGGAGTGAAGCAGAGAGGGGAATGCTCAGTGCCATGACAGCACATATAGATCTAGCTTAATTGTTATGAGAGAGATAATGTCCATACAGTCCACTTTACATGTGGTTTACAGCCCCTGCAAAGCCATGCTTGTGATCATGGCTCCTGGAACAAGTTAAGTCACCCTCTTGGAGCATGTAAGCTTTCTGTTTCATAATCATAGAACTGGAGAGCTGGAATGGGACCATAAGGATCATCTAGTCCAACCCTCTGCAATGCAGGAATCTTTTGCCCAATGTGGGCTTGAACCCACAACCCTGAGATTAAGAGTCCATGCTCTACCAACAGAGTTAACCCAGTTTGGCTTGCATCAAACTTTAAAAACTCTGGTTTCTTTTCTCAGTTTAGGCTACTTTCTGCACCATCCTCTGGTGAGCACCAGTGATCCACAGATTTACATTCAGTGAACTTTTTGTACTGCATTCAATTTTGGCAAAAACTTGGGCAGCAATCATTAGACTCCTAGAAAAAAATAGGATACCCTGTCCCCTTTTAAAGCCACACACGTACAAACATAACAAAGAACCTGCCTTTTCTTAACTTCTTCAGAAATTACCTTAAGAAGAAAAGAAATGTCACTGGAAATCAAATGTGTATCAATGAGACAGTCCACTGCCAGGGTACAATGAACTGACTCAAGTTCCCTCCACCTCACCCAAATAAGCACATGGGACTAAATCATAATTGCAGGCTTAGATTCTGAATAGAAACTTATTTCCAGCATTACTCACACAAGTTGCCAATTTTCATTTACACATTATGAGTAGTACAGTATTTAATATCCAGGTACTTTAATAGGTTGCTACTCTTCCAGTTTCAGATATTCAGATTGGGATGTGCGCTGGGTCACACATGGCTAAGAAGAAATCTGAAGCGAGAATCCGTTGAGCCAAGTCCAACATTTTATTTTTTAGGCCACAATGGTAGTTACAAACAATTGGAAGTGCAGGGCTTCAGATCTAGAAACTTAAGAAAAGCTTTTCCAACAGCTTCCCTTTAAGCTTGTTCAGTAACTAGATTTCTTAGACGTCTGTTCTGTGAATGGGTTAAGGCATGAGGGACTGGTAAGTCCTATTACCACTGATGCCATCCCCTTCATAATACACACCTTCTTCCTCTGGGTTGGCAAAAAGTGGGTCAGGCAGTACCCCCTCAGAGGACCTGATTAAAGTGGAGAGCCTTTAGCTGCCGGTTCCTATTTTAAGCCTCTTCCAAACCTTAAAAAGTTCTGATTAAGAAAGCAAACTCCTTTAGCAACACAAAGGGTTCCTATTTGTGCTGTAACCTTGAACAAGACATACTTGCTGTTCCTACAATAACTTCAAAATAGGGACACTGCCAGCTCTTGCGTGTGCTAGATTTCTGGAACAAAATCAATATAGCCAGACACGTCCTCAGACAACTAGATTTCAGACTCCCCAAACATCTTTTAAAATGTTCACAATAGCCTGTGAAGGAGACTTAAATGTGGGGTTAATCAGTTGATTCTGCTACGAACATGAGCTTGCTCTAAAGCAGGCTTGTAAATAGCCGCTCGCTCAAGCAGAGTACCAAGTCACCTGCTGGTGACTAAGACAGTGAAGCTTTTGTAAATTTCAGGAGTTGGATCTTCTGTGGCACACTGATGTGCCATGAATAACACAGACAGGTTAAGTGGGGTGGACTAGTGACTCACAGGCTTATTTGCATGCTTGTCTCAAGAAGCCCAACACAGAATCCTAAGCCTTTCCAAATGCAATTAAGACTGCAAACAGTTAAAAACAAAATACCTTAAACACTTTCTTATACACTGAAGAGATGCCAGCTCCTATCAGCAGTGGCAAGATGACAGGCTGACAAAACAGAATTAAACCAAGGAGATCAGTTTGCACGGCAACTGCATCCACTAAGGGCTGGCATCTTCAGGCTTCATTCACTGGAGCCTGGGATGGGTGGGGTTTTGTCTTTCAGTACAGCAAGAAAGTGACCTAAAAAGCACACTTATAAGCCTTAGTCACATGAGGCAGGAAAGTTACCGAAGGAAGTACGTGCTATTTCCTGAACGAAGGCGGGACTTAGATTCTGTGTTCAGCTGGCCAAGACAAAATGTCTTGTGCTGAACTGAAGGAGGAGGACCCAAGTTTCTGAATGCCACGAATATCTAAGTTACCGGTGAGTTTTAAAGATGCCAGCCCTACAGAAAGATTCCCAAGTATATACAAATGTTTGGCACTACAGGATCCATAAGCCTTGCTCTTTCTTTTATTTCCCCCAAACTTGCTGCTTATTATTTCTTAAATAGTGTTCTCTATGAAGGGCAAGGGAAGTAGGAAATGCTGCGAAGGCCTCTGACTTTTCTCCAGATTCCTGTTCCAACTGCCAGCCGGCACTTACTAAAAAAGGAAATAATATTTATGATGGGTCACAAAAAGGATTTCAAATGACTAGCATGCACTGGATTTCTGGCAGCACCTCTGACCCTAATGCCCTCTGTTAGGGGTGCATACCAACAGTGAGCAGGGCACCCAACCCTCTCTCCCTGCCACTCCCTTTTCTGTTTCAGACACCTTTCTCTCACCCTCCCCACCCAGATGGCAACTGGGGGAAGGGCAGATCATTCTTGACAGCGTCCTGAACCAATCACTTGCAGCGGGTTTCCATCACTACATCTATTTCACTACATCTTTCTCCTCTCACAAAATGGGGCTGAGGGCTGCCCGCCCCAGCTCAAAATGTTCTATCAGCCATGTAGCAGCTACCCATGAGGCTGAGATAACAAATATCTGATCAAACCACACTGCCTGGGCCAACAGAAATGGTCTGCCCAAAATAATCAGTCTCTGGGTTTCAAGGGAAAGGCCAACCAGTCAGGGCCTGCCCTCATGACTGGGTAAATAATTTTAAGTAGGGTTTCAGCCAGATGCCCGGTAGGGAAACTGAACTAAGAAACTATAAAAAATGAAACTTTATTGCATACCCATTTTTCTGTTCACCACACCCAAAGCTGGAAACACAAGAATTACCTGCTTGCTTACCCTCACACCACCTAAAAGAGTAAACTAATGCTAGAGCTGATTGGGGCACCCTCCAGACAGACTTCAACTCCCATCAGCCCCAACCAGCAAGTCTAACTGCCAGGGTAATGGGAATTGTAGTCCAAAATCTGGAGGGCCACACGTTCCCCCCCATTACAGGGCTGCAGAAAGGGTTCAAAGAGCTGCCTCATATGATACAGTATATACTCCCAACATAGTAACTAATTTCAGGAAAAAACTGAAATGACCATGGGGCCTTTGTAACACTACTTTTGGAGAAGAAAAAAGTTTGAAAAGCATCAGGAAAAAAGTAAGGAGGCAGCCAGAATGGAGAGAAAAAGACCACCGGAAGACAGCACTCTAATATGAGCATAGCATCCTATCCCCAAAACAGGAAATGGGCAAGTACTCAAACACACTATTTCGTAAAACGAATCATCATAACTATTAGGATGAAATGCAGATTTTCTTTAAATTCATATGCAGTGGGAATACTAAAGCACACTGTCCTCACTGTAAAACGATAGATAATAGTTTTTTGGCCTTGTAGCCTAAACTTCCCACAAAATATACTACCTGCCCTAACCACCCAAAGCCACTATGAATAAACATATCCAACATCACTTCTGTTAAGATACACAGCCTCAGGCTTTTAGCAAATCTCCTGGGAAATAATCTCCCAGTGGAGAGTGTTAAGGACATGGCTACTTTATAGTAGTTATTAAAGTGTTTTAAAACGGTCAGGTTTGCCAGTGTGGGCTTTTGCAACATACCTGGTTCTATGCCTCCAGAAAGTCATCTCACACATTACATGGCAACAACCACACATTTGCCACTCAACAGAGATTTGCAGCTAATCACAGCTGGCAAGGATACTTGTATCATACGTGTTTGTTGACTTTACAGGACAAGTTCACAGTCCCATTACTTTTACTACAAAATCACTACACTGAAAAAATCATCTATTGAAAGAAATAGTAGTTAATTAACAATATTCTGCCGACTAAATCTGAATTTCAAGTATGCATGCCCACATTCCAGCTGGCCTCAAAACCTTCTCTTCCACTTCACATCCACAAGTATTGCCACTTCTAGGATGGACCTGCATATGTCAAAGGACGAACTAGAACAGTATTTGTTGGATTGATTCGATAAATCATTTTGTTTAGCTAATAAAGGGAGCCATGGAATCATCAGGTAGAATATATATATATGAGATTAAATAACTGATTAGGCAGATTATAATTATTATTTTCAACCAACTAACCTACCCAATTAACTAAGCAATAAAATCTAGTCATAACTTGCAGAAAGAAAAGTTGGTTAGAGCATGGTGCCGATATCCCTTCTCTAGCAGAATATTCCCACGAGCTCCCTTTTCAGGGGAGTCACTTCACACACCCGGCTGCCATTCCTCAAGTGCGCAACAATCCCGAGTAGAAGAGTAAAGGAGATGTTCCTTGCAGGTGTGAACGAGGCCACGCTTTCCACTAGAGGCGAGGTGTGTGCGGGGAAGGCTTCAAACGTTCCAGGCGCGCCCCCGAAGGCAGATATTGGGCGTCACGTGTGAACAGAACCCTTAACCTGCGTCAGACCCGGAGTCGCACCCGCGCCACGTTTTAACCCAGAGGCAAGAGAAAGAACACCCCCCCCCCCGCGCTCACGCCGGCCTCACCGGGGGAGTAGAGCTCGGCCAGCTCGCGGGCACCGGCGTGCTGGGCTCCCCAGCGGGGACCGGCGCCGTCGGCGTCCCCTTGGGCAGCTGACGCAGCGGCCTCCGCCTCGGACACCGCCCTGCTCGCCCCGGCCGCCCGTAGCCGGGCGCACTCGGCCGTGGCCCCGCCGCGGCCTCGCTCCCCGTCTTCGTCCTGCTGCTCACGGAGGCCGGCCTCGTCCTGGAGCTCCGGCCCGGCCATGGCTCGCGCTCCAGCGCCCGGGGCGCCTCCTGGCAGAAGCGACGAGGGCGGCGGCGGGAGCAGCATCGCGAGGCAACCCGCCCAAAGGCCAGCCGCCGCGCGCGACTCGCCGCCTCTTTCTCGCCCTGCAGGAGGGAGGGGGGGGAGGGAGGGAGGGACGGGGCGGGCCTACAGGCCCAGGCCACGCCCCTCCGCGGAGGAGGGCCCGGCCAATCAGAGGAGCTCCGCACGCGACCGCGCGCCGCAGCCGGCCAATGGCGCCCGAGCTAGCGAGTGGGAGGGAGGGGCGACCGCCTCGGGGGCCGGCGGGTTCAGGTCCCCGCCCACTCCTCTTGAGGGAGGCGCTGGAGGGAACGCCCCCTTTTCCTCGCCGCTCGCTCTCTTTTCTTTCTCGCCCGCAGGCGGCGTTACGGAGGGGAAGGGGGCGGGGCAACCCATGTGGCAGCCTGGGCGCCGCGCGCTAAAGGAAAAGGGGCTCCCCCCTCCCTGCAAATTCCGAAGCGCGCCTTGGACTTTAGGACGGAGCAATGCAAACGGGGGGCGGGGGCTTATAAGGAATAAGGAATAATTTGTATAGCATCAAATCCAGATAGGCGGATAGTACAGGGCGTTTAAATTAAATGTTCAGGTGTTTTTCAGAAGGGTGTGTTGTGTCGATCCTGGCTGTTGCAGCAAAAGCAGAGTGTTCGTTTGTGGCATCATAAAAGGGTAATGGAAGTTTATTAGGGCGTCAGCTTCCGTAGGCTACAGCTCACTTCACCAGATGCATGAAGTGTTCTGCAGTACTGAGTTACAGGTGTGCACAAACACTCAAACACACACACACACAGCTTGCTGCAGCGAAAGTGAGATTGCAAACGGGTCGGAGAAATCCAGAACGCCGCGTTTCAAATGTGAGGTTGCATTTAAATAATCGTTGAATGGCCTTTGTAGAAGTTGCTTTGGCACCAGCCGTGGGAAAGCGACATATAAATAAAGGCAGCTTTTGCCCTCAAAAGGTGGTCTTTAAAAGCAAAATAAATTGTATAGATAAATGAAGCCCGGGTTGCCTCATTCAGAAGTAATGGCAGCGCCGGCCCACCCATGAGGCAAGGTCGGGTGACGGTCTCAAGAAGCAGGGTCTCTTGAGCTCCTGGGAGCTGGACTGATTCCCAAATAAGTGTGCTAGGAGAGCAAAGCTGTTAGAAAATTGTAGGGAGTTGGGAGTTGGCCTTGTAGGGAGTTGGACCATTGATCTATGATCTAGCTTAGTATTTTCAACAATAACTGGCAGCAGCTCTCCAGGACTTCAGATGGGTCTCCTCGCCCTACCTGAAGATGCTGAGGATTGAACCCGGAGCCTTCTGCACAAAAAGCAGGTGCTCTACCACTGAGCCACAATATACTTTTGGGAACGAAATAATAATAAATTGAGGGATATTGTGGTCTTCATGCCCTTCTTCTGGTCTTTCTGGAGGCATCTGGTAGACCAGTTCTGGAAAGAGAAGAAAGCTGGGTTGACGTCATTCTATTTTGACAATGTCCCCTATTATCCATTCGTTCCTGTGCTTCTTGGTCCTGTGCACCCTGGTCCTATGCATATTTAACTTGGAAACGTGTCTTACTTGAGTTTGATCCTAAGCATAAGTGTACATGGGACTTAAAGAATGCCTTTGTCTATCGCTATTATGCCACATCTAGTGATGATAACCATTGTAACCATAGTAGCATCGACTCATAATGTTGTGCCATGACCATGTCATGGATTGGTTAGCAACACTGGCATAGTATTATAGGCATGACATTGCATTGGTGCAACTGTCATTGATTTATTTGCCAATATTTGTATCTTACAAGACTAGGCTCAAATGAGTCACTGCTCATTCATTATGTCACAAGCAACCAGAGGGAAGCAATAGAACATACAAGTGTGAATGTGAAGTGGATAGCCAGTGAGTGCCAGAGAAGTCAAAATCTTACTGTTTTATATACAGTATTTGACAATTTTGGGGTAATAATTTTTTATTGAAATTTTCAAAAAAAAATTGACATATATGCTTCAATATATAATAAATTTATCTTTTCTCAACTTCACATCCCATTTTCCAGGGTGTTTTAATTCCGTCCCCACTTTGCTGCACAATACCCTCTATTTCATATATCAACACAACAATACTGTATGCTCTAATTCCTTCTGTTGCTTGTATTTCAAACCCTGCTTGCGAGTTCATCAAACTATAATATTTCTTTAAATAGTCCAAAAATGGTTTCCATTCTTCCACAAAACTCTCATTGTTAGATTCTTTTATTTTGGCTGTTAACTTTTCCAATTCTGCATAGTCCATCGCCTTCTTCTTTGGTGGGAACTTCATCTTTCTTTTATTTGCCAAGATTTATATACCACTTAATTGACAAAAATCTTTAATCAGCTTACATGAAACTGTATAAAATAGTAATTAAAAGTATGAGCCAGATTTTGTACTATTTTGGTTGATATTACCCTGCTGTGGGTTTTGGATTCTTCGCCCAATAGCCAACTTTAGCATAGGATGTGAAGAAGAGTTGCTCAGCCAACCTCAATGTGATATCAGAATGTATGGTCAATGGCACTGCTTTTGTGACAACTGGACAAAAATGATCACCTAGACCAGGAGGAGTGAGGACCAGCTGTTGTTGGACTACAACTCCCATAATCCCTGATCATCAGCCACGAGGGCTGGGGGTGATGGGAGTTGTTGTCCAACAACAACTCTAGAGCCATAGGTTCCCCACCCCTGGCATAGACTGTGGAGATTTCTAAAGGGCTAGCCATGTTAGTCTCTAGCAGCAAAATTTACCAAATCTGCCAAAGTCCACAAAACATGCCCCAATTAATATTGTACCTTTTTTTTTAAAGTGCGACAAGAATCTTTGGGTACAATAGAGATGTGCTGCTGTTCCTTTCTGCCTTTTGTGATGAGACGGTAAATGTACCTGGACCCCAATAAAAAGGCAGAAAGGAACAGCAGCACATCCAAAGCAATTTCTTTTGACTGCCTATTGTGGAACACGGGAAGCCTTGTTGCTTTCTTTTGTGCAGGCCACGGAACAGTGCGTCTGAAGAAGCAGCTCTGCCGGGATGCATTATTAAATAGAGAAGGTAAAAGCCAATCTGGAGTAATTTCCAAGTTGCAGCATGCCAGGCTTGGGAATGTAGAAGAGGAGTGGGAGCACATAACCCTCATTTCCAATTCGCTTGCTTCTGCTTGAGAAAGGCCAGTGCTCCCTGAGGGGAGCTATGATGCAGGCTATGGTCAGGGAGCACATCACCACCAGGACTGTAATCCTATATACCTTTTCCCCAGTATTTTTTTTAATTGTTAAATGAATGATTATTATTATCATTATATTATTATTATTATTATTATTATTATTATTATTATTATTATTTATATATATACCACCCTATATCCGGAGGAATGAATGGCTGCATAACAAATGCAGAAACCAAAGACCACTGAGTGTCAAATACAAATTTTAAAACAACTGTGGAGTATTTTCCAAATATTTGAACGTGCAGAAAACAGATGGGTGGATCTTCTTTTCCAAAGCCTGCTTTTTTTAACCTCTTCTGGGCGTGAAATGTTGCTGCTTAAAACACTAGGCTGTGTACACACCATATGTTTAGAGCACATTGTTTACCCCACAGAATCCTGAGAGCTGTGTGTTTACCTCCCAAGGAACTACAATTCCCAGCACCCTTAAGAAACTACAGTTCCCAGGATTCTTTGGGGGAAGTCATGTGCTTTAAAGGTATGGTGTGCACCCAGTCCAAGAGACCTTTTCATTCCTCTGGGCACATGGAAACCTGCTTCATGTCCAGACACTCTGAAGGCAGCTGTGCATATCAGACTGACCTGACTGTAATCATTAACCTATTTCTGAAAACAGAGAAGTTGAATAATTAGAGAAAGATGAGTCTATTGAGCAAATGGTTGGCTAATATTCTCTCTGTTTTTCCTGGATTTACTGGGCAGAGTCTCTTTAATCAAGTCCCATAGCAACTAACAGTGTGGATCTCCATAATTCAAGTTTCCTTATTACAGCCTTGCAGATAAATGCTTCCAAATTTCATCTTTTTTTTCTTTAGTAGTACCCAACAAGCTAATTGCCTGGAAGCTGATTTTACTCAACTTAAGTAGCTTACTTCAGGTCTGCCTTTTAATCTGAACAACAGGGGCGTAGCAAGGGGGCGGGGGGGCGGTCCGCCCCGGGTGCCACTTGGGGAGGGGGTGACAGTTGGGCAGGCCCCGCCCTGCGCGGGGCCCGCCCGCCCGTGCCGCCGCTGCTCCCGTGGCACCCTTGCAAGCCGCCGCGCCAAAAGCAGCAGCGGCGGGGCACCCCCCCAGCCGCTGCACACGATCGGCGGCTGGGGGGGGGTGCCACCGCCGCTGCTTTTGGCGCGGCACCTCACAAATATTCTCCAAATATTCACACATCCAGAGAGGAACAAAATTCATGTTGAAGTACAAATTCATTTCAGCTCTGCCTGAACTCCTAGCACACAGTGGCCTTGCTAAGTATGCTCTTATTACTCTGAGCTGTTGATTTAATTAAATAATTAGATAAAATGGTTGTCTGGCAGCATCTTTCCAGGTTTTCAAGCAGGGGTCTGCCCTTTCCCTACCAGGAAATGCGAGGGTTTACACTTAAAACCTTCTGCATGCAATCTACCACTGATCGACGGCCCTTTCAGCAGCAGGATGACTGGGAAAGATATATCTCCCCTGATTTCAGAGTATTCTTGGATGGATTACTCCTGGGGCCATTCTGTATCTTGCTTCAGTCAAGGCCCACAGAAATTTCTGGGTTAGCCAAATTCTGATCCCAAGAAAGATATTGTGTCTATGGGGGTTACACGGTGGACAGCAGCTGTTTCACAGACAGGTGGTCTCAGTTTCATTTCCCTGCATTTCAGCCTTTTAGGATCTCAGGTAGTGGAGCTAGATCCAGGCAGGTCTCTCCAATACTTGAAAAGCCACTGTCAGTTGGAGTAGAGAATATTAGGTGAGGTGGAACATTGGTCCAACTATATATGGATACAGATTATTTAGGGGGGGAATCTGTACTTTTGTGCTGCCTTATAACCAGGGTTAGTTGAGTGGCTTACATTTTGAAAATTAAACATGCAGTGCAAAGACAATAGCCAGGGGCATAGCAAGGGGGGAGCGATGGGGGCGGGGCGCCCCGGGTTCCACCCCAGAGGGGGGTGACACTTAAAAAAAAAATTTAAAAAATTTTTTTTTAAAATTTTTTTTAACTTTATTGGAAAAAAAGAGATAATAGACACACACACACACAACCCCCACACCTCACAAAGTGGCACCATCAGAGGGGGGGGGACACTTCTTTATTTTTTATTTATTTTATTTTATTTTTTTAAATTAAATTTTAACTTTATTGAAAAAAAGAGATAATAGACACACACACAAAAAAAACCCCACACCTCGCAAAGTGGCACCATCATTTTTGGGGGGTGACTTGCTATGCCACTGGGTGCAGCTCTGCCAGTGCCCTGGCAAAGTGGTGGTGGGGGGTGACAAAAAAAAAAATTCCGCCCCGGGTACCACCTGGGCTGGCTACGCCTGACAATAGCATCACAAATGAAGCATAAAGACAAACACCGATAAATTCAGTCAGTACAATAGCAGCCTCACAGCACACACATGCCAGCCTTTTAGAAGCATGCATATATACCCTATAGGTAAAGGTAAAGGTACCCCGACCATTAGGTCCATTCGCGGACAACTCTGGGATTGCGGCGCTCATCTCGCTTTACTGGCCGAGGGAGCCAGCGTACAGCTTCCGAGTCATGTGGCCAGCATGACTAAGCCGCTTCTGGCGAACCAGAGCAGCGCACGGAAACGCCGTTTACCTTCCCGCTGGAGCGGTACCTATTTATCTACTTGCACTTTGACGTGCTTTCGAACTGCTAGGTTGGCAGAGCAGGGACTGAGCAACGGGAGCTCAGCCCGTCACAGGGATTGGAACCGCCGACCTTCTGATCGGCAAGCCTTAGGCTCTGTGGTTTAGACCACAGCGCCACCCGCGTGTATATATATACACACACAAACACTTCACCTACCATGAAAAGAAAGACAGAGAAGTCTCTTCAGAGTTTTTCACAACTCGGATGCTACCGCTGAGAAGCTCTTTTCAGTTTAATGTGCAAGAAAGGAGACACTTAGCAGCTATAGCTGCACTGGGAATGTGTTGGTGGGTGAGATAAAATTGATTATCACCCCCCCCCCCTTTGCCTAAAATGAAAGGTACAAGAGAAAATACAAATCCTTTCCGCCTAAGAGGGAATGGTGGTATAAGCTGGTATAAAAATAAATTAAGTTCTGCAACAGCTCCATCTTGTGGCTAAGATCCTCGGTTATGTTTGCAACAAGATACAGAAAGCATGTCAACTCTTCCCTCTCTTGTTAAGCATTTACTAATTTTTCTGCTAAAATGTAAATGACTTTATGAAGAGAATGCATGGACAGATTAAACCAAACCAAATCTGAAAGCTGGAAATCAGTGCTAGTGAATGTTCATTTACCACACAAGCACTTTTTTTGTCCAAGATGCTACAGTCCTCAAACTACTTGTTCTTATGAGCCTCTCTTTTCTACAGTTTTATCTCTCTTCAGCTGGTCACAGTAGCTCCTAGATCTCCTGTCATAGGAGCCCTGAAGACTTAACTGATTTCTAAGCCCTTGCCAGGCATTCAAAATGTGCAGAGGACGGGAGGCATCTCGGTGGCAGGCTCAATGAGATGAACATAGGCTCTTAAAGCCTACTGGATCAGGCCAATGGCCCATCTAGTCCATCATCCTGTTCCCACATTGACTGACCAGATGCCTGTGGAAAACCTTCAAGCCGGTGTTGGGATTTTTATTTATCCTCTGCTGCTATAGCAGGACTGTTGTGATGTTGTGTTTAGTGTAAATCACATGAGTGTCTGAGAGAGTGCTGTCTCCCCAGAGCGTTTTTCCAACAGCTGGATCTAAGCACACAGGCACTCTCCCTTCTGGTGGCCTCCAGCAACTGGTATTCAGAAGTATTACTCCCTGCAGCTGTAGGGTAGAAGCACTATCTAAGTTGGTGGCCCCCACTGCTTCTTGTGGGAGTGAGTTCCACAGTTTAACTATGCACTGTGCAGACCCTCCAAGTGTCCCTATTTTCTAGGGACATCTCTGATTTAGAGAAGCCATCCCAGTTTCTGATGTGATCCAAGAACGTCCCACTTTTCCATAGGACAGTGGTGGCTAACCTTGGCACTCCAGATGTTTTGGGACTACAACTCCCATCATCCCTAGCTAACAGGACCAGTGGTCAGGGATGATGGGAGTTGTAGTCCCAAAACATCTGGAGTGTCAAAGTTAGCCATCACTGCCATAGGATGTCCCTATTTTCATTGGAGAAATGATGGAGGGTATGGAGTCATCCGACCCCTGAACTGTTTGAAGGCAATCCCGTATAAGGAAGATTTTTTTTTTAAAAAAAAAAGTTTAATATTTCATTATGTTTTTATATATGTTGGAAGATGTGTGGGGTATAAATAGTAAAATTATCATTATGGAATGGGATGTCCCTATTTTCATTGGAAAAATGTTGGAGGGTATGACTGCATGAAGAAGTACTTCCATTTGCCTGTCCTGAATCTTCCAACGCTGGATGCCCGTGAGTTCTAGTGTTATGAGGGATAAAAACTTTCTCCATGCCATGCAATAAACCTCTATTATGTCGCCTCTTACTCGCCTTTTCTCTAAACTAAAAAGTTGCAAAAGCTGCAACCTTTCTTCATAACAAACCTTTCTTCTTCCCCCAAAGAACTGTGGGAACTGTAGTTTGTTAAAGAGTGCTGGGAATTATTCCCAGAGCGAGAATGCTGAGCACCCTTAACAAACTACAGTTCTTTCAGGGAAGCCATGACTGTGCTTTATACTGTAAACAGCCCCTGTGTTCCTCGGATGAAGGGTGGTATAGAAATTTGATAAATAACAAAATGATAATAAATGCCAGGTATGGAAGTGTTTACGTTTTGGAGGGAAATGCATTTCTTTTTCTTTTTACAGGTAGATAGCCGTGTTGGTCTGTCATAGTCAAAACAAAATAAAAAAAATTCTTCCAGTAGCACCTTAGAGACCAACTAAGTTTGTTCTTGGTATGAGCTTTCGTGTGCATGCACACTTCTTCAGATACCACACGAAAGCTCATACCAAGAACAAAATTAGTTGGTCTCTAAGGTGCTACTGGAAGGAATTTTTTTATTTTCTTTTTCTTTTGTTAGGTCACTAGATGGCAGCATGAGCTCGCTGCCAACTTTTGAAGTCATTAAAAATCCTAGGGAGAAAGCTCAAGTCAAGGGCAAGGAATTTGAGAGCGTTAAGACTTCAGGCATGCAGAATGGGCTGCACACATACAGCATCCCAAATCCGCAGGGAGATGTCCCCCATGCAAAATGTTGTCAGTCTAGAGCAGGGGTAGGCAACCTAAGGCCCATGGGCCAAATGTGGCCCAATCACCGTCTAAATCCAGCCCGCGGACAGTCTGGGAATCAGCATGTTTTTACATGAGTAGAATGTGTCCTTTTATTTAAAATGCATCTCTGGGTTATTTGTGGGGCATAGGAATTTGTTCATCCCCCCCCCAAAAAAATATAGTCCGGCCCACCACATGGTCTGAGGGACGGTGGACCAGCCCATGGCTGAAAAAGGTTGCAGACCCCTGGTCTAGAGTAGCGCAGAAAGGTAAAGGTAAAGGGACCCCTGACCATTAGGTCCAGTCGTGTCCGACTCTGGGGTTGTGGCGCTCATCTCGCTTTATTGGCCGAGAGCCGGCGTACAGCTTCCAGGTCATGTGGCCAGCATGACTAAGCCGCTTCTGGCGAACCAGAGCAGCGCACGGAAACACCGTTTACCTTCCCGCCAGAAGGTACTTGCACTTTGACGTGCTTTCAAACTGCTAGGTGGGCAGGAGCTGGGACCGAGCAACGGGAGCTCATCTCGCTCTATAGGCCAAGGGAGCCGGCGTTTGTCCGCAGACAGCTTCTGCGTCATGGGGCCAGCATGACTGCGTCATGGGGCCAGCTTCTGGCGAACCAGAGCAGCACATGGAAATGCCGTTTACCTTCCCGCCGAAGAGGTACCTACTTATCTACTTGCACTTTGACGTGCTTTCAAACTGCTAGGTGGGCAGGAGCTGGGACCGAGCAACGGGAGCTCACCCCGTCGCAGGGATTCGAACCGCCAACCTTCTGATCAGCAAGCCCTAGACTCTGTGGTTTAACCCACAGCGCCACCTGGGTCCTAGAAAGCCACCTGGGTCCTAGAAAGCGCAGAAAGGACTGTCCAAATCGGTAGGCGCTGTCCCGATAAGCCAAAAAGATGACCTTCCTACCTCTTTAGCGGCCTTCAAGGATGCCAACTTGAATAAAACATTGAGTGGAGGGCTGGCAAGCCCCGCCTGGCATAATCAATCACGGCACATGCAAACCATTTGAATGACAATGCCTAACAACTTTGTGGGGCCCAGCCCCCTCAAACATTTTATTGGGGGGAACAAAAGGACCTCGGCCCCTGGGAATTGGCTCCTATGGCAGCATAGATACACTTGCTGCGAGAAGGTGTCACCCAATCATTTCCCCTTGGGCTTTAGCAGCAGCTACTCTGTACTTGTGTCTTGAAGTTCCAGTAAATATATCAGCCTTGCCCAATGTGGTGGCTCCCCAGATGTTTGGTACTACAACTCCCATCATCCCTTACCATTGTCCATATTGGCTGAGGCTGATGGGTTTTGGAGTCTGACAGCACCCAGAGAGCACTGGGACCTGCGTTGCACACAGCGGTTTATTCTGTTTCCACAACTTTCCCCTAACTGTTAATGTCTGCGTTATGTTTGAGCTTTCACATGGCATAAAAGACAGTTCCAGAAATACAGTGGTGCACGGGGCAAGTTTAGTGTTCATTTCCATGCTTTGGGGGGGGGGGGTTCAAAGAACAGTGAAACATTTATTTGTTTATATCTCCTGCCCCTCCTGTCCAGGGCAGAGAGCAGCAAGTGAAAAAATAAACACGTCCTAAAAACCAATTCCAGTCATAGCTGTTAACTTTCGGATTTGAAAATAAGGGATGCCGCGAGGGCGGTGCAATGGCACCAAGTAGCCTCGCCACCCTGCGCTCCAGAGGCTGCGCGCAAACGGGTGAGCGAAAGAGCGAGCGCGTAGACGGCAGGCAGGCTGGCTGTCTGGTTGGGCGTGAGGGTCTGGCTGCACAAGGCATGCAAGCTCCGCCCCCAGTCGGTCTCAGACTCCTTATTGGCAGCCGAGCAACGCAGCTGAGGAGCCTCCCTGGCCGGCAGGGAGGGAGAGGAGCTGCTTCCTTTGAAATCCGGGAAATTTAAGGGATATCAACAATCCGGGATAGCAGCGGGAAACGGCATTGGAATAAGGGAGTTTCCCGCCAAAAAAAGGGAGGGTTGACAGCTATGATTCCAGTACAGATACAGATTATCTACTTAGAGGGCTTTTTGGAACAACAGAGATGGCACATATCTAATATTCAAGGAGAGATCATTCCTTTTTTAATTATTATTATTTTATTTATGATTTTCAATTTTATACATTTCAATAATTTTACAATAATTTTAACATTTCAAAACTCGACTTCCTTCCCCCTCCTTCTGCGGTTCCTTAAATTTATTTTTTATATTTTCTGCATATTCCAAATTAACTTAACTTACTCATTTATTCATCTACTTTAAATATATACTCTTATAAAACTGCAGGTCATTACAATAATCCTGCCAATGTTCTTATCTGTTTACGGTTTATTTGCAAATATTCAATAAACCATTTCCATTCTTTTATTAAAAGTTTGTTATCTTTGATCTCTTATTTTTCCAGTAAGGAGAACTCATTCCAAAGGGTAGGTGCCACAGGGTATGGCCCGATTCCTGCACCGTATGCACCTGATCACCTAATGAGATGGCACCGCATAGAATCATAGAACTGGAGAGTTGGAAGGGACCCTCAAGGGTCATCAAGCCCAACCCCCCTGCGATGCATGAACCTCACCTGCAGAGTGAGGTGATCAATTAGGGTATATAAGAGGTGAAACAATATTTCAGGTATCCTGGTCCTAACCTGTGTTATTACTACTAGTCCTACTACTAACACTATCAATTTTGCTTTCACCCTAAGGTGCAACCATTTAAAATACAACATTGAAAATTGAAAACAACTTACAGTCACAAAAATAGGATGTGTCCTAAAAATATACCTCTTATGTGTCAAAGGCCAGAGTGAAGAAATAGAATATACCACTTTATATTCCAAAACCAGCACCTTCAACCAGCACCCAGTAGCTAATTAGCAGCCAATTTTTGCTATTGTTCTCATTATTGTGTTATATTGTTGTTGTTGTTAATTGTTGTTGTCTCTGTCTAATCTCCCCCACCCCTCTTCCGACTATGTACCCGTGCATCTATCTCGGCATTCAAAAACTCATTGCAATCTGTCAAAATCTGGACCGAGGAAATAAACTGAAATGATGTCAACAGCTTCAGGGAGTAAGCGAGCACAGAGCAATTAAACACAGGGAAAAGAAGAATAAAGTAATTGTTTGGGCTGCATGGGCTTGTCTTAAATGGGTTTGTGTTGGCAGCTATAAAAACAAGCAAGCTGCTGTTGCACAAAGGCGGAGAGATCGTTCCAAGAGCATTTGCACCTAGGTAGAAAGTAAGTCAGTGTGTGATTGAGTGGAGGGGGAGGGGAAGAGGATATCCATGCTTTCCATTGACAAATCCATTGCTGCATCCCACTTGCGGGAGTGGCTAGGGAAAAAGGTAAGATACAGCCATGCAAGGCCTGAGTGTACGGTGTGTTGGACTTACTTACTTATTTACTTACACACGCCAGTGTGGTGTAGTGGTTAAGAGTGGTAGACTCGTAATCTGGTGAACCGGGTTCGTGTCTCCACTCCTCCACATGCAGCTGCTGGGTGACCTTGGGCTAGTCACACTTCTCTGAAGTCTCTCAGCCTCACTCACCTCACAGAGTGTTTGTTGTGGGGGAGGAAGGGAAAGGAAAATGTTAGCCGCTTTGAGACTCCTTCGGGTAGTGATAAAGCGGGATATCAAATCCAAACTCTTCTTCTTCTTCCTTCATTTGAAGATCTCAGGGCAGTACACAAGATAAAAATACAGATTAAAGAACAAATAAATAGTTAGAATAAAAACAAAACAACAACACCCTTTCCCACAAAGACATTTAAAAGGCCGTAGAATATTAATCGACGAAAGGCTTGGTTGGACAGGAACGTTTTCGCTGGGTGCACTGTTCATTTTGATTGTTTGCAAGTATCTGGCAATGTATACGATCAGAGTTACATTGTGAAATACTTAGTTCAAATCCCAATGTGGACATGTTAGGTTGTCTTAGTCAAGTTACTGTCCCTCAATTTGTAGTATGAAGGTGGTAATACTGGCCTAGCTTACTATTATTGCATTTGGAATGCACTACAGATTCCAAGTACAACCGTATCTTGGAAGTCGAATGGAATCTGTTCCAGAAGTCCGTTCGACTTCCAAAAAGTTTGAAAACCAAAGCGCGGCTTCCGATTGGCTGCAGGAAGCTCCTGCAGCCAATCGGAAGCCGCGGAGGCCCCGTCAGATGTTCAGCTTCCAAAAATGGTTCTCAAACCGGAGCAGTCACTTCTGTGTTTGCGACATTGGGAGCCAAAACATTTGGGAGCTAAGCTGTTTTGACTTCCAAGGTACGACTCTTAATATACACACTATCCTGTGTGTACATATAACCAATGGCGGAGCTTCATGCTCTGGCACCGGGGGGCGGAGAGCAGGCGGGGGCGAGGCTGGCGTGCATCCTGGGGGTGTGGAGCATGACCCACAAGGGCGTGGCACGCGTCCTGGGGGGCAGCCACGATGACACCCCACCGGGATCACGCTCCCCCTGCACTCCTCTTCCTCCACCAGTGTATATAACAAATATCAGTATACAATGCTGTTTGAAAATCAATTTCTTGTGCTTATATTGCATGAGAAAGCCATTTTATATGAATTTCCCTAGAAACAGAGATGCAAATGGGGACTTTGCAACTTAGGAAGGGCTTTCTCACGTCTTGTATTCAGTATCCATTTCCTACGGATTGCAGTGATTAAGCCATAAGCAGACCAAGCAACGAATTAGCCAATGAATGAATGAAAGGCAGCAATGCTCACTTCCTAGAGATTAGTAATTATGTTGTAAGGCTATAGTAGTAAGCCTACTTACCTGGAAATAAGACTCGCAGATACCATGGGATAGATATGGGATCTGGCTGCAAAAAAACGCTCAGGGAAGTGGGCATTTATTCAGCTCAGACTTTACATATGAAGGCATGCGCGGCCTGATTTCATGTTTGAGTATTTGTAAAAGGCAAAGAGGCCTCCTTTCAGTCAAACAAAGCGTCTGAAGCAAAAATTCCATTTTGCCTTTGTCGAAAATGCCCCGTCAGTGTGGGTTAGCCCTTCCAGCAGTTTCCTCCATAAAGACGAGAAACGCAGCTGCTACTTTGACCTCTCGGATGCACTGGAAATTTTCCGAGAGGTAGAGGAAAGCATTTTGGTCATGCTGTCCCACAGGCAACAGGCAGGAGCTGCCGATGGCCAGGTGACGTCTCTCATGTACCCTGTAGGGCAAAGAGCATCGTTTGGGCAGATAAAGCGAAAGGTTGTGCAACCTCACGTGCTACAAAGGTTGGGAGTGCTGGGTCAGAGGTGAGCCTGGAACAGGATGAGTTTAAAGCACGGTGGAGACCCGAAGAAGTGAGGGCTAGGAAGATAGGTTCATCTTTTCTAACAACTCCTGTTCGCTTTGCTCTAGGGCATGCTTTGAATATTGGACCCAGGGATCGTTTTCTCTTTGGTGGGCTCATCCATAACTAATTTTGGCACTTCCCCCCCAAACAGTGGAGAGCGTCCCATCAAGCCACTTGCTTCACACCAGCCCAGTGGCTCTCAAAGGGTGTGGCAGGAGAGGACAGGAAGTGTGGCGAAGAGATTCAAGGACAATCAAAGAAACGTTTAAACATTTAGGTGTCTGAAAACACTGGTATTGTTGGACCATTTGTAAAGACAGATTACCAGTGACCGAAAATATTAGCATTTACAAAACTGTTGTCTTCTGCAGGTGAAGCATTAACAACAGTTATAGTGACCCATGCATTCCCAGTCTTAATTTTTTAAAACCACTGGATGTTGTGCAATATTGAGAAAACTTAATATTCACAGCTAATTTGGAATGCAATGTACTTTGAAGACAAAATGGCGTTGGCCTCACCTTTGTGTGACAATTTGTCCAAGGAGCCTATCACTTGGCTTTGTAGAGTTGAAATATTGCTTTTGAGCACTAGGAGTAGTAAATGGACATCACATCTCTTTATCTGGCAGTACAGTGGTACCTCTGGTTGCGGACATGCTCCGTTCCGGGGTGCCGTTCGCACCCTGAAAAGTCCGTAACCAGAGCGGAGCTTCTGCGCATGTGCGAAGCGCAATAGAGCACTTCTGCGTGTGCAGCGGAACCTGGAAGTAAACACTTCCGGGTTTGCCGCGTTCTTAACCCGAAAAAACGCAACATGAAGCGTTCGCAAGAAGAGGTATGACTGTACTGACAAGTGTCGAAAGCAGGACTGTGGCAAACTCAGAGTCCATCTCTTGAAACTGACTACCCATGAAAACTGGGAGACAACTTTAATTTTCTTTCATGGAGTCTGGAGGTCATTGTAATGTGAATATTATACACAAAGCAATAGAATGAAGGCAGGACACTGGCATTTATAGCTAGCACCTCAACCCTATAAGGTTTTCTTGAATGCAAGCCCCACTGACTTGGGTGAGCCTTGCATCCAAACAAACATTATTCAGATTATAGCCTTGCAGAATCAGGAGAAAGCTTTCGTTTCATACTACATGAGTTGATGGTCTTACCGATGCCAGGATGTTTGGATTAACAGCAACTTCTTGTGTGTGAGAATGGCCGCTATTAGTAATTACCATGCTATGTACTTTTCTGCACTTCCCCCTCTTCTGACCTCGCTGTTTACAGTCCTCATTCCAATCATGTGTATATACCTCTAACTCAGGACTTCATGCATCTGATGGACTGGATCGTACCCTTGTGCCATAATAAATGTGTTAGTCTTTCAAAGTGGATGATCACAAGCTTTGCATGTAGAAAGGTTGAGGTCCAATCCCTGGGATCTCCAGGTAAGGCTGAGAGTGGGATCCTGTTGCTGGTTTGAGCTACAGATAAGGGATAGGGAACCTGTGGCCTGCCAAATGCAATAGGACTCCAACTCCCATCAGCCCCAGGCAGGATGGCCAATGGTAAGGAATGATGGGCAATGTAGTCCAGCAACATTGACTTGGCCACTCTTGTAGGGTAGTCGGATCTTCTTCCTGTTATGGTCACACAAGCCAATAATAGCGAAGGAATTAACATGTTGCTGTTCTTCAGGAAGAAGTCTGCCCTCTCGCTTTTGCCCAACTTCAACCGGTAGGAACAGGTTACTAAAGATTGGTGGAGAAGATTAAGGCGATGATTGGTTATGAAATTCTAATTAGTCCTACTAGTAACTATCTTTGGATCCTTGAGACACAATGTGATGAAGGAACACAGAGACTTTATTGGGAATCCATTTACTCGTGCCAAAATATTATTGAGAATGAGAAAGAAGGGGGGAGGGGGTTTGACACGCAAGAGAGCCATGAAAAAGCAACAACAGAAAGCCTCAAAACGGCACTGGGGGAAAATACGTGGCAATTGATAGTAAGCAGCTAACAGCCCAATAACGTCTTCAGGCATTCATATAAATAAATAATAACATGTATCGTGGTTTATTTATTGAGTCATACACTTCTTGTTATTTTAGTGATTCTGAAGACGGCCTTAATCAAAAGCAAGCTGCGTATTTTAGGCTCCCACTTACTTGGGAGTAAGCCCATTGAACCCAATGGGGCTTACTTCTGAGTAGACCTATGTAGTATTGCAAATTTTTTTTTACTGTTTTATTACTAGGCAGTCCAGTGGACCCAATGGGTTTTAATTCCATGTAGCCATTAATATATTTCTGCTATAATTTAAATGTTTTTTTCAGTACCTTGTGAAGCTTTGCCCTTCCTTCCTTCCTTCTTGCTGCTAAAACATTACTAGTAAAGTACTGGGACAACGAGGAAACCACATTAAGCTAACAAACTAATTAATTCCAGACTCTTATGGAACCTTGTTATGGAATACCAATGTCAGAAAAATGGTGCCATTTCATTTTTATTTTGGAGTGCCCGTAAACTAGAAAATAATAGGCCACCAGTACCATAGTTTAATATTATGCATAAAACAAAAGGTTTTTTTCTATTTAGAAATTGCAATCTTTTATAGGTCTACTTTAGAAAAACGCACTCCAGATTTAAAGCAGCAATCCTACATCCACTGAACACAATGAGACTTACTTCTGAGTAGATATGTACAGAATTGGGCTGTTAGGTGGAAGGATCATTATGTGAAGAGGGCTTGGAAAACAAGTAGGTTCACTATGTCAGTGTTCCCCAACCTCCAGCTGTTTTTGGACTACAACTCCCATCATCCCTCGCTAGCAAGGCCAGTGGTCAGGGATGATGGGAATTGTAGTCTGAAAACAGCTGGAGGCCCAAGGTTGGGGAACACTGCACTATGTGATCTTGGGGAAAGCAAGTGAAATCTAGAGAGATCATGAAATCACGAGCCTTGATTGAACATCAGTTGCTTCTCCCTTTACCTTTTCAAAAAGATTAATCACACTACATTCTTTTGGCAGCAGCACCTCTCCTTTCCAAAACACGACAAAAAAACAAAACAAAACAAACACTCAGTTTTTTCTTTTTTTTTAAAAAACAACCAGCAATAGAAATACTGCTATTCTTAGCTCTTTGGAAAGGGCTTCTCAGCTTTGATGAGAGGAGTGTCTGTCTTGAAATGCAGGTGCAGCAGCTGTAATCCACTCTTCAAGAGGATAATGGCACAGAACAGGAAGAGAACAGCATACAGAACTAGCTATCGGTAGTCTTCACCTAAATTTAACCATTAAAAAATAATGTGCATCGAAGATGGAGCAAACTTGTTTTCTCCAGATCCGGAAGCTAGGACCATAATCAATGGACTCAGGTTACAAGAAAGGTGATCCCAACTAAACGTCAGGAATAACTTTCTGACACTAAGAGCTGTTAGTGAAGAAGAGTTTGGATTTGATATCCCGCTTTATCACTACCCTAAGGAGTCTCAAAGCGGCTAACATTCTCCTTTCCCTTCCTCCCCCACAACAAACACTCTGTGAGGTGAGTGGGGCTGAGAGACTTCAAAGAAGTGTGACTAGCCCAAGGTCACCCAGCAGCTGCATGTGGAGGAGCGGAGACGCGAACCTGGTTCACCTGATTATGAGTCTACCGCTCTTAACCACTACACCACACTGGCTAGTGGAATAGACTCCCATGAGAAGTGCTGGATTCTCCTTCCTTGGAGGCTGTAAAGCAGAGGCTGGATGCCCAACTGCCATGTATTATCTAGCTGAGATTCCTGCATTGCAGGGGGTTGATTGATGACCCTCAGGGCTGCTACAATTCTGAGAGTCCAAGCCTAAATTAATCCATTAATTTCAATAAGTTTACTCCGAGTAAAAGTTAGTTGAATGCCACCCTATAACTCTCTCTCTCTCTCTCTCTCTCTCTCTCTCTCTCTCTCTCTCTCTGTGTGTGTGTGTGTGTGTGTGTGCGTATAATTTTTATTTTCCATTTAATATTATACATCGACTTCCTTCCCTCCCGCCTCATGGCTTTCGAAATTAACCTTTATATCATTGCATTTTACACGTTTTCCAATTCTAATTATACTCATTACAAAATGGCTCAAAATTTAAATATAGAAAGATAGAAAATTCCTCATTACAAGTCTTCAGACAACCCTGCTAGTCATGTTAATTGCTTACAATAATCTTTCCAATATCGTATAAATTTACTCCAATCCTTTTGGAATACTTGATTGTGCTGGTTTCGGATTTTTCCTGTCAGCTTCGCCAGTTCTGCAAAGTCCACCATCTTCATCTGCAACTCTTCTTTTGTTGGCACTTCTTGCTGTTTCCATTTGGGGGCTAAAAGAATTCTTGCCGCAGTGGTTGCATACATAAACAGTCTTTTATCTTCCCTTGGTATCTCTTCACCCACTATACCCAGTAAAAAGGCTTCTGGGTTTTTTTTAACAAAAGGCCACCCTATAATTTTGAACCAGAGCAACTTACCAACCACTTGCAGCCTGCACAATATGTCATGCTACCCACAGAGATTAAGATGCTTGCCTTCACAGTCAGCTGTGAAGGTGGGCACAGAGCAGCGATGGGGAACCTGTGGCTACTCAAGATGTTGCTGGACTTCAACTCCCATCAGACCCAGCCATCCCAGCCAATGGTGAGGGACTTGAAAACACATGTTTGATTTGGGCCTCAGGGCTTGCCTACACTTCTGCTTGTCCCGTGCCTAGAAAGCACAGGTCTGAGCAGCTTTCCATTTGCCCTGCCACATTCCCCAGGAAAACACACTTTTTAGTGTGTTTTAGCAACTCTTAACAAACAAGAGTGCCCAGAAATCTTTGAGGGAAATAATGTGCTTTAAAGGTACAGCATGCACATAGCCTCCTCATGTCCTCAGCTTTTCTCAGCATTTGGCATATAAAACATGCAATGCTTCAAAGGACTAGAAACCATGAGGACTAGAAACCTACTTCTAAGGAGGAATTTTTTATTTTTTATTGAAAAAACAACAACAAGCAACCCAGAAGGCCAGAAAGCCAAAGGAGTGCACATATGGTACAACAGCCCTGCAGGCTTCTAGGTGCTCTGTCATTACTGCATTTCCAATGAAGAAAATCATTTTCAAAATAGATGAGAGAGAGAGAGAGAGAGAGAGAGAGAGAGAGAGAGAGAGAGAGAAGGGAAGGGAACACAGGTCTGTACAACCCGATTTCCGAATTCTTCCTCTTTTTTGAATCTCTCTGAGGTTTGAGCCCTCGTGAACTGTTGACTGTTTGACTAAAATAATGCAATACCTGTTCCTCTGGCTTAACGTTACAATGCTTCTCACACCGCAGAATTGCTTCACATCACTCTGAGATGCAATGCCATGTTCTCTCCAGCGCTGGGTCGTCTTTGCAAAGGACACTCCTACTTTCTTTAATTATATGTTTTGTTTTAAATTGATGTCCTTTATTCTGGGAGTGAGTCACTATCTTGTAAACAGGTAAATGTGGGAGTGAAAGAGGGTAAAATATACGCTTGGCTCCAAAGGTGGGTGTCTTTAATTAAACAGGGTACCAGGGTTCATTCCCCCCCCCCAAGCTTGCTTCGGCTCTTCTAGCTCAGTCATGCTTCCCCAGTCCCGGTGGGAGACTACAACAGTCCGGCAGGGCTGTATTTTGCCATATAATGTCACTGCCCTACCAAGCAAGGCTTCTTAAAGTGTGGTACCTGTCACTACCAGGTCAAACGTAGGCCTGCAGCAGTTGCAAAACAAAAGAAGAATCTCATGTTGGAAAGAGGAGCGCTTTCTGTCTGGGCACGTCTGAAGTTGCTAGACCCAAATAGTGACAATTTAGTATCTGGCCCACAGCCTTTGCAAGAAGAAATTGCCCAGCCAGGTTAATCTCAGAAGTCTTGTGCAGCTCTCTGGGGCAATTCAAATATTAGAAGTCCATTGTTTTCCAAGGCTTGGAAAGTATTCCGTGCCAAGGCAGAACTCAGGAATGCGTGAAGCAAGGAAGTACGTAGTTCTGATTGCAGGCAGGGTGACTTTCCACCTCCCATCATTCCAGAACCAGATCTAGGATTAAGGAGGTCTACTGGGCAAGTGGTGTGATGCCCAGACATGCTCAAGCCTCAAAGGCTGACACGCACACAGACACACAGTGACCATCTCCAGTCACTTCCAGAGGCCCATTAAAACCCTCCTTTGAGCCTGCTTTGAATCCAGTCTAGGGCATGGCTCCCTTACCTGATTTCTCTTCCCATTCCTCAAACAGGTGGCCATCTCTGAAGCATGTGAAAGAGAAGGAAAGAGAGAAAAGGCTCAGGGTTCTAAAATGGAACGTGCAGGATCTCACCCCCAAACTTGAGTAAGATCACTTTGCCTCACTGGCGTCAGTTTTGCACTTGCGGACACTTCTTCCTCATTTGCTTCCACTGAAACACAACTGGCTCTGTTCCTGCGCTCAGAATCCCTGAGGTGCAGAAATCGAGGCTCAGGTATTAAAGAAAGAAAAAAACCTGCTGTATTCAGTGGGTCTAGTCCCTAGTCGTGTGTTGCAGCCTAAAACAGATTTTAAATCCCACTGCACTCCTCTGATCCTAACCTTTCCTTCCTCAGAAGCTCCACTCTGTTCAGAGCGAGGAACTTCCTCCTCACCCTGCTAAGCCCCCAATCCTCAGTATGTTTACTCCAGAGTAAGTAAGCCCAGCTCAGCCCCGACGGACCAGGACGCAAAAGGAAACAATCTTGAGTGTGCATCTTGAACATGAAACACACTGGACAAATGGTTCCTCTTTTTGAGTGTGCGTCTCCCAGGACCAGGCTGCAAAAGAGCCGGTGGATTTGGCTGCAAGGTCGTATCGCCTGTTCTTGCCTTGGAAAGATCCAAGTAGCGACGGAAAGACACACACAGAGAGAGTTAAGACAGATCGATCGATTTGAAATGAAAACTTTGTCCCGGCTGGGGAGAATAAAGCCCCTCCCCGGGCCAAACCCAATCCCTCCCTCCTCTCCTCCCCTCGATCCGCGCCTTGTTGTTGTTATTATGAATGGCCCGGGCTCCGGGAGGTCCACACGCACTCGGAGCGCGCTCCTTTGAGGCTGCAGCCAGCGGGCGAGGCGCTTTCGTGCGCTGCGCGAGCTTGTGGCAGCCAGCCAGCTAGGCGTGACGTCCCGTTGCCAAGGGACGCGCCGCCCCTATAAATAACTGCGCGCAAAAGGAACTTTCCCAAGTCCGGAGACTTAAGCGACGGCGCGGCACCCGGAGCCAGATGGTCCGCAGCGAGCTTCACCCGCAGCCACAGAGCCCGGCAGCCAGCGGCCGCAGCACCAGCACCACCAGCGGGGTCCAGGCGAGCCTGGCGCTTCGGGGGCTCTGAAGCACTAAGCGGGCACGGACGGCCAGCGGGTGCGCTGGGGAAAGGAGCCCTCTCCAAGGAACGCACGGGCTTTGAGCGACCGATCGTGCTCGCCGTCTGGAGCCAGCGACTCGACCGCCCCAGAAGCTCCGGGGGGCCGGGACTCCCCCTTTCTCCCTCGCCCCCTTCCCCGTCTGCTCCCCGCCTCTCCTTTTGCTTTCATGCAACGCCTGGTGGCCTGGGAACAGGCATGCCTCCCGCTCCAGCCGCCGGCCTTTAAATCCATGGAAGTGGCTAATTTCTATTACGAGGCGGACTGTCTGGCTGCTCTGAGCAAGCTGCACCCCCGGGCTCCAGGGGGCCGCTCCATGACCGAGCTCACCGTCGGAGACCACGAGAGAGCCATCGACTTCAGCCCTTACCTGGACCCTTTAGCATCGCAGCAGCAGCAGCAACAGGCGCAGCAGCAGCAACAGCAGCAGCAGCCGCCTCCTTCCGCGGCAGCAGGGGGCAACTTTGAGCCGGTTTGCAGCAGCAGCGGAGGCAGCAGCAGCAGCGGCGGCGGGAACAGCAGCCAAGATTTTCTCTCCGACCTCTTCTCGGAGCAGGACTATAAAGGCGGCGGGAAAAAGCACCCCGATTACGCGTACATCAGCCTAGCCAGGCACGGCCACCACCACCACCCGGGCGTCGGGCAAGCAGGCCACAAGGCCGGCACGCTGCTGGGCTGCTACCCGCCCATGGTGGAAACCAAAGTGGAGCCGGTCTTCGAGCACTTGGACTCTTGCAAAGGGCCCCGCAAGGACGAGGGCGGCGGCGGCGGCGGCGGCGGCGGCGGCGGCGCAGGGCCCGGCCTGGGGGGAATGTCCTCTCCTTACGGCAGCACCGTGCGCTCCTACTTGGGCTACCAGTCGGTGCCGAGCGGCAGCAGCGGCAACCTCTCCACGTCGTCGTCTTCCAGCCCGCCGGGCACCCCGAACCCGTCCGATTCCTCGAAGTCCGCCTCGGCCGGAGGAGGAAGTGGCGGCGGCGTTTACCCGGCAGGCCCCGGTAGTGGCGGCGGCGGAGGTGGCGGCGGCGGCAAGCACAAGTCGAAGAAGTGCGTGGACAAGCACAGCGAGGAGTACAAGCTGCGGCGCGAGAGGAACAACATCGCCGTGCGCAAGAGCCGCGACAAAGCCAAGCTGCGCAACATGGAGACGCAGCACAAAGTCTTGGAACTGACGGCCGAGAACGAGAGGCTGCAAAAGAAAGTGGACCAGCTCTCCCGGGAGCTCAGCACGCTCAGGAACTTGTTCAAACAGCTGCCCGAGCCGCTCTTGGCCACCTCCGGACACTGCTAACCCCCAGCCGACCCCCGACGAGAGCTGAGGGGGAAGGGGTTTGAGGTGGGGAGGGGGGCGCAGGCGGCGCATGGAGTTTGGGGGAAGGATCGGCGAGGTTGGGGGCGGTGGGATCTGGGGTGGGTTTGTACACGCGCGTCTCCCCGCTCCTTACAAGACGAGGCAGAATCGGGGGGGAAGAAGTCGAGGGAGAGAGCGAGCCCAGAGGGTTTACATATATGAATGCGTATCGTTTTTATTTTTATTATTATTATTTCACCTTTAATTCGCGCTCTCAACTTGGTGGGAGAAGCCTTCCGCTCTAAGCTACGTGCTGTCCAACTCCTTCGGCTGGCGCGGGGAGTCTCCTGGCGGTTTCCATTTACCTCTGCAAACCTCATGGAGGAATCGTGATTTGTTTTTTTTACCCCTTCCAACTTTTCTTGTTACTGTTTTTTTCTAAGAAAAAAAAAGGTGACGGCAAATCCGACACAAGCCACTTAATTTCCGATCTGATGCCTTTGCAGCGGTTATTCCCCCCCCTTTTTTTCTTTTTGGGTTGAATGCTTGTGTTATTTAAGAAGAGAGAGAGAGAGAAAGAATAAAGTAGAGAGAAAGAGAGGCCAGAGTGATGCAATCTTTAAAACATGGCTGGAAAAGCTGGCTACACATGATGCAACCTCGTGTAACTGTCAGTCATGGATTGAGTAATCTGTTAAAGATGTTCCTACAGTTGTTTTTTATTATAAAGATTGGTCTATTTCTATAAGGAAAAAAAAGACATATGTATATTTTGGGATCTATGCATTCTTGCTGCACATGAAGCATTAATGAACAATTTTAATAAAACTTTATTGTCAGGACGGAAAATGAGAGCTTGTTTTCTTCAAGGTGCTAACCCTCCACTATATCGGGTTGGGGGGGGAGGGGGGCAATCTAGGACCATTAAAATAACTGAGTGGTGTCCCACCGGCTGAAATAGAATACAGCTTTCTTCCAGTTCTTCGTTCAGCAGAAATTCCCAAGAGAACCAGCTTCTTCCAGTTCACTGCCTTGTTGCTGAAACTGTCGATCTGCTTCTGAATTACTACAAATTGGGGAGACCTGAAACTGCAGGTAACGTATAAGGGGATGACAAAAACATAATGGGTCTTGTTTCCTTTATTTCTCATTTCTTTCTTTTTTTCTTGGTTTGATAAACCAATATTTCTGATCTGTTTAAGTAACTGCAGAGGAGGGGGGGAAGCAATAAAAAGATAGATTTGTGTGTCATAGGGATACATTTGATCTGGTTATGCTGAGAATACATTCGTCAGGGAAGGTTGGAAGAAATTATTTAGGCATAACTATTTCACAAACTTTCCCAGAATTTCTGAAAGAGTGGTGGGCAGCCTACTTCTCCGCAGTCCGTTTTTTTTGGGGGGGGGGGCAGGAGCAGGAGCTCGTTTTTTGTAAATGCCCAGATTTTAGTTTTAAGGGCGGGGAAAGTTTCTAAGCCTCATGACACAGATCAGGTTGAGAACGATACAGTGTCAAAACACAGATGCCAAGTAAGGCGTTCAAATTCTTTTTCGGATCTCATTGCTTTATTTTTTATTTTTTAAAGATGTCATACTTTTAAATGTCAAACTTGTTCATAACAATCTTGAGCAACATTCTCGCATAGGCAGTTAACAATGACAGAAAGAAGGGATTGCAGAATAAGTGTGATCTATGTCCCCCAAGCCTAGCAGCTACCATATTAAAGCGAATTAGATGCAAAGTGTGTTAATTGCAGGTAAAAATAAGGCAATTAACCCCCGCCTCTGGCGTGCCGATTTCCAGTGTTCTTTATTTATAGAGCATGCCTAGCCTAGCCTCTTTCATTCAACTTTATTTAGTTACAGTGGTACCTCGGGTTAAGTATGCTTCAGGTTGAGTACGCTTCAGGTTAAGAACTCCGCTAAGAACAGAAATCGTGCTCTGGCGGCGCAGCGGCAGCAGGAGGTCCCATTAGCTAAAGTGGTGCTTCAGGTTAAGTACGCTTCAGGTTAAGAACGGACCTCCGGAACGAATTAAGTACTTAACCCGAGGTACCACTGTACTTACTTTAGCGAGGCAACCTGTGGCAAAAGCAGTGATGTTCATGCTAGCGATTGTGGAATCTATGATTTCTCAAGACCAGGAAGCTGAATGTTCCTAGCCTTGCATAGTTTGCTCATGTGTCTATACTGCTAGTAAAATGTTAACAGTATGTGAAGTTGGTGTGTGTGTGTGTGTGTGTGTGTGTGTGTGTGTAGAGAGAGAGAGAGAGCTGGGTAAAGGACTGGTCTTACTCAGCAATTTACTATGAATTTAGGCCCTTTTAAAGTACTTCTAGGTTCTAAATTCTGCTAGCCAACAAAAAAAGCTTTAAATCTTCCCTGCTGCCCTTTGCAGTGATGCAGAATTCGCTTTGCTTGAAGGCTGTTGACCTAAACATTGCTCTTGTCGATATCCCCTTCAGGGAAAAGAAGCAGCAGCTCCTAATTCTCTGCTTGCTGATGAAACTTAGGTTTTCGCTAACAAGGAATGCAGCTTCATGGAAAAGTTGAGCTCGGGTTTTACCTACAGTGGTCCACAGCCCAGTTACGTTCAGGCTTTCAATCCAGTTTGGTCTGCCAAGCTGTATTAAGATCTCCCCAACTGTATGCCATGAGGCTTGCAAAGGTGTACCACGAAGAACAAGGGTATAATGTCTTTATGTTGCTTTGCAGATTGTACGTAGGTAAGGGAATGTGAAAATCAGCATGTGCCGTTTCCGTTCATTGGCCTTCGTCAAGGGCAAAAACTGGCTGAAAGGAGGCAGTATCCAGAGGTGGGGAACCTGTGGCCCTCCAGATCTTGCTGGACTCCATCTCCGATCCATCAGATCCAAGCATGATCAGTGGTCAGGGATGATGGGAGTTGTAGTCCAACAGCAGCTGAAAGGCCACAGGTTCCCCAACCAGAACTGATCAACCTCTCTGCAAAGTAGTCTTGTATCTAACTTATTGTTTTCACATAAATTATTGCCCTCCTCAGATTGCTGTTCTGCGTGTGCTTCCTTGGAAAAACATGCCTTTTGAATTTGTTGGTCTGCTGAGTAAATAGGCGGTGGCGGACCTTGGGGTCTCAAATTTCAGCGGCGCCCTGTGTGACACCAAAATTTGGCGCCCCCTGCCTCTTGTGCTCCATTCTAAATAATAGTTGTGGTGTCCCCATTGTGGCTGAACCGGCCGAGCTCCCCTAAATCCGTCTTTGTAACTATGCACAGGATCGGTCTCTTAGAGTGCAACCCTGTATATGTCTCCTTGGAAGTAGGTTTCATGGAGCTCTGTGGGACTTAATCCTAAATAAGTGGGAATCAGATTTCAGCCTTAGTCTGGGAAAAGCAACACCCCATAGTAAGTGTGTGCAATGCATTGTAAAAGGGTAGGTTCTTGGGGCAAGCGCTAACTTCTTAGTTGCAAAATGCAGGCCACAATCCCGAGAAATGAACAAGCTCTGTGTGCCCAGGAGGCCTTTAAGACCTGTATTTCTTGTAGAGCAGTCCCCTATGCCACATAGCAGAAGCAGTTTATGATCTCATGGAAAAAAATCTGTTGTGGGGTGCGAGTGGGAATAAAGGTTCCTAAAGTAGTTTTTTGAGTTGTGGTTTTAAGGTTGCAATTGTGCTTTGTCAAACTCAATAAGGCCTAGATTTTTTAAAAGGTTTTCCTATACTCGTTTGATTCTTTTGTTGAAGAAGGGTTATTTGAATAGCAAGCTGTACTTCTATATCACAAGCCGCTTTTGAAACTTGAAAATAGTTTGCTGTGCACTATGTGAGGCTGCTGCTCAAGATACAAAAGGCCAAAGCAACTCTTGTTGCATGACGCTAACGGCACAGTTCTTTGACAGATTTCCCTGCTGATTCCTGTATGTGTTTCTGCGAGGCAATTTTTAATGGCTCCTAACAGAGAATAATTATCCTATGCCTTTTCTGATATCCCTCTTCTGGCCTAGCACTTATGTGATAAGTTTTTTTCAGAACTAAAGACAAATTTCCAGAATTTTTGAAAAGTTCACAGTTCCAGGTGTGATCCGGGCAGGGTTAAGCACTTTAAAATTAATTTACTTAAGTGGGAGAGATTTAAGCATGTCTCCCTCTGGAGCTAATGGGACACAAAAGTGGTTAACACTGGGTGGATTGTACTTTACATTTCTGAAATGGCTTTTTTATTTTTACAAATATTAAAAGTATGCAAGTGAGTTTCATCATGGACAGAGTTGACCAGACTGCTAAATTCCCGGGTTTTAAAATAGTGGTTTTATATATATTTCAGTACTTGCTAGTTAATTTAAAGTTCAGTGTAAATTAGTCCCACAACCTTATCTGGTTGGTTTTTTTTTTAAAAAAAAATTAAATATAAAATGGTTTGATTCAAACAATTAAAAATTCCATCTCACCACTAGGCATCATATATTATCTTGAACTCGGTAGTAGCATTTGTTGCGTTCTGGGAGGTTTATGGATCTAAAGAAATGTAACGCCTTATTTCCCTCCATTCAACAATGGCTTCTGGTTGCCTTCGCTATGTCCCAAAATAGCAATATGAATGCACATACATTCTTTTTTAAAATAATAATAATAATAATAATAAATAAACAAACAAACTTAGATTACAGTTTCATGGTATTAACAATCGTTAGTCTGTTCCACAGCAAAATCAATTTAAAAATCTTGGGTCCCCCCCCCCCATTCTGATTATTTGTAGCCCACTTTTCTTTCCAAGAAGAAGCCCAAGGCAGCTGACTACATCATACAAAAATTACTAAAGTGGTACTTTAAAGATTAACAGAGTTTCTGTAGCATAAGCAGACTCCTTCACAAAAGTTTTTGCTACAATAGACTTAAGGAATTGTAAGACTCCTTCTGAATGCAATTGTGCACTGATAAAATAAACTGCGTGTGATTTTACCAATATGCTATGTTGAAATATATTTGCTAGCAAATGGGTTTAAGAAGATTATGTAACTAGTCTCATAAATCTAAAACGGAATGTAAGCAAGAATTTCTTCATTCATTTCTTTGCATTTATAAACAAACTTTCACCCAGCACGCAACTCAATGTGGCACAAATGGATTCTCAGGTGACCTTCTTTTTTTGGTCTGATCAGAACCAGACCTGATGAGCTTCCTATAATGTGCTTTCAGATCAGCTAACTTAACCCGTCTCAGGGATGTGAATTTGCAGGTTCCCCTATTGCAAAGAGATTCATAAAAAGGACTGCATGTGTACACACATAAGTATGCGAATGAGAGATATAGTATACATGCTAGCTAGGTCGTTCTTTGTGTTTTTCAAGCAGTGCTAGATTGGCCATAATTATTTAAAAAGAAAAACATATTTTGAATTAGATTAATGTAAGTTAAAGCAGAAGGGGCCCCCAATACCACAGAGCAAGGATTTTTTTCCTCCAGGGTGTGGCAGTTTTCAGGCGCAGATGAGGGGAAGCAACAGTCCTGTTTGCATGAGCAGCAAACCATTGTGCAAGCAGGCCACCGCGGTTTCATACCACCCTCAATATTTAAATAAACCAAGTGCATTTATCTTCCATCATTTTCTCAAGTGCATTCTTCTTGCATCATTGTGAATTGGGGGGGGGGGTTATTCTGTTTTCAAAATCAATCTCCCCGCTTTTTTACTTTTGAAAAGAAAAACTCAAGAGAATGTTAGAAATCTACCTACCGGTATATATAGGATTTTTTTTAAAAGACAGCAATCCTAGGTGGATTATGTTTAAGCCTAGACTCATTCATTTATTTGGAAATATGTGGATTATCGTTAGGCACAAGCAAAGCAAACTGTTGGGCCCTTTCCCCCCTTTTACATTGTCATCCAAGTTGTGTCACAGTGCCATCTCCTTGAGCCCATGTGCAGAGATTGCCATGTATATGGTGAGGTGATTGCTTGGGATTGGGGATGGGGTGGGGACCCAGACGGAAATCCCACCTCACAGTCCTGAGGCTTACTGAATGAACTACCGGTACTTGGAGGAAAGTTGGGATATACTTAAAAAACAACAACAACCCTGCACTGATCACATACATACATTATGCCATGGCATAGTGAAGAGGGCATTCTGTGTCTCACAAAGACATGCAACGTTTAGGGCGGTGATGGCTAACCTTGACACTCCAGATGTTTTGGGACTACAACTCCCATCATCCCTGACCACTGGTCCTGTTAGCTAGGGATGATGGGAGTTGTAGTTCCAAAACATCTGGAGTGTCAAGGTTAGCCATCACTGGTTAGGGCCAGAACTGGGCTTCATTATTTATTTATTTTTGCCAAATCATTTTTATTAAGATTTTCAATACAACAAAATCACATTGAAACATTCCAAATTACATTCCAAATTATTAATCCAATTATCAATAATAAAAAAGAGAGAAAAGTTCCAATTCTGCCAAATTATTATTTTTATTTATTTGGAGGTTTCCCACGCTTCAAACTCCGGAGGTATCTAATCGACTATTTGCCCTTGCTTTTTACCCTTCCTATATTGTCACAGCCTCTGATGTATTCCAGCAAGCAAGATAAATCAAAACAAACAATGTCCCTGTGTGGATTTAAGTCCATTTTTCATCACCATACAATCGCCTTGCCCCTTGGCACTCTGGTTCCAAAAGCCTAATCATGGACAGTCGCCATCTTCATTCAGTCCCGATAACATCCAAACCTCTTTCCCCCAGAACTGGGCTTCACATAAGTGTTGCTGATGCTCAGACCACAGGGAAGGTTTGACCAGAGCTAGTCTCGTTCGGAGAGCTGTCAGTGTAGGGACATCATCTGCCTGTGCACATCGGCTCATATTGGGAGGCACCAGTCCATGTCTTGGGAATTGAGAGGGAGGGGGAAGGGGCCATTTAAGTCACATTGCATAAATTCCTCCCAGATCTATTGAATGTTTTTGTTTTTTTGACATATCATTTTTTTATTGGTTTTATAACAATACAATAATAAAATCCTTCACATTATCTTTTCAACTGACTTCCATCAAACCCTCCTTATGATATCCTAACATTCATCACTAATATCTAAACTTCACAAATCAATCACTGCTTAAAATTATCACACTTAAACTTATCATTAAAATTTCATATTACAATGACATTCCTTCTTTAATCTACAAAGCTTCTCGCAGTCCTACCAACTTGTCCTTCAAATAGTCTGCAAATTTAGTCCGGACTAGATTGGACGGATCCACTGAATGTTGCCTAGTCAACCCCCTTCCTTCCAACTCTCGGATGCAGCCTGCTGAATCAGACCCCCCACTAGCCTGGTAAGGAGTGTAGCACACACAGACACCCCTTGCAGGAGCTGCCTTCATTGGCTCTGCGTAGCACAGGTCTAAGGCACAGCTGTGGTTTTTCCATCCATGTGAAAAAGTGCCTGGTTTGTGTCCACACCCATATTTGGAACGGAAGAAGTAAAAGACTTGTAATGAAAAGCAGGGTTGGCTTGTGTAATCCCAATGGACACAAAAATTACCCTCGTTTTGGATTGTGGTCGAGTGCTGCCATTGCATCCACAACAAGGGAGTATCTTAAGTCTTTGGTGGTTTTAATGGGACTTCCTCAGTTTCCCAAATAAATGGGGTTGAGAAAGTCCTTATTACGACGCGAGTTTTCAACATTCTCCTTCATCTGATGTACAGTGGGCTGGCTATCCGAAGGCTTCTCCTTTTAGCACTCAGTCTTTCCATTCTCCTGCATATTAGACTTCGTTGAAGAGGAAAAAAGAAGACCCTAGAGCTGAATAAATAAATCTGTCAGCCACTGGGACCTGGCCAACTTTGGGGGACTTTGAGAAATCCTGAAGCTAGCGCATGAAAGGAAGCAACAATTTGCAGAGGGTGGGTCCCGGTGGAGATGGCCTTGCAATCATTATATATAATATATCCCCTCTGGGACGCTGAAGCAATCAGACTGCCTGTCCTGTCTCCTTGCCCATTTTCTGCTCAGGGCCAAGAAGGCCAGACAGAATAAGATATGCGGGAATGGGCCAAGAATTCAAATGGTGACAATGGAGCACCAAGGGGATAAGCAGGCTTCGGAGAGAGAGGTCAGAAGATTAGAACCCCCGGGTGTGGCCTCGATAAGATAAGGCATGTCTCCTTCCAGAAGGCCTTCAGGCATATTCCTCTTAACAATTATGAGATGAGCTGTTTTGAAAAGCTCCCCTCTCCTACGCAGGCGCACAAAGGCACAGCGCCTCAACACTCCTGGCAAATTGGCACACATGACCCATTCTTCCAAATAAGCATGTAAATAATTCTAAAGCATTGCTGGAACACCAGTATGTCCTTTGGCTAATGCTTCTTCCACCTTTGGAAAGCCAGTTCAGGCAGTCTCACAACAGAGAGCCCTTGACCCTGCCTCGGCTGGTTAGCTTTGTCCGATTGTCAGTAATACACAGAGGAATACGGGATAGCTTCTCAGGTGTCATCCGTGTCACAAGGGAGAAATGTAAAGGCCAGTTGCTTTTGCAAGAAGCCGAAAGAACAAGCCAACGAACCACTGCAGAAGTGAACAAGGTGATAAGGTAGGTATCCTTGAAAAGAACAGGTAAGGCCACAAAGTTATATAAATGTTGGGTGTTGTCTGAGCTGGGAATTGAGATCAAGCAGGTACGATCTGATCCTGAGCACCCCGAGATAAGTCCTGATTTCAGTGAGGCTACCCACTTCCAGGTATGGAAAAGGGACCCAGGTGGCGCTGTGGGTTAAACCACAGAGCCTAGGGCTTGCTGAACAGAAGGACAGCGGTTCGAATCCCTGCGACAGGGTGAGCTCCCGTTGCTCGGTCCCAGCTCCTGCCAACCTAGCAGTTCGAAAGCACGTCAAAGTGCAAGTAGATAAATAGGAACCGCTCTGGCGGGAAGGTAAACGGCGTTTCCGTGCGCTGCTCTGGTTCGCCAGAAGCGGCTTTGTCATGCTGGCCACATCACCCGGAAGCTGTACGCTGGCTCTCGGCCAATAAAGCGAGATGAGCGCCGCAACCCCAGAGTCGGACACGACTGGACCTAATGGTCAGGGGTCCCTTTACCTTTACCTTTACCCACTTCCAGGTATGTGTGCTTAGGACTACAACCGACGCTTGCACTCCAATATACATTTACTAAGGAGTAAGTCCTCCTGGACTCAGCAGGCTGAGGATGCGAGACTCCAACGGACCAATGTTCACGTTGAATTGAGTGCTGATGGCCATACCTTTGAAACAAAAAGATATGTTAATCCAGTTGCAAAAAAATACAAACAAATCCAGTATCTGTCAGATCGCAAGCCAGCTCAGTTTTAGCATATCTGTGATCAAGCCCTAAAGTCAGGGGGAAACCACATAAATCATAAAGACAAGAGTTGACAAGCATTGAACAAACGTATATGCAGAAGCTGCTGCTCTTGCTGGCGAGGACTCCTCGAGCAAGAAAAGGAACTTGCAATTCCCCGGGAAATGTCTAGGTGCAACATGGTTGCCAAGATCCATGGGAGATCATCCTTGGAAAACTGGGATGTCATACAGCAGCCAGGCTAAGATCCCAATTGCGCTCCCCTTTGATCCAGATTGGGCAAGCTCTCGGAAGGATGGCGCAGGGATTGGGCACAGAGCACAGATTCTCCTGAATGAGAACCTTGTGGGTGGATAACCAAACGGCTGGGAGTGTGTGCAGTTGCCAGCTCTCCACTGACTTCATGCTCCTGTACCCTTTCCAAAGTCAGAAGTGGGAGGAACCAGCTCGGGTTGTTCTGTTTTTCTTCCCTGCTGCAAAGATGCAAAAATGAGCCCAGATATTTTGGTGTCGGAGGCAGCAAATTCAAATGCCACCCTCTCTCTGGTGATTAAAATATGAGAATAAATGAAAAATGAAAGAATATACAGATTTGTTCCACTGTAAGGGTACCCCCTAAACCTCTTCTGGTAGACAAGGCTGGCCCAAGACATTTATCTGCCTGAGGTGGCGTTTCAGGTAATACCCTCATGCAAGGGTACCAGCTGAAGTGCTAGTCGAAATTATTTTGGCACCTGAAGCCTTGCAGAGAAAAACATGGCTGAGTAGAAGCCACTAGGATTTACACTGGCTTAAATTAAGCTGGTGCAAATTACCCCTGTTCTAAGCCTTTAATAAGCCTTTAAAACAGAGTTTGACTTGTTCTTTTTACTTGCGCAAATTCTGCCAGGTTTACCAGGTCATATGACCAAGCTGAATGGAGTTAGGATCCAGCATAAGTCTCCTCTGCTCAATCCTGCCTTTGCCATTCCCCTGGAACACCCATTTTTTCAGGACTTAAACTGGTGTAAGATCCACTGGACTCAGCTCAGCTGGAGGAGCCCTGAATAACCCCAGATCAGGGAGTTAACACAGACTGGGATCAGTTTAACTGGGATGTGGGGTTTATGCTGTTGTAGTTAAACTGGGCCAGAAACTGGTCAATGTGGGACTACCAGTAACAAAACATTTGAGAACAGTGCAAACTTTCAAGTTACGTATATAGTAGAACAATGCCTGATGAGTAGTTCTGTCTTCCTCAAAAGTTAAGGATATATCTCCCTGCCAGTTTTATATGTTGAGGAATCAGTGCACAGAAAATTGTTGCTGCAAATTCACTACGTACCTAAATACCATTCACTTTTCACACAGAGACTTTTTTTAAAAAAAAAATATTATAAGCTGCTTTCTGATTGGTTCCCTAACCCAGGCCTATACAGTTGTGAGCCAATGAGAGTGAAGATTCAAAGGAAGGGAGTGAGAAAGTACAGCTGTTTTTAAGACCAGCTCAGTGTAAATCACAGTTGTCCTCCCCTTCGAAACAAGCATGGGGACTTGTTTGTTTTCTATAAATACCTTGGGTTTGTCATCTGATTGCAACAGCAATTCATTCGTATCAGGGGAAGAGCGTCAAATCGGCCTCCAAATGACAGTAACGGCGATCAGGACTCTCACAAACCAATGCTAAAGTTTATAAACTTTATCCACCTCCTACGCTGGTCTGCCAGCGATCTGTGTCCACAGGAGTTTTACAAGCCAGATTTATGCATATGTCAGTGAGCTGAAATTAACGTTGCAGTGCTGCAATGGGGGAAAATGTTTCTTTGCAACATGATGAAACAGTTACTTGGCTGGAATAAAACAGGAGGAGGCTTGCAGGGATAAAGGAAGGTGCCCAAGCCTTCTCAGGGGACTGAGGGGGCGAGGATCTGCTGGCTGGCTGAGTCTTTTGTTCAGTTCCTGTTCCCATTCCTACCTGGCGTTAAATCGCTTTTCTTTTTTAGGATGTGGTCAGGGCAGGCCCATAGGGGCGAACTCCCTGGGGCCCTGAGCACCCACAAAATTCCCTGTGAAGGAACCAGCAAATTTCGGCACCAGGGCCATGCATGCTGCGTGGCACTCACAGCCCCAGGGACCCACGGTCAAGCTGGCACTTCTGGGGCAGGCCCAAGACATTTTGCTACCTGAGGCAAAGCAACAAATGACAACCCCTAACTACCCCCCGCTGCCTCCAGACATGGTGCCTTGTTCCCAAAGGCAGCAAATAAAATAAAAAATAGTCGACATATGTGATGTACAAGGATTATTAATTTGTTTTTTGTTAAAAATGATTAAGTAATGGAAATAACATGGCTAATTACTCGGAGACTAGGGGGAGGAAGGGAGGAATAAAGAGAGGAATATAGGGAAATTGTAAAAGTACTTAGATGCCGAGGTATGAATTTAGATTTAAAGAAGTGATTATATTTGATAATGATTCAAAGAGGATGCATGAACCTGATAAGAAGATAGAATATGAAATCAACAGTGAGGGATGTGAGGGAGTCAATTGAGTTAAGAAATAGAGGAAATTAGAATTGCCTGGCCTGGAAAAAGGTCAGGCTTAAGCAATGTTATGACATATTATTATTACGGTTTAAGTTAAAATGAACAGGTATACCTCTGTGAGAGGGGGGGATGGATTTGGGCTTCCCATGGTGAGAGGGGGGAAGCATGAAAAATTTAACCAAGATGTAATGTGCTTATAAAATTGTAAAATCAATAAAAATTATTATAAAAAAATAAAATAAAATAAAAATAAAATAAAATAAAAAATAGTCACCTGAGGCAGGAAAACCATCCAGCAGCTCCCCCAGCTTAACAACTGCAATAATAAAAAAAATCAAGACCTCCTAAACGAGTCTGATTGGATTCATAGGGCTTTCATCCTCCTATTTATTATCGTTGTCTCACCTACCCTCCTGCTCTTCACCCTAAGATCCCAAGACTGGTCACAGAGATTTAAAATTTATTTTAGAAACGGAGTCTTGCTTAAGTTTCGAGCAAAAGTGTTTGAAGGCCAAGACGCCCACGTTCTTTTCACAGTTGTGGAACCATTCACAGGCCAGATCTCTTGCTTCAGACCAGGCAACGCTGAATGCACCTGTTGTTCGAGGGATCATTGCAACTCTTCATCTGATAGCGTGGCTGTATAAAATAATGATAATGCAACATTACATAGTGCTTTAGTGCTCCCCACTTCTTCTTATAGAGTTAGCCCACAGGATTCAAAGGTAAAATGAATTCAAAGAAGGGGGGGCATAGGAATCAATGAAAATTAACCAAGGGCTCCTGTCTAGTTTTGAGACAAAAATAAAAGACAAAGATAATTTATTATAGTATTAACTTTTGAGGGCTATAGGCCAATTCATTAAAGGCTGTGTGTGTGTGTGTGTGTGTGTGTGTGTGGACACATGTGTGCATGCACACTCACATTTACATCCATATTGATGTAGAGAGAGCAGGGTGTGTGTTTGTGTGTAAACAGTGATGCCAAAGAGGAACAAAATGCAATGTGGAAATTGCATCTGAAGCAAATCTATCTATAAAACTGTCCCAAGGACCTTTCACAAAGCAGTGCTGTTGATAACACAAGCATCCTGGCACTGGGAAGCCAATTAGCACAAATGTTGGAATTAAAAACAGCCGCTGCCATCTCAATTGTGGCTTGAATCAAGGTAACAAGTTGTGGCGCGTGGTGCTGTGGGTTAAACCCCAGAGCCTAGGGCTTGCTGATCAGAAGGTCGGCGGGTCGAATCCCCGCGACAGGGTGAGCTCCCGCTGCTCAGTCCCAGCTCCTGCCAACCTAGCAGTTCGAAAGCATGTGCAAGTAGATCAATAGGTACCGCTGCAGCGGGAAGGTAAACGGCGTTTCCTTGCGCTGCTCTGGTTTGCCAGAAGCGGCTTTGTCATGCTGGCCACATGACCTGGAAGCTGTACGCCGGCTCTCGGCCAATAATGCAAGATGAGCGCCATAACCCCAGAGTCGTCCGCGACTGGACCTAATGGTCAGGGGTCCCTTTACCTTTACCTCTATGTCTTTCTTTGTTTACCAGGGCAAACACTGCTTTTGTGAAAGGTCTCTGTGATTTTTCATGGGGGAGGCCATAGCTCAGTAGAGCACCAGCTTTTCAGGAAGAAAATCCCAGGTTAAACTCCTGCTGTCTCCAGGTAGGCTGGGAATGTCCTAGGACTTGTCAGTTTAGACCAGTGTTTTCCAACCTCCTCGGGGCAACGACACACCTGCCCCACGAAAAAAATCTCGCGGCACACCACCACCACATGCACCCCGACCCGGGGGGCGGGGTGTCCGTGCGCCCTGGCGGGAGGGAGGGGAAGGACCCAGGCGGGCGAAAATGGAGCGGGAGATCGGCGGGCCAGGCGCCCGCCCCCCCTCCAGCGCCCAGCCCCCCGGCAGCACCTCCACCCGGCCCCGAGCGAGCCCGGTGGCACCGGCACCTCCCGCCCGTCCCCGACCGCGACCGGGGCGGCAGAGGCAGCGGGCGAAGCGCCCGGCAGCCCCGCGAAGGCGGCGGTCGGCGCGGGAAGCCCGGACCGACCCGGAAGCACAGCAGCCGGTGTCTTCCCGCGGCACAGGAGCCGGTGGCTTGCGGCACACTCCTGTGCCGCGGCACACCGGTTGGGAAACGCTGGGTTAGACAACAGTGAGCTGCATGGGCCAATTGTCTGACTAAGTATAAAACAACTTCCTATGTTCTGTTAAGTTCATGAAACTTTATGCCGTAATAAAATTGTTAGCATATAAGGTGTCCCAAGACTCTTTTTGCTTACAACAGACTAAGATGACTACTCATCTGGACAAAAGCATCATGTTTATTTTATTTTATTTATTTTATTTTATTAAATTTATATCCCACTTTTTTCTCCCAAAGGAGCTCAGGATGGCAAATGGAAAGGTATAATCAGATTAAAGTGTTGTTGTTTAGTCATGTCTGACTCTAGTTGACCCCATGGACCAGAGCCCCATGGACCCCATGGTTTAATACAGGCATAGGTAACCTTGGCTCTCCAGATGTTTTGGAACTACAACTCCCATGATCCCTAGCTAACAGGGCCAGTGGTCAGGGATCATGGGAGTTGTAGTTCCAAAACATCTGGAGAGCCAAGGTTGCCTATGCCTGGCTTAATGGGAGCTTAAGAAATGGGCCATGATTAATATGTGACGCAGCGATAATAAGCAGTGTATAAAGGGGTTGGCAAGCTCTTTTGGCCCGTAGGCTCCTACAGACTATTGAGAAAGTGCTATGGGTGCCGCCCAGCTGGTCATTTCTCTTGTCTCTCCCTTGGATCAGTCCCCAGCCCCGAGAGACAAAAAGAGTGAAAGCTCACAGACATACTTTGCTTTCCCGAGGGATCTGGGCAAAAGTCAGAAGCAGTAAAATTAATCTGAGCCTTGAAAAGCACACAGAGCTGGAAGAGGAAGTGGGAAAGGGCACCACTCTTTCAACTTCCTCCTTCAGCTCTATGGACTTTTCAAGGGAATAAAATGGGAATCTCCTTCCTCACTTCATGGAGTGGGGAAGGGACTTCATGGGCCCCAGTTTTGCAGGAGGGACTCAAGTGCATGCCATAAAGTTTGGTTTGCTCACTTAAACTGGATAAAAATACTCAATCCCTCTACCACAACGAATCCACCTTAAGAAAGATTCTGACTTTTTGCAGTTAGGAAAGTGATGAGGAAACGCAGTAGAAAATATGCTATGGGTGAATAATTAAAGAGAAGGTGTGTAAGCACTATGCACGCAAATCAGGATGAAATCAGGAGGAATGTTCATTGTCTTATAACTGTGCAAACAAATCAGATGTTCAGGAAAGACTGGGCATTGACTAACCTCCACATAAGCTTTGTGCAAGCAAGGCAGGATGAATGCCCAATAAATATGTTATCTAGAGAAGCCTTCACTGTGACAAAGCAGATAAGCACTTACTTGTCTTTCACCAGAGAAACCAAGCATTCTAGGCAAACTCATCTTCATCTGCTTATGCAGAGTGTACAAATCTCCCCATTAATCATTCATCCTCACACTTTCCATTGCATTTCCCCTTCACTTTCCTAACTGCAAAAAGCCAATTTTAAAAAAGTGGATTTGTTGTGTCTGGGCGAATGAGCGCTGCAATCCACTTAAATTGTGCAAGCCTCGATTGCCAGTATCAAATCCCTCTCATAAAATACGGACGGTCTGGAGATGGCCTGAGGCTTATTCAGAGATGTGCTTTCTACTGCGGCCCTGAGGTGGTTCTGGCGTGTGCCTGGCGAATGCAGCACAGAACCCGGGTCTCCAGAGTGAAGGTACAGACTTCCCAATCTAGGTCAACTCAAGCTCAGGCAGGCCACTAAGAATTCTGGTTCTTCTCAATGACACAAGGAGAGTTCCCTGTTATATGGAATGTATGTGCCTGGCCTACCTAACAGGGTGTTAGCAACTGGCTGGGGATCAGAGACTTGTGAAGCAATAGCTTATTAATTTAGCAACGTCTGGTGCCAAGATCCATAGGCTCCAGCAGTTTGGAAGACAATAGCTGAAGCCAGTGGAGCCTTACCAGGAAAGATAATATAGTAGTTGGGTTAGTCGGTTAGCCTTCAGATTGTTGCAACCGGGTATGGAATGTTCTTTGTGCACCTGCCGGGATCTGAGCACTCAAAAGTGAAAGGTTAGACTTCTCCTCTTGCCCTAGATCGTGGAGAAGGGAGTCACGAGGAATACCATTCAGGCTGTTAAAAACCCAACCTGGCAGATAAAAAAATGGCTAAGTAGAAATCCTATTTACAGAGCAATCCTAACTATATGAAGCTAGTGAAACGTATTGTCCCAGCCAGTCCCAGATAAGGAAGACACACTTCTGATAGTTAAAGCTTTATTGACAAGCATCAAACATCTCAAGGGCTGTCTCATGGGAGATGGAACAAGCTTGTTTTCTCTTGCTCTGGAGGACAGAACTTCAAATGGCAAGAAAAGAGATTCCGACTAAACATCAGGAAAAACTTCCTGACGCTAAGAGCTGTTTGACAGTGGAACGGACTCTCCTTCACTGGAGGTTTTCAAGCAGAGGTTGGATGGCCATCCGCCATGGATGCTTTAGTTGAGATTCCTGCACTGCAGAGGGTTGGACTAGATGACCCTCGGGGTCCCTTCCAACTCTACAATTATTTGATTCTATGTGAAACACTTATAGGAGCTCCCACAGTGCTCCAGATACACACAAGCCCAGCTCACTTCTAGGCTCTAGGTCCACAGGTCTGGGCCCTGTGAAGCGGTCGCAGCACCTGTGAAGGGGCCCTGCTTCTCCTCTGGCTTATATACCTTCCTCTGACGGTGTTTTGTGCTTGCAACCTGAGACTTCTCCTTCATGGACGTCATCACTGCTCTTCCCTTTTCAAGCCCCTCCTGGTTCTAGGAGATAGTCTTCCTCAGACTGCCCTGACTCTCATTCCTCCCCTGGCTCCTGCCTTGTGGGTGGCGTGACACCCCAATTATCACTGGTCCCCTCTCCTGGTCTCCTGTTTCCTCCACAGTCTCTTCAGAGCCCTGCCAGTCCCTGACACTTATCAGTTTGTTAGTCCAATTCCAAACTCAGTTCCGGAGTGCGGATATCCTTGGCTGAGCTGGCCTAAGCCTGGCAAAGGGAAAACTAGAGTTTGACTTACATTATCTTTTCTGTTGATTTAAGTTCTACCAGGTTGCCAGGTCATGTGGCCAAGCTGAATAGAGTTAGGATCTGTCATAAGTCCCCCGGAACCCCCATTGTTCAGGGCTTACACTTGTGTATCTCCAACTGAGGTGGTATGTAGGGCTTATGCCAGCATAGCCTGGCTGTGCCAGGAATCTGCCAGCTGAGCTGGAGATCTGCTGGATCTTAACCACATCTTATCTTGTTAGATCTTGGGTTTGGACCACTCCCTTAGATGTCTCCATTCCTTGTCACATTCAGCATCTCAGGGCCATGCCGAAGGTCAAGAAAAGTAGGTCAGATGCACTACAACAGGGACAGCCAACTCCCACCAGCCCCAGGCAGCATGGCCAAGGGTCAGGGTTGGTGGGAGTCCACATCATCTGGCAAGCACCATGATGGCCACCACTGAGCCATCGCTGAGTACACAGCACAGCAGCTTTCCCCCTGAGACATAGAATCGAAACAGCAGGGCTGTTGGCAGGAGATCCCGAGCAGAGTGATTGGAGGACAATGCCCTAACATTCATACTTGCAACCAAGTAAGAGGTCATGGACTGGCTTCTGTCTGAAATCAGGAGGAATTCACAATTGCACAAAGGCCCCCCCCCAGTCTGCTGTCTTATTGTGAGTGCACTCTGTTCCTAACACAATAACAGAGCGTTTGTGGTGGGTTTATTTTGCTTTAGTTTGGTCTGTGATGCTTCCACAATGCTACCACATGGTTACAGGGAACCAGACAGAGGCATAGCTGTCAACCCTCCCTTTTTTTGCGGGAAACTCCCTTATTCCAATGTCGTTTCCTGCTGCTATCCCGGATTGTTGATATCCCTTAAATTTCCTGGATTTCAAAGGAAGCAGCTCCTCTCCCTCCCTGCCGGCCAGGGAGGCTCCTCAGCTGCGTTGCTCGGCTGCCAATAAGGAGTCTGAGACTGACTTGGGGCGGAGCTTACATGCCTTGTGCAGCCAGACCCTCACGCCCAACCAGACAGCCAGCCTGCCTGCTGTCTATGCGCTCGCTCTTTCGCTCACCCATTCTGGAGTGCAGGGTGGTGAGGCTACTTGGTGCCATTGCAGCGCCCTCGCGGCATCCCTTATTTTCAAATCCGAAAGTTTGGAAAAATCCTTATTTTCAAATCCGAAAGTTGACAGCTATGGACAGAGGGCCTTCTCAGTAGTGGCGCCCACCCTGTGGAACGCCCTTCCATCAGAGGTCAAGGAAATAAGCAGCTATCCTATTTTTAAAAGACATCTGAAGGCAGCCCTGTTTAGGGAAGTTTTTAATATTTAATGCTGTATTGTTTTTAACACTTAATTGGGAGCTGCCCAGAGTGGCTGGGGAAACTCAGCCAGATGGGCGGGGTACAAATAATAAATTATTATTATTATTATTATTATTATTATTATTATTATTATTATTATTATTGCTGTTCGCAAGAGCTATAGCACAATGAAAGCAGGACATTAAAAAGTCCCAAAACTTTTGCAGGTGTGAACAGTGTCAAAAGTGAGACAGCCACCAATGGGATGTCTATAAGGGGCCCACCTAGGCAGGCAGGTGCTGGACCTCTTCCCTGCCAGTTGCTAATTCATATGGCTTCACTGTGCATGTGATGATTACCTCTTGGTTAGGGAGAACTTAGTGGGACATTGTCATACCCTTAGTACTTGTGGATGTCATGCATGCTACTTGCCCTAAGAAGACAGGGAGGGAGAAAATAGCAGCTTTATTGGGCTCACTGTGGATCTCCATCTGGAATGTGACAAGCTATGTAAAGAAAAAGAAGGCACCTTTCATCATATGTGGTGGACTTGTAAGGTAATAAAAGCATTCTGGGAAATGATATATAATGAATTGGAAAAAAAAGGTTAAAGTAACTTTTATATATATAAAAAAACAATCCAGAAGCTTTTCTATTAGGTGCTGTAGGTGCTGGTATTCCAAAGGAGCAGAAAAGACTTTTTATGTATGTAACGACAGCCACACGGATGTTATGAGCCCAGAGATGGAAAGAAGATAAAGTCCCTGCCAGAGAAGAATGGCAAATTAAACTGTTGGACTATGCTGAGATGGCAAAACTGACTGGAAAACTCAGGAACCAAAAAGACCCAAACTTTAACAAAGAATGGGAAAAATATATAATTTATCTTGGAGCAGATAAAAACATTAGCAGGACTGCAATAACACTCGCAATGTAGCAAGTACTATGGAGATAATGGACTTATATAAAATATGAACTATTGAAAAAGATGCAGTAGAAAAGGTTTAATAATAGGACCCATGGAGGGGAAGGTGGGAAGTCCAAAGATTCGGAGGAATCTTTAAATGTGGATGTGTATGGTTGTATTGTTATAATTTTATATTTTTAAAATCAAATAAAAATTATTTCAAAATAAAGGGGGGGGGGGAGACAAGCTATGCTCAGCAGGAGCAGAAGTGGCCCAGACAGGCTCATTTTCATGTGCAGACCGAATGTTATTATCAAAAACAACAACAACCCAGTTGTTTGCTGTGGAAGGAAAATGGGAGAAAGGGGAGGCGAGATCAACGGGCAGGGTTCTGTCCAGCCAAGCGACTGACTTCTCTCCACTTTTCACACTCCCTTTCCACTGATGTGCTAGTTTACAATATGCAGGGAGCTGTTTATATAAGGGTGTCTCCACAAATATCAGCTTCGGACAGTTTGAAGTAGAGCAGCCTCGAAAGGTTTTTTTTACAGAAGGAGCTTTCAGACGGTTGCTATTTTCAGGTGGTATTCCCTCATGCACCAACCATTTCAGGTTATGCAGCTACAGTTGGAGGTCCACCACAACAAAGCCACTTCCCAAAAAGATAGGACCTTTTGCAATAAGAAAAGTGCTGGGGAAACGCACCGGAAAGCGTGCAATAGCATTTGCTCGATGGGAACATCATGTAAACTCCTCGTGAACAAGATCAGAAGGCATGCTCAATAAGTAGACAACTTTGTCTAACCGCCCTGCAAACAAATCAGGACAAAGGCACAATAAACAGGTCACCTGAAAGCACCCAGAGAGTAAACAGGCACAATTTCTCAGAGAAGATTAGTGTTGGATGCTGCTGCCAGGGCCGGCGTGTCCATTAAAGCGAACTAGGCAGTTGCCTAGGGCGCCAAAATGGAGGGGGCGCTGGCCAGCCTGCCCCCCGTCCCCGCCGCCGCCCGGTGCCGCCCCAACCAGCGGCGGAGCAAGCAGCTTGGGGCGAAAACCGCGGTGGCGGGGGTGCCAAAATGGAGGGGGCGCTGGCCAGCCTGCCCCTCGCCCCCCGCCGCTGCCCGGTGCCGCCCCAACCAGCGGCAAAAACCACAGCGGCGCGGGGCGCCCGGCTGGGCAGGGGGCGGGGCACCGTACATCATGCGCAATGACGTCACGTGGCCCGCCCCCTCGCCTAGGGCGCCAAAATCCCTAGCACCGGTCCTGGCTGCTGCAATTGAGTTCATGGGCTTTTTGAATTTTTAATGATGTGCTGTGTTCTATCTACTATTTTAAAATTGCATTGGATCCGTTTTTGCCTTTTAATTGTACGATAAGCCCAAAACTTACGCACATTTAACTTGTGTGTAGCCAGCTTTATGGGCTTGGCAAAAATGTTTAAAAAATTGGAAAAGGGAGTGGAAACGGGGCGGGCATCCAGGAAAAAGTCTTTGGCAATCCCACCCATCATTGAACCCAATGCATTTTGCCTATGCACAATTTTGTCTTTACGTCTGATCCCCGGAATGTGACCCTTGCGTAATTGTGGACTTTACTGTATTGTAGCCTACCCTGGCATTGTCTGCTGAAGGGTGAGATAAATGTAATCTTAATAAATAAATAAATGATAAATACGGTGACTCTTCTGGACCTCTCCCTCCATGCAAAACAGGCTGGGGTTCTACTTATCATTTTCAAAGTCACCCAAAGCAGGGGGAAGAAATCCACGGCTTCAGAGTGTCGCAATCCCTTCTGCCTCAAAGTGGGAATTACCCTTTGAAGGGCTTGTCATTCATTCTTGAGGCTCCATGGCATCTTCTTTGAGGAAGTGGAGACAGGCTGGGGCAGATGGGAAAGGGCATGAATCACCTTCCTACGTAACGAGCGTTTCATCATGGGCAAAACCCCACCAGCTGAGCGACAGTCTGGCCTTTTGCCCCTGCACTATCATCTTCTGGAAATGGTGACTGGCTCCGTTCCCATACCCTGATGGTTGTTCGGGTCTGTGACTACGTGGTGATCAGAGGCACCTCCATTGGCTGGAAGAACTCACTTGAAATCGGAATGATGACCTACCTAGTATTGACCCAAGAAGAAGAAGAAGAAGAGTTTGGAATTGATATCCCGCTTTATCACTACCCGAAGGAGTCTCAAAGCGGCTAACATTCTCCTTTCCCTTCCTCCCCAACAACAAACAGTCTGTGAGGTGAGTGGGGCTGAGAGACTTCAAAGAAGCGTGACTAGCCCAAGGTCACCCAGCAGCTGCATGTGGAGGAGCGGGGAATCGAACCCAGTTCACCAGATTACGAGTCTACCGCTCTTAACCACTACACCACACTGGCACCAGAGATATCAATAATTGCTCCTCAACACTTATCGTAGAAGAATGTAAGCAAATTCAGGGTTATACGTTTTAAATCTGGGCCGGGGAGAGGTGTGAGTGGCTTGGGCAAATGTCTGAGACCTGCAGCTTCAATCAGCCAGTTGGAGAAAGCATACGAGTATGTGATGCTTCTTTTTATTAAGCCCGGCCACCAACCCAATGAGCACAGCATTGGCCTAGTTTCTACAACACTAAGCCATAATTTATTAAGCTACAGTTTATTCCGTCATGGCTTAACATCTGCCCAACACAGCTTAACTGTGGTTTATTTGCTGCCAACAAACCACAGTCTGAAGCCATGGTTTGGGTTTGTTTTCACTTACATGTGAACATAGCTTTCTTCCATGGTTTGTTTGGTCACCGGTAGTGGCCAGCAGTGCGGAGTGGGCTTGGGCAACATTGCTTACCAGGCTTTCTGCGGTGCAGATTGCTGAAGGTGACTGAGATGGGGGGTGCGGAGGCGACGGGGAGGTCAGGGAAGTGCAAGCAAGGCAATGGAGCCCATCTGACGACACTTTCACTGCTGTGCCAACCTGTCCATCACCTCTCCCTCAGTTACCGGCAGTGGTCTCCACATTCAGAATCCAGGTGAGCAATGGTGCCTCACTGTGTTCCACCCCACTGATGGCTATGGTTGTCTTCCCCAGCCTAGATGTTCATCAAATGACAAAGGCTCAAGGCAAGAGGAGCTGGAAAACAAGCCCAAATTGTGAAAAACAAGCAATGGTTTGTTTGATGCTTTATGGGACAAGCATAGCTAAACAAACCATGGCTTAGCATTACGTGTGAACCAGGCCAGTGACTAACAATGGCTCTCTTTGTGCAGAGATTGGGACTATTTTCCAGCCCCACAATAGGAAGTAACTAGAATCCTAAAGAGATGTCTTGCTGTTGTGGCTAAAAGCGTGAGCATCTCTGGTTCCAAGTCTCTTTCTGTCCAGGAATGCATTAGGTAGCATTTGGCTTATAAACCATCTCTCAACATCCACTCCACAATATGAGCTATAATTTGAGGCCTGAAGCGAGATGAGTGCCAAACTCCATAGTCGCCTTTGACTGGACTTAACCGTCCAGGGGTCATTTACCTTTACCAATGATATGAGAATCATGTTCCTCGAGTTGTTGCAATGATCACTGAGATATGCGTTCTTCTGAGCACTCTGAATGTTAATCTGTATTATCAGTTCTACCAACAGCAAACTCGGGGAGTCAAGTGTCTATCAGTTTGTAGGTGAAAAAGGGTCACTCTACAAATCGGGTCCCCCCTCAAAGAGGGCACGTGTTGCGGTGTGGCCTGGCAACCAAACCCTTGTGTTGTGAGTAGGAACGTTTGGACAGCCACAACACCTTATTGGTAGGTCCCTCGATGTTGGGTGTAATCTGACCAATGGGACACTAGCAAATCAGATCGAGGGACCTACATAAGCCCCATGCACGTATCCCTGAGCTTCCTCTTTGGGCCAGTGCATCGGAACACCCGCTCACCTCTCCCTATATTTAGGGCTTGCGCTTGACCTTGCTTTGCCGTTGTGTGTCGCCTGTCGTTGGGACAGGGGCATGGCAGGAATTTCCCCCACTTGGCTGATTAGCTGTTGCCATTTGGGTTTCGCCTGCCGCGTAGCAAATCATCACAACTTGTAAGGTTGCGGATAGGCTCTGGTTCAGGTGATAGGGGTGGCAGAACGGTCTAGCCATCCCTATGCAAAGGGTATTCCGTTAAAGGAATCCAGGGACTCAATGGTTTGGTCAGCCCTGAGAGGGGTTGTGCCTGTGCCCGAGTCCAGGGGGACATCTGGATGGTGGAATAGTATGACTCTGGTTTCCGCTGTTCCAGGTGTTTACCCTAGGCTGACCTATGCTGGTGCCCTGGGTCAGTGGTACCTGCATGGCAGGGAGCTAGTCGAACCAGAGTCTATGCAACCACTCACTTGCTGTAATCAATAAAGTTGTGGCCTAAATTCTGCCAAAAACCAAACCAAAATGTGAGTCTTGTCTGAATTTATTTAAGGGGGGAGGTTAAAGGTCTACACACGCAACAACTGCGACACAACAATAAACAGGAGCAGGGGATTACTTAGTTGCACAGAAGTATTTGCAAATTAAACAAATAATAATAATGCTTAAAACGAAGGATGTAAGAAGTATCAATTAAGCTGAATTGACCTTGTGAAGTCCTGAGGGATGGTAAAGCATGAGACTCTTAATCACAGGGTCATGGGTTTGAGCCCCACATTAGCTGTGAATTATTTTTTTTTTTAAAAAAAACTCCTCCCCCCTGCACTATAAACCAGGGATTTATGATTCTTTCTGAGAGAAAAGAAGCCTCCCAACCCTCCCTCTTTCTAGAATTAACCCTATTCCCACTGTATAGCTATAAAATGCTATCACTATATTGTACTATATTCCTCCGAGGAAAAGGCCTCAGGGCGAAGCAGTTGCGGCCCATGTAACGGGAGGAGGCTGCTCCACAGCCAGGGTGCCAACACTGAGAAGGCCCTCTCTGTATTAGCCACCCATCTGACTTCACTGGGCAGAGGACACAGGGAGCAGGGCCTCTGTAGAGGATCTTAAGATTTGGGCAGGTATACCGCTGAACTGCTACCGCTACTTGCCTGAATAAAGACAACTTTCTTGCTCACAAGTTAAGATCCTCAGTTGTTGCGGCTTGGGAAGGAGAAAGGACAAACTGTTTTATTATTAGGACAGTGGTGCGCGTGAGCTTTTGAACTGCACAGAGCTGTAGTTTCAAAACTTTTATATATATATATATTTTTAAAAAAACCAGGACAGTGCTTCTTCGAGAACGCATGGTGTGAACTTTGCTGCTTGATTTAGTCCTGAGATGGCAGAGGAGGACGCCCTGTCTGCTTATTATTGGCCAGTGCTAGGTACTGCCCACTATCTGGATGCAACCTTAAATTACCTTGTCTCACTTGCTGCTGAGCAACACCCTCCAGTATGGACAAGGAACTACTCCAGCCCCTTCAGTTGCTGCGCAGTGATGGTGATTTAACTCACCTCCTACACTAACGCCACTGATAACCATCTATGTACCCAAGATAGGAGATTCATGAGATGAAACTCAGGGGCGTAGCAACGGGGGGGCGGGCCGCCCCGGGTTCCACCCCAGAGGGGGGTGACACTTTTTTTTTTAAAAAAATAAAAAATAAAAAAAAATTTAATTTTTTTTTTAAATTTTAACTTCATTGAAAAAAGAGATAATAGACACACACACAACCCCCCACACCTCACAAAGTGGCACCATCAGAGGGGGGTGACACTTTTTAATTTTTTTTAATTTTTTTAAATTTTTTTAATTTTTATTATTATTTTTTACTTTTTTTTAAAATTTTAACTTCATTGAAAAAAAGAGATAATAGACACACACACACAAAACCCCCACACCTCGCAAAGTGGCACCATCAGAGGGGGGTGACACTTTTTAATTTTTTTTTAATTTTTTTAAAATTAAAGTGGTGGTGGTGGGGGGGTGACAAAAAAAATTCCGCCCCGGGTACCACCTGGGCTTGCTACGCCTCTGATGAAACTACTGTTCCTTTAAGGGGAGGAAAGCCGCATCTTGTGTTCCTCTAGCAGAGCTCTTGATTTCGAAAATCTCCAAAAGGCTGAAACAATTGTAGCTTGCAAAATGCTTTCCGAATGAACTTTGCTGCTATTGCTCCAATCTGAAATATGCCTTCAGGCTGGGTAAAAGGGGGATTTGTAATTTTGTTTCTTTTCTCCCCCCCCCCCAGTGGTGTGTTTGTGTTCTGAAATGACCGGCCAAAATTGGGCCCGAAATTCTATGAGAGTGTGCATGTGTTAATCGCACGCACACACTGCTAGTTTTGCTGTCAGCCCTCCAGCCTAGTTGCCTTCCCCTCAGGCCTCAGGACATTCCCTAGGCTGGTGGGAATAGTCACAGTTTTATTAAGTACCTAATAATACACTGTACAGTGACAGCATGTAATAGCAATAAACCCTCTCTGTAATTCTGCTTGACTCATCAAACAAAGTGGGGCAACTATGATTGATTGGGTTTCAGTAAACACAGCTTGAAAGAAAGCTCTTGGCAAAGGAGAGACAGTTTAATCCTCAGAGAAATTAGCAGGGCAGCCCCAAGTTTTACATTGTTTTTTTGTTTTTGTTTTTAGTTTTGTTTTTTAAAACACATTTTTGCAGAGCAGGAAAATAACAGGAAAATAACAGAGAAGCGGACACGGAGCAATGGATTCAAACTACAAGAAAGAAGATTCCACCTAAACATTAGAAAGAACTTCCTGACAGTAAGAGCTGTTCGACAGTGGAATTTGCTGCCAAGGAGTGTGGTGGAGTCTCCTCCTTTGGAGGTCTTTAAGCAGAGGCTTGACAGCCATCTGTCAAGAATGCTTTGATGGGGTTTCCTGCTTGGCAGGGGGTTGGACTGGATGGCCCTTGTGGTCTCTTCCAACTCTACGATTCTATGATTCTATGATTCTAACATACCTAAATTGCAAAATGCATTGGCTGCTGCTGGTGTGTTTGGGATTAAAACAAAAGCAATCAATTCTTGCTATATGCAAACTGACTCTGCTACTTGAGTTATCTAGAGTGCTTAGTTCTGCAGCAGGCGACTGTGTAAGACTGTTTCATTAGAAAAAGTACCGGTATGTCTAAAACGTTTTCTTGTGGTGCTCAAGTAAGTTGACCTTCAGCAAGCTACAGGAGGGGGGGGGGCTCCTTTTTTTGGACTTCTTGCCCAAGTCTTCCTGATCAAAATCTGCCCCCCCCCAGGTGCTTTCTCTCCTGAAGGGGAAAAGAAAATTGGTTGCTGTATGCTTTCTTTGATGGGAGAAAAGTAGCTGGGATTTTGATTTGAGAATAGCAAATATGGAAAATGTGCACCACTGCCACCACACCCACAGCTCCAGTGAAATTCACAGACTTCTGACATTGCATCTGAGCTTTGCTAAAAACAGAAATCAGGAGGTGGCTTCTGCATTTCCCACTCTTGTTTAGCTTGGCTCGTTCTGATGTGCATATAATACAGATCAACAATTGATTGGTTGTGTAAACTGAGAATGAAAAATGCTAGTACAGTGGTACCTCTGGTTAAGTACTTAATTCGTTCCGGAGGTCCGTTCTTAACCTGAAACTGTTCTTAACCTGAAGCACCACTTTAGCTAATGGGACCTCCTGCTGCCGCTGCGCCGCCAGAGCACGATTTCTGTTCTTAGCGGAGTTCTTAACCTGAAGCGTACTTAACCCGAGGTACCACTGTACTGTACAGGGGAATCAACACAGGATATATGTGGCAGAGAATATAGCTCCATGTAATGAGGGCAGATCCACACCATACGTTTAAAGTACATCTAATGCACATTCAAAGCAGATGGGCTTCCCAGCAAAATAATCCCGGGAACTGTAGTTTGTTAAAGGTGCTGGGGCCATAGCCGTTCACTGAATGTGCTCTGAATGTATGCTGTGGATCTGCCCCTCAAGCAACAAAGTCAAGCTGCATTATTAGCAAGCATTGCTTTCCCTCAAAGAACAAGAACACAGATTGATGGCCCTTCAAATGTGGAAGCCTTGGAATGACCTTGGAAGTCAGCAGAATGGATCTTCTGCCCATCTAAACTGGGAATCCACTCTTAAAGAAGAAAGCATGCAAGACCTGATGCCCCCCATGAACACATTAGCAACAAGCTAGTGTCTTCTTGCAGCCTAGGTAAGCTCTTGCCTGCTCTTCAAAAGCATGGGTGTGGGGTGTCTTTTTTTTTTTTTTTACAAAGGGACTAGACAAGAGACCCCTCCTGAAATCTTTTTTCTTTTTTAAAAAATGCATTCAGGATTATTTGTGCTGATGGTATCACAGCAATTAGATGTGCTCCAACTTTCAATACTGTTTGTGACTGCAAAATGTTCGGGGCAGACATACGGCTTTGTTTCTAACTAGTGCACGTCCTGTAGATTGCTGAAATCCTGCAACTTTTCATACCACTAATGTGCAGCCGGGGGTGGGGGGAAGGGGAATGTCCTGCTTTTGAAGAAGAAGAGTTTGGATTTGATATCCCGCTTTATCACTACCCGAAGGAGTCTCAAAGCGGCTAACATTCTCCTTCCCCTTCCTCCCCCACAACAAACACTCTGTGAGGTGAGTGGGCCTGAGAGACTTCAAAGAAGTGTGACTAGCCCAAGGTCACCCAGCAGCTGCATGTGGAGGAGCGGAGACGCAAACCCGGTTCACCAGATTACAAGTCTACCGCTCTTGACCACTACACCACACTGGCTCTCTTGATACACTATAGTGCAAGAGTGCCCCCCCTCCATGTAGCAACCTTGCAATAACGCTGGGTACCCATTGTACAACAACTAACAAAGCAGAATGATGTGTGGACAGTCCAGTATAAATCCACTACAGATCCACAAACGCTGGGAAAAACACAGAGAGGGCTTCCGGTCAGCGCGCCGGAGGGGAAGGTCGGGGGACATGCCGCTGCTGGCATTCCCCGACCCGGCCGGCTTAAAGGGGTGCTTGCGACAGCAACGCAGCCCCCAAAACTCCCGGGAGTTGGTTCCCGGGACCTTAGGATCCGGCAGAAGCTCTCAACGTCGCCCCAACTCCCGCGGCGGCCACAGTAGAGGCTGCCGTGTGAGACGCGGGGCGACGGAGCTCCTCGGATCGCCATTGCCCGCCGGGTTGAAGCTGCGAGCCCTTCCCATCTGAGCGCGCTGATTCCTCTGAAAAAGGACAAGATTGGATATCTTAAACGTGAGTACTAGAAAAGTACCGAAGAATTTGGACTAATTTGGCGAAGTACAGGGATGTAATTTACGGAGGTCCGTCCCTTGCTATTGTGGCACTAAATCAGGAACTTTATTACCGATGCGGTTGAAACTGTAACGGAATTTGGCCTGGCAACAGAGATTCGATCCTTTTGACACCCCTGATCGGGGGGGCAACTAACTATCAATATTGACAGGTAGAGGATTTGAATCGGACCTGTTGGATTTTATTGTGGAAATTTGGATTTTGACTTTGGATTTGGTTCGGTGTGGAACTTTGTATAGCTATGTCTTTGAAAATGGAGGATGATTTGGACAAAGGAGGCTGGAAGAAGGTCCTTGAAAAAATCTGGGAACTGAGAAAGGAGTTCCAAGCGGAAACTGCAAGAATGAGAGGAGTCGTAAACAACAGTGATGTCATCCCAGCTGCACAAAGGATGGAAGGGGGAGAAATCCCCTCCAAAGTTAAAGACAAGCCTCGCTGCAGGAAAATTTCTTCTCGGCACAAGATATCTGGACCCAAGAAAAGAATTAAGAAAACAACATCTGCGAAAGTCAATTCTTTTCGGCGCAAGAGGACACCAATGAAGGAGAAGAAGAATTTCTTTAAAAACTGGGAGCTGGAACAGCGGAGAAGATACAGAGATGATGGAGCCCAACTGCAAGCAAGCACTTGGGCTTGGACTGGGGAACGGCGAGGGGAGGGCTGAGCAGGGTAGGTGGGTAACCTGGGATTGATTATATATGTGGACTTTGAGTATTTATGCCGGACATGGATTTGAGCTAGGATTATGTTAGGATCTTTCGAAGTTAGGAGCCTGAAGATTAAGGGGAGTCAGAAGGAAACTTATAGAAGATTTGGGAGGAGGACGCGGAGGTTGGAACTAGAAGATGAGGTGAAATAAGAATTAAAGATATTGTATTTGAGTTAGAACTATGTTCTGAAATAATGTTAAAGATATGTTTAGTATACCTATGTACCTGAACCAGAAGTATGTTTTGTTTAATGCAGCCACTGGGGAGGTGCGGAGGAAGTCACTATGATTATGTTTTGTAACCAAGAATGGTCTACCCGAGAATAGGGTTAGGCCGAAGCCAGATAATGATTTGTTTAAGGTCAGGGAAAATAATGAATGGGTTTACCTCTGTGAGAGGGAGGGTAAGATTAAATAACTCCCCAAGGTGAGAGGTGGGGAGTAATGAATCCTGACCGAAATGTAATGTTCTATGTTTATAAAATTTTAAAATTAATAAAAATTATTTAAAAAAAAAAAAAAAAAGAAAAGCACAGAGAGAGAAGAAACACCATGGCGCACCTGTAGCAGCAAAATTGGATGTCTTCATCTGCCCCACCTGCAATAAAACATGTCTCTCCCATATCAGTCTCTGCAGCCCCAGCAGGCGTTGTAACTCTCCAAAATTTTGACTTTGCCCCTGAAGGTGCACTCTTCCATTGTCTCCCGAGACAGATGGATGCCAACAATGATGCATCAGTGACATGTTGCAGAATACACCGGCCAAAGCGGTGGGCGGGGACAATATAGCTTCCCAGCATCACCTTCCCCCCCCCCCTCATATTTTGTCAACTCCAAGCTGTGTTTCTGGACAGAAAGCACGACTCTCAAAGGTCTCTGAAAGCTGGGGCTGGCTCAAGACATTTTGACACCTGAGGTGAGTCACAAAATGTCACCCTCCTCCCCACCAGGGAAGAAGGGGTGAGTGAAGATCTGTATCAGGAACAAGGGAGATAAAGATCTACATTGGGGTCTGCTGCCCCTGTGTCTCCTGCCACCCATCTTAGGGGCTGCACTCAGGAAAATGGATGACATGGAAGAGGTAATTGTTTAAAACATATGTGTTTGATCTGTAAAGTATTAGTTTAATAATGAATGACTTAATGTCGTTTTATTTATGATTTTCTTTCTTCTTTATTAAGATTTAACTGTATCGGTGTATGATATTTATTTATGTTTCTGTTTTTCTTTCTTAATTTCTTTTCTCTTTTTCAAGTTTGTAAGTTTTGATTTGTACATATTTGCAATCAGTAATAATAATAATAATAATAATAATAATAATAATAATAATAGAGATCTACATTGGGATTGGCTGCCCCTGTGTCTCCTGCCACCCATCTTAGGGGCTGCACTCAGGATTTTTGTAGGGTTTGCTCCTTAGCCCTTTCTTCTCCTGAAGATGACCCACAACGTAGTGGGTATGGAATTTTTGTGAGGGTTTACTCAGTATTCTTCATTATGCCATGTGACTTTTCAGGTTATTCCTCCTTCCCCCTTTACACGAAGAGAGCACAGGTAGATTTAAGAAAAGGAAGTTGCATTTAACTATTCCTGATCCGAAACACCCTTTCCAATAAATCTGAAGGGGGGGAAAGTATTGCAATCAATTGTTGCATTTGAGCCAGGGTCCGTTAGAGCACAGCAGAACGTATTTGCAATGCAAGGCTCAACCCAGAAAATGTGATGTAATGATCTCTGCTCATGTGCAGAGTTCATCACACTGGACTAACCATAAATGAGCCTCTGTTATGTCTGAGAGCTTAAACACATGACCTTTCACACACGCTTTCAAATTCATGCATTTGGAGAATATCCCTAACTTGGCAGAGAGAGAGAGAGAGAGAGAGAGAGAGAGAGAGAGAGAGAGAGAGAGAGAGGACTTGAAATACAGGACAAAACTGCATCAATACAGGACAGAGCATTTTACACTGAAATATGGGACAATCCTGTTATTATACAGGACAGGTGGCAACCCTATAGAACATATGTAGATGTGGAAGTGTGCTGTTCAGGGGTACCCAAAGGAGGAAGGAGAATTGTCCAGATGCGTCGAATATTTGTTTATTTTCTTACATTTATATCCTAATCTATTAATTTCCCCACATTTGTATTTTCTTGCATTTGTGTCATATTATGATGGAGGAGCCGAATGATGTTCACAAATTGGGCAGCCAATTTTCAGAAGGACAGTCCACAGGGCATTAAGATTTACAGTGTCGAAGGCTTTAAAGGTAAAGGTAAAGGACCCCTGACAGTTAAGTCCAGTCACAGATGACTCTGGGGTTGCGGCGCTCATCTCGCTTTACAGGCCGAGGGAGCCGGCGTTTGTCCGCAGACAGTTTTTCCGGGTCATGTGGCCAGCATGACTAAGCAGCTTCTGGTGCAACAGAACACCGAAACCAGAGCAGCGCACGGAAATGCTGTTTAACTTCCCGCCGGAGCGACACCTATTTATCTACTTGCACTTTTTTGGGGGCGTGCTTTCGAACTGCTAGGTTGGCCAGAGCTGGGACCGAGCAACGGGAGCTCACCCCGCCATGGGGATTCGAACCGCCGACCTTCTGATCGATATGGGCTGGTTTTGCTCTCTGCATTTTTCTTGAAGCTTCTGAGTGGTGAAAATCATGTCCACTGCTCCCCTAGAAGGTCTAAAACCATTTTGGGATTCAGGAAGGGTCGCCTCGGGTATTGTTAAGAGACGGTTTGCCAAGATCCTTGCAAGAATTTTGCCTGCCGCAGCTAATAAAGAGATGCCTCTATAATTCTGCAATCCATTCTGTCACCTTTATTATTATTATTATTAAAGAGATTGATAATTTTGGCATCCCTAAAGTCTGCTGACATCTCCTCTCTCCCAGATTTTTTCAATGGAACCCAAGACAGCAGAACATACATGTAGTTCCCAGGCAGTCTCCCCACATCTCTGCACTGGCCACACCCAGACTTGGGTATCCTAAGCTACCGGTAGGTGGTGGCCTCTTGCATCTTCATATTGGGGGTTGGGAAACCTTCTTAGCACATGGGCAACCCTCCAAGGGTTGCCTGCCACTGTTGGGTGGGGCCAGAGGCAAAGGTGGCCAGAGTAACACATGTAAATTTTACCTCTGTATGTTATGTTACTTTACACACACACACACACACACACAAACAAACAAACAAACAAACACACCCCTCTCTAACCTCCACACAAACAACACTATTGGAGTTCAATGGCATATTCCAGCCAAGGAGAACTAAAGAGAAAAGGGAAGCTTCCAGGACAGTGGCACTTTCTTTTCTTCCCATGTCTGGAATGATTTTAATCCTTCCAGCTTTCTCCCACACGCCTATCAGATAAGCTTTGCCCTGGGAAATGATGGGCTGCACCTGGTCCTCACTTCTTCTGCTTCTTCTTCCCATCCACCTTAGTGCACCAGCTCCAAACCTCTCCCTCTCCTAAGTGTGCTGAAATACATAGACCGAGCAAAAGAGCTCTCGATAAGCAGACATGCGCAGTGAGGGGTTAAAACAAGACACCCAGAGCCCTCGCTGGCCACGAAAGCATTTAAGGCAACACATCCCATGTCAAATGATTTCGTTTCCAGCTCCAGCTTTAATTATAAGATGTCATGTAGAATGATGACATAGTGTTATAATAGGCACATATAACACACTAATCTGATATTATATCTTGGCTTTCAACAATAGGCGCAGTGAACCAGCCTAAGCTGCTAACTCGTTCTGGACGCATCTGCAAACTCCACCTAGATACTTATCGGTCTCTTTAATTAAGTGGAGGGAAACATCTCGAGGCCATGCCCATAAAGTCAGACTCCAGTGAGAGCAGAGTCGCTGCGAGCAGACAGTAACTTCTGACGCCCACAGAGTGGGGTCAGTTTCTGAGCTTGGTCCTCAGCCCCAAGGCATGGGGGGGCACCATGTGTGGTTTCAGAGTGAAAGCAAGTCAAAAGGAAGTCAAAAGTGCATGGAAATGAAGGAGGACACACCAACATGGATTTCAGCAGGGGCAGAAAAGCACCTGGAAAGTTAGGGGGAAATCCATCATCCAGAAGTCATCGTACTACAGTCATACCTCGGGTTGCGCTCATTGCGGGTTGCACGTTTTCAGGATACGGACGCGCCAAACCCGGAAGTACCAGAACAGGTTACTTCCAGGTTTCGGCGCTCGTGCATGTGCAGAAGCGCTGAATTGCATCACGTACATGCACAGACGCACGGGTTGCAAACACTGCGGGTTGCGAACGTGCCTCCTGCACGGATCGCGTTCACAACCCAAGCGTCCACTGTACTTTATTCTTACTTGGTCAGAGCACACCTGGAATACTGTGTCCAATTCTGGGCACCACAATTTAAGAAGGATGTTGACAAGCTGGAACGTGTGCAGAGGAGGGCAACCAAGATGACCAAAGGTCGGGAAACCAAGCCTTATGAGGAACGGTTGAAGGAGCTGGGTAATGGGTATGTTTAGTCTGGAAAAGAGGAGATTGAGAGGAGATATGATCGTTATCTTCAAATATCTCAAGGGCTGTCACATGGAAGAGGGACCAAGCTTGTTTTCTCCTTCTCTGGACTCAAACCAGTGGCTTCAAGTTACAAGAAAGGAGATTCCAACTAAACACCAGGAAGAACTTTCTGACGGTAAGAGCTGTTCGCATTGGAACAGACTCCCTCGGGAGGTTGTGGACTCTCCTTCCTTGGAGGTTTTTAAGTAGAGGTTGGATGGCCATCTGTCACCGATGCTTTAGCTGAGATTCCTGCATTGCAGGGGGTTGGATCAGATGACCCTCAGGATCCCTTCCAACTCTACAATTCTATGATTATATAATTCTATGATCCAGTTATTCCTGGAGGTGTGTCTCCACCCCATTGTTCTGCCCAGACACTGAGGTCCAGCTCCAAGGGCCTTCTGGCAGTTCCCTCACTGAGAGAAGTGAGATTACAGGGAACCAAGCAAAGGGCCTCCTTGGTAGTGGCGCCCGCCCTGTGTAACACCCTCCCTTCAGATGTCAAGGAAATAAAGAACTCTCTGACGTTTAGAAGACATCTGAAGGCAGCCCTGTTTAGGGAAGTTTTTAATGTTTGATGTTTTATCAGCCAGATGGGCTTTTTATTATTATCATTGATTATTTTCCATAAACTGCTTACAGATTCTACTTACAATCCAGGGGTATATACATTTTGTGACATAAGTAAAATAAACTCAGTGCATTCGTGCTGGGGCAGTTAAGATGAATCCTCATCCTAAATCTGATCCTATGCATCTTATCAGAGCCTTTTTCATCCCAAGAGCCACATTCCCTCATGCACAACCTTCCAGGGGCCACATACCAGTGTTGCATAGCCCTTGATACAAAAGCCGGCAGAGCAATGGACATGATCCTTACCTTTGCACCATAGACTACACTCCACCTGGCCACAAGTCTGATCTTTCTACCCTCCCACATGCCTCTCCATTCTCCTTCCAGGCAAGCAAGAGGCATTATCGCATTTTACAAGCAGGCAGTGATCACCGGAGTGGGGCAGTGGAGCTTTCCTGATTTCCCATCGCCGGCTTCAGTGTGATGCACCGGGAGGGATTGCGGGAGGGTTGAGGGGGCGGTGAGGTCAGTGTGGTGCAAATGCCGTGGCAGAGCCAATCCAGAACTGTTTGCGCTGCACTGACCTCAGCATCGCCTCCCGCTCTCCCGCCAAGTATCCCGCAGTGATGCAGATGACAGGTGAGGAAAGCGCCGCTGGACCACCAACCACTTCTGTTTATGAGCACATTCCAAGCCAAGGAAAAGGACTCAAGGAGGGGGTGGCCTGTGAGAGGGGGTGTAACCTGTAGAGAGTCCCGAGGACCAAGTACAGAGGCCTGGGGGGTCTGCATTTGCCTTCTGAGCCAGGGGTTCTCTACCCCTAATATTCACAGAGAGGGAGCTAAAGTATCCCAACCCCAGTTTCTGGCATCCTTGGCGATCGAAATGGGGGTCAAACTACACATTGTGCACAGTTATGTTTACTATTATTGTTGTTAGTAATAATATTTGCACTCTCTCTGCAGATTTTCTGTGGGGAAGGTCACAGTTTGGAGAGGGCAAGGGGAAAGATTTATCTGATAAACGTCCCCTTGCAATCCAAATAACAATAAGCACAGCACATATAGCTGAATCCAAAGGCTGTAAGATTGGTGAGCCTGTGTGGTGTAGTGTTGAGAAGGATGGATGGGGACTGAAGATGCAGGTTCAAATCCCCACTCAGCCACATATTAGGGAATTCTCTGGGTGACCTGAGCTCAGCCACTATCTATCAACCCGGCCTACCTCACAGGGTTCCTGTGGGAGGCAATGAATAAATAACACAGTCTGCAACAGTTGCATCCAACACTTGTGTGGTGGACCTGCCCAAGGATAAAAGTTTTCTGGGAGATGATATATAACGAAATGAAAAAAGTGTTGAAAAACACCTTTGTTAAAAAACCAGAAGCTTTTTTACTTGGAATGGCGAATCAGGTGGTCCCCAAGGAAGACCAAATTTTCTTTATGTATGCCACAACAGCAGCTAGAATCTTAATTGCGAGAAACTGGAAAACACAGAACATACCTACAATAGAAGATTGGCAAATGAAAATGATGGACTATATGGAACTTGCCGAAATGACCGGAAGACTCCGCGACCAGAGGGAGGAGACGGTGGAAAAAGACTGGAAAAAACTAAAAGACTATTTAAAAAAGCATTGCAAGATTTAAAGGTTGAAATAAAAGTTGGATTATACAAGAGACTGCAGATTAAATAGATAGTATGATGTATTAATGACAGATGATATAGGTTAAGACTGTTGATTAAGGAAAAAACATTAGTGTGAATTATAAAGGATATTTAAAGATGTTAAGAGATTACTAAGATGATACAAAATGAAATGCAGCGGGGGGGACGTGAGGAAGTCACCCCAAAGATGTGTATGAAAAATGGAGGGGAAAATATGATGTATGTTGTCTTTGTTTATATGATCAAATACTAGAAATTATGTTAGAAATGATGATTCTTTTTTGTGTGTTAATTGTCTGTTTAATTATAAAACCCAATAAAATTCTTATAAAAAAAACCCCAGTTACATCCAACACTTGTAAGCTGATTTTGTGTAGTACAGTGGTACCTCAGGTTACATACGCTTCAGGTTACATACGCTTCAGGTTAAGAACTCTGCTAACCCAGAAATAATGCTTCAGGTTAAGAACTTTGCTTCAGGATAAGAACAGAAATTGTGCTCTGGCGGCACAGCGGCAGCGGGAGGCCCCATTAGCTAAAGTGGTGCTTCAGGTTAAGAACAGTTTCAGGTTAAGAACAGACCTCCGGAACGAATTAAGTACTTAACCAGAGGTACCACTGTATATTTCCCAGATGGAATCTGATCATTGGGCACGTAGTCTGGGAATGGGTTTCATGAGCATCGATCAGATTCAAGCACCATGGCCCAGAGGAATCAGGGGAAAGTTGCTCCCTGGTTTTCTCCACATAGGTGGGGCAGATAGGAAAGAGGCATTGTCCAGTTTGACCCATAAATGGTCATTCGTGGGACTCTTTCGGCTGGTCTACACATGCATGTTCATCACGACTACAACATCAAGTGACGATCAGCTGGCATGAATGAGCCATCACAGACTTAGTGCAGTTAATCACCACATATAGCCCTGCAGATGCAATGCTTTTCAAAGGAGTCATGATGCCATGCATTCGGGGCCAAACTGCACATTACATGGGAGACTTGTGATTCAATTTCAAACCTTCCTTAAACAGAAATACTGCAGTGGATGAGGGTGCAACTGCAAATCTGATCACAGCAGGAGAAGGGTTGTTTAATTCTTCGCATATGTGTCATTTCCTTCCAGCTGCTGTTTGTACCACTGGAGGAGGGGATAGAGGCTCCACAGCTGCATTTCATTGCAGTTGAAAAATAATAATAATTAACGGATCCAATCCTGGCTCTTCCACATTCATGCATAGTTTGGTCCTCAGCTGCCTGTCATCAAGTGTACAAGACTCAAGTGTTGAGAAACCAAACGGCCTGCTCTGCGTTTAAAAAAAATTATATTCATTATGACATATATATCTCATGTTTCCTCCAAGGAGATCAAGATGGCACCCTCCCCCTCCTCATTTTATTCTCACAACAAACCTGTGAGGTAGGTTAGGCTGAAATACAGTGACTGGCCCAAGGTCACCCAGTGAGCTTCAGAGCTGAGTGGGGATTTGAACCCAGATCTCCCAGGTGACAGGTTCCACAGTTCAACAAAAACCACTCTGGCTCTCTCTCTAGATATGTGAATTGACTCGCCTCTGATGATTGCAATATCAAGCGACAACAGGCATATGTGAACAGGCAATCTCTGATTTAACACACCAAAGTTGAAACTGTTGCCCATTTTGCATTGCCTCAATTGCAATATTTTTAGTTGAGTTAGCTTTCTGACGTTGGGTCTGTTCTGGATGAAAGCAAATGGATGATACACTGGCTGGGAAAGAGGGTCAACCTTGTTTTGCACGTTTGTTTTGTAATCGCGAGACCTATAGAAATACAATGGAGCAAACGTTTCCTATTGCCACAGTTTTCAGTGAAATCACTTCGCAAATGACAATAATCAAGTGTTGAGCCTTCAAGTGAAGAGCATGCATGTTTGAACCAATTCCAGGTGTTGGTTTGTATGTGTGAGTGAGCAATCATGAATCGAGCCATCACAAATATTGCACCACAGACAGGAGATTTCATGCCTCCTTACCACGCCTTCATTGCGATACTCAATTCATAGAATCAAATGGTGCACAATGTAATGATGCACGTGCATTGGTGAATCAGGAGCAAGATATCGCCTTATTTCCCACAGCTCAGTCTTACAGATAAACTTTGACAAGGGAGGTAGGTACCTCTTGCTTTTTCATTTAAGGTAAAGATAAAGGTAAAGGGACCCCTGACCATTAGGTCCAGTCGTGACCGACTCTGGGGTTGCGGTGCTCATTTCGCATTATTGGAAGTACAGCTTCCAGGTCATGTGGCCAGCATGACTAAGCCATTCTGATGAACCAGAGCAGCGCACGGAAACGCCATTTACCTTCCCACCGGAGCGGTACCTATTTATCTACTTGCACTTTGACGTGCTTTCGAACTGCTAGGTGGGCAGGAGCAGGGACTGAGCAACGGGAGCTCACCCCGTCGCGGGGATTCGAACCGCTGACCTTCTGATCAGCAAGCCCTAGCCTCTGTGGTTTAACCCACAGCGCCACCCATGTCCCTTTTCATTTAAGAGGTACTGCTAAACTTGTACAGTGCGCCTTGTCATACTGCAGGCATGGGGAACCTTTGGTTGCTGAACTGCAACTCCCATCATCCCTGACCATGGGCCATGCTTGCTGGGGCAGATGGGAATTGTAGTCCAACAACATCTGGAGTGCCATACGGGCACATTTTTGACATGCTGTACGTCGGTAGCAGCAAATGCAGTGGGGTGCAGCTGCAGAGCTGCTAAGGTGCGTTGAATTTTTCAACTCTCAAATCCCCCAAATGAGGGGTGCTAAAAAGTTGTAATGTGACTTGGGAGTTCCAAAGATGTTGTGGTTAAGTTAATATAATTTAGTTCTTCTTGGTAAGCAAAATGTGTGTAAAATTGCACAGAAATCATTAAAAATGATTGCCAAGTACTTGCAGTTATTGATTATTATTATTAGTAGTAGTAGTAGTAAGCATTACCGGCAACCCCATTTGCATGGGGATTGCGTTCTGGGTCATTGCACATTTGCATAAAATCAGGTGAAATCGGAAACCCATTGAAAAAGCCTGCAAACACTCTGTTCCACCCAGCCCCCGTTCTGCCCTTTTAGTGACATTTCACTGATGTCTTTATGATGTTTCCAGGTCACTTTCGGATTCGGCGCATGTGCACGATTGCACAGATATCAGTTGCACCTAAAACAGGAGTTGCCTGCGCCTGACATTTTCAGAAGATGCAATTAAAATTCTTTGCTTTTCCGAAAGCAGCTTCATCAAACATAAACTTAAGCTGCCCAGTCACAAAAAAATAATAGCGGATTAGAATTCATCACCCCCAAAACAATATTTTTAAGACCCTTGCTGAAGAAATGTGCAAGAATTAAGCTCCGTCCCCTATAGTGATACTCCCTAGCAGATCTGCTTTCTTGACACTGGTGTTGCTGCTATTTTCCTGCACGGGGCAGGGTGGCAGTGGGGTCGTGCCATGGGGCTGCACTGGTGGGAGTGCTGCATTGGCAACAGCAGTCTTTCTGGTGCAACTGCAGAGCCCCACCCAAGCCCTGTCCAGGTCAGAAGTGATGGTGCTGGTATCAGACAGACAGCAGCTTTGCCTCCCACATGCATAGCTACTGGTTCTCCCAGTTTCTGCCTGTGCCGTTCTGTACACTGGGTGCCGTGGGTCAAAAGGTTGCTTGGAGAGGGAGTTTTCTGCTTTAATTCAGAAGATTAGACTGGATGACCTTTGGGTCTGTGGTGTCACCAAATGCTGATGGGTCCAAAACATCTGGAAAGCACCAGGATGGGTAAGGATGCACGCCCTAGAGATTTCCAATCCTGGAGCTTGCTTTTGGTGAGAACCCAGTTCTGAGCTGATGTGCAAAGAAGACCAACTACTCTGCACAACGTCCACAACGAGGAACCAAGTGTGTGTGGGCAGATCACAGGGCTGCCAACTCACAAGTCTGTCATTCCCCTTGTGCTATAGGTGGGCGTTTTGTGTGAAAAAGCTCATGAGCTGATGGTTTGTTTGTTTGTTTAAAAGAAGAAAAATCAGGAAGGGAAAGAAGTGACATTACCCCCCCCCCAAAAAAAAATACTGCCATAGATTTAGGGCAGGCATCCCCAAACTTCGGCCCTCCAGATGTTTTGGACTACAATTCCCATCATCCCTCACCACTGGTCCTGTTAGCTAGGGATCATGGGAGTTGTAGGCCAAAACATCTGGAGGGCCGAAGTTTGAGGATGCCTGATCTAGGGTACCAGAGTCAGTTAGTGAATGGTAGAAATTAATAAATGGTAGCATTTAGATAATATTGGGGACATGAAGGGAAAAGGCAAGCTGCAGAACTGTGCCAGCAAGAAACGCCTGGGTTAGCTTATGGAAAGCAGCCTGGCCAGGCTAGCTAAGTGCAGAGCTGTAGAAAAACAATGGGGAACCAAGCACTGGGCCATTGAGGGCCATTGGCAATGCAAAAAGCTATCCTCCCCCCCCCCCCCCGTTTTAAGGAGTAGACAGACAGGAGATTTGGGAGGTTGCCAAGGTAACAAGAGGGGTGCGTGATGTCACAGGAAAATGTGTCCTTTTTGAATCAAGAAGGAGGAAGTAGGCATAACTCCATGCAGCGCTGGCTGAAGGAGGCTGCACAGAGAGACCAGGTGCCATGACTTGCTTCTCATAGCAAGTGTTTTAACGGCTTCTTGCAGCCTAATCCTAATCTCCTTGTGCCCTCCATCTTTCCCAACACCAGGGTCTTTTCCAGGGAGTCTTCTCTTCTCATGAGGTGGCCAAAGTATTGGAGCCTCAGCTTCAGGATCTGTCCTTCCAGTGTGCACTCAGGGCTGATTTCCTTCAGAATGGATAGGTTTGATCTTCTTGCAGTCCATGGGACTCTCAAGAGTCTCCTCCAGCACCATAATTCAAAAGCGATCAGCCTTCTTGATGGTCCAGCTTTCACTTCCATACATCACTACTGGGAAAACCATAGCTTTAACTATATGGACCTTTGTCAGCAAGGTGACAAATAGGGCTTACTCCCAAGTAAATGTGCAAAGGATTGTAGCTATGCAGCCCAATCTAGAGTTTGGAATGTGCAGACCACCCCACAGAAATGTCACTAGTCTTGACAACTTTCCTGCTTAAATTATAGTAGTTATTTCAAAATATGCATCCACCCCTATAAATGAGCATATGCAATTTTTATGTAAATCTACACTTTTTTGGGGGGTGTGCAATGTGTTTCCTCTTTTTCTGGCAGTGCATATGTGTACCCTAAGAAAAGTTCAGGATGAGACTGTTGATTTCCGGAACCGCTGAAAATGTATAACTGCCTCCTCTTGTAAATTTGAAGTTGTTTTCAAACATTTGCTTTTAGTAACCAGAGGCTGACAGCACATCTAGTGGTGATATCAGTTAAATGATTGTTGATGCTGCTCTCTCTCTCCCTCTCTCCCCGCCCCCCTTGATTCTCTCTCGGCTCCACATGCTCTTTCATTGCCCTTTGGACACATCTAATTAGTTCTGTTAAGTAAGACCTCCTTAATCATGTAGCAGCACCTCCTTGTTACACAGTGGCAGGTAAATGCTGGCTGATGACAGACTGGTAGATAAAACGTTGTCATGGTTTGATGCGTTTAATAATTTAGCTACATGTACAATGTATCTGGCGTGAGTTTATTTCCACACTGCAAATTAAATTAGAGCAAAAGCTTCCATTTCAATTTTGAATTTAATTGCAACACAAAAGCAAATTACCCATCTAGGTTGCAACCCAAAGCCGCTTTGAAATCCTAAATGTAGCCCACCGGCCATCTGTGTGTCCTGCCAAGTGCTCAACAACCCCCCTGTTTTTGCAGAGGTGCGTGGAGATATTGTCTCTGCTAGGCTACCATACACAGCTGATACAGAAAATAATGTTTATTTTTGCATACTTCCACTTTATTTATATTTGAAAAATTTTCTCCTGCTTTTTCTAATTGCAGAGTCTTTGATCAGATCCTCGGATCTTACGTAACACATCTGCTTCTTATACTTAGAGTAGACATAAGGCATGCAGCCAGCCTTGTTGCATAGTTGTTCTGTTGGGATTTTTAATACATTTCAACTGAAAAAATGAACACTCAGCTGAGCCATTTGTTTTTTATTCACTTACGATTTTCAATTTTATACATTTCAATAATTTTACAATCATTTTAATATTTCGAAACTCGACTTCCTTCCCCCTCTTTCTGCGGTTCCTTAAATTTATTTATTTTATATTTTCTGCGTATTACAAATTAACTTAACTTACTCATTTATTTATCTACTTTAAATATATACTCTTATAAAACTGCAGGTCATTACAATAATCCCGCCAATGTTCTTATCGGTTTACAGTTTATTTGTAAATATTCAACAAACCATTTCCATTCTTTTATATAGAAAAAAGTTTGTTATCTTGATTTCTTATTTTTCCGGCAAGTTTCGCCATTTCTGCATATTCCATAGGTTTTTGTATCCATTCTTCTTTTGTAGGGGCTTCTTCTGGTTTCCATTTTTGGGCAAGTAACATTCTTGCCGCTGTAGTCGCATACATGAATAAATTTCTGTACAGTTTGGGAAGTTCTGTCCCCATAATTCCCAAAAGGAAAGCTTCTGGTTGTTGTTGTTGTTGTTTTTTTACAAACGTTATTTTAAACATCTTTTTCAATTCATTATATATCATTTCCCAGTAAGCTTTAACCTTACTACAAGACTACAAGACCACCTTTACATTTCCAACACTTATTTGATCTCAGCTGAGCTTTTTGTGGCCATTAATGTTACAAATCCACCGATGAAAAATTTCTGTGGTGCCCCCCTCATTCCCTTTATGCCCTAAGCACATGCTTATTTCCCTTGATGGTTAATTCAGCCATGCAATGCCCTTTCTCTGGTCACATTCACGCCATACATTTTAAGAACATGGCTTCCACCCCCAAAGAACCCTGGGAACTGTAGTTTGCTAAGCGTTCTGGTTATTGCAGCTCTGTGAGGGGTAAACAAAGAGGATTCGTTGGAGGAAGTCGTGTTTTAAACGTGTGTGTGCAGCCTTAATTCAAAAATCAAGGTTGAATAGACAATTCAAGGTTTAACAGACAACTCGCTTCCATCAGGCATTCTTTGGCATTAGGATAGGTTTTAGGGGACGCGGGTGGCGCTGTGGGTTAAACCACTGAGCCTAGGGCTTGCTGACTGGAAGGTTGGCGGTTCGAATCCCCGCGACGGGGTGAGCTCCCGTTGCTCGGTCCCTGCTCCTGCCAACCTAGCAGTTCGAAAGCACGTAAAGTGCAAGTAGATAAATAGGTACCACTCCGGCGGGAAGGTAAACGGCGTTTCCATGCGCTGCTCTGGTTTGCCAGAAGCAGCTTAGTCATGCTGGCCACATGACCCGGAAGCTCTCTGCGGACAAATGCCGGCTCCCTTGGCCTATAGAGCGAGATGAGCACTGCAACCCCAGAGTCGTCCGCGACTGGACCGAATGGTCAGGGGTCCCTTTACCTTTACCTAGGTTTTAATCTCCAGAGGTCACAGTTTTTATCTGTGATATGTTGGGGGATTTGGTGCTTAATTCTCCCACCAAAACTAACAGGATGCAGAAGTGCTATGCTGAAGTTGTTTGGAACCCGCATTTGCGCCTGCATTTGGCTGAAAGACAGACAATCAGGAATTCTAACTGAAGCCCAAGCCAAAAACACACCAATCCCCTTGTGCTGACTTGTGGAATGAATAGCAGCTAGCATCATTCATATTGCTAAAATAAGCCATCGCTTGTAGTACTAAATATAAACCTGGCACAAAAATTGACGCTGGGAATGTCTGGCATGCAAACTGTTTCAGGCGAGGGGAAACAACAACCAACTATCTGAACACAAAGCAAGTTTTCTGGATGAGTTCGAGCCAAAAGCGTTGCCTCAAACCCCTTCTTAATCTCACCGTTTCCCCATTTGCTTTTCTACTGAAAGGAAAAGCCACAAAATGAAGAACAACGGCAGACCCAATTACTCCGGAAGAGATGGCCAGTTTCACCCATTGCAACATCAACCTCGCTCCAAGTTAGTGCTCCTCTAGCTAAAAGTAGAACCAACCTGAGCTAATTTTGATGTCTGAACGTCCTTGCCCCTTGATGGGTGTGAAATAGTATGCTTGATATGCCTTAGGCAGCTTCATATGACATGATTGGGGAACCTGCTACTATAGCCCCATGCAGGCATTGCAAAATTGTAAGCACTGAGACAAGAGAGTGTGCTCCTCCCTCCCTGGAACTTGCTGCATTGAGCAGCAAGATCTAAAAGAACATAAGGTGAGCCCGCTGGATCAGGCCAATGTCCCATCTAGTCTAGCATCCTGTTCTCATAGTAGCCAATCAGATGCCTGTGAGAAGCCTGGAAGCTGGATGTGAACACAACAGAACTCTGCCCACCTGCAGTTACCAGCAATTGTTCATGCTCCCTTTGACTGTGGAGGTAGAACATAGTCATTGTGCCATATTTTAGCCCCTTTACGAAAATTCTGGCTGGACACCCTAGTGACCAGTAGCTGTTGAGAGCCAGTGTGGTGTAGTGGTTAAGAGCGGTAGACTTGTAATATGGTGAACCGGGTTTGCGTCTCCGCTCCTCCACATGCAGCTGCTGGGTGACCTTGGGCTAGTCACACTTCTCTGAAGTCTCTCAGCCCCACTCACCCTCACAGAGTGTTTGTTGTGGGGGAGGAAGGGAAAGGAGAATGTGAGCCGCTTTGAGACTCCTTAGGGTAGTGATAAAGCGGGATATCAAATCCAAACTCTTCTCCTTCTCCTTCTCCTTCTCCTTCTCCTTCTCCTTCTCCTTCTCCTTCTCCTTCTCCTTCTCCTTCTCCTCCTCCTCCTCCTCCTCTGTGAAGGACCCAAGCATAAAAGCTTTCTCCCAAACCACAGTTTCCAGAAACTACTGTAGTTAACTTATGCGCACATTCACCTCCCCACAATCAGGACCCCAAATTGAATAGAATCATAGAATCTGGAAACTGGAAGGGACCCTGGGGGTCATCTAGTCCAACCCCCTGCAGTGCAGGAATCTCAGCTAAAGCATCCATGACAGATGGCCATCCAACCTCTGCTTAAACACCTGCAAGGAAGGAGAGTCCACAACCTCCAGACTCTACTCTGGGGGGCGTCAAGCCTGGGGGCATCATGACTCGCCTTAGGGGTGTGGGCTATGCATGCTGTCCTGGTGAGCCCTGGATTTCAGGATTTGCAGTTGCACCCTTGCCAGCAAATGCAATCTCTAGCCAGCCACAAACCACACCAAATAGCTCTTGTGTGGGAGCTATTACACTTTATGAAGGCAGCGGCAGTTGGGACGAATCTAACGCAACAACCACCTTTCCCAGTACTGTTTACACTGTTTACACTGTCAGAAGCTCACTAAGGATTCATGCAGGTAGAGGCTATGCTTGCTGGTCTCAAGGTGGGAGATCATTCTGCTGGAGGAGACTTTCTGCTGTAGGAGATTTTCTCACCAAATTTAATCTGGTTTTAGGTCTAAAGCTCTACAGGGACTGGGTGGTGCTGTGAATAACGTGTGAAGTTCAAAAACTGACTCTTATTACCCAAATATAAGATGTAAGTGGATTATTCATTTCAGTGCTGTTAACAGATATACTGGCAGGCATATTCCTTTCCTTTTTAAAATAGACTCGAACCACAACTCTGTTACAGCACTAAAGGGATAATGCTTTCAAACCACAGGGTTTTTAGTGCTATCACACCTCTTGAAAGCACTTCACAAACATTAACTAATAAAATGCTCATATATCTCCAAGGGAAATCTTCATTGTACAATAAACAAACAATCAGGAAAAGTGAACTTAATCCCGTTTGAAGCTGAGGAAATTTGATTGAAATTTTGGGCGGAGGTTTGGTCGTTTCATTGTCATCTTTTATCTGAGATGCCTCACTCAGCCCTAATCTCCCCCATCTAAACCACATTATTAACAAACAAAATAATTTTTTTGAAGAAGACCAGGTCTTGGCAGGAAATAGCATGTCCTATCTTGTCTTGACAACATTCGCCAGAAAAATAATTGTGGTTGGTTCAGTTAAGGAGAGGGGGAAGCTCAAACAGGTTTTTGTAGAAAAACTGTTTTGTTTGCTCTTTAGTGGAATGATAAATTTAATGGCGGTAGAGATCCTTCTGATTGTGCCTGCTTTTATATGCATATCCAGGCCCTATCCATGCTACAAAACTCCTGCAGGCCTGCAGGCAAAGGTTTGGTGGGCAAATGCCAACACACACAGCCTCTGCCAATCGTCAGATCGTGGGAGAATCTTTCAATTCTCCCCCGTGTAAAAAACAGCGGAATGAACAAAAACAGCACATGATGAGGAAGGAGCCCACTCGCTGCTGTGATGGTTTTATATTTGCTGTGTAGGACAGGGGATAGCCACATTTTCTAGGCTCAGTCAGGGTTCTTCCTCATAAAGGTAAAGGGTAAAGGGACCCCTGACCGTTAGGTCCAGTCGCAGACGACTCTGGGGTTGCGGCGCTCATCTCACGTTACTGGCCGAGGGAGCTGGCGTACAGCTTCCGGGTCATGTGGCCAGCATGACAAAGCCGCTTCTGGCAAACCAGAGCAGCACACGGAAACGCCGTTTACCTTCCCGCTGGATCGGTACCTATTTATCTACTTGCACTTTGACATACAGCTTCTGGGTCATGTGGCCAGCATGACTAAGCCGCTTCTGGCGAACCAGAGCAGCGCACAGAAACGCTGTTTACCTTCCCGCCAGAGCGGTTCCTATTTATCTACTTGCACTTTGACGTGCTTTCGAACTGCTAGGTGGGCAGGAGCTGGGACCGAGCAACGGGAGCTCACCCCGTCGCAGGGATTTGAACCGCCGACCTTCTGATCAGCAAGCCCTAAGCTCTGTGGTTTAACCCACAGCGCCACCTGGGTCCCTTCTTCCTCATAAGGAGACCTCAAAGCTGCACCAGAGTACATCTGTACTATTCCGCTCCGACATCCGTGGAGTGCCTGGACATCAGGGGAATGTGGCAGCAGGGGCAGATGCGGTTAGTACACTTGGTGGCGGTAGTGGCATGGTCTGGGTGGCCTGACCCTGCAACCATGCATTCCTTTGGCACATGGAGGGTGTTATGTATTCAGTGGTCTGCGTTTGCCTAAGCTTCAGTCTGGACTAAGGATTCTGAGCCCCTGTGTTCCGATTTGATACATGACACCCAATCACAGAACATCTCAGGATTTGGGCCTCTGCCATTGGCCCATAAACTCTGAGTCATGATTCACCCACCTACACTTCAGAGGGGTTTATGGGAACCCCCACTATGGAAAGCTAGAGGGAGGGAGGGAGATGATGTGGAGCTCATATCCTCCAAGGGTCACGATTTTCCAGGTACAGTCCTAGAATTATGAAAGCTATCCTGGCTTCGATCCCAGAATGCCCCTATTTTCCCTGCCAGTGCTGCCACTGCCCAGCTCAGGGGGGAGGATGAGCTGGCAATTGTCTCGACCAATGGTGGCGGTTGCGAAAGAGCATCCTGTTGCCTCTTCCTGGCCTCTCCATGGCCACTGCTGTCGGCCTCCACCCTTGAGCAGCTTGTAGCAGCTGCTGGAGAGCAGGCAAGGAGGAAGAGAGGTTGCGGGTGCTGAGGCCCAGCCCTGCGTGACATGCCATCTCTGAGGGGCAGGCAGAGGGCAGGACCACCCTGGTCACGAAGAAAGGGAGAGAGGAGAGGATCGCAAAGAGTATATATTTGTGTGTCTGCATCTCATCTTGCCCCTTTCTAAAATGTATTTATTGCTGCGTGTTTTTCTTTGCCAGTGTGGTGTAGTGGTTAAGAGCGGTAGACTCGTAATCTGGTGAACCGGGTTCGCGTCTCCGCTCCTCCACATGCAGCTGCTGGGTGACCTTGGGCTAGTTACACTTCTTTGAAGTCTCTCAGCCCCACTCACCTCACAGAGTGTTTGTTGTGGGGGAGGAAGGGAAAGGAGAATGTGAGCCACTTTGAGACTCCTTCAGGTAGTGATAAAGCAGGATATCAAATACAAACTCTTCTTCTTCTTCTTCTTCTTCTTCGTCAATCTACCAAAGAATAAAATAAAATCAGGATTAAGGGTTTTTCTCAGCACAGTGGAAGGGATGTTGTGCTATGTCCCATTGGTGAAGTGGTGGCAGCACTTTTTCTGATAGAAAATGCTCTGCAGTGTGTGGGGGACAATGGCAAGAAAATAGGGTCAGCTGGGCACGAGCGAGAAATGTCCCTGTTTTCACCTGAGGAATGTTGGAGGGTATGGCAAGCTTTCTGGAAAAATGCACAGCTAGCAATGAGGCACAACCCACACTGCAAAACGTGGTTCCAGACCCCACCTGTGAATATTACAGTGACCAGGTGGAATGCCCTCTGAATAAGACCATTCTGGGAGAGAAGGAGCCTCATTATGGCACTACATTCCAGCCAAGCTGAGGGTCTTCTTGCAATTGCCCCTGTCCTCCAGATTCATCCTGGTGGGGTATGAGGTCTCACCTGCAGTCTGAAGGGCGATAGCTGTTCCCCCTGCCACATAAGGGTTCTCCTGTCTCACCCGGCCACTTGCATAACCTTAAAAACGCTTTTCTAGATGCATTTTGCATTCCTGCGGCTCCGTGAAACATGGCGTACTCCCAAATGCTCTAGGAAGATTGTGTGGGTCAGACTGACCTGGTCTATAATCATTAACTATTTCTGTCAACAGATAAGAAGTTGAATACTTAGAAAAGAGATGAGCGTACTGGGGAAAAGGTTGGCCATTTACTCTCTGTTTGTCCTGTGCCTTGCACTATGAGCCCAGATGTGCCGGGCAGAGTCTCTGAAATCAAGTCTCATCAGGGTGAAGAGCGCCTCATATCAGGGTGAAGAGCGCCTCATCGTTTGAATCGCCACCATTCAAGTGCACTTATTAGAGCTTTGTAGGCAAATGCAAAAATAAATAAATACATGACTAGCCTGAATTTAATCCGTTCCGAATGGACATTCATAGGTCGAAAAGTTCATAAGTCGAAAAAGCGACTTTCTCCCATAGGAATGCATTGGGAGAAAAAATATTCGGAAAAATTCGTAAGTCGAAAAAACCGCATCTAAAACCGGCAACGATTTCCATTCAGATGTGAAAAATTCGTAGGCGTGCGGCCACTTTTTTCATTCGTAAGTCGAAAAATATGGATGTCGAGTACTTTGTAAGTCAAGGGACCACTGTACAGCTAACAAGGTTGGGGACCTAGGAAGCTGCCTTGTAGCAAATCAGACCACTGGCCTATCTAGATCAGCACAGACTCATAGTGGCTCTCTGGGGCTTCAGATAAGGGTCTCTCCCACCTCTTCCTGAAGATGCTATGGAATGAACCTGGGATCTTCTTCATGCAAAGCAGAAGCTGTGCCACCGAGCTACAGTCCTTCCGCTTGATTAGTGATTCCTGGATTATTTAGTTATTTGATTTATTGATTTATTCATTGGGAGGAGCTGCTTTCTTTCCGGGTGAAATCGGCCCCCATTTTCCAGGACCAAAAAAAAATAAATTTTAAAAATGCCTTTTGTGGTTTTGCAGATATGAGATGGTTAGTACACTCCACGGAAGCTGAGCAGTGGCCACAATTGCAAAACACAAGGAGCGTTTTTTTAAAAGGTGGTGCAGGCTTGTCACTGCGCAATATAGGGTCAACGGGAGTGGCTTTCGGATTTCAGGGCAAGTGTGTGTGCCTGCCTGGAAGTTGGAGACATTTCCAACAATCCTTAAAGTGTTTGGTGGTCTCCCTTGTGGAGGAACAAAGAAGTGACACTTTTTTTTGGAAACCTATCCACATCATGCCTGATGTACTTCCTCTGGACTCCTTCCTAGATTCTGTGTATGTTTGACTAAGCAGTTGGCCGTGGATAGGCCTCTCGTTCATATATGTGGTACCTGGTATTTTAGAGGGAAGCCAGCAAACTATTAAACTGCACTGGCTGCTGATTTGCTGTTGAGTCAAATCCAAGGTTGACTGAAGAGCTTATTCACACTTACCTCATTCAAGGTCCACACTTTAAATCTCTGTGTCTGAGTGCCCTTCCCCCCGCCAGAGCTTCCCCCACAAAAACCTGCTCTCTAGTGCTCAATCGGAGCAAACGTCAAATTAACCCAAATTAACATTTGCTCTGACTGAGCTCTAAAAAGTGGGTTTTCACAGAGAAAGCTCAGGGGCAACCCCTCTCCCCAAACTGCTCGGACACAGAACTTTAATGTGCAGCCATGTGCTTGGAAAGAGTGGGGCAAAAGCTGGGTGTGGATAAGCCCTTATAAGGCTCTATATAGATCAGGGTTTTGCTCCTTGAAGGAGCAACTTATTTCATATAGTGGTCTCTCTGTGGGGAAGTCTTTCTTGGTGGCGCCGAAACCAACAGATCTCTGTTACTGGATGCTATCCAGAAACCCACTGTGAGGGTGATCTGGCTATACAGGTGGCGCTGTGGGTTAAACCACAGAGCCTAGGGCTTGCCGATCAGAAGGTCGGCAGTTCGAATCCCCGCGATGGGGTGAGCTCCCGTTGTTCGGTCACAACTCCTGCCTACCTAGCAGTTCGAAAGCACGTCAAAGTGCAAGTAGATAAATAGGTACTGCTCCAGCGGGAAGGTAAATGGTGTTTCCGTGCGCTGCTCTGGTTCGCCAGAAGTGGCTTAGTCATGCTGGCCACATGACCTGGAAACTGTCTTCGGACAAACACTGGCTCCCCCTGCCTATAGAGCAAGATGAGCGCTGCGACCCCAGAGTCGTCCGCGACTGGACCTAATGGTCAGGGGTGCCTTTACCTTTACCTTTACTTTCCCGGAAAAAATGGGAAAGCCAGTGAGATTACGGCAACCATTTTGAGTGCTGTCATCTTGTGCTGCACTCTGCCCCCCACCCCAAAGCACTTTTCCAGGGCTGTGATCTCGTGCAGCATCCAAAAACATGTGTTTTTGGCTACCCTGCAGGACCGCCCCCTGAACAAAATGCATTTTTCACTGCAAGATTGCAACGCAGGTCACGTGACTCGCCTGGGAGCGCTCCTGGAAGACACACGCCCCGGTTTTTGACCTAAAAAAATTGGATGGTTTTTTTGTTCTCGGACTGCTGTTGTAATGAAGAGTGGGCAATAAATATTTTAAACCAACAAAGAAAGAAAGCTCCAAATTTTGCCTGGCTCTGTTGATGACATAGCAGACTCCACCAGGTTCTCCACCAGGTTCTGGCTCACTCATGGCCCACAGGCAAGGTGCCCACTTATGCATCACCCAAACCAGGAAATGCATCACCAAAACGGAGGATGCAGATTTGCATAAAATTAGCATACAGTAATGTATATGTAGAGGCACAGATTTAGAAATAATTGTAATAAACAGAAATATAATGCATATATATATACTGTCCAGGGCAGCTGTTTACCAGCTCCATCTGGTACTCAGGCTGAGACCCTACCTGCCCGCAGACGGTCTCTTCATCGCCAGAGTGGTGCATGCTCTACTTATCTCTCGCTTGGACTACTGCAATGCGCTCTATGTGGGGCTACCTTTGAAGGTGACCCAGAAACTACAACTAATCCAGAATGCGGCAGCTAGACTGGTGACTGGGAGCGGCCGCCGAGACCACATAACACCGGTCTTGAAAAACCTACATTGGCTCCCAGTACGTTTCCGAGCACAATTCAAAGTGTTGGTGCTGACCTTTAAAGCCCTAAACGGCCTCGGTCCAGTATACCTGAAGGAGCGTCTCCACCCCCATCGTTCTGCCCGGACACTGAGGTCCAGCGCCAAGGGCCTTCTGCCATTTCCCTTGCTGCGAGAAGCCAAGTTACAGGGAACCAGGCAGAGGGCCTTCTCGGTAGTGGCACCCGCCCTGTGGAACGCCCTCCCACCAGATGTCAAAGAGAAAAACAACTACCAGACTTTTAGAAGACATCTGAAGGCAGCCCTGTTTAGGGAAGCTTTTAATGTTTAACAGACTATTGTATTTTAATATTTTATTGGAAGCTGCCCAGAGTGGCTGGGGAAACCCAGCCAGATGGGCAGGGTATAAATAAATAAATTATTACGGTATTATTATTATTATTATTAATTATATTTCACCATAATGGGGATGAATGTGGCCATGTAACCTGTGTGTCTGGTCAGTGCTTGTTTCCTGCCGCTCCACACATGGATTAATTAAAATCCTAATTAAACTTAGTGCTGCACAAGGCCCCCGATTTAGTTTGGGGCCCAAATCGAGTCCAGGTTGTTCCAGTTCTTGAACTGGGTCTTAAACCAGATCTACCTTATTAATTACTATTGTACTTGGCAACACAGCTATGGAACTAATGGGTGGGAGGGCTGGTCTGTGGCCTGTTCACTAGAAAGCCACACCCCTAACAGCTTTTATGGTCAGTTGCATTGGGCAGCGGAAGCCATAGCAGGAAAGTTGTTGTTGTTTTGCATGTTGCACACTTCTTCTTATTAATCCCTGGAATCGTTATTTCCCTGATTCTACCTGACTAGGCTCTGCTCCTGCCATGATCGCAAAGGGGGTTTAAAATAAAAACTTGGCAATCCTGCCCTTCAATGGGCAACAGACATGACTTGGCCCTTCCCATCCACCCATACTCTGAATCGAAAGCAACATGCTCCCTCTCTCTCTCTCTCTCTCTCTCTCTCTCTCTCTCTCTCTCTCTCTCTCTTTCTGTGTGTATGTGTACACAATTTTTTATTAATTTATTGCATTGCATTTATTTCTCACCATTTTCTCCAAGCTGGCGTACATGGGTTCTCCCTCTCTTCCTTTCATCCTCCCAACAACCCTAAAAGGTAGGTTAGATCGAGAGGCAGTGACTGGTCCGAGGTGACCCAGCGAGCTTTCAGGCCAAGTGGGAATCTGCACTCAGGTCTCCCAGGTCCCAGTCTGACGCTAATTGCTACACCACAATGATTTTACAAAAGGTGCCCAGCTAATAGTTGTGGGCCGCTTGAGCAATTTCCCTCTAAATGAACCCCTGCGACACCGTGGCTTCCCTTCTCCATTCATCTGCACAAAACAGGCCGTACCACTCTTGAGCTTCCAAAAAGCCAAAGGCAGCCCAACTGTCCTATAGTTGGTCCGTCTGATGCCTGGCAACTTTCTTGTGTGTTAAGCCCCAGGTAGGAATAGCAGAAAGAGAAGACTTCTCATAGCTTACCGTGTCTTGAGGTCATACCAAGGGTAGCAGTGACTGCTGTGAGGCAGAACAGCCCCCTGAAATGGTTTTCAGACCCTCCAAGTGTCCCTATTTTTTCAGGGACAGTCCCGGATTTGCAGAAACCATCCCGGTTTCCGATTTGATTCTGGAATATCCCGCTTTTCCTTAGGACACCTCTATTTCATTGGAGAAATGTTGGAGAGTGTGGAAAAGGATGTCCCCAGGGCTTTTTTTAGCTGGAACACCCCACAACCCCAGAATGGCACCTCAGGTGGGTGCCATTGCCATTATAAGAGAACAAGGGAGGCATTCACGGTGAGTTCTGGCACCTCTTTTTCTAGAAAAATAGCACTGGACGCCTCTATTTTCATCGGAGAAATGTTGGAGGGTATGGAATAGGATGTCCCTATGTTCATCAGAGAAATGTTGGAGTGTATGGGCATTGCTGCTGCATTCCTGGTCAGGGCTGGGGGAGCATCACCCCAACGCACACTGTTGTTGCCTGAGAAGCTACCTTATAGCACGGCAGACCATCTAGGTCCGTATAGTTGACACTGACTGGTATTTCAGTCAGTGAGTCTTTTCCATCCCTACCTGAAGATGCTGGGGGTGGAATCTGGGACCTTCTGCTTGCAAAGTCTTTGCTCCACCACTGAGCTACAGCCCTTCCCTGCAAGCCTAGCCCAGAACAAAGATGGGAAGTGGGTGATGATGCAACCACAGCTTCTTCTGCTTCATTATTCATCCCATGACTTTGTCTGCTCTCTTCATCTCACCTGCCGTAGCAGGAAATATCCCTCTCCTCCCATACTTCCCTCTAAGAACTCTTGGCCACAGGATTCCAGGCAACTCCCGATTTCATGTGGAGCCAAACAGGGCAATTGCTGCTGCCACCACCATTATTATTGGAAAGAAGTCTGGCATGTGTCTTTGCCCAAATATCTTAGCTCGCTTCCAAAGAAATCTGTGTTAAAGTGCCTAACCTCTTGAGCAACCGGTTGTTCAAGTTTTGCAGCAAAATTAACAAATGCTAATGTTAACCGTTTGAAATTCAAGCAATAAACATGCCACCTGCAAATGGTCTGTTTTTATTTTGTCATGTTAAAAGAGCGAAACTCAGAAAGTGTATTTAATGTCTTGCGACCTGCTGATTCTAGAATACGGCAAGTCTCGGCTCATTTAAAGGCAAATGTTTGAGGTGTGTGCAAACACTCGGTGGTTTGGCAGCGGTTCTTGAAGGCCCTAAAGCAGGGGTTCTGAAACTTTCTGGGCATATTTATGGTCATCACCGCAAAAGGGCTGCTGTGGGGGTCTTTGCCAGTTACAAAATGGCTGCCATAGTCCAGGGCATTCATGCCCAGCCACAGATAGTGCAGATGGCTTTGTCCTTCCTGTTCAGACAGGCTTTTGTTCTGTTGAGATTATACCTTTTAATGGTCTTGCTATTGTTTAGACCAGTGTTTCCCAAACTTGGGTCTCCAGCTGTTTTTGGACTACAGTTCCCTGACTGCTGTTCCTGCTAGCTAGGGATGATAGGAGTTGTAGTCCAAAAACAGCAGGTTTGGGAAACACTGCTTTAAAAATGTATCTGCTCTTCTGCTGTGGTCTAAGCCCACTTGTTTATTGGTTTTGTTTTGGAATGTGATTGTTTGGTGTTTATTATTATTGTTATTGTTATTGTTATTAAAGGTAAAGGGACCCCTGACCATTAGGTCCAGTCGTGTCCGACTCTGGGGTTGCGGCGCTCATCTCGCTTTACTGGCTGAGGGAGCCGGCGTACAGCTTCCGGGTCATGTGGCCAGCATGACAAAGCCGCTTCTGGCGACCAGAGCAGCGCATGGAAACGCCGATTACCTTCCCGCCAGAGCGGTTCCTATTTATCTACTTGCACTTTGACGTGCTTTCGAACTGCTAGGTGGGCAGGAGCTGGGACCGAGCAACGGGAGCTCACCCCATCGCAGGGATTCGAACCTCCGACCTTCTGATCAGCAAGCCCTAGGCTCTGTGGTCTATGTAATTGCTAGTCACCTTGGGCCTGATTCATGGAAAGGCCAGATATAAATATTTACTGCTGGCAGGGCCCACCATTATGCTGCCCTGCCCTGAACCACCCGTGCCAGCCTGTTTAATTACCCTGCCATGCCCCAGAGCAACAGGACATTAGGTGCTCTCTGAAAAATTAAAATGGTGGCCCCAACAAACCACCAAGCACTGGCCGCAAGTGCTATTGGTGCCCACTTCTATCCCTGCCTGGTCAGCCCAAGGAAGGGAGGGAGAACACTCTGCCAGGACCTTCCTTCTCCATCTTGGAGCTGGCAACCTTGTGTGAGGAAACGCTCACGGCCGGCTGGAAAAGGCTTAAGACCAGAAGCAGCCTGAGGAGCATTACAATAATTAATGTGGGAAATAATAAAGAGAAAGCTGATCGCTTCAAGTCGCTTCCAGCTGTATGGTTTTATACATCAGTCACACAGCTCTCCTCCTTTCTTTGCTCGCCACCCTTTTAATGGGAGGTGCCCATGTCTCACACACAAGGCAAGAACCTCCGTGCCGGCCACACACAGAGCCTGAGAGCCTGTTTCACAATTCAGGCCATGTTTGACGCAACCCGCCTTCTCCTGCAGCCACTACTTCTAATGGCAGATTCCGGCAAACTTTAAGATACACCGGTGTGCCTTTTCTGAGCATTTCATTTGGTCGCCTTGGCAAGCGGCTCACAGCACCCAGCTTTGTCTACCTCCCTGTCCTCTCGCCATTTGGGGTCTCTGGGTATACAGCCACCTTTTGCAGCACTGCCCTTAAGGAGAAGTGGAGTTGGGGGGGTGGGGGAGGAGACTCTGTGCTGCAGTGACTTTCAACTCGCAGCTCACCCTGTGGTTTTTACCTTGCGCTCTGCATTGGCACATAGCACTTCCTGAATGCTGAGCACTGTTGGGAATCCGGGGAGCTCATATCTGCGCTTGAAAGAGCGCATGCCTTAGGAGAAGATACCCAGAAGCAGAAGTGAAGCCAGAAAGAGGGTAGCCTGTGGCAATCTGCAGGGCCTTCCAGTAGCACCTTAGAGACCAACTAAGATTGTTCTTGGTATGAGCTTCTAGCTACCATCCCAAACATACCAAACAATCCATTGTATATAGCCAGGCCCTACGTTACGGTCATACCAAGAACAATCTTAGTTGATCTCTAAGGTGCTACTGGAAGGATTTTATTTATTTTTTATTTTGTTTTGACTATGACGGACCAACACGGCTACCTACCTGTAATTTGAGTATTAAGTTAGCGCTACGCTTGCTCACATCTAAAGTGTCTTCCTCCAATCGAGTGTACATGCACGGTCCTTTAAAAGCAGGAATGTATGTGCTATGCTAGTACACAATAACTCCCTCAAACTTGCCATCACCATTCTCGGCTTCCATAGCCCTATGTCCTTGGGAGTGCTTGTTTACCCACAAACAAATGGGAGAATTCAGCTCTCTTGCCCTTAAGCAACCCAATCTCACCTGATGAGAATTATTTTTTTCCAAGGAAGGAGAATGAGCTGCTGGAGGTCATGGGGTGAAAGCAAGCAAAGCTTAGATTTAATTTTTAGCTGCAGACGCCATTAAAGCTGAGGGAATAATGGTGCTTCATTAGGAAGGGTGGCTGCAGAAATGCATATAGTGTGCCACTCAAGGGCCTGCCGTTTTTCAGAGATGGGGTGCACCATGTAAAAGTAAGTTGTCCGCTGCAAGGCCCTGTTTTTGAGTACAAACACCATGGAAAAAGCAAGACGCAGTGGAAAAGAACAGCTTACCTACAAAAAACAAAACAAAACCCTCAAAAACTATTTTGGCTCAGCAGTGTGGAATCTAGCTAGCCACAAGGTGGTTGAGAAAGACTCTTTGATGTGTGGCATCCAGGCCTGTGAGGCAAAGAACCGGGCATCCTTTAATGCAGTGTTCCCCAACCTTGGGCCTCCAGCTGTTTTCGGACTACAATTCCCATCATCCCTGACCACTGGTCTTGCTAGCGAGGGATGATGGGAGTTGTAGTCCAAAAACAGCTGGAGGCCCAAGGTTGGGGAACACTGCTTTAATGGACAGATCCTTTCGTTGCTCAGTGGGGCAAGTTATCATCCCCCCCCTCAGTTTTGGCACCATCACCCACTAGTATCTGTACAATGTGTGTGTGTGTGTGTGTGTGTGTGTGTGTGTGTGTGTAGGGAGGTCACAATCTGCCGCACATCCCAGGATCTGGCAGTGTTTGTGCCCCACTTTTAAATTACCAAACTTAGAGGATATGACTTCTGAAGTTCAGTCTTTCGTTGTATCGCCCATGGTGCAGATGGAGGGCTGTATTGACTGGAACATGTGTTGTCATAGATCAGACACCGCCTCCAGCAAAGGAGGCAGTTCACATGTTCAGGATGTACATGCGTGTGTACATCACATGGCGTCAAAGCATGGTTGGGCATCTGCACATACCTCAACACTGGCAAGATCCCCCTGGAGCTGCTGCAACGGGGAGCTAGACTCAGCGAGGGGGAGCCTACAGAGGATGTATTGTCCAAGGCTGCCCCCCCCAAAAAAAACCCTGGAGCTAACACCGTCACTTGAAGTTACAGGTGTACAGGAAAGGCCGCCAGTTCCTCATCTGGAGATTCTGCTTGTATTTTTCAATGTGCCAAAGCACCGAGACAAGATGTAACGTCTGTGCTTCATACCTGGCGACTTCACCCTCTTCCCTTACATGGCTGTGGCTGACAAGACCCTTGTTTTTGCTCCGTGCCAGGTCACATTCACACCAGACCTTCAAAGTCCATTTAAAGCACATGGCTTCCTCCAAAGAATCCTGGGAACTGTAGTTTTGTGTAAAGGGTGCTGGGCATTGTAGCTCTCTGGATCTTTTGGGGGAAACTTTGAATGTATGGTGTGAAGGTGACCAATGAGACTGGTAGAGAAATCATAGAATCATAGAGTTGGAAGGGACCCAAAGGGTCAACCTCCTGCAATATTATCTCATGGGCTTGTTGGCCTCTGTCTGTCTTGAGAGACAATGGAAGAGTGCTCTATTGGGGGTGAAGTCAAACTGTTGGAAGGTTGCAGTGCCTGCTGTGGCTGTAGAGACCAATATGGGAGTTTTGTTGGAGCTGGGGCAGATGAAGGTGTCTGGTTGTGCTGCTGCAGATGCACCATGGCGTTTCTTGTCTCTGCGCTCCTCCCAGCGGTCATTTCTCCTCTGGTCACTGCTATGGATATATGACCTGACTGCCCATGTCCAGGCACTGTGGTCATCTGCAAGGGATTCCCACACAGCGGGGTTGATGTTGCCAGCCTTAGTGTTTGCAGACGTGCAGAACTGGTCATCCAACAGGCCTGGTTCCTGAAGCCAGCAGGTCCTTTTGGACCCTGCAAGCTTCCATTATGTGGACATGTCTAAGCCAGAGTAGACACAGCTAAGACAGGAGTGTGAACATGCTGAGAATGTGGACTTGGGAGAGCACACACTGTCTTGCATTGTGGTGCCCAAATAATGTCCCACTCGTTTTTAGCAAAAGAAAATGACATTGCAATAGATATGTGTGAGCCTTCCACATTCCACCTGCCATGTGATGCCCAGCATCTTCCTGACGCGTGTGGAAGACCTTGAGGCGTTGCTCCTGCCGGTTGGACTCACTTCCATAAAGCAATGTGCTCAACACTCAAGCTTGGTAGCCATTCCTCTTGGTTTTGGATGTTAGCATCACATTCTCCCATATCCTCTTGGAGAGGTGAACCATTGCCGTAGCTGCCTTGCCAATATGCTTGAGAGTAGACAAAGGTAGATGGACTAATAGCCTGAACTAGACTTCCTAGGTAGCCTTGCTGTGCCTAAGAAAAACCACAGGAACAGGCATCTCCCCTCCTTAAAACATCCAGCTGTCAAAACAAGCACCCAAGCTGACCAGTAGCTGCTTAATGCAACATATAGCAGTGCGAGGATATAAGGAAAGCCCTCTCTCCAGTCCAGCATCCCATAGTGGCCGACTGGACATCTCCAGGAAGTCCACAAGCAAGGCCTGGAGGCAAGAACCCTCCTCTTCTGTTGCCCCCCCCCAGCTCTTCCTAGTAATGGAGCTAGCTTGATAATTCAGTTGGAATGTGGTCATATTTGGACCTTAAGGGCCTGATGTATGATGGGCATGACTCAGAGCAGGGGGCAGGGAAACTTTTTCAGCTCAAGGGCTGCACACCCTTCGGGAGGCCACATGTCAGTGGTTAGGGTGGGCAGGGCCAGAGATAAAAGTGGGCGGAGCAAGGCATGCAAATGTTGCCTTTGTACAGTAGGCTAGGTTCTACACATACTCACACGCTGTTCTCCATCCATCAGAGCTCAAGAATGTGGCTGAATAAGGAGCTTACGGATGAGCTGATATGTAAGAAGGGAATGTATAAGAAATGGGAGAAAGGAGAAATCATGAAGGAACAGTATACACAAGTAGCCAACAGTTGCAGGGAGAAGCTCAGGCAGGCCGAAGCTCAGAACATAGCTGTCAACCCTCCCTTTTTTGGCGGAAAACTCCCTTATTCCAATGCCGTTTCCCGCTGCTATCCTGGATTGTTGATATCCCTTAAATTTCCCAGATTTCAAAGGAAGCAGCTCCTCTCCCTCCCTGCCGGCCAGGGAGGCTCCTCAGCTGCGTTGCTTGGCTGCCAATAAGGAGTCTGAGACTGACTGGGGGCGGAGCTTGCATGCCTTGTGCAGCCAGACCCTCATGCCCAACCAGCCAGCCAGCCTGCCTGCCGTCTATGCGCTTGATCTTTCGCTCACCCGTTCGCATGCAGCCTCTGGAGCGCAGGGTGGTGAGGCTACTTGGTGCCATTGCAGCGCCCTTGTGGCATCCCTTATTTTCAAATCCGAAAGTTTTGGGAAAATCCCCTATTTTCAAATCTGAAAGTTGACAGCTATGGCTCAGAATGAGCTCAGACTTACAAGAGAACTGGGCCCAAACTAACAAAATGAATTTCAATAGTGACAAATGTAAGGTTCTGCACTTAGGCAGGAAGAACCAGCTGCACAAAGATGGGGGACACCTGGCTTGCCAGCAGTACGTGTGAAAAGGATCTGGGGGTCTTAGTGGACCACAGGCTTAACATGAGTCAACAGTGTGATGCAGCAGAAAGAAAGAAGCTAATGCTATTCTAGGCTGCATCAACAGAAGTATTGTGTCCAGATCAAGGGAAGTAATGGTACCACTCTATTCTGTCTTGGTCAGACCACACCTGGAGTCCTGTGTCCAGTTCTGGGCACCACAATTTAAGAAGGATATTGATAAGCTGGAATGTGTGCAGAGGAAGGCGACCAAGATGATCAAGGGTCTGGAAACCAAGCCTTATGAGGAACAATTGAGGGAACTGAGTATGTTAGGGAGGTATGTTAGGGAGTATGTTTAGGGAGGCTTTTAATGTTTTATAGATTATTGTATTTTAATGCTCTGTTGAAAGCCGCCCAGAGTGGCTGGGGAAACCCAGCCAGATGGGCGGGGTATAAATAATAAATTATTATTATTATTATTATTATTATTATTATTATTATTATTATGTTTAACCTGGAAAGAGGAGACTGAAAGGAGATATGGTAGCTATCTTCAAATATCTAAAGGGCTGCCCCATAGAAGATGGAGCAAGCTGGTTTTCTCCTGCTCCGGAGCGTAGGACCCAAACCAATGGCATCAAGTTTCAAGAAAGGAGATTTTGAATAAACATCAGAAAGAACTTTCTGACGGTAAGAGCTGTTCAGCAGTGGAACGGTCTCTCTCGGGAGGTTGTGGGCTCTCCTTCCTTGGAGTTTTTTTTTAGCAGAGGTTGGATGGCCATCTGTCACGGATGCTTTGGCTAAGATTCCTTCATTTCAGGGGGTTGGACTAGATGACCCTCGGGTCCCTTCCAACTCTTCTACAGTTCTATGATTCTATGCAGCCTCATGGACAAGAAGTAGATACCTGTCTTTGTGAAATCACAAATGTTGTAACGTCAGCTGTTGCAACAACTGTAAGTAAACATCCCCCCCCCAAAAAAAAAACACCACAAAGAAAACAGTGAGACTTTCAATAAAAGGCAGCAAATTATGGAGCATTCCAGGCCTAGCTCTCAGGGAAGAGGTTGAATTATTGGGAGTTTCTTTCTAAGTACCACTTAAGTCAAGAAATGTCTTTGAACTGTCCATGCTGAGAAGGCTGTCGCATGTCGCACCTCTTTCAGTTTAGCAATTTTAGCTATTAAGAAGGGCTGGGGGGAAGTATATTACGCTTTTGCTTTTCCTCTCTCACACACGAAAACGGCCTCTTCTTGCCCTAAATTAGGCCCCATGTGGATGTGCTTTCTCTCTCTGCCTCTCGTTCCATGTGTGGGAGTTGATGGCATCAACTTTATGAAATCTCAGCACATGCCAAGAACAGCTGGAGAAGTTTAAACAAGTTCTGGGTGAGGTGAGTTTCATGGGCTGGGCAAGGACTGAAATTAGCCGTGCTATCATGGCTAGCTGCCATCCCAGGAGTATCGAACATGGCATGCCACATGCAAGGCCTCTCTGCCCGCTCGGATGGCAGGTTCTCTCCGTGCAAATAAGGAAAGGAAAGTTGCGTTCTGCCACCCCCGGTGACATGCAAATAGGGACACGGCGCAGCTCAGCCCACATTTCGTTAACAGCGGAATGTTTTTCAAAGGCAAAGGGGTGTGCGGGTTTCTCTTGGTGTGTGTGTGAGAGAGATTTTGGTAAAATTAGAGTAGGGGTTGTCAACCTGGTCCCTACCGCCCACTAGTGGGTGTTTCAGGATTCTAGGTGGGCGGTAGGGGGTTCTATGGCACAAACTGAATCCTTCTTCCATTGAGCACTGGTGAGTGGCAGTGGCAGAGGAAGGGGGTGCGGGGGTGTGGCCCACCCTGGGTGTCATCACTGGTGTTTTTTTTTGGACAAAATGAGTTTTTAAAAATAAATAAATAAATAAATTGGGCTCACAAAACTTTTTAGGAGTGACGTGCTGGCCCCAACAACATCAAACATACCATCTCAGGAATATTTAATTGCTCATCGTCTAACATTGTGTATGCCATCAAATGCCAACAGTGCCCTTCAGCTCTCTATATTGGACAAACAGGCCAAACCCTACGCCAAAGGATAAATGGACATAAATCTGACACCAGGAATCACAAGACAGAGAAACCAGTAGGAGAACACTTCAATCTCCCAGGACACTCTATACAAGATCTCAAAGTAGCTGTCTTATTGCAAAGGAATTTCAGAAATAGACTGGAAAGAGAAGTTGCTGAATTGCAACTCATTACCAAGCTTAAAACCATGGAGAGACCTGGTCTGAATAAAGACATTGGATTCTTATCTCATTATACATGACAAAGCTATTTTTAACCTTCTCACCCCTTGCTTTTTCCTGTAAGACTAATTGCAGTCGTTAACAGTCGTCAACAGGTTTACCACAGCTATCAGCCTATCACCCATTCCCACCACCCTTCTGAGTAATACCCCTCCCCACCCTCTCACTATATATAAGGGTCTGGTGACTTCTGTTTCAGTGTATCTGAAGAAGTGTGCATGCACACGAAAGCTCATACCAAGAACAAACTTAGTTGGTCTCTAAGGCAGCGTTTCCCAACCGGTGTGCCGCGGCACAGTAGTGTGCCGCAAGACACCGGCTGCTGTTCCGCGGCTTCTTTCCCCCTCCGGGCGCGCCGCTTCCGGTGGGCGCGGGCGGGGCGACCGGCGGTGCCCTGGGCCGCTTCTGGGTCGGTCTGGGTGGCTGGCGCCGCGTCACCTCGGCTCCGCTTCTCGCTCGCCGGCCGCCGCGGGCTGCCGGGCGCTTCGCCTGCTGCCTCTGCCGCGGTCGGGGACGGGCGGGAGGTGCCGGTGCCGCCGGGCTCGCTCGGGGCCGGCTGAAGGTGCTGCCGGGGGGCTGGGCGCGGGAGGCGGAGGGGGGGCGGGCGCTTGGCCCGCCGATCTCCCGCTCCGTTTTCGCCCGCCTGGGTCCTTCCCCTCCCTCCCGCCAGGGCGCGCGGACACCCCGCCCCCCGGGTGGTGTGCCACGAGATTTTTTTCGTGGGGCAGGTGTGCCGTTGCCCCAAGGAGGTTGAAAAACACTGCTCTAAGGTGCTACTGGAAGGAATTTTTTTATTTTTTACTTTGTGGTGGCTTAGGCGCTTGCAGGTTCTGCGGTGCCTGAAATGGCAGCTTGGGACTTGCGTCTACCTACTGCCTCTCCCTCAGCTGCCCTACAGCTGAGGGGGAGGCGGCAGAGAGGCTGCAAGCATTGGAGAGGCTCGCCTCGCCCCCATGGGTGGATCGCCATGCCCCCATGGGCGCAGATTGCCCCGCCCCTGGCTGCAGGACACGCCCCCGCACCAGGCACCCAAAACTTTACCATCAAGAAAGATGCATTAGTGGGCGGTAGGTATAAAAAGGTTGGCTACCCCTGAATTAGAGGGAAATCATGAGATAGAACTTGTGGGTTTTATGCAGAGCTTCCTTTCTACCCTCCCCTCTTAATTTGAGCACCGGAGGCAAGGATCCTCTGTCTGAAGGGCTGCGCAGCCCAACTCCAGTTGAAAGCTAAGGAACCATCACACAGGAGAGCAGATTGGTCCTTGAAGTTGCCCATTGACAGCAGCACTTTAACAATGAAACTGAGCAGGCCGGCACAAAGATCCCCTGGTCACAGTGTTCCCTCCTGTGATGCAATGTATTGCGATCTTATTTAAATTAGACTAATGATTGCACTACTTACTTTTCCATTTGTATCTGCACCTATAAACCAGCACACACAAATTTGTGCCCTGTTTTGCCCTTTCAATGGGCAGGGGTTGCCTTTCCTCTGCTTCCGGAAATGCGTAAGTGGCTGCCCTAGACAATATGCATATCCACCCCCCATTTAGTGGTTTGACTTTTAGTGACTTGGGGGAAGGAGCTGAATTCTGGACAATAACAACTCTCCACGGCGAATTTAGGGGTAGACTAGGGACAGCGAACGGTGTGCTCTGTTTGTCGAATGGCATAATGAAATGAAGCTATCTTGCACATATGGAAGAGAATTTCTGAGATGTGCAGAATCCAGGAAGTTTGTTTGTTTATTATTTAAGCTATAAAATAGAGTATTGAAGTGGTTGAAGCTACAGTAGATCATCACTCCTCTTCATAATGAACTCAGGTGGTGAGCACCAACAGGCCAGCGGCCCAGACAATTCCGCTGAGAAACAAAAGAGGCTCAAGGAAACCCTGAGATTGCATAAACCAAGAAACCAGGGGGAGTGAAAAGAGTATCTTGGGAAGGAGGTGGCTGGCTGGCTGGCAATCTGAAGAGGAACAGCCCTGCTAAGAGGTGAATACACAGCGTTGCAGATTCCACTTCCCCCGTACAGTGAACTCAGGTGGTTGAGTGGAAACAGGACTGGAGTCAACCAAAACATGATCTCTGAGAAGCAAGAGGGAGCTATCAGCAAACTCAGGTGAAATCCAAGGTATGCAGAAGTTTAAAACATAAAAGAGGATCAGCCTCCCCACAAACAGCTGAAAGGGAACTGAGTATGGTCTGTGGCTTCCAGAAGCAGCAGAATGCCATCAGTTGACATGCGGCGATAAAGAGAGGTACCCCCCTCCACACACACATGGAGGGATGGCCTGACTTTTAGCATGCTAGACACGCTCAGAAAGCAGAGGCTCCAAAATTGGCTAGGGACATGAGTACTTTTGGAAAGTGGAGGGGAAATGAATTATAAGTGGCTTTTCAGATGGCTTTCCAAGAGAGCAAGGAAGGTCCCAATCCATACTGTACATCTAAAATACTCTTATCCCACTTTAAAAGTCATGGCTTTCTCCAAAGAATCCCAGAAACTGTAGCTGGTTAAGGGTGCTAACCTGCCCTGCCCAGCACCCTAACAAACTATGGTTCCCAGGATTCTCCATGAATATTAAAGTGGTATAGGTAAAGGTAAAGGGACCCCTGACCATTAGGTCCAGTCGTGACTGACTCTGGGGTTGCGGCGCTCATCTCGCTTTACTGGCCGAGGGAGCCGGCATACAGCTTCTGGGTCATGTGGCCAGCATGACAAAGCCGCTTCTGGCGAACCAGAGAAGCACATGGAAACGCCATTTACCTTTCCGCCGGAGCGGTACCTATTTATCTACTTGCACTTTGACGTGCTTTCGAACTGCTAGGTTGACAGGAGCTGGGACCAAGCAATGGGTGCTCACCCTGTCGTGGGGATTTGAACTGCCGACCTTCTGATCGGCAAGCCCTAGGCTCTGTGGTTTAACCCACAGCGCCACCCGCGTCCCATTATACCACATACATTAAAGTGGTATAAGAGTGCTTTAAATGTATGGGTGTGAATGTGACTGAAGAAGGTGCCCACACACATACCCCATCTTCTGAAGGAAGAGGACCAAAGTGGACCAAAGCACTACCCATCACCCATCCAAATGACTTAATTCTAAGTCCCATTGCTACTTTGGTTGCTCACACGCACCCCTTCGTGGGCTCGGTGAAGGAGGCAGGAGAGCTGATGACACCAAGCAGTCAAGAATCCCACAAGCCACCCATTGCCAACCCCTAGGGTTGCATCCAATGTCCTGCTCAGAGTAGACCTATTGAAATGTATGGACCTGACTAACGTAGGTCCAGTAATTTCAATGGATCTATACTCTATCTGACTGAGGAATGGTTACATGAGGTCAAGATTGCTATAGGGGGTGTATTCAGGGCTGATGGATCCACCATCATGTTTGCGGGTCACTGAAACACCTTGAGGCAGGGATTTTCCATTTTATTGCACCTTCTATTACACCGCAGGCCTTGCTAGTGCTGCAATAATAAAAAGGTTCCCCCCTTTGCATTTTATCTCACCTTTCTTCCACCATAATACCTAAGGTGGTGTACATGTTCTCAGGTGGCCACCCACTCTGGTGAATTAACAACAACAATAATAATCCTATATAATAAAGTTGCTGTGTCCCTGCGTCCGTTCCGTGCGTCACGGAATTGCGCTACTGCACATGTCCGTGTCCCACACGGACGCAGGGATTGGAGTGGGCGGAGAGGGGGGCGTGTCCGCGAGGCAGCGGCGGCGCACGCGCGGTGTCAGTTGCGCCAGCGCCGCTGCCTCGCACGGACGCAGAGGGCCGCCCCATCCTCACCGCCGCTACCGCCGCTGCTACAGCCGCCCCCGGGCAAAACGAAGAAGGGGGAGGGAGCCCCTCTCCACCCCCCAGCGGCTGCTGTTCTGCCTCCTCCTGCCTCCTCCTCCTCTAGCACCCGTTATTGAACGGGCTAACTTCAACTACTAATAATAATAAGTTTATGAATTGGGCAGAGAGCATGATATCAATGTTACCAGTGCATTGCTAGAAGCACAAGGGAGGCTGAAGGCTGGATCTGCATAGAAGTGGAAAGGAAAGACAGTGAAGCTGACAAATCAGGAATAGGTCAGTTTTCCTAAGTTTTCAGTTGTTGCACAGAATGAAGAAACAGAACACAATCTAAATCACACACACACATTCCCCATAAGTTTCTATTGTTGTTGTTGTTTAGTCGTATCCGACTCTTCGAGACCCCATGGACCAGAGCACGCCAGGCACTCCTGCCTTTCACTGCCTCCCGCAGTTTGGTCAGACTCATGTTGGTAGCTTCGAGAACACTGTCCAACCATCTTGTCCCCTGTCGTCCCCTTCTCCTTGTGCCCTCCATCTTTCCCAACATCAGGGTCTTTTTCAAGGGTGTCTTCTCTCGGAGCCTCAGCTTCAGGATCTGTCCTTCCAGTGAGCACTCCGGGCTGATTTCCTTAAGAATCACTGCCTTGTCGTGGCAAAGGGGCTTGAATAACTCAGGGAAGCTATGGAAAGGTCAAGATGGACAGGTCATAGTGGAGAGTTTAGACCAAATGTGATCCACCTGGAGGAGGAACTGGCAAGCCACTCCAGTATCCCTGCCAAGAAAACTCCATGGACAAAGACAACAGGCATATAAAAGTTTCTATTAGTTCTGCAGAATACCTGCCATGTTTTTCCAAATCGGAACTGCATAGTAGCTTTGGGGAGAGGGATACAGACCAGGAAAACTGTATAGGCTAATAGGGTAAAACGTCATCTCTCCCCTATTTTCAAAGCAGATGGGTCCAGCTGCTGATTAGCTTTTTGTTTCTTTAAATGGAGATACTGACCATGGTTCTACCTGCCACATCCTCTCAGGTACATGTTTGCTGATGTTCTTCCTTAAAGGCATAGGAGCCCTGTTTGGTGTTGCATGCAGGCATTCACCCCCTCTTTAGCCCGGGTGGGGAAATGCGTTTAATCCTAATTTTTACAAAAATCCCGGGGTGGTATGGTATATCTCGATTGCTGCTTAGGCAAAATTGTTCTGGCTTCAGTTAAGGACATCTGTGAAGCAATGCAGCCGGTTAATATTGGGATTAGCTAAATTTCCTCCCAAGCGTTTGCGGCATTTAAATTGATATAGGGGGAGGCTTTTTCCTTAGCCAAGGAAAAACAAATGTTAATGATGGTTTTAAATGCCACCATAAACACCCCACCTGAAGCCTGGCCTGAAGGGAGGATGTGTTCTCATATGGCAATGTAGACCTAAGCGAAACCCTAGAGCCTAGAATTTAGGATTTCATGTTTTCCAGGTCTAATCACCAGCTTCTCCATGGCTATTTGCCAACACGTCTTTTGGCAATTTCATTTCATTTGCTACAAACACACACACACACACACACACACACACACACACACACACAGACACACGCACGCATATCTCTGCCAACAATATTTCCTTGTCTCTCTCTTGAAGTTTATTGGGTCTTTTTGGGAAAGTCACTCTGGGTGGCTTTGCATGTGCTCTTACTTCCCCTAGAGTAGTGAGTTTGGATATGTGTACTATTTTGCGGGACCCAGGTGGCGCTGTGATCTAAACCACAGAGCCTAGGGCTTGCTGATCAGAAGGTTGGCGGTTCGAATCCCCGCGACAGGGTGAGCTCCCGTTGCTCGGTCCCAGCTTCTGCCCACCTAGCAGTTCGAAAGCACATCAAAGTGCAAGTAGATAAATACCACTAAGTACCATTCCAGCGGGAAGGTAAACGGCGTTTCCGTGCGCTGCTCTGGTTCGCCAGAAGCGGCTTTGTCATGCTGGCCACATGACCCGGAAGCTGTATGCCGGCTCCCTCGGCCAATAATGCAAGATGAGCGCCGCAACCCCAGAGTCAGACACGACTGGACCAAATGGTCAGGGGTCCCTTTACCTTTACATTACTATTTTGCACTTCGTAAAGGAAATATTTGACCGGGCATGAAAAGACTGCATGCCTACGGAAGAGGACCTCACTCAGGGATTCTCTTCGGATGGTTCCACCATCCACCTGTCAGTTACCCGACATCATCCCACCCTGACTCAGTTGTTTCACTGCATGCATTTGGTGCCACATCTCACTTGTGACGGTTCCTTTGCAGGCACAGTTTGCATTTCGATCTGTTTAAACGCAAGCTGTGCTGCTGGGTTGGATCCCTTCCGGAGCTCCCATCCGTCTATCCCTCACCTGATGTCATGTGAAGTCCCAACTGTTCCTTTGCAAGCATGGCTGGCAATTCAGCACCATTTAAACGGGGCACCAGAGGTCGTATCTTCTCAGGAGCTCCCAAATATAGGATGCTGCCTTATACTGAATTCATAGCTGTCAACTTTCAGATTTGAAAATAAGGGATTTCCCCCCAAACTTTCGGATTTGAAAATAAGGGATGCCGCGAGGGCGGTGCAATGGCACCAAGTAGCCTCGCCACCCTGCGCTCCAGAGGCTGCGCGCGAACGGGTGAGCGAAAGAGCGAGCGCATAGACAGCAGACAGGCTGGCTGTCTGGTTGGGTGTGAGGGTCTGGCTGCACAAGGCATGCAAGCTCCGCCCCCAGTCAGTCTCAGACTCCTTATTGGCAGCCGAGCAACGCAGCTGAGGAGCCTCCCTGGCCGGCAGTGAGGGAGAGGAGCTGCTTACTTTGAAATTCGGGAAATTTAAGGGATATCAACAATCTGGGATAGCAGTGGGAAACGGCATTGGAATAAGGGAGTTTCCCGCCAAAAAAGGGAGGGTTGACAGCTATGACTGAATTAGACCTTCGGTCCATCTAGCGCAGCCTTGTCGTTTCTGAATAACAGCAATTCTCCAAGGTTTCAGACAGGGGTCTTACCCAGTTCTACCTAGAGACTGAATCTGGGACCTTCTGCATGTAAAACACATGCCCTACTGCTGACAGATGCTAACTTTGTGGATGCTGAAACCACACAGGAAGGATAAGACACTGCAAAATTAGTATGCAGTCTCCAGACTGGCTTTGATAGCTTGGGAATGTCTACGGCGCATATTTAAACCTGTGTCAGTGGCTGCTCTCAAACAAGAAACACGGGTAATAGAGTTCCGTGGATCTCAGAGGGGAAGGATCCCAAAGGATTTTTTAAAGCAGAAGTTAAACCGTTTTCAAACTACCTCCAGGATGGCTTGAATATGTGCGATTTTAAAGTCAAGGTGAAAACAGCCCTTGTTCTAGAGCCTGTCCCCTCTTGCAGTTCTGGAGTGCAGTTTGCCAGTTCTGGTATGGCTGCCAATATCTGAAAACAATGAAGACTCCAGTGTCTTTAATAGCTGTGAGTCAAAGCGCTGGTATTTATTATTTTAATTTGCCTGAAGGAAAATTTAATTATACAGACTGGAATGCAGTGCTAAAATGTCCATGGCAAGATAAACGCACCCATCCAGGCCAAACTCTCCCCCCCCCAGGGAATAGTGGCAGGGCCCCCTTGGTCCTGTGACCCACACTCATTTCTCAGCTTGCGCCAATCGATAAGGCTCCAGGTCTACCGCCTGGCTAACACCTAGGGGCGATCAGGGAGGGAACAAGGAGGAGTAGCAGCAGCAGCGGCTGCCTCGTTTCTTCCCACATCAGGAGATTTTAAGGTGTGTGTGACTGTTCTCCACATTGCAGCCTAGCAAATCTAAACACTTGCTGGTGTAGAAAGATTGTAAAAACTCTTTAACAGGCCCTAAGAAAACACAGTCATTGTGAGGATTAGATGGCTGTAAAGGGGGATTAGACAAATGCACGGAGTGTAACAAGTAGTCATTATAGTTACATGCAACCTCCTGGTTCGGAGGCATTACACCGCTGAGTACTCGCTGCTGGCGAGCAAAACAACAGGACAGAGCTCATGCCTCAGGTGCTCCTTGGAGGCTTCCCAAAGGCATCTGGTTCTCCGTGACAGGAAACAGGATGCCGGACAACCTGTTTGTTTGGAATTCATCCTGATCGGCTTGTACATGAGCACATCTAAAGCACACAACTCCCCTTCCCCCAAGAATCCTGAGAACTGTAGCTCGCCATCCACAAAACCATAATCCCCAGAACCCTGGGAATACTACAGCTCCCAAAATTCTTTAGGGGAAGTCATGTGCTTTAAATGCGCCCATGGGATGTGCATGCAGCGGTTGCCTGGTCGTTCCTGAGCATTCCTTTTGATTCATGCGAGGAGAGGTATTGAGCAAAGGTTACCCTACATTTCCCCCATCACTTTCCTAAACAGCTTTGGCTCTCTATACCTGAAGGAGCATTTCTACCCCCATCGTTCAGCCCGGACACTGAGGTCCAGTGCTGAGGGCCTTCTGGCAGTTCCCTCATTGCGAGAGTTGAGGTTACAGGGGCCTTTTGGGTAGTGGCACCCGCCTTGTGGAACGCCCTCACAGCAGATGTCAAACAGCTATGTGATTTTTAAAAGACATCTGAAGGCACCGCTGTTCAGGGAAGTTTTTAGTGTTTGATGTTGTATTGCATTTTTACTATATTTTGTTGGAAGCAGGCAAAGAGTGACTGGGGCAGCCCAGTCAGATGGGTGGCATATAAATAAGAAGAAGAAAAAGAAGAAGAGGAGGAGGAGGAGGAGGAAGAAGAAGAAGAAGTCTCGGCATGTTGCACAACAACCCCAAGACAACTCAAATGTGCCAGTATGTGACTGAATCCCACCTAAAAATAGTGCCCTGGAAGTTTCAGGAAGTTTATACAGGAGGAAACTGAAACTTGCTCCTTCTCCCATTATAGAAATGTAGTGTGGCTATATTAAAGGTACATGACACAAGCAGGTATCCTGTACCTTACGGACAAACTTATTTGCCAACGCACGTTTTATGGCCCCTGGTTAGATCAGAGCCATCTACGGAAATTTCATTTTGCTGGTTTAAATTTGTCTGCACTCAACATCCAAGCAAAGCTTCAGGGTTTGGTTGGTGTCCAACAGCCACTTATCCCCATGGCAGAGGGCTTAGTTCATGAACCAGACCCTAGAGGATTCTCACAGTCCTAATTGTTGTTGTCATAATTAAAAACAAAACACTAATGAAGCACCATAAAAGGCAGAGGTGCTTTGAAAACGAGACAAGGCACGTTCCCTGCCCCGAAGAACCCAGCAGCTGAATAGGCCCAAACATTGAGGTGCCAAGATGAGATAGCAGGCCACAGCCGAAGAGAAAATGGAAAGGTGTGGCACTCTTATATAGTTATTTCCTTTGCTTTTATCGTACTTAAATGCTGTTGGGAAACATCACTTGGAGAGATCTTGGACAGGGTGGGTAGTAACAAAAACATGGAGATCTAGTGATGGCTTGAACAGAAGGTTCATGGTGTTCCATACCTTTGCATGGGAGAACTTACCTGGAAGGAAGCATAATAAAAGAAACAAGCGCTTCTGAGCATCTGCAGTGGATTTAGAGGTTTAGATCTGAAGTTTGCACTTGCATTCCCTCCAACATTTCTCCAATGAAAATAGGGACATCCTAAACAACAACAACAATAACACCCACCCACCCATCTAACTGGGTTGTCCCAGCCACTCTGGGAGGCTTTCAACATATATAGAATTATAATAAAATATTAATCATTTAAAAGACTTCCCTATACAGGGCTGCCTTCAGGTGTCTTCTAAAGGTTGTATAGTGACTTATCTCCCTGGCTCGAGAGTCACACAAAATGTATCATGACTCTGTACACTTTTGATAGAATATGTTCTGGTGAAGTGGGATATGAGAGAAGGCAATGCATGCTAAGGGACAAGGGTGGCGCTGTGGTCTAAACTACAGAGCCTAGGGCTTGCCAATAGAAGGTTGGCGGTTTGAATCCCTCCTGTGGCTCGGTCCCAGCTCCTGCCAACCTAGCAGTTCGAAAGCACGTCAAAGTGCAAGTAGATAAATAGGTACCGATCCAGCGGGAAGGTAAAGGTGTTTCAGTGCGCTGCTCTGGTTCTCCAGAAGCGGCTTAGTCATGCTGGTCACATGACATGGAAGCTGTACGCCGGCTCCCTCGGCCACTAAAGCGAGATGAGCGCCGCAACCCCAGAGTCGTCCACGACTGGACCTAACAGTCAGGGGTCCCTTTAATGCATGTTAAGCAAAGATACAGCGCTAAGTTAATTGCCCCCAAACCCACCCTCCCATTCTGAAGAACAAGGCTTCAGAATGTGCCATTAATCTGTTGCAGAAAATTATCTTGGACCTTAAATTAGGAAGCTGCCTTACCCTGAGTCATATCATTGATCCATCTACCTCAGTACACTGACTGGCAGCAGCTCTGCAGAGTTTCAGCCTAGGGATGCAAGAAGCCATTGTTTTCTGTTCCACGCTGTAAAATGTGACATCCAGTACTCTGGCTATGTATGCACTATACCTTTAAATCACATTTGGAGCACTTCCTTTCCCTCACAGAATTCTGAGCACTGTATTTCACCTCTCTGAGCAACCCATAGCAAACTACAGCACCCAGAATTCTTTGAGGGAAAGAACATGCTTCAAATGTGCTTTAAAGATATTGAGCACGCACAGCCACTGCTTCTGTTCTGCTGCAATTCGCCTTCTGCCAATCCATTGCCCCATCCCATTCATTTCAGTGCAAACGAAACACAGGACAAATGGGGACAGGGAGATATAATCAATTATGTATTGTCTGCAGATTAAAGCAACAACGTCAGCTAATACTGATTGCATTCCCTGGATTGATTTCCATTCCAGACATGGGGCAGATAAGTGGACACCTGCAATTTCTAATCCTGTTTCCCTATTCCCTGATATCCCTATTTTAAACAGGGGAACTTCCTGGTTCTAGCTGAAAATGCCAGGGATCAAACTTGAGACTTCCTGTAGGCACTGAGCTATGAGACTGGGGACCAATTTTAATCCACTTTGTACCTCCCACTTGATTGACAGAGGCACTGTATGTTCCTGAAGCTACATTACAGGTGTCACTCAACAAATGCAACCTTTCTCGTTGCTGCTTGATGTTTTCTTGCTGTTATTGTTGCTGCTGCTGCTGCTTAAAGGCACAAAGCGTCTGTTCCAAGAAGAGGTGGCAAATGTAAGGCTACCAGATTTTTTTCAATGAATCCGGGGACACTTCTCAACTTCCTACTAAATAGATGGATTTTGTCAGGTGACTGATTTGTAAATCTGGGGACTGTCCCCGGGAAACGGGGATGTCTGGTGACCTTAGGCAAACGTCATATTATATTTTAAAATGATTTATTTTCCAAGCATTCGGCAAGAGGGGGGAAAGGGATGGTTGTCTCTGGGTCTGGAATAATAGTGAATAGTAAGAATCTGTGGTAAGGCAGTAAAATTCCAGTTCGCCCTATCTTGATGATCTGGTTAGTGCTAGGGCATTAGGGAGCTGTATTCAGCCTGAGGACAGACTCGCCCAGAAAGCCCCAGCATCAACACACCCTTGTGTACGCCCAGCAGCATCCCTGACAACACCTCTTTCAAAACAAAACAAGAGACCAGTCATCCCTTCGGTCCCTTTGTGTTCTTGTACACGTGACAGACTGCCTGGACAAGCCAGGAGTTCCTGGATCTCTCAGCTGGAGGAAATGTAATTCCCCTCAATCAAACAAAGAAATGATGGGACATTGATTTAGAGCAGGTAAAAAGGTAAAGGTAAAGGACCCCTGAACGGTTAAGTCCAGTCAAAGGCAACTATGGGGTTGCGGCGCTCATCTCGCTTTCAGGCCGAGGGAGCCGGCGTTTGTCCACGGACAGCTTTCAGGGTGATGTGGCCAGCATGACACATTCTGGTGCAATGCAGCACCGTGACAGAATCCAGAGCACACGGAAATGCCGTTTACCTTCCCACCGCAGCGGTACCTATTTATCTACTTGCACTGGTGTGCTTTCGAACTGCTAGGTTGGCAGGAGCAGGGACAGAGCAATGGGAGCTCACCCCATTGCGGGGATTCGAACCGCTGACCTTCTGGTCGGCAAGCCCAAGAGGCTCAGTGGTTTAGACCACAGTGCCACCCGCATCCATAGTTGCCTTTGACTGGACTTAACCATCCAGGAGTCCTTTACCTTACCTTTGATTTAGACCAGCTGCAAGACACACACACAGAGAGAGAGAGAGAGAGAAAGAGAGAGAGAGGGAGAGAGGCCGCTTCTGGACAACTTTTTACTGAGCATTTGTCGCGATATTTTTCCAGGGAGGTTAGATAGCATTGCATCATGCTATCCCACACTTTTCAGCACGTTTTCCCCCGCACTTTCCTTATCACGAAACGTCCAATCATTTGGAGAAACGGGCTTGTTGCACAACAAGGGTTCCAAATCAGCTTTGGTTGTGCAACCCGAACTTGTCAGTATGAGACAGAATCCCAGTGCAAAACAGCGACAGAGATTCTCCCAAACACTCAGTGTCTCCCAAACAGAGATTCTCAGAGCTTTATCTCCAGGTTAGAGTGAGCTGACACGGTGCTTAACGTAGGACTTCTATTTTGTTTGTAGGTTACAGATCCCGGAAGAGATCCAGTGAGCTACCCATCCCAGTCCACTACCAGCTAATGCAAGGTCTGTGGCCGTGTACACACCATACATTCAATGCACTTTGCTTCTTCCTGGGAATCCTGGGAACTGTAGTTTACCCCTCGAGAAAAAGTCATGCTTTATTCATAACCCGACAGTTAGGATTTTTTTGTAGTCTGGAACACTTTTAAAAAGGATGCCAAGACCTTTGCTGTCCACCTGTGCTATAAGGCATCAGAGACGAGAAGTGAAGAGAACCAAGACTGTTCCATGGATTCTGCTGAAGGACCATTTATTGGCAATCTGGCAATTTATTGTCAATTTGGTGCTGTTCAAGCTTGCAAGTTTTATACAGTATTATTTCCCTCCCCCGTTTAATTTGGATTTATTGTTTCTGCAGAAAATTCAGTGACACCAGAAACAGTAAATCTAGATTCAAGCAGGGTGGTCGAGGTTGGGAGGAGAGAATATGAGATGGCAATTGGATTAGGATGACATCACATGACGCTGTGCAGAGCCGGCATGCACAAGCAGCTCGCAACAGGTATTTGAGCTTGCTTTTCTCTCTCTTTCCTCCCCACCCCCATTTCCTTTTATGTCTTTTAGACTGGAAGACTGAGAGTAGGGACTCTCTTGCCTTTTTAAAAATTGATTATATGTAAGCGGGTGGCGCTGTGGGTTAAACCACAGAGCCTAGGGCTTGCTGATCAGAAGGTCGGCGGTTCGAATCCCTGCGACAGGGTGAGCTCCCATTGCTTGGTCCCAGCTCCTGCCAACCTAGCAGTTTGAAAGCACGTCAAAGTGCAAGTAGATAAATAGGTACCGCTCCAGCAGGAAAGTAAACAACGTTTCCGTGTGCTGCTCTGGTTCGCCAGAAGCGGCTTAGTCATGCTGGCCACATGACCTGGAAGCTGTACGCCAGCTCCCTCGGCCAGTAAAGCGAGATGAGCGCCGCAACCCCAGAGTCGGTCACGACTGGACCTAATGGTCAGGGGTCCTTTTACCTTTACCTTAAGCCACCCTAGATGCCCTTTTGACTGAAGAGGAGGACAAAAAAGCTTTAAAACCAACCAACCAACCAACCAACCAACCAACCAACCCAAACATTATCTGAAGGCTCCAGCACTTCTCACCTCTCATGGAGCCATCTTTTTTTGGGTTTCACAATCCTTACCTATTTTACATCTCCAGTCTCTCCCATTAGCTGCTGCTCATAATCTCTTTGAATAGCTTCCTTCTCTCCCTGCCCCCACCCTGCGTTTTTATTCCTCTTTCTCTCTTCCTGGTGGATGTCACACTATTCCCAGTGACTGGACTGTCTCTGCCCTGGTACCCTCTTCCAGAGGCAGCTGCTCACTCCCCCCCCCCAATAGTATGGCCGGCCCAACTCAGGTCCAAACTAGGTGTGACATTGCACATGTCATTAGCCCTTTCATGATTGTGTTCCATGTTGTGTGGCCTGGGTGGATTGGATCAGGACTGTGGTATGATGGGAGGGGGCTTTAACCCTTTCCCAGCAGTGTCGAGCTCAATGGACCAATGGTCTGTCTCAGTGTGAGGCTGTCTCCCATGTTCCTAAACAGCACTGGGAAAAAACCGGATCCTGACTCGAGCATGTGGGGAGGAAAGCTTTAACTCTTTCCTTTTCCCAGAGTCCCAATCCGAATTGGCTCTTGGTTCCACTGGAACTAATGGACGCCTTCCTCCAGCATATGTGAGGGGGGACCCAGTTCAGATCACAGCATTGGTAAAGGGTTAAAGCCCCCCTAGCCTCATGCCATAGTCCTGATCCAGTTTGCTTCCCCCTCCCAGGCTGCTATTTGTCCTAAAAACTCACACACGTCACGTAAGGGTTAATGATGCCGGCCAGCCCATGAGGCAAGGTGAGGCAGCCGCCTCAGGTGGCACCTCCCAAGGGGCGGAAGCCCTGTTCTGCCGCCCAGCTATGTCTCTGCTCTCCCTGGCCTCTAAGGTTAGAGAGGGTTTGGTGACAAAGCTCTGCGAATGCCTCCCCTCCTTCTTTCTTTCCGAGTCAGCTGCAGGGGAGGCATTCCACCTCCCAGCTTTGAAAGCAGGCTGGTTTCACCCACCCCCTGTGACTTGGCAGGGCTTTGCATCAGCTTCTCCTTCAGGAGAAGCCAGCACAAAGCCCCACTACAACACTAGGTTGGGGGTGGGGTCTGGAAATGCTCCCTCCCCAGCTGGTGGGGAGACCCCACGAGGCCTTCTTGAAGGGGCAGCAGTGGAGCGTTTTGCCTCAGGTGCCAAAATGCCTTGGGCCACCCCTGCAGTTGACGCCGTGTTGAGTTCCACAATCAACCTGAATCTTCGTTGCAGCATGTTGTTCCTCCCTTATCTTCCTTACAGTTCGGAGATTTGTCAGGCACTGATTAGCAGGATCTCATTTACTACTCCTTCTTCCTCTTTCTACTGGCTCTGTCTCTAGCCCATGCCCTCCCTTCCTGCTGATGGAATGATAGTCACCATGATGCTCCCACTCAAATAGCTGCCCTTATCACATTCTTTCAAAAATAATAATAATCTCCCTCTCTTTGGAAGATTACCAATGGGTGCACGTATAAATAAGAGATCAGTGTACTCTTCAGTTTGATGAATATCTTCTTTTCTGTTCCTTTTCCTTTGCAACTTATCCAAGAATGTAGCAGTTGTGGGATATTCCTGCAGAAAACGTAAGTAGATGCAGAAAGATCCAGGAGACTGTAGCGTAAGGATGCTTTCTCAGCATGCTCAGGCTGGAAAGAGTCATCATGAGAGGTTCCCCCACCCTGAGAATTTAAGATGTGGTGATAGATGGATTATTGGAGAAGCTGAGTCTGTTCCAAGACCAATTATTCGTTCAGCTTCATGTCTACGGAGAAAGCTTTGCATCAGCACAGAACCCATGTGGTTGTAGTGGTTAGAGTATTGGGCTAGGACCTGGGAGACCAGGGTTCAAATCCCCACTCAGCCATGAAGCTCGAGCCAGTCACATGCTCTTAGCCTAGCCGACCTCACAGGGTTGTTGTGAGGATAAAATGGGGAGGAGGAGAACTATGTATGTCTCCTTGAGCTCCCTGGAGGAAGGCCAGGATCTAAATGTAATAGATAAGCAAATCATTGCTGATTTCAAAAAGTTGTCAGATACTTTCAATCAGCACCAGCTCCAGGATGTCCGTAGCTCTGTAGCAGTAGAGCCTGGGAGCCCCATTAACCTGGAAGAGGTGGGGGCATGAAACCATGCCACCTTTCTGAATGTTTTCAGCGTCCCAGGTAGGGAAGGAGGAAAAACTTTCCAAAACAATATGAGAAGTGAAGCACAAGTATTCTTCTAAATTCACACCAGTCTGAATTTTGCAGTGCAATTTGCCAGTCGAGTAACGCATACAAAAAAAGCAGATACTGGTGTAAAGTGTGCACATTAACGAGAATAGCATATAAAGTTTATTGTTTTAGGAAAAGTGGATTTGCAAAATTGTGCGCACTAGGCAAAATTGCACAATGGGTGTATTAGCGGGAGAAGTTCACATTAAAATGCTGTTGGATTTTAGTGAGGATGTGGGGTTTGGGAATCACAAGCTGGTGTGAAAATATGGAGATCTGAATTGAAGGCTGGAGAAAATAAGAGAAACTGAAATGGGCAGATTTGCCCATCTGTCCTTCCAGTGAGCACTCAGGGCTGATTTCCTTAAGAATTGATAGGTTTGATCTTCTTGCAGTCCATGGGACTCTCAAGAGTCTCCTCCAGCACCATAATTCAAAAGCATCAATTCTTCGGCGATCAGCCTAATTTATGGTCCAGCTCTCACTTCCATACTGTACATCACTACTGGGAAAACCATAGCTTTAACTATACGGACCTTTGTCGGCAAGGTGATGTCTCTGCTTTTTAAGATGCTGTCTAGGTTTGTCATTGCTTTTCTCCCAGGAAGCAGGCGTCTTCTAATTTTGTGACTGCTGTCACCATCTGCAGTGATCATGGAGCCCAAGAAAGTGAAATCTCTCACTGCCTCCATTTCTTCCCCTTCTATTTGCCAGGAGGTGATGGGACCAGTGGCCATGATCTTAGTTTTTTGATGTTGAGCTTCAGACCATATTTTCATATATTCAGACCCCGAGTTCTATGAGCTCTTATTCACGCTTGTCTCCTTCCGTGGGTTGGGAAGTGTGTACAGTGCTTTAATTCTTCGCATCTTTCTGCACCAGATGCCAATCAAACAACACTTGGTCTGAAACCAGTCACTAATTTGAATGTAATTGATACTTACCATCGGCCAAGAAAACCCCAAAACACGTTTACGAGCCTTGGCACAGACACGAAGTTGGAAGAGGATAGGCTGACTTCAGCAGAAAATTACATCAAGCCCATAAAGTGCAATAAAGCAGAAGCATTTGCTGGTGGCAAGAGCAGGTGTAGCTCAGCAGGTATCACTGGAGGAGGCAGGCTTGCGTGTCAGCCCTGTTCTTATTCTGCCAGGAAAGCAGAAGTTTTTGGAGCTCTAACAGCTGAGAAGTAAGGCTGGCCACCCAGTCCTCCTTGCCTGCCCCTTGTCCAGGCTGTTAATTTCTAGCTGACCCAATGTATGGAGAATTCTCAGGTCTTTGAGTGTGAGTCAGAGCTGTCCTGCCCCATCTTCTCCCGACACCCCAGTGATGACGCTGAATCTCCCACACAGGCTTCTGAAGGTCCACAGATGACTCTTCCTGCCTGGGATTAGACCTTGCTGACGTTTCAGGATTCGCAAATTGTCTGGGGGTGTGAGAGAGACGGTGTCTCCTTACAATGGCTAGGTCAACCTGTCATCCCTCCTGGACCTGCGCAGTTACAGGATGACATAAGAATGCTGTTCCTTTCATCAGTGACCATCAGCTTCCCTTTTAGCGTCCTAATTTCTACCCATTCCCTGTTCTTAGGATCCCAGGCAGTGTACTGTACATGCCATACATGTAATAATAATAATAATAATAATAATAATAATAATAATAATAATAAATTTTATTTATACCCCGCCCTTCCCAGCCGAAACCGGGCTCAGGGTGGCTAACATCAATAAAATTACAATAAAGTATAAAAGAAAGAAAAAACCGTTAATTAAAATACAGGTTAAAATACAATTTAAAATTTAAAATGCCACTTCATTTATCGCCCATAATCAAAACCATAAGGGAAGGAAACATCAGACTGAGTCCAACCTGAAGGCCAGGTGGAACAGCTCTGTCTTGTAGGCCCTGAGGAAAGATGTCAAATCCCGCAGGGCCCTGGTCTCTTGTGACAGAGTGCCCTAGTTGAGACCAGTCTAACAATCTTGTGGCTCGGGACCTCCAAAATGTTGTTATTTGTGGACCTTAAGGTCCTCTGCGGGGGATACCAGGAGAGGCGGTCCCGTAGGTACGAGGGTCCTAGGCTGCATAGGGCTTTAAAGGTCAAAACCAGCACCTTAAACCTGATCCTGTACTCCACCGGGAGCCAGTGCAGCTGGTAAAGCACTGGATGAATGTGGTCCCGCGGCAAGGACCCCGTAAGGAGCCTCGCCGTGGCATTCTGCACCCGCTGGAGTTTCTGGGTCAGCTTCAAGGGCAGCCCCGCGTAGAGCGAGTTACAATAATCAAGCCTGGAGGTGACCGTCGCATGGATCACTGTGGCCAGATCAGGGCGAGAAAGGTAATGCATATGAGTCCCCCCAAATATTCCTTGGAACTGTCATTTGTTAAGAGTGCTGGGAATTTTAGCTCTGTAAGGGGTAAACTACAGATCCCACCATTTTTTTGGGGGGGGGGAACAATGTGCTTTTAATGTCCAGTGTGTACAGAGCCTCAGTGTGGATTGAAAATCATAGCATGTTTGCAGGACTTCTTTAAAAAATGAAAATGCAACTTAAGATGACAGAATATGCGGAACTAGCAGGTTTAACGTACAGAACAAGAGAGCAAGAAGAACATGTATTTAAAGAGGAGTGGAAACCTTTTGCTGAGTCTATGGAAAGTAACTGTACACAGTTGAAAATGCTGGCAGCACTAAGATAAATTCAACAGTTTTATTAATATTTGAGACTTTTACGATTGGAGAACTGACTATAATGGTTATTGCAAAATATGCAGGTATAGTAGATAAATATAGCGAACCATGGAAGGGGAAGGAGGAAAGTCATCGATTATATGGTATTATGCAAAATGTTTATTTTGAAATATTAAACTGAAAGTTTAATTAAAAAAATATTTTTTTAAAAAAATAGAAAAAAGTAGCACGGCATGTTGACTTAGTGAGCTAGCCCAGCACTAGGTCTATCACATGGGCTTCATTCATTTAGTTTAATTTTACTCCACTTTCCCCTTGAAAACAAAAACCAAAGCAGCTAAGACCATCATCCAAAAGACATAGCTGAAAAAAACAGTTGCTGGGAGAGGAAGAAGATTTCTACTCCTCCCATCTGTCTGGGTTGCCCCAGCCACTCTGGGCGGCTTCCAACACATAAAAACAAAATAAAACATCAAATATTCAAAACTTTAGAGGGCTCCTTTTAGATGTCTTCTAAAAGATGTATAGTTATTTATCTCCTTGATATCTGGTGGGAAGGTGTTGCACAGGGAGGAAGACCCTCTAACATCATGTCTTTATTTTATTTTATTTATTTTATAAAATAAAATGATCGCCCTTCATCCGTAGAACTCAGGGCAGTTCACAGCGTAAAAAAAATACAAGATAAAAATACAAAAAACTAAATAAAAATGAGAAGACGAACAAAGCAAACCAGTAACGCCCCCTCCCCTCCCACAAACACATTTTAAAGGATATAGGATGTCAGTCAGCCAAAGGCCTGGTTGAAGAGGAATGTTTTCACCTGGAACCTAATGATATATAAGGAAGGTGTCAGGAGAGCGTCCTCATCCCACAAATGGCGAGCCACTGCAGAAAAGCCCATTCTCGTGTTGCCACCTTCTGGATCTACTGGGCCTCATACTCTCCAGCTCAACATGGCCCTGATCCAGAAATCCCACATGAGTCATGTGATCCATGCAAGATCGCGGACCAGGGAAAAGCACATTTTCAGGCATAGCACCCAAAAACGTGTGTTTTGGGGTGGCGTGCAAGATTGCGTACCTGGAAAAACACGTGTGATTTCCCCCTTCCCTCCATACACTGCCGTTCTAGAAGGTTTAGGCTTATGAAATGTACATATCGCTTCTTACTAAGGAAATCTCCGAAGAGATTTGCAACCAGAGAAAGATTCAGTAATGCAATACAATATTCTCCCCCCCCAAATGTACAATAATGAGCATTGTTAACAACATAGAATACCGTATCAGAAAAGCGTTCGTCCCCCATCATAACTATCCCACGCTGGCTAACATGAATACCAAAACAAGGACAAACATACAATCATTGGTACTGCACAAACTCCCAGGAAAACAGAAGCAAAAGAATTATGGAGAAAATGGCATCATTGTCAACAGGACCTGTCAACAGGTTTGCCGTGATGACACTGATGCCAGACTCTCCTCCTCCTCCTCCTCCTCCTTCTGGATTTGCTTAAATTATACTTTCCTGTAACCTTGATCTTGAGCAGTTCTATTCAGGATGTATGTTTTAAAACATTCTGAAGGTAGCGAAAACAGCAGAGCCTAGTGGCACCTTAAAGTCTAACCATTCATTGCGGCATAAACTCTGTTCCTCAAAAGCTTATGCCATAATTAAATTAGTTCATCTTCAAGGAGCCGCAAGACTCTCTCTTGCTCTTGTGGAAACAGACTAAGACGGATACTCCTCTGGAAATACAAATGTCTGTTGATGACAAGGAAACAGCCAAGAACAACAGCACGCATACGTTGGAGTGTGTTGTATCCAGTGCGAGTTGTACCCAGAGCAGACCTATTGCATGAGTAACTTGGGTCTGTTAATTTCAATGCGTCTACTCTGAGTAAAACTTAGTTGGCTACAACCCAGTATTTTCTTTATATCTTTTTCGTTCCAGGCTGCTGCGCTTATCTTTGAACTGTTACCATGTTTCCCCTATTTTAAGACACCGTCTTATAGATTTTTCCCCTCAAGAAAACGCACTATGGCTTATTTTGAGGGGATGTCTTATTTTTATTACGTAAGCCCAGCCCAGCCTTTTCCTTGGCGCCCTCCAGAACTGCACCTATCACTATGGCTTATTTTCGGGGTACGGCTTATATTTCGCAATTGCGAAAAAATCCTGCTATGGCTTATTTTATGACTACGTCTTAAAATAGGGGAAACAGGGTAGTTGCATAGCAGATTTCAGATTGTGCGCTAGACAAAACTTAGGCATCAGGTAAAAAAGGGGGACAACAGAGGGTATAGATTTGCATAAAATTTGAATATTTAAATTTGGATGCATAGATTCACGTTTATGACCGTCTGACCATCATGGGGAACACTGTGAACTGGTGGCTGATGTGTCTGTTCACTTTTGGAGGGCAACTTCAAGGTTCCTGCTACACTGTCTCCTAATGGTTCTTTATTTTTAAATTGGATTTGGACAGCCTTCTTAGTTGTGGCACCATGCTTGTGGAATTTGCTTCTTAGGGGCAGGTGGGAATTAGGCAGATCCTCAAGCCATGTAAATCCACCTTCAGGGACAGTTAATACCAAAGGAGATGTTCACAACTCTTTGAAATAGGGTGACTTTTCCAACGTTGCCATTCCAAGCTTGACAAACTAAATTCAAAATTCAAAGCCACGTATTGCGTGTAAAACAAGCAACAACCAAACATGCAAGAGTTGCATCTAGACTGCTTTGGGGTGACGTCAAATATGAACTCTCCTAAGCTGTCCACTGTGAAATGTGAAATACTAATTAGCACTGTGTGTTATCTATCAATGTGGTCAGATACCAACATTGTTGCATGTTACCTGTCAGTTCCTGTCAAAGACAAGGCATATCATTGCGGGTTACTTGAGGGTTTTCCATGCTAACAGAAGCACACTTGAAATGGGGAGTCGGAAATGAAGGATTGTTTTGGAGCTGGGATAGAAGTTCCCGCAGCTAAGACATGCGAGTTCATACCTTCCATCCTCAAATGAGTAGACAACCCTGGTAGGTGAAGCCAGAGTGAAGTTCATCCCTAATGCCCCCACTCCCTGCACGATAGTCTTAACTTGATGTGCCCAAAATGCTGAAAGCTCCATCCAGAGGCATCTCTGTGGACCTGCCTGAAGCTCTCTGTTTCCATCACCAGCAATGTTCTGCCAAATATTCAGGCATCCGAAACATTGCTATGCCCTTTCATTAGTCAGCCGACAGGCGGAATACATTTGGCATTCACACACACACACACACACACACACACACACACACACACAAATATTATGCTGTCTGCAGGAGTCAGATGCGGAGCTTTAGAACACCCGCCAAGGATTTGGGGAAGAGTCTAACTGTCTATGGTGCTTATCAGATGACTCCTTTCTAATATATTTCCAAACAGGGTTTCCCAATACAGTTTCATGCGAAGTCTGACGATGCAGAAGACTGCAAAGGATTTGTACGAGGTGGGATGGGAGAAGGTGATAGAACGGTTAGTGTAGTATGCAGTAGTCTTTAACCTTTTCAGACTCAAGTGGTAACCTTTCATTAACTGAAAGATGCATTTTGCTAGTACTCACTTCTTAAAAAAAAAACAACCCCCAGATATTTCAGGGTTGGGGGACCCTGTGGCCCTCAATATGTTTTCGGACTACTACAACTCCCATCATTCTCAACCGCTGGCTTTGCTGGCTGTGCTGATGGGGGGAGCAGCCTCACAACACCTAGAGCAGTGGTCAGCAACCTTTTTCAGCCATGGGCTGGTCCACCATCCCTCAGACCATGTGGTGGGTCGGACTATATTGGGGGGGGGGGAGAGAATGAATTCCTATGCCCTACACATAACCTAGAGATGCATTTTAAATAAAAGCACACATTCTACTCATGTAAAAACACCAGGCAGGCCCCACAAATAACCCAGAGATGCATTTTAAATAAAAGGACACATTCTACTCATGTAAAAACACGCTGATTCCTGGACCATCCGTGGGCCGGATTTAGAAGGCGATTGGGCCGCATCCGGCCCACCGGCCTTAGGTTGCCTACCCCTGACCTATAGGACCACGGCTTCTCTTCCCCCTAATGTCCTTTTTTCTCCCCAAAGTGAAAATCGAAAATGTTGGACAATGCATATGGAGATGGATCTCAGCACCAAATGCTATGTGCAAGGAGGAAATAACAGAGGAGACCCCTGACACTTCTGCTACCAGCGATGCTGCAACAGGAGGGATAAGATAGGTGGGCAGGCAAGCCGGCAGGAGGGAGGAGAAGGAGGCTTACTTGGGGGGGGGAGGATGGGGATGGGAGAGGGGCTGGACTCTGTTGTGCCTGATTAGGTAGGGTGTGATTTCACTTGAAGTAAGCCAAGCTTTTCCCCAAGTTTTGGCAGGAAGCAGCTCAGCTTACACTGAGCCAATCTAGGGAGGTGCCTATCTCTGGGTCCTCACTAGATGCAGTACAACTAGGGTTGCTTCCCTTCAAAGAGAATTAGTTTTGAGGATCGGCCACCTTAGCTGTGATTGCTGCATTGCAGGGGGTTGGATTACTAGACCCTTCGCCCCCTTCCATCTCTCTCTCTTTTTTAAAAAATATAATTTTTATTCCTTTTATATGAAACAAAAAATACAATACAAACATACAGAAAAAGAAACAAACACAACACAAAAGTTTCTTGCTTACACCATTTTTCAATTCATCTTGGGATGACTTCCCTCAAACACTTCCTTCTGAACTTCATTAAATTACATCTTTAGCAGTTTATTTAACATTGTCTCTTTATCCCTTTGTTAATTTGATTAGACCATTATCAATTATTCTTTAATTCATTTTTACATTTATTCGCCCCCCTTCCATCTCGACAGTTCTACCCTTCTTCTATCCTGCTTCCTTTGTTCCATTGATTTGTCACACAGCAAAGGAAAAGGGTTGATCCAATCTTTGCAGAGCAGCCCTCTTCATCTCTGCTAATTTGACCTTGCTGCCGGTGTCCAAATCACAGTGATGAAATCTAGTCTCTAAGCCGTAGGAATTAAAATGGGGACGGGGTGGGGGGTGAGGAGTGATTGTCTTTTGTGCTGCTCAAAGATTGCAGTCAAATACGTGTATGGGGTGGGGTTACGTAGCTTTAATATTCCCTTTAAAACGGGGTGAGAAATCTGTGGCCCTCCAGATGTTGTTGGTTGGACTCCAACTCATAGAATCATAGAATCATAGAATCATAGAGTTGGAAGAGACCACAAGGGCCATCCAGTCCAACCCCCTGCCAAGCAGGAAACACCATCAAAGCATTCCTGACAGGTGGCTGTCAAGCCTCTGCTTAAAGACCTCCAAAGAAGGAGACTCCACCACACTCCTTGGCAGCAAATTCCACTGTCGAACAGCTCTTACTGTCAAGAAATTCTTCCTAATGTTTAGGTGGAATCTTCTTTCTTGTAGTTTGAATCCATTGCTCCGTGTCCGCTTCTCTGGAGCAGCAGAAAACAACCTTTCTCCCTCCTCTATATGACATCCTTTTATATATTTGAACATGGCTATCATATCACCCCTTAACCTTCTCTTCTCCAGGCTAAACATACCCAGCTCCCTAAGCCGTTCCTCATAAGGCATCGTTTCCAGGCCTTTGACCATTTTGGTTGCCCTCCTCTGGACACGTTCCAGCTTGTCAATATCCTTCTTGAACTGTGGTGCCCAGAACTGGACACAGTATTCCAGGTGAGGTCTGACCAGAGCGGAATACAGTGGTACTATTACTTCCCTTGATCTAGATGCTATACTCCTATTGATGCAGCCCAGAATTGCATTGGCTTTTTTAGCTGCTGCATCACACTGTTGGCTCATGTCAAGTTTGTGGTCTACCAAGACTCCTAGATCCTTTTCGCTTGTACTGCTCTCAAGCCAGGTATCACCCATCCTGTATTTGTGCCTTTCATTTTTTTTGCCCAAGTGTAGTACTTTACATTTCTCCCTGTTAAAATTCATCCTGTTTGCCTTGGCCCAGTTCTCTAATCTGTTAAGGTCATTTTGAAGTGTGATCCTGTCCTCTGGGGTATTAGCCACCCCTCCCAATTTGGTGTCATCTGCAAACTTGATCAGGATGCCCTCAAGCCCATCATCCAAGTCATTGATAAAGATGTTGAATAAGACTGGGCCCAAGACAGAACCCTGTGGCACCCCACTAGTCACTTCTCTCCAGGATGAAGAGGAGCCATTGATGAGCACCCTTTGGGTTCGGTCAGTCAGCCAGTTACAAATCCACTGAATGGTAGTATTGTCTAGCCCGCATTTTACCAGCTTCTTTACAAGAATATCATGGGGCACCTTGTCAAAGGCCTTGCTGAAATCAAGATAGGCTACATCCACAGTGTTCCCTTCGTCTACCAGGCTTGTAATTCTGTCAAAAAATGAGATCAGATTAGTCTGACATGACTTATTTTTCAGAAACCCATGCTGACTTTTAGTGATCACAGCGTTCCTTTCTAGGTGCTCACAGACCGTTTGCTTAATGATCTGCTCTAGAATCTTTCCTGGTATTGATGTCAGGCTGACTGGGCGGTAATTGTTTGGGTCCTCTCTTTTCCCCTTTTTGAAAATAGGGACAACATTTGCCCTCCTCCAGTCTGCTGGGACTTCACCTGTTTTCCAAGAATTCTCAAAGATTACTGCCAGTGGTTCTGAAATCACCTCTGCCAGTTCTTTTAATACTCTGGGATGTAGTTCATCTGGCCCTGGAGACTTGAATACATCTAAACTAGCCAAGTGTGCTTGTACTACCTCCTTACTTATTCTGGGCTGTGTTTCCCCTGCTGAATCATCTGCTCCATATTCTTCAGGTCGGGCATTGTTTTCTTTTTTGGAGAAGACTGAGGCAAAGAAGGTATTGAGGAGTTCTGCCCTTTCTGCGTCCCCTGTTCGCATTTCACCTTCTTCTCCTCTAAGTGACCCCACTGTTTCCTTGTTCTTCCTTTTGCTACGGACATACCCATAAAAACTCTTTTTATTGCTTTTAACCTCTCTAGCAAGCCTGAGTTCATTCTGTGCTTTAGCTTTTCTGACTTTGTCTCTACATGTGCTGGCTATTTGTTTGAATTCCTCTCTGGTGGTTTCCCCCTTTTTCCATTTCTTGTACATATCCCTTTTAAATCTTAACTCAGTTAAAAGTTCAACTCCCATCAGTAGGCATGGCCAATGGTCAGGGATGGTGGGAGCTGCAGTTCATAGGTAGTCCAGCATTCTATTCTCACAGTGGCCAACCAGATGTCTGTGGAAAACTCACAACCAGTAGCTGAGCACAAGAGCACTCTGCCCTCCTGCAATTTGCAGCAGCCAGTATTCAGAAGAATTGCTGCCTCTGCAAAGCCAGCCTGTATCTTGGTGCATATTTTTTTTTATTTTCCAATGCTTTTTCCATGCTTTTTGAATCTTGTTGACTGTTTTGAGCTGCTCTTACAGTTGTATGGCTTCTTTCTTTCTTTCTTTCTTTCTTTCTTTCTTTCTCTCTCTCTCTCTCTCTCTCTTTCTTTCTTTCTTTCTTTCTTTCGCATTTAAATGTTTTCTTGTTTGTAAACTGACCTGGAAATAAAGACTGAAAGATGCTTAAACAAACCAACCTAGACTAAACCAGATGGGTGATGTATGTATGCATGTATGTATGTATGAATGAATGAATAATATTTCATAGGATGGTGAATCATAGAATCATAGAGTTGGAAGAGACCACAAGGGCCATCCAGTCCAACCCCCTGCCAAGCAGGAAACACCATCAAAGCATTCCTGACAGGTGGCTGTCAAGCCTCTGCTTAAAGACCTCCAAAGAAGGAGACTCCACCACACTCCTTGGCAGCAAATTCCACTGCCAAGAGACCATCAAGAAGGTGGCTCTTCCAGACAACATCCATCCTTTCATCAGGTCAGTTGGGGCAAGAGGTTGCACATCCTGAATTGGTTATTCAGCAAATGTTTAGGCTTAATATGATATTTTAAGCTGTGCTGAGAATTGCTATGAAATAAGGAGGTATGGACTATGTTGTGGTTTTCTGATGGAGAAAGGAATAAGAATAGAAATTATAGGTGCAACCATCGATGAAGCTCATGGGCAGCTTTCTTCAGCACAATCAATTGTCTCCCAAGACAGATGGATGCCAACAACTTTGCCTCACCCCTTGCAATGGCTGATGGTGTCCTTCAAAGCCATAGCATTTGTTCACTCCTCACCAGGGTCCTTGGGTTGTCCTATCTGGGATTTTTGTTCTGAAGTTAGTCATATGGCCTTGAGCAATTTCCATCATTTCTCCATCCCTTGGTACCCATGTGGTGCTTGGGGAGGATGCTGACACCGTTGCTCTATTGAAGATGAGTAGACCAGCCATGTAGAAGTGTCTCAATAATAATTTAGTAGAAGGTGCCAGGGAGGGCAACAGGATCTTCTTGCAAAAGTTAGATGACCCATTGCTACATTTCAGTTTTCTCCATCTCTCCAAACAGAGATGTAAAGGTAAAGGGACCCCTGACCATTAGGTCCAGTCGTGACCGACTCTGGGGTTGCGGTGCTCATCTTGCATTATTGGCCGAGGGAGCCGGCGTACAGCTTCCGGGTCATGTGGCCAGCATGACTAAGCTGCTTCTGGCGAACCAGAGCAGTGCATGGAAATGCCGTTTACCTTCCCGCTGCAGCGGTACCTATTTATCTACTTGCACTTTGATGTGCTTTCGAAATGCTAGGTTGGCAGGAGCAGGGACTGAGCAACAGGAGCTCACCCCGTCGCAGGGATTCGAACCGCCGACCTTCTGATCGGCAAGCCCTAGGCTCTGTGGTTTAACCCACCCACGTCCCTAAACAGAGATGTAGGCCAGCATTATTATCCCCATACTGCAGATGGAGATACTGAGGCTCAGAAATAATGTCACCTAGTCTGTTTGTGGCTGACACAAAATTTGAACCTGGGAGTTCCTACCTCAGACACATAGCTCTTTCACTGTATCTGCAATGCAGGGATATATACGGTTCCCCGTCAAACTGATGTACGTGTGAATGGGTGTGCGTGTGCAGAGAGAGAGAGAGGACAGAATCAGGTCATGGTTTTTAACACACCTGTTCCAGATAAGCACAAGTCAGCTCAGCTGACTCATGATCATGCTGAAACAGTAGCTGGCAAGAACTCTGAAACATTCAATCCCATTGCAACTCATCCTTGTGAGTGGGTGTCGAAGCTTTGCATTAGACAAGGTGTTGCCGGCATGTGAAGCAAGGAGGGGAGGGCTTAATAAAGGCCTGAAGGGATTTTCTGAGCACCGCCAGGTTTTCCCATTGTACCCAAAGCAATCCCATTCAGGGCAATTGGTTTTGGTTCTGCCTTCTCCGCGGCGAGGAGAAAGGCTCCGACAGCCAGGAATCAGGAGACGGTTCTGGGACGGCAAATGTAATCTGGCTCTCGTGAGTCACCAGCATCGGGATGTCCTTGTGGTATAATCAGAGCACCATTTATTACGGCTGGCGGATGATAACCCAACAAAAACTTAATGAGTTGTGGGAAAGAAGACAATAGGGCCCTTTGCCAGAACTCGCTCACCTTGACAACACGCCCACAGGTCAGGTACAAAGATCGCCATTGTTGACTTGGGAGAGTGACAGTAAGGGATTATTATGTCCTGCTTGTGTGCTTGCACACCCATGTACCATAAGCATCATGGGGGAAGCAGCGGGGGTGTGAAGGATGTCTGACACGTCTGAGATAGCCCACAAGATCGTTGTTACTTATTCGCATTTGCTGCAGTTGTGACACTGGTGGTCTAAACAGTGGTTAGGGTGGTGAGAGGCAAGGAAGTACCAGCAGCAAGGATTAACTGTGCTGCTTCTAACAAGGGCGGCGTATGGAATAGGAGAAGCTGGTTCAGGCCACCACAAGTTGCTTGGCTAGTCTGAGCAGCTGCTTGGCCCGAGATGAGCACTCCAGTTCCCTTTGCTGAATCCTATGGGGTTCTGATCCAAGAGCAGCAGGTCGCGGGGCAAAGCTTTCAGGCTGCAAAACAAATCAGGATATGCAGCTCTCGAACAAAAACAGCTCAGTTGGTTAGAGCGTGGTGCTGATAACGCCAAGGTTGCAGATTTGATCCCCGTATGGGACAACAATAATGCTTTATTGTTTTTAACACTCGATTGGGAGCCGCCCAGAGTGGCTGGGGAAACTCAGCCAGATGGGCAGGGTACAAATAATAAATTATTATTATTATTATATAACCGCATATTCCTGCATTGCAGGGGCTTGGACTAGATGATCCCCAGGGTCCCTTCCAACTCGATGATTCTTTAAACCAGGAGTGGGAAGAGTGACGAAGAGGTAGTGCATCTTAGGCCCCATCTGCACTATAAATATAAAACAGTATCATACCACTTTAAACAGATATGGTTTTCCCCAAAGTATCATGGGAAATGTAGTTTGTTAAGGGTGCTGAGAGTGGTTAGGAGAGGCCTGTTCTCCTCCCAGAACTACAATTCTCAAGAGTTTCCCTTGGGAAACACATTAATTGTTAAAGCACTCTGAAACTTGTAGCTCTATGAGGGAAATAGGAGTCTCCTAAAAACTCTCAGCAGTGCATCTCTAACAAACCACACTTCCTAGGATTCTTGAAGGGGGCGGGTATAATAGTGCTTTAAATGTATACTGCAGATGGGGCCTTAATGTGAGGAGCAGTATGTTAGGAGAAACATGGTTGAGGAAAAAATGAACCTCTGTCCCCTGCCCCAGTGACTGGAAACGAGGTGAATTATTGCCCTACGAGGTGGGGCAGGGTTTTAGGTGACGTTTAGCCAAAGGTTTGCACCACTGTTGCTTTAGACATTGCAGCCCACGATGGATTCTTGAGTTTCTGAGATTGGCCGCCTATGTCCTTTCTGTAAGTTCTGGATAATATTTGTGTTATGATTTTTGTCCAAGCCGAGCGGAAAACAGCTGCAGCGAGGCCTGGTCTGACTTTTGCCTATCTCACTAAGTCGTGAGAAAGCTGCCTTATCTTTTCCTACATGGAATGTTTATGTTTCACTGTACTATTGTAATCTTAGCCTTTGTGCTCTTTCTTCTGGCTAGACCTGACGCCGGACAGATGGCTTTATGGCAGCTCTGTCTTATTGAGCTGGAACAGAGATTCTCTCTGCACTATTCCTACAATAAATAGTTTAGCCTTAATTGTGGCTTGTGTGTGCTGTTCTTCATGCTGGGAACAATCACATATGACTGCGCTACCGGACTCTCCGTAGCCGGGGATGTGCGCACACGGCTTTGCTCTGGCTTTGGGGCAGTCTCACAAACTGCCCCAAACGGGGTATTTGCTGACAATTTGCACACCTGAAAGCACATAGTAGGCAGGCACCAGAGAACCTGAGCCAGTCGCAGAGTCATAATGTTCAAGCATATGATGTCAGACATCTGAATGCCTTTCAGGTATTAGAGAAAGCATGGTCCACAATAGAACTATGCTCTCCACACCAGCTTTTTACTCTAGGATTGCTGTCTTCAGTCACTCACTTATGGCACCCAGATGAAATCATTGCAAACTTGCTGCATCCCAGGGGGTTCTACATTCCCCACCCCGATTTGGGTGTTTTTTTGGTGACATTTAACACAGTTCTCAGCAACAGCCTGTCCAGTGTAGCTGGCCAAGGTCCTGTTGAACCACATGGAGGCAGGAGGGGTCAGGTGAAAACCCACCTTTCTGAATTGCTTGCCCAGCCACTTCCTGCTATTATATGCAATTATTACACAAGTGCGATAATAGCAATAATAATCTTTTTTAAAAAAAATCTTTGCTGCACTTTGCAAAAGACATTTCGCAATTTCAGCACTGCCTGGAGAATTGCAAGCCACCCCAAAGAGAATCAGGGAGGGACATACATAGCTCAGTGGCAGAGCACATTTTTTTGCACGCAAAAGGTATCTTCGTGTAGGGCTGGGAAAGGCTCCAGTATAAAGCTGTGCAGACCGAGCTCCAGTTTGCACAGACAATAGTGAGCTAGCTTCCTAAATTCCCAGAATCTCAGGATCGCTTGGAAAACCACCGTAGAGGCGCAATAGCTGACTTGTACTCTGCCAGCCACAATCCAACAGTGGTGTCCGAGAATCCTCTGCTGCACCGCAAAGGATTCTGGGCTGCATTTTCAGATGACATTATGATTCCTCAGGACCCCTATAAATATTGCTATATCTGGAGGGATTGCTTAGCGCTCACTTGCACTGTCAGGCTGGCCTTGGGAGAGGCAACTCCAGTGCATTCATTTCAGGAGTGTGGTGGGACAGAAATTACACAAATACCATAATAAAAGACTAGGGGTTGTCAGAAATATATTAATTTTCATCAGGGGAGGTTACCATAATATAAGAGGTGGAGGCAGCAGAGGGTTTTTCCTCCTTCCCCTCTCCCACTTTTATAAAGAGAGTGAAACATTTTGCTGCCACCTCAAGTGCTGGTGGAGCTGCAGTCAAAGCAACCTGGGAGTGTTCCCATTTGCTGCAGAATAGCCCAATGGACTGGACCAGCCCTACCATTAGGTAGAGTGAAGCAGCTGCCTCAGGCAGCAGCTGCTGAGGGATAGGGGAGTGGACAAATCTATATATGCCATGCAGCAACCTCTAAGCTAGTCTGCTGCACTCAGGTATTGTTACCAGAGTTGACGTAAGAGTCAGCTTCCAGTCAGGTCAAGCTTTTATGTACGAGGAACCCAGATGGGGAGAGAGGCGCCATTTTGTCCTTTGCCTCAGGCAGCCAAATGTCTTCCCTGGCAATGGGAATAATATGTGGCCTCTGGGGGAATTATTGGGGCAGCTCCCTCTGGATTTCTGACACGCATCCCTGAAAAATCACTGAAACGCCTTCCTCTTTTGCAGGACATGAATGACCCCATGCAAAAACACACGTGTGTGTGTGAGAGAGAGAGTGTGTGTGTGTAATATTTGGTCCTGCTCTAATTCAAGCTTAGGATCAGCATTGTGGACATGGATGGGGCCCTGTCAAGCAGCTCTCCATCAGAGGCAGCACCAGCACCCACCCAAGTCATGAGGAAGTTCATGACCTCAAGTCTTGTCACATCTCTGCACTTCCTTCCAGTCATGACTGGCTTCAGCTTAAGGGAAGCTCTTCTCCTCCTCCTCTTTGCAATGTCCTCTCTTCTCCCCCGTGTGTTCTCTTCCACCTCCGGTCTCTTTCACAATTGTCACCCACAGCACAGGGCCATGATTCACCTGACAGGGCACAGTGACGAGTCCAATGGCAATCCCTTCCCTCAGGACAAGCAGTGTCTCACCTTCTCAGCCAGCTCCGCCTGCGTGCAGAATCTGGGTCTCACAGTTCAAGCTGCCCCCGCTGAACTGGGCCCACGGAGCTCCTCCTCCGCCACTTACTTGAAGCAGTGGTAGTAGATACTGTGTTTGGGCTGTACCGCTCCGGAGTGCAGGCTCACATCATTCAGTGCTCCTACATACAACAAAAAAGATATGCTCAAAGAAGAATGAGTGTGTAGCTTGGCTAGAACTCTTCTCCCTGGCATCTAGCTTTGTATATGGAGGAAAATGCAAGGTGGTGCCATCAATCATGTGAGCCCTTACCTGAAGTTTAAAGTTTGTTTCCAGTAGTACATCTTGGGCACAGGCGTACCACCTAAGTGAGGGCTAGGGTCTATATCCCTTCCAAAAAGGGGATTACCACCAATGGATGAGACAGATAAGTGGTTTTTCAGGAGTGAGAAGACTTCAGGCTTGCAAGAGTTCCCCTCCTTTCTCTTTCTTTTTCACAGAGCTCCAAGGTCTACACTGGAGAGCCAGTGGTTTGTTGCCAGGGTGGGGTGTGTGAAGAGAGGGGGGTCAATTACCATGCATTAAGAACCTAAAAGGTAAAGGTAAAGGGACCCCTGACCATTAGGTCCAGTCACGGACGACTCTGGGGTTGCGGTGCTCATCTCGCATTATTGGCCGAGGGAGCCGGCGTACAGCTTCCAGGTCATGTGGCCAGCATGACTAAGCCACTTCTGGCAAACTAGAGCAGCACACAGAAACGTTGTTTACCTTCCCGCCAGAGTGGTACCTATTTATCTACTTGCACTTTGACGTGCTTTCGAACTGCTAGGTTGGCAGGAGCAGGGACCGAGCAACGGGAGCTCACCCCGTCACGGGGATTCGAACCGCCGACCTTCTGATCGGCAAGCCCAAGGCTCAGTGTTTTAGACCACAGCGCCATCAGGCAAAAGGCCCATCTGGTCCAGCATCCTCAGCTGTTTGCACACTCCCACTTGCTCTGCATCCACCGCTGGTTTGGGAAGCGGTGTACACACGACGTTCGCCACAACGATCCATATCTATCCTGTCTTTATCCCACCGTTCCTTTTCAAATACTGAATATGGGTGCATCGTGCCCCGTACCAAATTGATCCAGCCTATCAGAGTCCTCACTTTTCTTGCAGTGGCCAGCCAGAGGCGTGTGGGGAAACCTGCAAGAAGGGCCTGACCGCAAGAGCGCTCTCTCTCCTGTGGTTTTCGGCAACTAGAATTTAGAAACATTTCTGCCTCTGGACATGGAGGCAGAGCATAGCCAACATGGCTAGTTGCCATCGATAGCCTTTGCCTTCATAAACTTGTCTAATCCTCTTCCAAAGCTGGTGGTCATCACAGCTTCTTGTGGGAGTGAGTTCCACAGTTTAAGTACGAGATGTGTGGAGTAGTGCCTTATTTTATCTGCCCTGAATCTTCCAACATTCTAGTGTTAAGTTCTGGTGTTATGAAAGAGAACAAAACCCAAAATGCTGCCACCTTTCCTCATCGGGGAGTTGCTCCACCGCCTCGATCATTTTGGCTGCCCTTTTCTGAACCTTTCGCGCCTCTATAATTTTTGAGGTGAGGCAACCAGAACTGTACACATAGGATTGCAGCCTTGCAGTGCTCTAACAACTGTTAGCTCTGCCTCTTGTTCCCAGTTGATCTGAATATGGTTCACTGCCCTGCCTTGTACTTCACCATCAGCCACTAAGCTCAGGCAAAATCAGAAGCAGGGCCAAAGCTCAGTGGTCAAGCACATGCCAGGCATGCACAGCATCCCATGTTCGGTCCTTAGCATCGCAGATAGAAAATATCTCAGGTAACAGGTGTTTAAGGTCTAAGACCCAAGAGTATTCTGTTGCGAGCTGGAGTCAGGGATGTAAGAAGGCATCAGTTTCCGTTTTGACTCTTCTTCATCACATGCAGCGCTGTTTTCATTCCACTGCAATTTGGCTCCTTCTGACAAAAATGGCACTATTCGTCCTGCTGCTCATGGAGACAGAATTTTACATAGTTACATAATCAATTATGTTATTCCACACTATTCATTTCAGTGCAAAGGAAGTTCAGTCCAAATTGGGGTGGGAGAGTCATCAATTACATATTGTTTGTGGATGGAAGAAAACATTTGCTGGGCTGATTTCTGTTCCAGATATGGGTCAAATGAGTGAACACCAGCAGTTTCTGCTCCCGTCTCTATTTCCTTCATAATCCTTTGACATCTCTAACTTAGAGCCCCACACTTTCGATATACAGTCTGTCTCAGCATAAAGCAACTCCATATTTTCAGCATCTGTATAACTCATTAGTTTCATGCTGAGCTGCAGAAATTGCCTTCTTTCTTAGTCAGGAAAGAGACGAACAAGCTATTATCTAATTACGTTACACAAACGAGGGAGACGGCATCAAAGCCCTGTTATTAAGTTCAGTTTTTGCTATTCCACAACCAACTTACACTAGACCTGAAACCAGAATATTACACACGCACGAGATCCGAGCATCAATTAAATATTGACAGCAATTGCAACCCAGTCCTAGGCAAGGAACTACTTTAAATATTAATTTTATGTTATTGCTTCATTGCCCAGGGAACTGTAGGAGAGAGAGAAAATGTTCCTGGCTGCAAACAAAATCAAAGGGGTTGGGTTTTTGTTTTGTTTTTTTGTTTTAAAGAAAGATTGCATTTCTCCTTTGGAGGGAAATGAGGTGAAGGAAAGGAAATAAAGTTCAATGAGATGAAGTTTCAAGACGTCAGATGTACTATTTGATATTGTGATTCACTATGAACGCTTGCCCACATGGAAGGGCGTTACACCAATGGTGAGATGTTGCCATATTTGCATGATCCAGAAGCAGAGGAACTAATAATAAAAAAGAGAGAGGAGGTCCACATGTTGCAGAGCAGCCTTCGAAAAACTTAGTACCCCACCAGATGTTTTGGACTACAACTCCCATCAGCCCCTTTCCAAAACATCAGGAGGGCATCAGGTTGCTGAAGCCTGTTTAGGTTACCAGATTGTTTTCAATGAATCCGGGGACACTTTTCAACTTCAATGGATTTTGTATGGGCACTGATTTGTAAATCCGGGGACTGTCCCCAGGAAATGGGGACGTTTGGTAACCTTAGTTTATAGCCTTTCTGCTCCTCATCTAGTCTGTGATCCCACAATTCATTTCTCTGGTCTTCCATCTAAACTCCTGAGAAGTAGTGCAGACATTGGCACAACAAGAAAATGGTATGGCTGGGGGGCTGTCACAAGTGACACAAATAGCGGAGTTTTGTAAGGGGCGAGGTGTCACGAATACAGTGATAATAAATCTCATTAGCAGCCTATCGAGGAACTACACAGGGACAGGGAAGCTTCTTTTTCTGTTGAGGGCCACATTCCTTTAAAGGTAATCTGTTGGGGGCCGCATGCTGGCAACGGGCAGAGGCTGGTGGCAGGGGTGGCTTCTGCTATCCTCTTCCCTCCCCTCTCTTCTGCCCTTTATCCCTTTGTTTCCTTCCTTGCCACCTGCGTGAAATGAACCTGAGAAACACCAGCAGACCACGTGTCCCAGGTTCCCCATCTCTGAATTACAATTCCAGGCAGTGGCAGTGGTCAGATCGGGTTATTATGAAACACACGAGTTATGGTGCCTGTGGCACTTCTTGGAAAACTTCATTTGATCGCTATCACACCGTGCCTTCTTTGCACCACAGGCTTCTGCCACTTAGGAAATACCACCGTTTCGTACACTCTATATCTCCACGTGGGGAGAGAGATTATGTGGGCATATGCAACCTGTTCTCTGGCGAGGGAATATTTTTTGCATATTGTTTTAATGCAAAGCGCTAAATATCCTGGAATGTTTCTTGCGATGTTAATTAAGATAACTGGAGAAGACCAGCTTCTGCTCAGGAAATGAGATGGTCTGAGGACAGAACAGGGCCTTTGGCTTCTCGATATCGAACTGCAAAAAGAAGATGCCTTACTTCCTGAGAATTACAGCTGTCTAAAATCTTGGCCCAACTTTTCAGCTGCCCCTTATTTATCTAATATTACTTATGAATCTTATAGATGGGCTTTTTCCAGAGCCCGGTTTGAGGCACTGCCTACAGCTGTACTACACGGCAAATTCCTGCGGGTATCAATCCACGAGCGCCTATGCCCATGCATGACCAATAAGGTGGAATCTGAAGAAGTGTGCATGCACACGAAAGCTCATACCAAGAACAAACTTAGTTGGTCTCTAAGGTGCTTCTGGAAGGAATTTTTTTTTTTTTATTTTGTTTTGACTATGACAGACCAACACGGCTACCTACCTGTAAGGTGGAATCTGTTACTCACATTCTTCTATTCTGTGAACTTTACAGTGAAGAACGGTCTCGACATATATTACTCCTTTTATCAAAATTTAAACCCTTGCAATATTATCTGGAATTTATTCCTGAAATCCTATGCAAATTCCTTTTGGAAGACTCTTTGAGCTCAGTATCCTATGCTGTGGCCAAGTTTTGCACCTTAACCATCAAAAAACGTAAATCGCTTCTACTGGAAAATATACTATAAATTTCTTTTGCGCCATTGGTTTGTTTTTGTTTTTTTAATCCTTAGGATTTTGACGCCTTGTAGCAATATTCTGATCACTGGTTTGGAATTATACTGTACTGTATTATATTGCTGGCTTTTGCTGTAATAAACTGAGTTGAGTTGAGAACAGGGCCTTTTCTGTAGTGGCCCAGTGCGGCAGGACACCTTGCCAAATGAGGCCTGCGTAGGGCAAGTCTGCTGGCTGTTAAAAAGTTATGAAAATTGGGGTAGGGAGGGAAGGACTGAAATTTCCAGAGGCTGTGTGGGTGGGGGGAAAGTGGGTGGGTTAGAACAGCCCCCACCCTAAAAATAAAAAAGTCACCCCTATTGTCACAAACACACATGCCCCAGACACAGAGTGCTTGCTACCTCTCTCACATGCTATTTCCGGCGCACTTCCAGGTCGGAGGAGCACCGGAAATAGCTTGTGCGCATGTGCACGGGCATCCTCTGACCCGGATGTGCACCGGAAATAATGCTTGCGCATGCGCACAAGCTGTTTCCGGTGCTCTCCAACCCAGAAGTGGGCAGCTGCGCTGCGCTGCACCGCGCTGGTAAGAGCAGACGGCGGCAGTGGGCGGCGGGGGTCACTGCGGGCCGGATAAATGAGTCCCTCGGGCCTTATCCAGCCCGCGGGCCTTAGTTTGGAGACCTCTGTTCTAAGCACTTCCAGCTCTTTTCACTCCAGTGCTGGGGTGGGGGTAGCTGGAGAGACCTGCCTACCTGCTTTTTAGAGCAATACACTGAAACATTTAAAAATTTACGAATGGAATTTTATATGTAGAGGTTGGTTTTTAGTATCTATTAGGTCCTGTAAGATGCGGTGTACTACCTTTCTCCCCCACCACACTTTTCAAAAAACATTTTCTCATCAGTTAATGACAGCAGAAACTGTGTTTGAAAATTACCCAAGGAGAGAGATAATTTCAGTGGAGTCCTCATAGGTGGGGCGCAGGGCTTTTGATGTGTTTACCTTCCTTTTGAGGTGTCTGAGGAGTGTCTGCAAATGTCCTTTATTGCATTCTACAAATTGTCCTACCTGTGGCCTGCACACAGCAGCCTTCCTGGGTGCCTGTAGTTCAATCAAAGCCCAGGGGAGACATCATGAGGTAACTCCTCCAATGAGGCCATTTTTCAGATCACAACGCATGGGCAGCTAGGGAGGCTGCCGAGTGCTGTGGAAACGTTTCCTGGAAATAACATCGCATACACTCAAACCCACCAAAATAGGAAAGGTATTCTAAAGAAATTCTCAAGTTCCTTTAGAATAAGGTAGATAAATGAAACCCTTTTTCCCACAGGAGGAAAATCTTTGGGCAACTGGAGGACAGTTTTTTGCACAGCGCTTTTAGGTTTTGAAGACTGCCAGGAGATAGATCAGGTGTGGACCTTGGACCTTCCAGATGTTAACTGAACTACAGCTCCCATAACCTCTGGCCATTGGCCATCCTTGCTGGGGCTGATGGGAACTGCAGTCCAGGAATATCTGGGGAGTCAAAGGTTCCCTGAGATAGATATAGATATAGCTAGCTAGCTAGCTAGCTAGATGATTGACGGATAGATGATAGATAGATAAATAGATAGATCTGATTCAAAGTAAAGTCATTGTACAGTGTGGAAAGCAGGAAAGGCATAGAGCAAGATTTCCTAAACTCAGGTCTCCAGCTGTTGCTGACTACAACTCCCATCATCCCTAGCTAGCAGGACCAGTGGTCAGTGATGATGGGACTTGTAGTCCGAAAACAGCTGGAGACCCAAGTTTGGGAAACCCTGGTATAGAGCAAGGAGCCAGTGGGTCTTCGGATGTTGTGAATGTGGAACTCCCGCCATCATCCGTGACCATCGGCTGGAGCAGACGGGAGCTGAAGTCCCCACAACTGTTTGGAGGCCCTGACGAAGAGGATTCTACAGCTGGTGGTAATGTAATCTTAGTGTAGTTAAAGGTTACATAATTGGATCTGAGCTCTAATCCCACTGCATTTAAGGATTTGCACAGTTGCCTTAGGCCGGTCACTTTTTCCTTATCCCATAATTTGTGCTGCTGCATGCACCCTACAGAGCTATTTACAGAATATGCAAAAAATACAAAATTATATCCTTCTGTAATGAAACCTTTGAAATGACATTCTAGCAAATATTGAACTACCACGGTATTTCCGCAACTGGCCAGCCTTTCATCAATGTGACATCCATTGAACTGCTCTTCCTCATATGCTACTACTATTCCCTCGTGGGTCTCCCCACCTAATCTTTAGTGCCTAAAAGCACTAAAGGATTCACAAGAAAGTGGGGTGGGAACTGTGGAGATGCACATTGGCCGTACCCACTTCATCATCGTTCTCTTGCCTGGCTCCACCGACTTCCTCTGCCTTAAGAGGGCAAAAGTTTGCAGTTCAGAGCCTCCCTTTCTGGTGGAAGTTCCTTGCATAATTTAGAACCCTGATCACACAGAGTCCTAAGCAGGGCTGGCACGTACATTTAGGTGAACTAGGCAATTGCCTAGAGCGCCAAAATGGAGGGGGCGCTGGCCAGCCTGCCCCCCGCCCCCGCCACCGCCCGGTGCCGCCCCAACCAGTGGCGGAGCAAGCAGGTTGGGGCGAAAACCGCGGTGGCGAGGGCGCCAAAATGTAGGGGCGCTGGCCAGCCTGCCCCCCGCCGCCTGCCGCCGCCCCAACCAACGGCGGAGCAAGCAAACCGTGGCGGCGAGGGGTGCCCGGCAGGGCAGGGGGCGGGGCACCACTCCGCAACGTGCGACATACGTAATGACGTCACGTGGCCCACCCCCTCGCCTAGGGCGCCAAAATTGCCAGCACCGGTCCTGGTCCTAAGTCACACCAGGACCTTATCCGAGTTCAGCGTTACAGCTCTCCTTCAATACATGGAGGGCAGCAGGGCCAGGCAATGGGGATGTGACGAAGAGGGCAGGCTGAGCTCACTACTCTGTTCCGTGCAAATGAATGGACCAGAAATCTCCACTCACTACCATGGAGTAGGGAAATGGACTGAAATTGGGGGAAAACTCACTGGAGTAAGGACCACATGGAACCTAATGCAACTCTGAGCCAGTGTAGTAAAGTGGTCAGTGCGCTGGACTAAGACCTGGGAGACTGGACTCAGCCATGAAGCTCACTGGGTGACCTTAGGCCAGTCACTAATCTCTCAGCCTAAAAACCTCACGGAGTTGTTGTGGGGATAAAATGGGGAGAGGGAGGACACTATACACCACCTCAAACTCCTTGTAGGATAGATGAGTGATGACTTAAATAAATAAAGCTAAAGCCTCCCTGCACATATGAAAATAGCATGTTCATTGGAGAAATCTTCATAAAAACATGCAAAAAAAAACCCCTGCTGAATCAAGCCAAATCTATGCCAGGCCTATCTAGTCTACATCCTTGAACTACCTCCCTTGTAATCCACCCAAACAGGGTGGACAAACGCCGGCTCCCTCGGCCTGAAAGCGAGTTGAGTGCCGCAACCCCATAGTCGCCTTTGATTGGACTTAAACGTCCAGATGTCCTTTACCTTAACCTTACCTGCCTTGAACAATTTGGTATCATCAACAAACGACTAACTCACTGCTCATCCCAAACACTAGATAATTTTGAACAAGTTAAAAAGCTCAGGTCCCAATCATTATCCTTAGGCAATTGTTTTCCTGAATGGGCTAAATTTCTGCAAAAGAAATGTAAACTGGCCCTGAACTCCAAGTCTGAAGAGGAAGATTTGTCTTCAGTGCAGTAATTCTGCATCTCCAGTTGCAGATTGCAGCAACATCCTGACACCCCACATTCCCCTCTGTGCGCCTATGCACAGAGTTAGCACACGAACCTCCCATGCAAACATGCCCTGACCTACATGGCTCCCAGAGCCTCACACACGTCAGGCCCGCCACGCTGCTTTCAGCTCCTTCTCTGCCCTAATCCTTTATTGATGCAGAGCTGTTTGAACCAGCCTCTCATTTTCCAGATGATATATTTCAAATGCTTCCTTGCAGCCGCAGAAGATTTGCTTCTTTCAACGAGCGGGTGACATCTTCTTGGCAGACCCAGACACTTTCTTGTTTGTTGTTTCAGTGATTGCGTGTTAAGTGATACACGCAAGGCGAGTGCGGCTGTGCGCGATATTTTACCTCTTAAGGGATTTCCTTCCTCCTCTTCGTAGGAAAAGAAATGTGAGTTTTGTTTAGCAACTGATTGCATCATCACATGATGCTTCCTAACACAGGTTTAGACTGCTGGTCCATCTAGCCAAGGAGGCAAGGACTATAGCCTATGCTTTGCACACAAATGGTTCCTGGCATCTCCAGGTAAAGCAGAGAAAGATAATTATCCCGGAGCAGCAATGCCAGAAACCAATCAGGGATGCAGGAGAAATTCAATTCAGTTTGCATTTAAAGATGAACCCATAAAAAGTGCAATAGGTTCCACAACAATATGACAACCGAATCACAGCCATGCATTGAAATTCGCACTTATCCGAAGTTTGTGATGCAGTTCTCCAGCCAAACAGTATTTACGGGAGGAAAGCATATATTGCAGGAAAGTGTGCATAAGAATTAATACCGTAGTGAAAATAGTATACATAATGCATTCAGTTGGGGGAAATTGCTTGCACGTTTTCAGCAATGTGTGCGTGAGACAAAACTGCAAAGAATAGTTATGAAAAATTCAAACTAATATTCTGATGAATTTTCATGGTTTTTTTTTTAATTTTAAATTGCTGCCAACACAAAAATCCCAATATCCATATTAGGGCAATACAGTGGTACCTTGGGTTAAGAACTTAATTCGTTCTGGAAGTCCGTTCTTAACCTGAGGTACCACTTTAGCTAATGGGGCCTCCCGCTGCCACCGCACGATTTCTGTTCTCATCCTGAAGCAAAGTACTATTTCTGGGTTAGCGGAGTCTGTAACCTGAAGCGTCTGTAACCCGAGGTACCACTGTACCTTTATTAGGACCACTGAAAATTCAAAAAATAGCACGCAAGCTTTCCGGTTTCCTTCATTTGTTTGTAAATTTGTGAATTGTTTTATATAGAGGCAGTGTGCTGCAATGGTTAGAGTGCTGGACTAGGACCTGGGAGTTCAGCATTTGAAAGCATACTCAGCCATGAAGCTCATTGGATCACTGTCCCTCAGCCTAGCCTACCTCACAGGGCTGTTGTGCGGATAAAATGGGGAGGGGAGAACCACATTCCCCACCTTGAGCTCCTTGGAGGAAAAGGTGGAATTTAAATGTAATAAATAAATAAAAGAGGCAAAATAGCTCCAAAGTGCTGTATAAAACCTGTTAAATCATAGCAAGTGGGGGAGAGAAAAAACTTGGCTGGTGGTAATGCCATACTGGGGTTTTGATGATATATGAGTATTTGGTTTTATTATGTTTTTATGTGTTGGAAGCCATCCAGAAAGGCTGGGGCAACCCAGCCAGATGGGTGGGGCATAAATAATAAAATTATTATTATTATTAAATTATTTTATCTACATTTTAAAAAAGGTAAAGGTAAAGGACCCCGACTGTTAAGTCCAGCCGTGAACGACTCTGGGGTTGCAGCGCTCATCTCGCTTTACTGGCCGAGGGAGCCGGCATACAGCTTCCGGGTCATGTGGCCCACATGACTAAGCCTCTTCTGGTGAACCAGAGAAGCGCACGGAAACGCCGTTTACCTTCCCGCCGGAGCGGTACCTATTTATCTACTTGCACTTTGACGTGCTTTCGAACTGCTAGGTTGGCAGGAGCAGGGACCGAGCAACGGGAGCTCACCCCGTCGCGGGTATTCGAACTGCCGACCTTCCAATCAGCAAGCCCTAGGCTCTGTGGTTTAGACCACAGCGCCACCCGCGTCCCTTTTATCTACATTTACTAGCATTAATCCATTGAAAGGGAAAGGATCCAATAACAAAATGTTCTTTCGAAGGGTAAACAGCCCCAATTTTGTTTGAAACAGAGGAATGGGAAGGAAATGACTCTGGCACTCTAAGCAGGAAGTGGAACTGCCACCAGAGAAGCCCTTCCGGTCCTAGTGTGGTGTTAAGAGCGGTAGACTCATAATCTGGGGAACTGGGTTCGCGTCCCCGCTCCTCCACATGCAGCTGCTGGGTGACCTTGGGCTAGGCACACGTCTCTGAAATCTCTCAGCCTCACAGAGTGTTTGTTGTGGGGGAGGAAGGGAAAGGAGATTGTTAGCCGCTTTGAGACTCCTTCGGGTAGTGATAAAGCGGGATATCAAATCCAAACTCTTCTTCTTCTGCCTGAGCTCCCCCTTGCTGCGGAAAAGCCCTTGTCGCTCAGCTCACACGAGACGCGACCTTTGACCAGTGTCAAAGTGCTGTCAGCAGAAGATCATTGCTCAAGTCGGAGGCTTGGAGATGCTCAAGGCGCCCGCCTCCAGTCAGCTGCCTCCTCACCTTAGCTGGCCCCAGAGAGTCATCGGCGTTGTGTGATAAGCAGGACTGGAAGCAGCACTTGAGCCTGTATTCCCTGGCAGATTCTCAGGGCTTGTCTCTACAGAAACGCACCTGTATATTAACTGCACTCTTTATGTGACCTATAAAGCACACCTCACACGCAAGCCTTCCTAAGAAGGGAAGTCCGATGGAGCTATGCATGTAAGGATCCCACAGCTTCAAGGCTGGTACCTCAAAGGAGGGACCCTTGAGAGGCTGGACCTCAGCTTCAGTGCGCTGCTCTCTATGCTTCAGAGAATCCTAGGCATTTGGGCAGTAGGAAAATAATATTTTTTTAAAAAACAAACAAACAAAGAGCCAGTGTGGTGTACTAGTGGTTAGTGTGTTGGACTAGGACCTGGGAAATCAGGGTTCGAATTCCCACTCAGCCACAAAGTTCATCGGGTGACCTTCGATCAGTCTCTTAGCCTACCCTACCTCACAGGATTGTTGTGAGGATAAAATGAAGAAGGGGGGAAACATGTAATAATAATAATAATAATTTATTATTTATACCCCGCCCATCTGGCTGGGTTTCCAACAGAACATTAAAATGCAGTAATTATTAAACATTAAAAGCCTCCCTAAACAGGGCTGCCTTCAGATGTCTTCTAAAAGTCTGGTAGTTGTTGTTCTCTTTGACATCTGGTGGGAGGGCATTCCACAGGGCGGGTGCCACTACCGAGAAGGCCCTCTGCCTGGTTCCCTGTAACTTGGCTTCTCGCAGTGAAGGAACCGCCAGAAGGCCCTCGGCGCTGGACCTCAGTGTCCGGGCAGAATGATGGGGGTGGAGACGCTCCTTCAGGTATACTGGACCAAGGCCGTTTAGGGCTTTAAAGGTCAGCGCCAACACTTTGAATTGTGCTCGGAAATGTACTGGGAGCCAATGTAGAACTTTCAAGATCGGTGTTATGTGGTCCCGGCGGCCGCTCCCAGTCACCAGTCTAGCTGCCGCATTCTGGATTAGTTGTAGTTTCTGGGTCACCTTCAAAGGTAGCCCCACGTAGAGCGCATTGCAGTAATCCAAGCAAGAGATAACTAGAGTATGCACCACTCTGGCGAGACAGTCCGCGGGCAGGTAGGGTCTCATCCTGCGTACCAGATGGAGCTGGTAGGCAGCTGCCATGTATGCCGCCTCGAGCTCCTTGGAGGAAGGGTGAGATATAAAATGAGCAAATGAAGCCAAAAATATATCAGTGAAGACTGTGTGTGCTCGGCTGATTGGCTGTTGATGCGGGGGGGGGGGGGGGAGGACTGTGGGGGGAGGGGAAATAAATAGTGTGTCATGGAGAAGGGCATGGCTGACCGCCTGGTTGGAACAGCGAGCAGAAGCCTACCACACTGCAACATTTTGTCGCTGCAGTTCCCAGAATTCTTTCCTTCGATATTTTTTTTGTTCTCTCTCTTTCTGCACGATTCAGATTTGATAGGCTATTGCGAGGTTCCCCTTTGCCGTCCTATGACATTGAGGCTTTCCAATATCTAAACTAGGAAACCCGACAGATGTCCGTCCAACCTTTCCTTTAAAAAAAACCTCCAAGGTGTGTAGGATTGAGTTGCCAAGCCCAATTGCACTGAAAACTGTGCAGAGATAAACACGTGCGCAGAGAAAATGCAGGTGAAAACCACCAGGCCATGTGAGAAACGTCCGACAGACAGGATTGTGCAGATTTTTACAGCTTTGTCTAGACTAGGATTTTAAATGACATACATGGCCCCACCTTATACTATCCGTTTGTAAACATCCACCTCTGGATAGAGCAGCTGTAACGTCAGTTGACATACAGCCATTGGAGCAAATGCCTGTAACATTTTAAGGAAGCCTATGCTGTATCCATTCGGCTGTCATTCGGATGATATCTATAAGTATAAATTATATCCGGAACTTGGTCCTGCTACTGTGGGTGCCTGGGGCCATGGGTGCCATGCAGTGTGCATGGCCCTAGAGCCGAAATTTGTGGGTGTCTTCATGGGGAATTTTGCAGGTGCTCGGCCCCCCAGGGCCCCAGGGAGTTGGCACCTCTGTCTAGAAGTATGTTATGCACAAGAGCAGTGCCGGATTTACGTATAAGCTAAACAAGCTATAGCTTAGGGCCCCACTCTCTTGGGGGCCCCAAAAAACGTTAAAGGGAAAAAAACTGGATGTACATTTCAAAATATAAGATAAAAAAACAAATAAAACCTACATACAGTTAGAGTTTAATAATTCTTTCACTATTAATATACTGCTTCTTAATTAGAATCATAGAATCATAGAGTTGGAAGAGACCACAAGGGCCATCCAGTCCAACCCCCTGCCAAGCAGGAAACACCATCAAAGCATTCCTGACAGGTGGCTGTCAAGCTTCTGCTTAAAGACCTCCAAAGAAGGAGACTCCACCACACTCCTTGGCAGCAAATTCCAAATTGTATTTCAGCTCAACAATTACTTTGATAAAATACATATTTTGTTACGTGCAAATGGCTTTAGATGCCTATTAGGTCCATAAATTACCATACAGCATATATTCAACACAAAAAACAGTGACAATTTGTTGTTGGCAAAGGACAGCTGGACATATAGAGGGCCCCATTACCTTCAGTAGCTTAGGGCCTCATCACACCTAAATCCGGCCCTGCACAAGGGTTTTAAAGACTCTATAATTTCAATAATTGACCAGCACAATCTACCACTGGGTTAGTGTCACTGAATGTGCAGGTCTCGGTGGGATCCTGAGCCACACACAGAAGACACATTGGTACACTTTGACCATGAAAATTTAGTTGACAAAGACTTAGCGAAACAGGACCTTGTCCTGGAACAGGAATTTATTTCAACTGGAATTTGTTGCCATACTAAAATATTAAAACTGTTTGAAGATTCAAAAACTGATCTACTGCCTGGCCAGAGTTCTTGCATTCTACAATTTTGACTGCTGTACATCACCAAGAACTCCAATTTCTATAGCAACCAACTATACTCAACAGAAGGCTTGCGCATAAAAGGTAAAAGGAGGTAAAGGGACCCCTGACCATTAGATCCAGTCGTGTCCGACTCTGGGGTTGCGGCGCTCATTTCGCTTTATTGGCCGAGAGCCGGCGTACAGCTTCCGGGTCATGTGGCCAGCATGACAAAGCCGCTTCTGGCGAACCAGAGCAGCGCACGGAAATGCCGTTTACCTTCCCACCGGAGCGGTTCCTATTTATCTACTTGCACTTTGACATGCTTTCAAACTGCTAGGTGGGCAGGAGCTGGGACTGAGCAACGGGAGCTCACCCCATCGCAGGGATTTGAACCACCGACCTTCTGATCAGCAAGCCATAGGCTCTGTGGTTTAACCTACAGCGCCACCTGGGTCCCAGGCTTGTGCATAGGACCTCCCAATTTCTCACCCAGACATGGTTCTCTTCCCAAAAGCCCAATTCAGCATAGCATTCCTGCTCGGGGCATTCTGTCGCCTTCTATCATTCATGCATTAAATCCCCAAAGGGCACTTTCCCGTGTTAATTTTCAGGAGCCGAGAGAGCTGTCTTCTAAAGTGCATGCACGTCCAAGGACCCATGAGAGTAGGTAGCTGCTGGAAAAGACCTCCTACCCGAAATCTTGGACAGCTGCTGCCAGTCAGTGCCAATGTGGTGCCTTCCAAAGGTTCCTGCACTCCAACTCCCATCAGCCCCAGTCAGCATGGCCAATGCTCAAGGCAGATGGGAGTTGTAATAATAATAATAATAATAATAATAATAATAATAATAATAATAATAATTTATTATTTGTACCCCACCCATCTGGCTGGGTCTCCCCAGCCACTCTGGGCGGCTTCCAGCAAACATTAAAATACATTAACACATCACAGATTAAAAACTTCCCTGAACAGGGCTGCCTTCAGGTGTTTTCTAAATGTCATGTAGTTGTTGATCCTTTTAACCTCTGATGGGAGGGCGTCCCACAGGGCGGGCGCCACTACCGAGAAGGCCCTCTGCCTGGTTCCCTGTAGCTTTGCTTCTCACAGTGAGGGAACCGCCAGAAGGCCCTCGGCGCTGGACCTCAGTGTCCGGGCTGAACGGTGGGGGTGGAGACGCTCCTTCAGGTATACAGGACCGAGGCCATTTACGGCTTTAAAGGTGAGCACCAACACTTTGAATTGTGCTCGGAAACGTACTGGGAGCCAATGTAGATCTCTCAGGACTGGTGTTATGTGGTCCCAGCGGCCACTCCCAGTCAACAGTCTAGCTGCCGCATTCTGGATTAATTGCAGTTTCCGGGTCACCTTCAAAGGTAGCCCCACGTAGAGCGCATTGCAGTAGTCCAAGCGGGAGATAACCAGAGCATGCACCACTCTGGTGAGACAGTCTGCGGGCAGGTAAGGTCTCAGCCTGCGTACCAGATGGAGCTGGTAGACAGCCGCCCTGGACACAGAATTAACCTGCGCCTCCATGGACAGCTGTGAGTCCAAAATGACTCCCAGGCTGCGCACCTGGTCCTTCAGGGGCACAATTACCCCATTCAGGACCAGGGAGTCCCCCACACCTGCCTGCCCCCTGTCCCCCAAACAGTCCAACAACATCCAGGGAGTACCATGTGGGCTAGCTATTTCATTCTGAGACTAGGTAGACCAGGTGTCTGACTTGGTACAGGGCAGTTTCCTGTGTTCCTAGGACCGCTTCCACATGACTTACTACAGAATGTATCGATCCCTTTACATTCAGTGGACCTGTTGCAGGAGACATTCTACTTCCTGCTCCTAAATAAGAGAGAACAAATTCACCATTCTAGGGATTTCCAAGTTGGGACCGCTAAGAATATGTGCTTTGCATAGCCGAAGGTGCAGAGACAGGTCAACCACTGGCTTAACCACAGGAAGGGAACTGAACAGCCCTGCAAAGGGACTATAGTCATGCATGTTAGAGAGTTCTCTCCGCTGAGCTGGAGGGGCTCGGTTTGCGTTTCTGCTGTGTCTGCTTATTCCCATGATGAGCATTCTTAAAAATAGCATGTGGCTTTTAAAATGTGTGACAAAAGTACACCGAGTACAAATGTGTTGTAAGTAGCAGCCCAACAGTTTCCATGTTTTATTTATTTAACATGTGGCATTAACAGGTTCAGAGGCATCACACCCGTTGAATATAGTGCTTGCAGGGGAGCAAAATTAGACGAGGGCTTCTGACCTGTTTGTAGGCTTCACGGCTGCCTCTCCTTGGCCTCTGTGGAAAAACAAACAAATCAGGATGCTAGATGAGAAGAATCTAGCCCGATCCAACAGGGCTGTTGTTCGGTTCTTACTTTTTTTTTTTTTATTTGCCTAGAGAGTGACTTGTTCACCCTAAGTTGCAAGCCATACCCATTTTACCATGAAGTCCACTGGGTCACCTTGGGCCAGTCACTGTCTCTCAGCCTAAGCTAATACTACTGCTACTACTACTACTACTACTACTACTATATATATATATATATATATATATATATATATATATTTAAATTGATTAAATTTATATTTTTATAAATTTATTTATACCCCACCCATCTGGATGGGCTTCCCCAGCCACTCTGGGCGGCTTCCAACAGAAAATTAAAATACAACAATGTACTAAACTTTAAAAGCCTCCTTAAACAGGGCTGCCTTCAGATGTCTTCTAAAAGTCTGGTAGTTGTTTTTCTCTTTGACATCTGGTGGGAGGGCGTTCCACAGGGCGGGTGCCACTACCGAGAAGGCCCTCTTCCTTAAGTGGCCTCTAGTCTCCAAAGGTTTATGACATAATAAAATCCTTAGCCTTTAAGGGGCTACAAGAATCTTTGTCATTTCTTTTTTCTTTTTACAAAGTATAATACAAATGCTAATACTAATACTAATACAATTATTATTTGTACCTCGCCCATCTGACTGGGTTGCCCCAGCCACTCTGAGTGGCTTCCAGCATATATAAAGACCTGGTAAAACATTAAACCTTAAAAAGCTTCCCTATACAGGGCTACCTTCAGATGTCTCCTGAAGGTAATATAGTTGCTCATCTCCTTGACATCTGATGGGAGGGCATTCCACAGGGTGGGGGTCACCACCAAGAAGGCCCTCTGCCTGGTTCCCTGTAGCTCCACTTTTCTCAATGAGGGAACCACCAGAAGGCCCTCGGAGTTGGACCTCAGTGTCTGGGCTGAACAATGGGGTGAAGATATACAGGTATACAGGGCCGAGGCCATTTGGGGCTTTAAAGGTAAGCACCAACACTTTGAATTGTGCTCGGAAAGGTACTGTAGTGTATATTAAATGATAGAAGTCCAAATTCTCCAATCAAGGAAATGTTTTACAATTGCCAGTTACATCAGATCGGCTTCCTTGAAAAGGAAGGTTCTGCATTGCCTTCTAGAGGCTTCTTTCGAGAGTGTGTTCCATAATATAGAAGCCACCATAAAGGGTCATGCCCAAATTTAGCAATATTTGATTATGATATGTGACAACATTGTCCCCTCTCCTTTACTCCAATCATTGAGATATCCCAGACAAGGTAGACATGGTGGGGGAACCATGGGATTCTCAATTTCCTGCCTCCCTTGCAATGCTAACTCAAGGTTGAAAGGCATTTGCCAGAGGAGTTTAATAGACAAGAGGAGGTGTTTAAACTGACCTCCGCTTACCAGTTTTCTCCACAAATGTCCCCCTCCCTGACAGATGATTTCTGAAACATGAGCTGGTTGGGATGTGCTAAATGGCAGCCATAATGTTAGAAAATATAGTAATGTACAAAGAACAGTGATCTGCACCGCACACACATACCTGCCAACATTCCTCCAATGAAAATAGGGGCGTCCTAAGGAAAAGCGGGACATTCTAAGATCAAATCAGAAACCGGAATGGCTTCTGTAAATCTGGGACTGTCCCTGGAAAATAAGGACACTTGGAGGGTCTGCACACAATGTAAGAATTACCAGATTAGAGAAATGTTTGGGTAGATTTCACTAGCTGTTAAATGGGTGAATGAAAGCCTGAAGCAGGGATCACTCAACAACTCACCTTGCTGAGTGAAGCTGGCCATATAATTAATTTCAATTAACAAGGTTCCCTATCCGTCTCACTAAGGTGCACAAATTATAGCTACTGTAAACACTTTGCAGGCAGTTCATTAATGGGAAAAGAACCCTGATCGGTAGTCTATTGATCTCATCATCTCATCCTGTACGTGCATTTCTGCACCTGGCAATTTTTAAATATTATTTCTTTAGAGACCTGCAACTAACAAGGAGGATGCATATTTAGATTTCACTGGAATATGGGTTAGTGGAATGTGACAGGGTTTGGAGTGTGAATGCATCTATTTCCTTATATCCCTGCCCTTAATCAGACAAGGGAAGTAGCAAATGAATGCAGGAAATTTGCAAGAGGATGGATAGAATCAAGAACGGGGAAGCAGCACCAGGAAAGGGCTATCAAGTTCAAGCCTTGCTCTTGGAGTTCCTAGAGGCATCTGGTTGGCACAGATGATGCAGGTCTAGACCACGGGTAGGCAAACTAAGACCCGGGGGGCCGGATCCGGCCCAATCACCTTCTAAATCCTGCCCACGGACAGTCCGGGAATCAGCGTGTTTTTACATGAGTAGAATGTGTCCTTTTATTTAAAATGCATCTCTGGGTTATTTGTGGGGCATAGGAATTCGTTTATTATTTTTTTCAAAATATAGTCCAGCCCCCCACGTGATCTCAGGGACGGTGGACCGGCCCCCTGCTGAAAAAGTTTGCTGACCCCTGGACTCTAAACCAATCTTAGGGTCAATTCAGCATAGCCAATGCAGCTCACATTTAAGGGGGTTGGACCAGGTATTTTTTCACTTTGGAGCTGGTGTGTCTTTTATTCCTTTTTTTCTTTCAATAATGTGCTTTAAAACTAACACCCCAGAAAGGAGCAATGTGGGAAATCACGCTGCTCCAGTTTTACTTGAACTGTGGTGTTGAGGAATGTGGGGTGGGGGTGGGGGAATATCAGTTTCTTCTCTGTGATTAAAATATCCCAGAGACTGAGGAGGAGGGATGGAGGCAGGTGCAATTTTGTGATCATTATTGGACTGGGAAATGATATGGGTGTGCATCATCCCAATTAGTGAGAAGCCATCATTCAAACCATGTTGGTTCCCTCCTGTCTCCCTGTCTGGTGACAAGTCCCTACATGGATTGCTATTGTATTAATCACTGAGAGCACTTTCAAGAGCTTGACACACCTTACTGCATGTCTGCTTCACAACAGCCTTGTGAGGTAGGTTGCTGTGATGGTCTTTCCCAGATGATGAACTGAGGCTACCAAAACCTCTCAACCATCCCAGTACTTCAGGGGTGGGAAATCTGAGGCCTGTTGGACTACAACTCCCATCGGCCATGGCCATGTTCTCTAGTAATGATGGGAACTGGAGTCCAACTGGAGGGAGTCGCAGCAGTCCAGGGTTCCAGACTGGAGTCTTTCCCAGCCCTACCCGGAGGTTGTCCGGATTGAACTTTGTACTGTTTCTGTTTTGCATGCAAAGCGTGTACTCCGCCATTGAGGTATGGCCCTTCCTCCAGTTGTGAGCACATCAGAGAGAACATTAGAAAATGTGGGGCTCTGCATTGCATGCATGTGGGTTGGGCAGAAGAAGTGATCATGCCTGCTGCCTCAGCATTGGGGTGACCAGAAGTGGGGTGACCAGAACATTCTGCGTGTGACATCAGGACGTCAGGAGGAGCCAGGGGAGGAGCTGAATGTGGTGGCCACATGGCTTCAATGGCTGGTGGCTCCTCCTCCTGGCTCCGCCACCGTTGGGAGGCTTCTTCCACCCTCCTTCCTCTCCACAGCAGCAGCAGGAGAAGGAGAAGGAGAAGAAGCGATGTCCCGCTCAGCTCCTCTGCCCCCTCAACATTGGAGGGGAAGCCCCCTCCCAAAAGATATTGAAGGGCCCAAAACAGCTTAGCCCCCTGCAGCCAGCACCCCTGGGGGTGACCATGTGCTCTGCTTTACAGAGGACAGCCTTCAGTTTGAAGGGCTGTCCAGTATTGGTGAGACATCTCTTCAAATAACCCTGAGAAGGGAGAGCCGCAGGGAACTTGGAACATTCCCATTGGCAGTTACAACCTGGAGAACAGACTGAACAAGGACACAGGTCAGCTGTTCACAGCCTTCCCCACTATGCTGACATGCAATGCCTTTTTATTTCAATTCTAAAGCAATCACTTCTAAATCTGCACCTGTGCCTAGAAATGTTCTGATTTTATGCCAATCTGAGCCCTCTTTTGTCCTCTTCCTTGGCCTCCCCGTTCCTCCTTTGCAGCAACACAGACGTGGACAGCCCCTTCTACAGGTTCTTGTGCACAGTGTCTATGCTCAGAGCTGTGCACTTGTCAATGTCATCCATGCACCCTGCATGTTTGGACACAAAAGACACCTCCCATCACGTCGCCTTCGTCTCCTCCGATGGACCCTGAGCTGTTCTGTTCTGAGAAACAGAATTGAAATTCGAGCCCTTCCCGATTCCCACACTTGTTCTTCTGGCTGAATTCTTTTTCAAAAGCTGCAGATCTTTGCATTCTCGTGTTACAGCTTCTGACTGGCTCCTTATCAGCCCAATTCTATCAACAGGAAACGGGGCAAGAAGCAAGAAAATCCCAAGCCGTGTCTCACATTATAATCTGATGATCAACCAGTGCTCTCTGCTTGGGGCGCATGCAGCAAAGCCCAGTCACTCCGTGTCACAAGGTCAAAGGTCATTGCCAGAGGGTAGGGAGACATGCAGCCCACATGCATGGCAACCTGAATAGTGCTAAAAGCTCCAAGCCAACTTTGAGGTCCTCTTTGCCTGATAACCCTTTAGTAAAGCTCTTTTCACTTTGAGATCATTCCTTTCCGAACCATTGCTTATTGCTCCAGGCATGGACAGGGTTGCTCAGGGATCTAGGCCCCTCCCTCCCTCCCTCCCTTTATTCCCAAGGTCCACCAGTCAGAGCCAGATGTCAAAGTGTGAGGCAAAGCCAGATGCAAAATGTTCTCTTAGGGAGTGGAGCCAAGAACCTCCAGGAGCTCAGCAGTGGAACGACTTGCACAATACACAAACAGATCTACACCTGAATTACGGCAGATCAGAGGTTCTAGTGGCCAAACAACTTGTGGTGCTAAGCATTACCTAATTAGTAACCACATCAATTTTCTTCTTCTTATTTAATAGCAAAGGCAAGGCTTTGATTTTCATCAGGGACACAGCACAATGGCTGCTGCTGCACTGCTGTTAACCACAGTACCCAACTCTTGGTGTTGTTGGGTTTTTTTTAAAGCAACTGTTGACCCATCTCGCCCTTCAACTACTGGGTCCTGCTCAGGACAAACTCAGGATAAACACAGAATTATAGTGGACACCTTTATTTTAAGGAATCACAGAGATCTAGCAGGGCGGGGGGAGGAGAGACTATAGCTGTGGTGTGTGGGGGGGGGAGCTTGTGATTTCCCCTGGCATTACCCCTAGCAAAATGCCATATCTGTGGACCAGCAAGTTGAAATGTCCCCCGCAGTCACGAAATGATGATAATTTTGATTATCATAACAGCATTGCAACATCTCTGTAATGCTATTAAGTAATCTAGCAATTAACTAATTAGGACCAGAGTGTTCCATGCACATTATTATTATTATTGATAATAATAGTAATCTGAAGAATAAAGTGCCACAGTGCACTAAGAGCACAATTTAGCAATCTGTGTTCACTAAAGATCACCCCTCTTTTCTAGTCCCCATCCTTGATAATAAAAAATAAAAAAATGCTGCCCCTCTTTTGTCAATAAAAACTAAAAAATTGCTGCCCCTCTTTTTTCCCAGGGTGATGCTGGCATTGCTTTTAAAGGCTGAGATTCTGTACCCAATTACCTGATAGATAGCCACATTAAGCATAGTGGGACTTACTTCGAAGTAGATATGCATGGATGCATGCTGTCAAACTTTGTGCAGCATAAAGGTAAAGGGACCCCTGACCATTAGGTCCAGTCGCGGACGACTCTGGGGTTGCAGCGTTCATCTCGCGTTACTGGCCGAGGGAGCAGGCGTACAGCTTCCAGGTCATGTGGCCAGCATGACTAAGCCTCTTCTGCCGAACCACAGCAGCGCATGGAAATGCCATTTACCTTCCCGCTGGAGCGGTACCTATTTATCTACTTGCACTTTGACGTGCTTTCGAACTGCTAGGTTGGCAGGAGCAGGGACCGAGCAACGATTCGAACCGCCAACCTTCTGATCGGCAAGCCCTAGGCTCTGTGCTTTAACCCACAGCGCCACCCGCGTCCCAGCATACATGTGCACTAAACCTCACCAGGTTTCGTTCGACCTATTCCTGGGTCTCTAGAAGCAGTGGCCCCACCAGGGCAGGACTTTGGGGCAGAAGGCAGAATGAGCGAGAGGAACTGCCAAATGCAGCAATACTGGATTGCCACATTATGGAGTAAGACGCAAAACACATCACTATCTAAGTCCAGACTTTAAAATTACCTAACTATTCCTCTGCCCAGAAGTAAAATCTCTGAAGGTAGGGGTGTGTGGGTGTGTATGCCATTGTAAGCTCCAATCCAAACTCCTCCTCCTCCTCCTCCTCCTCCTCCTCCTCCTCCTCCTCTTCTTCTTCTTCTTCTTCACAATCTTCAGTTTCCAGGATTCCTTGGGGAAAGTAGTGCACTTTAAATGTATGGTGCGGATGTGATCTATGTGCAAGCAATGATCCCAAACTGTTTGCTGTGATATTGTAAGAAGTCGGCGATCCGTGCATAAATCGCTCAATTTGCACAAAATGCTCTGTGTTCCAGAAATGCACACAAACACACATAGGCTTGGGTCAAGACTCCAGCGCTATTTGATGTTGCGTAAGCAACAGAGTAGTCAGACCACTGAAGTAAAAGCTGATAAATACGATCAGATGAGCAACATCATTCATTTCTTCAACAGAAGTGCAGCATCACACACACAAAAACAACTATACATATTCAAGCCCCTGGTGTAAAGTTGCTACAAAACATCTTGAGAAAAGAAGAATTAAAAGTCATTTATGATAATTAATTGAAAAGAAAAGTCACAAGATCACACAAATCTGGTGTTATCTACTTTCAGACACTGGGCAGTGTTTATTCAGTCACTCTATTCTGTTTGGAAAAGGCGTTATCTCTGACTAATGGAGGAACTGGTCGTGTCTGCACGTAAGAGAGAGATGTGAAATTCAAAGAAAACTCAGAAATGCAAGTGAACTTGTGTCAAAAGTTCCATTATGTTCCTGTAGCTATCACAAAATTTTTAGGGAAAGATTTTGGGTGATTTTCAACTTTTATTTGGGGTCTATCTGTTTGAATTCATTGAGCTGACTTAATCATTGATCATTAATGTGCCTAACTCTTAGTAGAACTTACCTGTAGCTGCATACCATCCATTGGGCTATATCTAATATTTAGACCTACTCAGCGCAGGCTCCTTCAAAATTAATGGATGTGATTAATTTAGGACTATTAATTTCAGTGGGTTTACCCTGAGCAGACCTTAGTTGGATACTATTCGTCTGAGATTCACTCCCCCGCCCCCTGTAATTGGGTTTACTCTGTGAATGATTAAGTTGGTTGTCTTGTTACCCTATATGTTTTTCTTAGAACTCAAACAAAACAGAATAAGGTGACAACCAGCTATGTCACTTGAAGATTTCTATGACTGGTGTAGTTTGTATTTAAAACGAATTGGCACTGTTGTGATTTTTAAAAAAATGTATAATTGGTATCTATCGATCCGGATGTGCATATTGTTTAGTGATTCACCTTGATAAATTTATAATACACATTTTGTATTGATGTACATATTTTTGATCGATACCTGAATATTGACCTGAATATTACGTTAAACGTATGCATATCTTAATGACTTTGCCAGGTAGTCGTAAGCACTTTACTGTATGTACTTTATTTTATATGCATCAATGTAAGCCTGCAAATATAATATTTATTTATTTTTTAAAGCCTGGATGCTTCATTTGTGCATGTGGAATATTCCTAATCAAAGCATCATTTTATGCCCCTATGAATCTTGATTTTTCAAACCATTATAATAAGTTTTGAGGAACCCAAATTGAGAACCTGTGTGCATACGGGGAATTCAAACACTGATGGGGAATGTGAGCCTAGTCATAACTCATGCAGAGAGGAATCCCTGGTTTCACTGCCGTGACTACTATCTTTCGGATTCCACAACAATAATTGGGAGGGGAGTTCCAACCAAGATGTTTCTTTTAAACATAGGAACACGAGAAAAGCCCGCAGATGGGCTATTTAGGTAAGGATTGTCTACATTGCCTGGCAGAGGCTGTTTCAAACAGAGCTCTCTTTTAGCCCTATCTGAAGATGCCGGGAATTGAACCTGGAACCTTCTGTATGCAAAGCAGATGCTCTAGCACTCAGCTAGGGCCCTTCCTAGGTGAGACAGAGAAGGTTTCATGGGAAAGAAGTGTGATGCAAGATATAATGGATACCCCAATGACAACAGTTGTGAGTGGGGAGAGGGATGGAGGGAGAGCCAGTGTGGTGTAGTGGTTAAGAGCAGTAGTTTCATAATCTGGTGAACCGGGTTCGTGTCTCCGCTCCTCCAAATGCAGTTGCTGGGTGACCTTGGGCTAGTCACACTTCTTTGAAGTCTCTCGGCCCCACTCACCTCACAGAGTGTTTGTTGTGGGGGAGGAAAGGAAAGGAGAATGTTAGCCGCTTTGAGACTCCTTAGGGTAGTGATAAAGCGGGGTATCAAATCCAAACTCTCCTCTCCTCCTCCTCCTCTTCCTCCTCCTCCTCCTCCTCCTCCTCCTCCCTCCTACACTAGATTATCCATGGCACCCATGACACCTTGGTTACTGCCTGCTTCAGTTCCTTGGATCTTGTCCAGGATGAAAGCACAGAGCTGATCGAAAAAGATAAGTCACCTTGTACCGAGATCCGTGTGCCAGATAAACCGCACGAACACCCTTTCCCAAGAACCCGTTCTGTGAAAAGGGTGCATCCTGCATGAACCCACCTTTCCACGAAACGTTTTCCCCAAACCAGCTAAACACAATGCGAGCAAATGACACACAGTTTCACAGGGGCTGATGAACGCCTTGGGCATGAGGAACAGCTGCATGCAAATCAGGCCAACTAATCCGAGCATTAGGCAGGAGGAACGTCATTCCCAATAATGCGTGCAGGGCTTCAGCTAGTCATTCATTGACAGGGGAAGAGACGGGGAATTCCCCCATTCAGTGCTAAATATCCGTATTGCTTCTTGGGTGCTCATCCTCCCATAGAATCCTGTGGAGCTGATCTTTCCCTGGAGCTGTCACAGCTATTAAAAGTCTGTGAGCTAAGGGTAAGGATATACGAATCTGCCCATTTTGGTTTCTCTCTTTCTCATTTTCCAAACTTATGTTCAGTTCTACACATTTCCACATCAGTTTACTGGGGTTTTTTATTAAACCCTCATGAGAATTCACCAGCATATTAGTATCCTTTCATTTCATTTGCAGATGTTTGTATGTGATTTTGCCTAATATGCACATCATTGCAAGCAATTTCCCCTAACATAATGCTTTTTGGAATGTTATTTTAACTAATACATGTGTCTTAATGCACACTTTTCCCCAATATATGTATTCCACTGAACATTGTTTGGCTGGAGAATTGCCTTGCAAAATTCAGAGAGGTGTGGATTTCTGTATTGTTTCAAGAAGGCTATGTATGCAGCATACATTTAAAGCACAGGATGTCTCCCAAAGAATCCTGGGAACTGTAGTTTCTTAAGGGTGCTGGGAATTATAGTTCTGTGAGGTGTAAGCTCACAAATCCCAGGACTATGTGGGAAATATGTGCTTCAAATGTGCTTCAAATCTATGGTGTGCACCAAAGAGCGATTTAGGTAAGGTAAAGGGACCCCTGACCATTAGGTCCAGTCGCGGATGACTCTGGGGTTGCGGTGCTCATCTTGCTTTATTGGCCGAGGGAGCCGGCATACAGCTTCCGGGCCAGCATGACAAAGCCACTTCTGGTGAACCAGAGCAGCGCACGGAAATGCTGTTTACCTTTCCGCCGGAGCGGTACCTATTTATCTACTTACACTTTGACGTGCTTTTGAATTGCTAGGTTGGCAGGAGCAGGGACCAAGCAACGGGAGCTCACCCCATCGTGGGAATTCGAACCACCGACCTTCTGATCGGCAAGCCCTAGGCTCTGTAGCTTAACCCACAGCGCTACCCGCGATTTAGGTAGATTTGCATTAAAATGTGAACCGAACCAAATGTCTCTCCTTCCCGTAGTTCAAGCCTAGATGGAAAACTTGTGTCTGAGTGACACCACTTCAGGTGACAAGTCAGGCTCACGTGACTGAATATTTGTTCATTACTGCACCTATATCCTGCCATTCCACTGAGGCGTTCAACTTTGGCGGACCTGGTTCTCCTCCTCATTCATCCTCACTGCAACTATGTGAGATAGCGAAACCACAGAACTGATTGAAAAAGATAAGCCACAGTGCACACAGATGCTTTGCTAGATAAAATGCATGAACACTCTTTCCCAAGAACTCATTCTATGAGGGAAATATTCTTGTATGCCACGGCGGCTGCAAGAGTATTGATAGCTACGAATTGGAAGGGTGATAAAATACCGACAAAACTGGATTGGCAAAATAAATTGCTGGAATATGCTGAGTTGGCAAAATTAACAGAAAACTGAGAGACCACACCAAACAAACTTTTATTAGGAAATGGGGCATGTACAAAAAGTACCTCAAGGATTATTGTAATAGCATGAAGTCTGTGGCAGCTCTAGAATAACTTCTGTGATATATTGGATGAGTATAAAAAAATCATAATCTATATATATGAAATTTAACAAAAGAAAACTGAAATAAAATGTGTGATAGGTAATGTTTAGAGGCATGAGGGGTTGGTGGGAAGCCAAATTGAGAACAAAGTGATACAATGTAACAAGCACTAATCTTCTTTTTCTTTTTTTACGGATAATTTTGTTATATGTTATTTTTTTCCTAACGTTAATTAAGCATTTCAAAATTTAAAAAAAGGGGAAACTCATTCTATAGGTCTAAAGTCTCCCTGTGAGCTTAACACCTGAGTGGAGATTGTAATCAATATTCCAGCCAACCAAACCATGCAGACAAATATATTATTTTCCTATTAAGAATTTTGGCTGGCACCATAGGGGTGACCCCATATTTCTCTATACTTGTTGTTGTTGTTTAGTCGTTTAGTCGTGTCTGACTCTTCGTGACCCCATGGACCAGAGCACGCCAGGCACTCCTGTCTTCCACTGCCTCCTGCAGTTTGGTCAGACTCATGTTGGTAGCTTCGAGAACACTGTCCAACCATCTCGTCCTCCGTCGTCCCCTTCTCTTTGTGTCCTTGTGGGGGTGGAGAATGGGGAGTGTCAGGTTTAATTTTTTTATATACAGTGGTACCTCAGGTTACATACGCTGCAGGTTACATACGCTTCAGGTTAAGAACTCCGCTAACCCAGAAATAATGCTTCAGGTTAAGAACTTTGCTTCAGGATAAGAACAGAAATTGTGCTCTGGCGGCGCAGCGGCAGTGGGAGGCCCCATTAGCTAAAGTAGTGCTTCAGGTCAAGAACAGTTTCAGGTTAAGAAGAGACCTCCAGAATGAATTAAGTTCTTAACCCGAGGTACCACTGTATATATATAAAAAACACAACAACCCCTCTGTTGTGGTTTGCCTGTTCTTTGTAGTGACTCATCAGACTTACTTGCCACAAACAGAAGCTGCCGTTTTGCTCACTGCCACTGAGCCCACATTGAGGAAGTTCCTGGCGGCATGCAAAAGTCCAGCCTTTGTGGCGAGAGCATTGCACCACCTGCTCAACACAAGCAGGAGATGGGCATGGGGGGAGCGTAGGGGTTGAGTGATCAGCCCTTGTTCATGCTGCAGGCAGGCATGGGTGGATTACAAGTATTACTTACTTTAAGGTACTTGAGATGTGTGCTAAGTCACCCCAGGAGCTTCACAACTTTTCGAATTCTCCTTTCTGCCAATCTTCAAGTAAGGTGGGAAATCTTTTTCAGCTCGAGGGGAGCATCCCTTACTGGGCAACCGTTCTGAGGCCATATGCCAGAGGCAAAGCAATAAATGTGAATTTTGCCTTTGTGCACCAGGCTAGGGTCTGCACACACCCCTCTCTCCATCTCCATCCAAGCGGCATTCCCAGAGCTCAACAACACATTCCTTGAGCAAGTGTGGTGTTATTGTTACCCAAACTCACCATTGCACCACAAATGTCACTCACACAAACTAGAGGATTAAGCCCAGCATGGCTCCATTGCCAAGAAGATTATGGGTAAGAGCAATGATGGAAACAGAAAATATTCTGGTTTGCTCCCATCTGTTCTAAGGATTGTTCTTGAGAGCCAGCATGGTGCAGGGTTTAGAGCAGGCATCCCCAAACTCGGCCCTCCAGATGTTTTGGGACTACAACTCCCATCATCCTTAGCTAACAGGACCAGTGGTCAGGGATGATGGGAGTTGTAGTCCCAAAACATCTGGAGGGCCGAGTTTGGGGATGCCTGGTTTAGAGTGTCGAACTAGGACCCAGGAGACCAGGATTCAAATCCCCATTTGGCTGTGAAGCTCACTGGGTGACCTTGGGCCAGTCGCCGCCTCTCTGCCTAACCTACCTCACAGGGCTGTTGTGGGGAGGGGGAGAACTATGGACTCGAATATTCCTGATGCTGTACAGTATATGGGACTCTTTAGTTACTCCATGCTGAAAGAAATGAACTTCGAATCAACTCAGAGGCATTTTTATTATTCCGCCTGTTCCAGGACTAACCCCTGGTATTGGCAACAGATGCCAGGGCACATGCAAGTCAAAGGAACCATACTGATGTTTTCCTCTGAGGCAACAGAATTTTCAAGTTTTTAAGCACGACAGAAACCTGCAAGGCTGTTTAGCGAGAGATGATAGTGGGAGGGAAAACAACAACAACATGTGCCCCAGGAGCAAGGATGGCTCTATTGTACTCCTTTCAGCCTTTGGATAAAACGACAATCTGTCTCCATCTTGATAATAGCTCGGTTGAATCAAGTCACTTGAGAGACCTTTGCTCAAGGAAACTCTTCCGAATATTCTGTCTGTGCAAGCATCCCAGTTTGCTGGACAGAATGCACATTTCTCCTGCACAATGTTTTGTGGGTCCTGCTGATCCCCCAGAGCCAATTTTTGGGGTGCCCAGGGCTTCTGTTGATGGGGCTGGTTAGGCACAAATCCCACCCTATTGAAGAGGATATAGGAGCTTTGCTAATCCAGAATACCTTTGTTAGGCTTCCTTTCTCTCTTCCTTGAAATCCTTGCTTTTTTAAAAAAAAAATCCACATTTGGATTACACAAAACTGCTTCATACTGAGGCTGACCAGCGGACCATGCAGCCCAGTATTGCCAGCTGAGATGGGCTGCCGCTGTCCAAGGTCCCACGCAGAGCTCTTTCCCAGATGCCTGGGAATGAACCTGACACTTTCTGCTGGGAAAGCAGGGCAGCCAATGTGGTGCCTTCCCTATAATATTGGGGTACGACTCTCATTATCCCTGCCAATTGGCCACACTGGCCTGATCAGAGTTGTAGTCCTAGAATAATTGGAGGGGATAATGTTGACTTAAAGAGAGAGAGAGAGAGAGAGAGAGAGAGAGAGAGAGAGAGAGAGAGAGAGAATATTTGTTTAAAGTAGAATGATTCTTTGAACTGAAACCATACATAAAGATTTAAATTTGGGGATTTTTTTGCCGTACAGCATCCTGCCTGGACTACCAGGTCAACCTCAGAGGAAATAGTTGGCCAAAGGTTACCCCTCAAATTGCCACTTTTCTTCTATCTATAAAAGGAGAAAATTCCGAAATCTAAAGAGACTTTTGCAAGGGCTCCTGCCTAAGGGCTCCTGCCCCCCCAAAAAACACAGATGTACAGATGTGTGATGTTACCTGGTACATACCAGCAATATAATAGCCCCTTTGTACTGCCAACTTTTCTCCTTCTTCTTCTTCTTTTAAAAAAAGCTTCTTTAAATTTAGACTCACGCCATCACTTTGTATATATTGTGTAGCAATGTGTGCACTGTTAAAATTGATTATGAAATATTTTCTTTTAGAATGATAAATAAAATGTTTAAGATAAGGTATTCATATATTTACTTCCACAAAATGATTCCTAAAAACTATGCATCAGGAAGACTTTTTATGTAAGCCTATGCGCAAAATCACATCCTTACAAATTCCTGTACACTAAGGATATGCAAGTCCTGAGTTGTACATTGGAATTACAATTCTCAAAGGCTAGGGCAAGATAAATTTCTGCCTCTAGGGGGCACTTCCATTGTCACAAAGTAAAAATAAATAAATCATTCCATTATTGTGTGCTTCCTAGGAAGAATTAGAAACTGATTCTGATAGCTCAGAAAACGAGACTGCTTACATTCCTTGCAATATTCATTGACTCTTTTCCCCATCTTTTTTTTTATTGAAATGAGTGTTTTATGTCTGCCTGACACCATGGAGGACTGGAGGACACTACGTAATAATTTGCTCTCTCTTTTTTTTTTTACTGTAATATTGATGGTTTCTTCAATTTTTATTATTTTGTCTGCTCTGCATAAATTGGCAAAACCAAATTTCCAGCAGGTTCCTTACAGTTCAGCACCTTGTAGCTCCATTTGTAATAATAATAATAATAATAAGATTGAGAAAAGTAAAAAAGCAAATTCCATTTTGTAATTATTGTCTGAATTATTGGACGCTGCCCCTTCCCCACTTTAATAGTTTCTGCTCCCCACATCATGTTGATGGAGCTTTCTGGAGCCCACCTCCAGCCACAGACTGTGGGTAGGGGGGGGGTTGTTATTGCTGTTTTGTTTTACTTATTCACTTATTTTTATCCCGTATTTTATTCTGTGAAGCGGCCTGAAATCTTACGATAAAGGGCGGTATATAAATCAAATCAATAAATAAAAACGGTACTAAAATAAATATTGCATATTTTCCCTTTCCCCCTAAAATTTTCATTTCCACCCCACAAAAGACCCACAATCTGGCATGCCAAAAATGTGGCAACTTTTATTTTATTCATAATAACTCTTATTTTATTCATAATTATTAATATTATCAGTAATAATAAATAACCGTATTATTTATATGCCACTCATCTGACTGGGTTGCCCCAGCCACCGTACACTCTTATTCGTCTTGCTCTATCCTGCCTGGGTACAGAGGAGAAATTTGATTCCATACTCACCTGACGCCAAACCTATAAAATCTATACTTTCCGAAACAGTATGTGAACCGAAATACAACCATCCTTCAAAATTCACACTTGACCAAATTTTGCAATGCAGCTCTCCAAGCAACCAACGTTTAAAAAGATGCACATGTTTGGGGGGGAAATTAAATTAATGACATTAGTGAAAAACAGCATACAAAATGCATTCCATTAAGGAAAATTGCTTGCAAAAACATGTATGTGACTGAAAGCTGCATATAAAATGTGTTTATTGGGAGAAATTCACATTCAAATGTTTTTATCAGGATTCTTTTTAAACAAATGCATTTTGCTGCAAAACGTGAAGAACTGAATTCAAAAACTGGAAAAATGAGAAACTGAGGGAGCTAAAACTGGCAGATCCTCCCATCCGTAGTACTGACTGCTGTTGGTCAATCTCAGGACCCCAAATTGGCTGAGCAAACAACTGATCCAGATGGGTGGAGGAAAACAAAACAAAACAAGAACTCATTGGCAATTACTTTAAATAGCTACATAAGACAGAAGTGAAACCAGCAATATCAGTGGACAAACCATCATGGAATGATTCATGCCATCATGATCCACCCAGGATCCCCATTGTTTACAGGGCAGCACATAATGTTCCAGGGTCCATCAGATCTGGTTTGTTTGCTATAAGAGAAGAAGAGGAAGAGTTTTGATTTGATATCCCACTTTATCACTTCCCAAAGGAGTCTCAAAGCAGCTAACTTTCTCCTTTCCCTTCCTCCCCAACAAACACTCTGTGAGGTGAGTGGGGCTGAGAGACTTCAAAGAAGTGTGACTAGCCCAAGGTCACCCAGCAGCTGCATGTGGAGGAGCGGGAAAGCGAACCCGGTTCCCCAGATTACGAGTCTACCGCTCTTAACCACTACACCACACTGGCTGCTGCTGCTGCTACCACCCAGGAGGACTCCCCTGCTCAGTGCCTGAGGGCCCCAGTCCTGCCACTCACCACCTGGCCTAGGGCGGGGCCTGATGAGCTCTATAAAGGACTGCTGCTGCTGCTGGGCAGTGAGGGCTCCGTTTTGTTTTGTTTTGGTTTGGTTTGGTTTGGTTTTGTATTTTAATGTATTGTTGGAAGCCGCCCAGAGTGGCTGGGGAAACCCAGCCAGATGGGCGGGGTATAAATAATAAATTGTTGTTGTTGTTGTTGTTGTTGTTTTGTTTTGTTTTCTTTAAATTGCTGTTATTTTTTACCTATGTCATTTTAAACTGTGATATTAATGCTGTAATCTTAGTTTTAGATTTTGATTTATGCGGAAATAATTTTCCATTTGGTTGTGTATTTTTTGATGTGGTTTATTTATTGTTTATGGCTTCTGTCATTATGTAAATCTTGTCATGTTGTAAGCCACCTTGAGCATTGTTTTTAACTGTGGAAAGGCAGCATACAAATAAAAAATGATGATGATGATGATGATGATGATGATGATGCCCAGCTGAAGCCCACAAAGCTCCAGAATCTGATCAGCTGAGCATGGGTGCCCCAGCAGCACGAGTGCAGAAAGTGAACATACAAGAAGAAGAAGAAGAAGAAGAAGAAGAAGAAGAAGAAGAAGAAGAAGAAGAAGAAGAAGAAGAAGAAAGTGAACATACTATACTCTTCCTCTTGCCAGCTTGGGGCCTCAAATTTCAATGGCACCCTGTGCAACATCAAAATTCAGCACCCCTCTGCCTCTAGCGCTCCATTCTAAGTAGTGTATTTACTCAAATCTAATGCTCACCCTTTTTTTTGGCCAAATGTCATTGCAAAAATTAAGGTGCGCATTAGACTCGATGGTGCATTAGACTCGAGTAAATATGGTAATAGTTGTGGCGTCCCCAGTGGTGGCTTGAGGCTCTGCGCCCAGCGTGACCAGACCAGTCACGACCCTATAGATCCGCTTCAAAGCAGATGACTGGTGCTCTCTCTCTCCCTCTTATAGCACATTTATACCACTTTAACAGGCATGACTTCTCTCAAAGAACAGAACTATGACTCCCAGCTTCCTTAACGAACTACAGTTTCTAGGATTATTTGGGTGGGGGAGGGAAGCCATAACACTCTGTGTTAAATGTATGGTGTGGACGGGATGAAAAAGTTACAGGAAATGCAACAGATTCAGAGGCACAGCACCTAGGCTCTCCATAATAAATGAACCAGCAAATAAGATCAAAAATGCAGAAAAAGACTAGAATGAAAATTCCAAAATATTGGCCATTAGTTACACAATGGAGGGAAGTAGCGGCTCTGGTTTATGTTCAAGTTATTCTGTAATTTTTGCCTTTGATTTTTCTTACTGTTTTTAAAAAATAATTGCAAGTTACTTTGCAAGGTGTCAACCTAAAAGGCACTGAGCAAAAACTTTATTTTTTAAAAAAAATACAACACCCCTGTTCTTAAACAGATCTAACCTTTTATTTTCTCTACACACGAAACCAGTACAAATGCGCAAAATTCTGGATATAAGTTATTTCTGCAAGGTCAGTTTCCTCTGCCTTGTATTTGTTTGTCAAACAAGTCTGAAATATGTCCAGGTTTAAGGGTCCACACTACTTGAAAAGCAAGTTACCAGGGTTGGGTTTTTTTGCTTTGCTTTTTGGTTGTTGTTTTTTCCAAAGCAGCAGCGGCAGCAGCAGTGTGTGGGTGGGGGCAGGACACCTCACCCAAAAAAACCCAAGCATGTTTTCCTTTCTGGTGCTGGGCCCTGTGACAGCCACTAGAATTAAAGGTCACAGCCAAACGTGACCAATGGGGTGTCAGGGGAGGAGATACACCAGTGTCCCGAAAGTTAGCAAATAGTGGCAGAAAGAGGCATCAGCGCAACCCAATCCCTCCACAGAAGGGAGGTGAAAGCGTGGACTGGAAGAGAACAGCAGCGCTCTGAAGGAAAACTCATGGCCTCAGTCCAGAGGAAAAACAAAGAAGTGAAAGGGCCCCAGGCTGGGTCATGCCTCGTGCAGATGACAAACAGCATATTTTTAAGTTAAACAGCTCAAGGAAGGGGGGGGGGGAGGAAGAAGGAAAAAACAATTCACTGCTACCCTGCCAGCCATCCTTTCAAACAAAACAATGGCAAAGGTTCAACAGTTGGGTGTTGGGTGGTGCCATTACCAAAAGGGGTGGGGACTCTGTGGGCCTCCAGGTATTCCTGGACTGCATCTCCCCTCATTCCTCACCATTCACCTTGCTCTTTGGGGCTGATGGGAGCTGGACAACAGCTTCTAGAGGGCACCAGCTTTCCTATCCCTGATTTATTTGTGTGGAGATGGGCCTTCAGAGTTCGCCATTGTTAGCTTGAGCAACCAGCTACTAAAGAAGGCATTTTTTAAGAAAAATGCAGGAAAGTGAAATGTGTATACATTGTTTGACAGTTAAGAAAGCCTTGTGCATCATAAACAGGCAGGGAAGCTGTGGAATCTAGTGAGGCGCTTTCAGAGTTATTGTTAAGAACTTCAAAAATACAAGAAGAACCTGCTGAATCAGGCCAATGGCCCGTCTAGCTTATCTAAAAGCTTCTGTGCATCTGGAGTGCCATTTCCCAGGCCATAAAATCTCTGGGCTGCTACCCCGACTCTTCCCGCAAGATGAATGGCAGCATCCACCTGTGTCCAAAGAAACGTGACCAATGTAACATGTGATAATTCATGCCTAAAGGTAAAGGTAAAAGCCCCCTGACAGTTAAGTCCAGTTGCAGACGACTCTGGGGTTGCGGCGCTCATCTCGCTTTACAGGCCGAGGGAGCCGGCGTTTGTCCGCAGACCGTTTTTCCAGGTCATGTGGCCAGCATGACTAAGCCACTTCTGGCAAAACCAGAGCAGCGCTCGGAAACGCCGTTTACCTTCCCTATTTATCTACTTGCACTTTTTTGGCATGCTCTTGAACTGCTAGGTTGGCAGGAGCTGGGACCGAGCAACGGGAGCTCACACCATCGTGGGGATTTGAACCGGCAACCTTCTGATCAGCAAGCCCAAGAGGCTCAGTGGTTTAGACCACAGCACGTCAAATAAATACCTCTAAAGCAAGACTTTCTGCTTATGACACTTTAACCTTCGGTGTGTCAACCCCCCCAGGTGATTTGGTTCTTTTCAACCCAACATTTATCATCTTTTGCTGGGAAGATAAATGTCACAGAAGTCCACACTTTTTTGGAAGAGGATTTAATGCAAATGCATACCATAGTGTATCACCTGGCCAACACATTTTCTTTTCAATTTCCCAGCCTCAAACTCAACAAAGATACCAACTGACAGCAGTGCTTCAACAGCTTCTTCTGCATGTTCTTTCGGGATAATCATATCTCCTATAGGGAGATCATTCCCTGTGTTTGTGGTATTTCTTTTAAATTATGTTTAAGACTGCCTTTAGCTTTTCACAGGGTTGTACTGTTCCTTAAGCAAGCCAAGAAACCTTTAGCTCCAACTGGTTGTCAGGAGTCTTTAAAAAGCTGCACAAAGTAGGGACCCAGAGCTAAGCAATACAATACAATACAATACAATACAATACAATACAATACAATACAATACAATACAAGAGATAGCAAGCCTGCTGTATTTGTTTCTCTCCATTTGTTGAGAATGTGATTTTGTGACCAATGTAACACATCCAGTGGTGGAGCTTCATGCGGAGAGCAGGCGGGGGGGCTGGCGCTCATCAAGGGGTGTGGTGTGTGTCCTAGGGGCATGGCGCAGCCGTGATGGCACACCACCAGGATCGCGCTGCCGGGGGCGGTGCGCTCCCCCCGCACTCCTCTTCCTCCGACAGTGAACACATCCAGCCAAGCTACATTTTATTGTCCTAAGCTCATTTGTTTTTGTTCCTAACGTAAAAGTTCTTGTCAGCTCACCAAATGCGAAAGCAAAACTATTAGTACAGAAACGGGCTGTAAATCTGTTGTCTGTTTTCTTGGAGAGATCTTTAACTGAACTTTGCATGCCATGCTTCTGGTTGTTTTACTCATGTGCAAAATGCCATTTTGAAAAGCTGTTGCCAAATAATGAAGCTTCGTAATGTCACCATAAAATGATATAGACCATGTTAACTATATATGAAAATGAAAAACAAGTCTGCCGGTTGACATTTTCATAGACCCAGTACTATAGGAGCATATGCTAGCTTTCAGGTACATGGTTAGTTTCACCAGTGCACTTTCTATTGCTGGAGGTTGTGGACAGGGCATGAGCTGGACATGTGCATAATGCACTCAAGGAATGGCTTTCTCACTTGTCAGCAGGTTCAGAAGTGGTCATGTGATGACCAGGGCATGTAAAGGGAAGAGCAGGAGTTTTCTGGAGGGGGGGGGAGAGTTGGCAATTCTTTTTTACAGCCATGCTATCTCAATTTGTATTATCATATTTTTGTATTGCATTGGATTGTTGTGAGATTTTTTGTTTCTTCTGCTTGTAAACCGCCTTAAGTATCGTAAGATAGAAAGGCGGTATACAAAAAATTATTATTATTATTATTATTATTATTATTATTATTATTATTATTATTATCTTCCCCCATGTCTCTGGGTGTGCAACCAGAGGCAGAAGAAGTCTGGCCAACAATCTTTCTCTGGTCCCAGAAATGGAGATTAAGTAGCCTAGTGTTTACTACAGAGTCATAAATACTAAGACAGTAAATAGTTCAGTGCTACCCAGATAGAATGAGACAAAGGAATAACAGCTGTACAGTGAGCAGGCGTTGCCTGAAATCTGGCTGGGAGGATTTATTTTTTTTTTTGCCAAATCATTTTTATTCATTTTACAATAATGCAACAATAATCTCCATTACAATTTCCCATCTCACCTAGTACATTTTGGCTTTTTAAAGCCCCGGCTTCCATCAAATCTTCCTTATGATTTTCTTAAATTCATTACTAATTTCTATATGTTCACTACTTAATCACTGCTTAAAAGTATAACATCAAAATTTCTCACTAAACTTCCATATCTACAATGATTTTTGACATTTAATGTACAAAGCTTCTTGCAATCCTACCAACGTATTCAATTGACTGCAATTGTCTTTCAGATAATCTGCAAATTTAGTCTAGTCTTTGATGAACTTCTGATCCCACTGTTCTCAGATTCTTTCCGTCATCTTGTCCAATTCCGCACACTCCATTAGTTGCTGGGAGGATTTAACCTTGCTGCAGGAGTTCTTACACCAGTGAAATCAAAACAGAATGTTTTTTCCCCTCTTAGTGTCGTACCCTAAAACTGGCCACACATGGACTTTGGTTAGGACTACATCCTCTCCAAAGTTGCGGGGGTTTTCTGTGACACCTGCTAGGAGAGAGCATCTAAATTCAACTCCTCCATCCCTGTGTCTATTCTAAGCTAGGTGGGATTTTCTGTCTTTGTCTACACATTTCGCTGACACAGACTTTGACCATGCAGATTTTAGTTAGTTAGTTAGTCATTAATTAAAACAAACAAACAAGCCAACCCTCACTTTTCGCCACATCTAGTTCTCAAAGCAGCTCACAAAAATAGAAATGCTGTGTACAAAATTTAAAACACAGATTAAAAGCTCAGAGACTAAAGCATTAGAAAAGGAGTCATGGCCTTATTTTCATGAAACGTCTGCCGTTTGCTGGAGGTGTTGCATGGACAAAGGCTCTTTCAAGCATAAGTGTTGGACATGTAATAAAGTCTCCGATTTCTGGGATGTAATATTTGATGATGAAAAAATACCAGTCGACAAATTATGAAGGCACCGGAACTGCCACGGCTTAAATGTATTTCTGAACGACAATGTGGGGTTGAAAGAGAGAACTTTTAATTGGTGTGTTGGCTGTGAGAGCAATTCTTGCTTAAATTTGGAAAGCCCTTAAAAGAGGCACCTTAACTAATTGGTACAGCAAGGTATGGCAGATAGCTCTTGCTGACAAGTTGACACAGAATATGAGGATGGATAGGGGACAAAAACACACACCAAGGACACCTTTACAGGGGAATTATTTCTTGGTATAAATAAGGCTGATGAAAACAGAGAGCTTCCCCAGGCATTTTTGAATTTGTGGATAATGTTAAGTTTATTATTAGTATTGGATTTGAAGCAGCTCCTGATGGTGGAGTTGAAGGAGCTATGCTACAATTCCCTGTCTCTCTGTTTGGGTATTGTTATTATTATTAATTTGTACACAACCCTTTATCCGTAGATCTCAGTTCTGTATTCATATGTTATGCATACTTTGCATGTTCTATTGGGAAAACTCAATGGAAATTGTTAAGGAAGGAAGGAAGGAAGGAAGGAAGGAAGGAAGGAAGGAAGGAAGGAAGGAAGGGTTCTGATGCAAAGGCCTCCTAAAATAAAACTGTTATGTACTGAGCTGAATCCTACAACAATAGGATCCAAAATGCAGCAGTCTGATTGGTCCGCAGGAGCCACCCAATCCAGCTCCAGGTGGAAGTGAATCAGTGACCTGATTGGCCTGCAAGAGCAGCCAATCAGGCTCCTGGATGAAGTGAATCCACAACCTGATTGGCCTACAGGAGTAGCCTGGAATTAGCCAATCATGTGGGGCCCATTGTGTAAATAATGTATATATAGCAGACGTTTTGGGGAAAGATTCATTCCTTGCTACTATGAGCTGAATAAAGAGCATGAAATTCACACTTGACTCCGAGTATATTTCAAAAACCATTTTAGACCTGGCATCTGAAATTCAGCAGGGATGGTGCCTGCCTGATTTCTAACGGGAGGGAGTTTGATAGAGTTGAGCACACTATACTGAAGGCACGACTGGCTGGCGTGAATAGAGTAGACAAACGTTAGGATCTATCATTGTTCTTCTCAGGAGACCTTGAAGTGAGGGATGCAGGAAGCATGAATCATTCCATTTCTTGCCACAGCTATGAAATGTGCGAAGCAGCCCTCGGTTATGAGCAAGACAGACCAGATAACTGGTGGGTATTATACATGGGGGAATGAATGCTGGCACTCTTGTGGTGTCCAGAGTTGCAACACAGAGAAGAGGAGGGGGTGCTAAAATGTCTGTAACTGACCTGACTATTGCCCCAAATTTAGAATAATGCAACCGAGCTGGAAGAGTCCAACAGGCTGCCTGAGCAGAGAGACCTTTCGCCTGATCCAGCTAGAACATTCTTACCATTTCCCTTCAGGCGAATATGAGGAATTTTTACGGCCCACCAGAGTGCAGCCACCATACCAACCTCCTGGCTCTGATGATGACTCCAGCAGCCCCTGGTGCCTCAGAGTGAAGTTATAATGCTGGGCAAAATACTTGATCTTTATTGCATAGTCATCCTTTGTATACATTGGCGGGGTTTGAACTGGAGGTGACTAACAGCCAGGAAAGTGATCCATTGGCAGCTCAATGGAAGCATCATATTAATATGATCAATATGATGTTTCATATCGCTAGGCTGAGAGGGGACCCAGTACTATGACAGACCCTCCAACTGTCCCTATTTTCCAGGGACAGTCCCAGATTTAGGGAAGGTGCCTCGGTTTCTGATTTGATCCTGGAATGTCCTACTTTTCCTTAGGAGATCCCTATTTTCAAGAGAGAAACGTTGGAGGGTATGGGAAGAAGTCCCTATTTTCACTGGAGAAATGTTGGAAGGTGTGGAGTTATGCGACCCCTGAGCCAAGGAGATAACTCTATACAACCTTTAGAAGACTTCTGAAGGCAGCCCTGTATAGGGAAGTTCTTTTAATGTTTAATGTTTTTATTTATGTTGAAAGCCGCCCAGAGTGGCTGGGGCAACCCAGTTAGATGTGTGGGAAATAATAATAATAATAATAATAATAATAATAATAGGCATTCCTGTTTTCATTGGAGAAATGTTGGAGGGTATGCCTTTAGCGGCATCAAGATGAGGAGGTAAACAGGGTTTGCAGAGTCGCGCAAGATGGCTTCAAGGCTGCAGATTTTCCTCCCACCCCCAGTTTAAGCTTCAGAATTTCTTGGCCTGGTCCCATTTGTCCTTTAAGAAAACACTGCATGCATAATGGACATGTGATTCCCAAGCAGACATATGACACTAGCCTTTTGTCACCAGATATCAATGGAGCAAGGCCGGATTTTCCCTTTTGTTGAATTTGTCCCAACCGCTCTTGGTTAACTGCAGGAGCCCCCGAGAAGCAAATATAGTTAAGATTAATGGCTCTTGACTGAACATGTTTCAGTCACACAAACTGGTGCCGACCCTATTATGGCATAAGGAGAAGCAAACAACTCAGGTGGCAGATGTACAGCATCATGAATGGAAACATTGTGGGAAGCAGATCTCAACGGTGGGACTGCGCCAGCTCCATTGCAATGAATGGGAGCTGCACCAGGGCAACCCACAAACTACACCGTTGTGCTCTGGCACAACACCAGTTCATTTCAATGAGGTTTGTGAAAGAGAACTTCACCACGGATCGTGCTCCATATGAATTAGCAGGAGAGGGGGCGTCCTTTGGATTCTCTACACTCAGACACCAAAACATATCGAACACGACATGCTCAAAGCAAAATATTTTAATTTGGCAAATCCAGGCCATACATTTATACCACTTTAACAATCATGGCTTCCCCACCATAAAAAAATAATAAAAAATAATAATCATGGGAACTTTAGTTTGTTAAGGGTGCCAGGAATTGTAGCTCTGTGGGGAGTAACAGAGACACATAGGGGTGTGTATGACAGAAAGAGATGTAAACGCTCTGAAATGACAGCACATTGCAGCAAATTGCACAATCTCTATTCCGGAATTAATTTTAGAAATCCTATTTCATAAATCAGAGCTAAGGAGGAGGAAAATGTAGCAACATTTTGGAATAATGGAAGTACAGGCTGGGTGGGCAGACCGACTTGCCCAAGACAGCTCGTAATATCTATGCAACTGAGCAGAGATCACGACTCTCACCAACATGTTGCCTGATTGCGGACTAGGCTGTACTAAATTATCATTATTATCACTGGACCTTGTCTGCTCCTTTTCTATGTGATTTGCTTGAACTAGGGTGGAAATGCGAAGACCTCTCCGCTACCTCACAGCCGACATTATTATTTTCATTTCCAGTTGGAAGAGATTGCAGTTGTTTCTAAGCTGTTGCTTTAAAAGTACAGGATGTCAAGAGAGAGAGTACACACAAATAAAATAAAATCCTTCATCTTGCCAATTGGTCCCCCTTGGCAGCACTGATGGAATGAGGACCAGCCAGCTCAACATGCTTACTTTTGCCAAAGGCCCGAGGCTCATGTGAAAAGTGCTCCATTTCTGAATGTAGAGATACGGTGCCATAGCCTGACGGGAAGTCTTCTCCCTCACCTTCCCGCCCCACAACCAACCCCAGGAACTGTGCTTTCTGCACATGCTCAGGAGCTTTCTCTTCTTCGTGACGGTTACATTGAGAACAGATAGGGTTTAGTCCTAGCTCAGAACCAGACCTCCTTTTGAACCCAGCACAACGCTGCATGAGCAGCATTCCTCTGTGGCTTTTCCTATCAGCTCTGTACACCCAAGGTGCCTTCTCCCAAGAGACAGGCAGACAGTCTGACGTACAGAGATCTAGTGTGGTGTAGTGGTTATAATCTGGGAGCCCTGGCTTGGGCTCTACTTGGCTATGGAGAGTTCCCTGTAAAGAGGGACTGACTGTTAAACCACTCTGCAAATTGTAGCTCTGGGAGGGGAATCCTAACAACTTTGGGCACCCTTAATAAACTACACGTCCCCGAATTCATTGGTGGAAGTCATGACTGCTTCAAGTGGTATCATAGTGCTTATTCTGTGAATGTGGCTTAAGTCCTACTTACTGGAGAACCTAGACTCGTTGAAATGAATGGATCTAAGCTACTCAGGGGACACGGGTGGCACTGTGGTCTAAACCACAGAGCCTAGGGCTTGCCGATCAGAAGGTCGGCGGGTCGAATCCCCGTGACGGGGTGAGCTCCTGTTGTTCAGTCCCAGCTCCTGCCCATCTAGCAGTTCGAAAGCACGTCAAAGTGCAAGTAGATAAATAGATACCGCTCCGGCCAGGGGCGTACCCAGGATCAAAACTGGGGGGGGGGGCAGGCCATGGTCGTTCAGGTTTGCTTTGAATGGACGCTGATCATTTTTGCTTCTGGGGGGGCAGCTGCCCCCCCTGCCCCCCGGGTACGCCCATGGCTCCGGCGGGAAGGTAAACAGCATTTCCATGTGCTGCTTTGGGTGAACCAGAGCAGCACATGGAAACGCCGTTTACCTTCCCGCCGGAGGTAGCCATGCTGGCCACATGACCTGGAAGCTGTACGCCGGCTGCCTCGGCCAATAAAGCGAGATGAGTGCCACAACCCCAGAGTCGGTCACGGACTGGACCTAACGGTCAGGGGTCCCTTTACCTTTACCTTTTAAGCTACTCAGAGCAAACTTCTTCAAAACAATGGGCTTAAGCTACTTATGACTATTAATTTCAGTGGGTTTACACTGAGTAGGACTTAGTTGAATGCAACCTGTTGGCTCACATTGGACAGCTACCTATAGCACAGGCAGTCCTGATGAAGTAGGGGGAACAATGGTAAAACAATTTAAGACCCTCCAAGTGTCCCTATTTTCAGGGACAGTCCCTGATTTACATAAGCCATCCCAGTTTCTGATTTTATCCTGGAATGTCCTGCTTTTCCTTAAGATGTCCTAATTTTCATCGGAGAAATGTTGGAGGGTATGCTATTATGTGAACTCCAAGCCAAGGAGATAAGGAACTATACAATATACAACCTTTAGAAGACATCTGAAGGGCAGCACTGTATAGAGAAGTTTTAATGTTTTATTATGTTTTTATATACAGTATGTTGAAGCTGTTCAGAATGGCTGGGACAACCCAGTCAGATGGGTGGGGTTTAAATAATAAAATTATTATTATTATGGAATAGGATGTCCCTATTTTCACTGGAGAAATGTTGGAGGGTATGCAGTTTCTGTGGGTAGAGGAACTACTAAGTGGAACTGCCCTCTGCTGAACTTTAACACCCAAGACGGTCTATAGAGAAAGAAGTGCCTCTGAGATATTTGGGGACTCCTCATTTAGGGTTTTAAGTACTAGCATGAGTATCTTGAATCACAACTGGAAACCATCCCCAGCATGCGGCCTCAAAATATTTTTGTAGGTCTGGGACTGAAAAACCTCCTTTTTCCCTCGGTCTCATCATAATTTCTGCCTTGATTCTTGCCCTCTTTCCCTGCCAAATAAAGTTAGCTAGATCTTTCTGGCAGTCTTTTAGGTACCTTTTGCCTATTATGATTGGGGCTACTTGAAAGAGGAACAGCATTTTTGGGAAGATCTTCATTTTAATTAGCGCTATTCTTCCCATTAGGGTTAATCTTAGTTTTTCCCACTTCTTTAAATCTTCTTTAATCTCCTTCCATTTTTTAATGTAATTGTCCCTAAATAGATTTGTATTTTTGTTCGTAATCCACAATCCTAGGTACTTAACTTTACTTTCTATTTTAATCCCTGTTATCTCCTCCAATTTTTCCCTATCCCTCCCTCCCATATTTTTAGTTAATAATTTGGATTTCTCTCTATTTAATTTAAAGCCTGATATACGACCAAATTCTTTCATAATTTCCAGCGACCTTTGTATACTTCTTGCTGGAGATTCAGTTGTAATTATTATATCATCAGCAAAAGCTTTGGTCTTATAACAAAATTTTCCTATTTTGATTCCTTCAATCTCTTTGGCCTTTCTTATTACTCTTAAGAGGATTTCTAAGGCAGCAACAAACAGTAGCGGAGACAGAGGGCACCCCTGTCTGACACCTCTTTTTATTATAATCCCTTCCACTATTTCATTATTTATAATTATACTTGCTGTTTGTTTGTTGTAAATTGCTTTAATCCCGTTCAATATCTTTTCACCTACCTTCATAAACTCCAAGGTCTTGATCATATATTTCCAAGATAAACTGTCAAAGGCCTTTTCTGCATCGACCAGTAGCATTGCTATCATTTTACTGGGGTTCATCTCCGCATATTCGATTAGGTCAATTATTATCCTTGTGTTATCCTTTATCTGTCTGTTAGGCAGAAACCCTGCTTGGTCTCTCTCTATTATATTACACAATGTTTTTTTCAACCTTTTTGCAATTATACCTGTGAATATTTTATAGTCTATATTTGAAAGTGAGATTGGTCTGTAATTTTTTGTAAGTCTCAAATCAGCACCTTGTTTGGGGATGAGGGTTATCAACGATTCCTGCCACGAGTCCGGTAATTTCCTCTCTTTTAATATTCTATTCATTATAATTTTAAGCTTAGGGGCCATTATTTCTGCTAGTTTTTTGTAATATATTACTGGTATCCCATCGGGACCTGGTGATTTTCCAATTTTTAAGTTTCTAATCATTTCTATAATTTCCTCTAACCTTATGTCCGCATTTAGAGTTTCCAGTTCTGATTCCTCTATCTCTGGGGTGCCATTATTTTTCAAATAATTCTCTATTTCCTCCTCCTCTACCTCCTCTGCCTCATATAGTTCCTGATAATACTTTTTAAATCCTGTTTTTATTTTTTCCGGGTCCGTGGTTTCTTCCTTTCCTTCTAATATCTTATTCACTATTCTTTCTGTTTGCTTTTCTTTCACCATCCAAGCCAACATTCTACCCGTTTTGTTTGCATTTTCAAAGTATCTTTGTTTCGTCCACAGGATCTTTTTTTCCACTTCCTTATTAACCAAGTCTGATATATGTTGCTGTAAAATTTTTATACTCAGTAATAATTCTTCATTTTTTGGGTTTTTCACTAATTCTTTTTCCTTTTCCCTTATTTGTTTATTTATCTCTAAGATACCTTTATCTTTGTCTTTCTTTATACTTCTCATCTGTTGAATGCCCACCCCCCTCATATAAGCTTTACTCGCGTCCCATATTATATTTGTATCTGTTTTCTGTTTTTCGTTTATCTCAAAAAATTCTTTTACTATATTTTTCAATTTTTCCACCCTGTGATCGTCCCTCCATATTTCTTCATTCATCCTCCATCTCCCCTTCATAGTTTTTTTAAATTTCATTTTCATGGTTACCGGATTGTGGTCGGAAATTGTTCTATTTTGAATTTCGGCTTTATCCACATTTAACATCAGTTTTTTCGTCACCCAGATTGAATCAATTCTACCCCCAGATTTGTGGACCTCTGAGTAGTGCGTAATATCCTTTACATTAGGGTTTTTAATTCTCCAAACATCATACAAATCCAAATTTTTTGTTAGGTCAAAAAAGGAAATGGTTAAAAGATTGGATGAGTCTAGAAAATGAAGAGCTATTGAACGTAGAGGGGTGGGATAAGGTATACGGTTGGCATGGGTACCTTTGGTACGAAAAGAAAAAACTACAGAGTGGCTTCTCAAACCACTTGGTAAGAAAGACCCTGTTAGCTGTATGGGAGGATACTAAGGATAAAATCATCATTAAAACACCATGGTGGGTATCACCTATAGAAGCTTCCACAACCCTAAAGAGTGAGATGAGGGATAAATGGCCGGTGTACAGAGATTTGGTAGAGGAAATTAAAGAAAAACCGAAACTTAAGAGTTATGAGGAATTAAAAAATAGAGGAATTAGATGGTTACAATACCACCAAATGAAAGCAAATTTTGATAAAGACTTAAAAAGAAAAGGATTTGAAAATAAATTATCAAAAATAGATACGGAAATTCTACAAAAAAATCAAAAGAATATTACTAAGATATACAAACTCTTGAAAGAAGGAAAAATAGATCAAAAGGGCAAAGACAAAAACTTAGAGAAGTGGGAAGCAGATTTGGGACACGAAATAGAATATGGGGAGTGGGAGAAAATCTGGCTAAAAAATATAAACTTCACGGCATCTTATCAGATTAGAGAAAACATCATGAAGATGCTTCATCGATGGTATTTATCTCCCGAGAGAATAAAGAAAATGAATAAAGCTAGTAGCGGAAAATGCTGGAGATGCAAGGGTACAAAGGCTAACTTCTTTCATATGTGGTGGACATGCCCGAAAATTAAAAACTATTGGAGCATGATCCACGAGGAATCTCAAAAACTGATAAAAGAAACTTATACAAAAAAACCAGAACTTTATTTGCTAGGAATTATTAACGATTCAATCCCAAAAGATAAAGTAAATTTATTTCTGTATGTATCAGCCGCTGCGAGAATGATTGTAGCCAAACATTGGAAAGAGGACTGTACCCCGGAAAAAGAAGAATGGTTAATGAAAATATGCGAATACTTGCAATTGGCAAAGTTAACAAGTTTATTGAGACAGAATTCAAGGGATACAGTGCAAAATCAATGGAAATATTTAAATGAGTATTTGAATGGACGGAATATTAAAACAAACACTTGGTTATGTTTGAACTGATATATGATATGGAAAAGATTAAGTATATGACAAACAAGAAATAAGGTAGCAGGAAAAACGAGATAAATGGAAAAAAATAACAGATAACTTAACTAGTTATATAAGAGCATTGTAGCAGATTGTGGTGGAAGTCAATCTTTATTTGTTTTATCTTATCACATCTTTATTTTTAATTCTAAGTTTAATCTTTATCTTCATTCCATTTTTTCTTTTCTTTTTCTTTTCTTTTTTTCTTTTTCTTTTTATAATTTTTCCTCTTCTTGTTTTTTTTTCTTTAGAGATTGTTCTCAATATGAGATTATAGAATGTTTTCAAACTGTGTAGGTTTGAAATTGTAAGAAGGTATGGTGGTAGGTGATGTGTGAATTTTGTAAATGTTTGTGATATTTGTATGTCTTTTTTTTTGTACATTTATAAAATAAAATAAAAAATTAAAAAAAAAAAAGAATCACAACTGGAAACAAGCTGGAATCCAATGCAGCTGTTTTAGAGCAGGGTCAAAGTGGCTAATGAAGTCAAAAGAGAGAATAATCAAATAGGTCCTAAACCAAACAAAATTAAAATAATGAAAAATAGCACTAAGAAGACAGAGACCAGGTGCTTTTTGCTTGTGGGGGAATGCCTTCCCACTACCACATGTGATAGCTAGAAAACACCCAAAATATCACCTCCAGCTCGTAAGTCCCATCATGTAATTTCGAAATGTCATATTTGAAACTGGTAAAACAACAACACAATTGTTCCAGTCTGAAGCTCCTGTTCTGGGATTCTCTTTCATTTCAAGTTCACTAGTACATAAGCTTGAACATCTTCTAGAATCAATGAAGCATTTCCTCTATGGGAAAATGTCTCGTTAACCGATTAAACATTTAATCTGATAGTGTGTTGCTAAGTGTCAGTTTTTCATAGGTACCATTTATCTTTTAAATCTATTGCCTTTTAGTAATCAATATTGTGTTTGGTAGTAGTATTATGTATCAATGAAAGTCACTCTCTGTGTTGTGTGTATTATGCAGTAAAAAAACCCCCAAAAGTCTGCACCAAGATAACTTAAATCCTATAAAAAAGCCCAGAGTTGGATTCTGCAACCTGCATACGTTACAATCATTTGTGATATTTCGGGTGGGACTGTGGAAATTAGTGAACCTCACGTTCTAACCACTACTCTTTCCCCCAGATGCTGAGATCCCTGTTACTACCTTTCCCCCCAAAATGGTCTTAATATTCTTAGGGCCTAGAACCTTGAATATTAAAACAAAACAAAACCCTGAAATGATTTTTTCAGGATGCAAAATTGTAGCAACAATATCCATTTCTGGGTTTGATCTTTCTGCAATTCTGGGCAATTCTGGGCTGCATCAATAGGAGTATAGCATCTAGATCAAGGGAAGTAATAGTACCACTGTATTCCGCTCTGGTCAGACCCCACCTGGAATACTGTGTCCAATTCTGGGCACCACAGTTCAAGAAGGATACTGACAAGCTGGAACGTGTTCAGAAGAGGGCAACCAAAATGGTCAAAGGCTTGGAAACGATGCCTTATGAGGAACGGCTTAGGGAGCTGGGTATGTTTAGCCTGGAGAAGAGAAGGTTAAGGGGTGATATGATAGCCATGTTCAAATATATAAAAGGATATCATATAGAGGAGGGAGAAAGGTTGTTTTCTGCTGCTCCAGAGAAGCGGACACGGAGCAATGGATTCAAACTACAAGAAAGAAGATTCCACCTAAACATTAGAAAGAACTTCCTGACAGTAAGAGCTGTTCGACAGTGGAATTTGCTGCCAAGGAGGATGGTGGAGTCTCCTTCTTTGGAGGTCTTTAAGCAGAGGCTTGACAGCCATCTCTCAAGAATGCTTTGATGGTGTTCCTGCTTGGCAGGGGGTTGGACTGGATGGCCCTTGTGGTCTCTTCCAACTCTATGATTCTATGATTCTATTATCTTGATCATGCAAAAACGAAAACACACAACCCTCTTGCAGATGCCTTTGCAAGAGGGACACAAGGTGACCTAGAGCAACGCTCTGAAAAATGTGCAGAACAGCAGCGAGAGAGTTAATGAGACCCCGCATCTGTGTTAAAAGTCACTAGGCCAGATCGGAACAAGATTGCCAAACTGGCTCTACTGCTGTGTGTGCGTGTGTGACTGCAAACCCCACCCCACGCTGCCTGTCAGCACACAGCACACAGTGTTCTTAGCTCGAGCGACACAGTTCCCTCGCACACAGGAAAAGCCCAGCCGTGCTGCAGAGCACACAGCCTGGTTCCAGCCTTTGCAGGGGATTTCCCCTTGCCAGGACACACCTCCCGGCTTCTTGTAAGCAGCCACACATGACTCTGACTCTTTGAGCCACTTACTGTTACTGCAATTAAGCCTGGTGGTAACTGAGACTGCATCACATAATTAAAGCTACACCCGCAACTCCTTCTGTAAGCTGATCCCTAGCACCCGGCCTTCTCGGTGCTTGGCCTTTGCACAGCCCGGCCAAGGAGAGCTATATTTTTAAGTTGCACCTGTGCCGGATCTGGAGCAGGGAACTCACACACCAGGGCGAGGAGAACAAAGTGAGCCAGTGCGGGTTGCGTTGAAACAGAAGAGCCCAGCTAATGCCTGGACCATGGGTGGGAACTGCATTCCATGATGCAAGGAAGGAAGGATGCAGGTGCAAGAAAATAAATCCAGACCAGCGTTCTGTTTCCAACAGTGGTCAGCCCGATGCTGTTGGGAAGAGCACAAGGGGAGGCCTGAAGGCAACTGCCTTCACCTGGTGTTTTGTCTTAATAATGGAAGATGAGCATGTTGGGTCAGGCCAATGAGCCATCCAGTCCATTTTCCCTTTTCTCACAGACACCTGCCAGAAACCAGCAAGCAGGATTCGAGCAAAGAGAACTCTCCCTTCCTGTGGTTACCAGCAACTGGCATTCAGAATCACTGCTGTTTTTTCCTATTAATAATAATAATAATAATAATAATAATAATAATAATAATAATAATAATTTATTATTTATACCCCGCCCATCTGGCTGGGTTTCCCCAGCCACTCTGGGCGGCTTTCAACAAAGCATTAAAATACAATAATCTATAAAACATTAAAAGCCTCCCTAAACAGGGCTGCCTTCAGATGTCTTCTAAAGGTCTGGTAATTGTTGTTCTCTTTGACATCTGAAGGGAGTGCGTTCCACAGGGCGGGTGCCACTACCGAGAAGGCCCTCTGCACCAGGTGAATAGGGAGGAATACTTCATCGGAACACAGCATCATAGGATGGGGCCACAGAGTTAGAAGGGACCAGGCCACCTTATCCAAACTCTACAGCATCCCTGATGGGTGATCATTCAGCCTCTGCCTAAAAACTCCGGTCTCCCATATCCTAGTCTGGCACTCTAACCACTACACCACCCTGACTCTACACGAGATACAGTGGGACTAGCACAAAGCACTCTGCAAAAGTGTACTGTCCAGAGGACTGGATGTGTTCAAGCAGCACATGCGATTTCACAACTTAGAAGCCACAGGGTATGAGACATCCCGTATGTTCTTTAGCTGGAGCTGTGATGTGATCAAAAGTAAACCCTTCAAAATGTTCAGTTCAATAAGCCAGTCCCATTGCTGCCCTGCACTGATGGTGTCCGGAAACAAATATTTGCTGGAAGGGGAAGTGAGCTGTTGTTTATTTGAAAATGTGCAATAGTTTATTGTACTCTATTGCTAGTACAGGGTCTAAGCAGAAAAGAAGATCTGGTTCAAAACAGACTTTATCTGTCAATCTATCATTGCTGTTGCCATTGCTATCGTCTTGTGGTCAAGCTATCAGAGTCCCTTATTCGGCCTTTAGAACTAAGCACATTTATCTAGGAAGCAAATCCAGATGAAATTAGGTTCCTGTCACACATATGCACAACCAAAATAGCCTTTTTCCTTCACTGTGTGGATTTTAAAAACCACATGGTTAGGTTGAACCAATCCATTGAGAAGGAGGGTTCTGACTGAGTAAAAATATACATGAAACACCCCTTTCCAGCAGTGTGGGATTGCCCCACAGAAATGCAGTTCCCATGCTGCATTCAGAAAGACAACTTACTTCTGAATACTGAATGAATCTGTCATTTGTGGTTCTCTAAGTTTCTCATTTTTCTAGTCTTTAATTCAGTCCTCCACATTTCTGCAGCAATTTGCGGGCCTTAAAAAAAAAAAAAAAACCCATGAAAATTCAGTAGCATTTTAGTGCTAATTTCTCTCAATAAATACAGTTCCCCTAACAGAATGCTTATTTTTTGCCCACATTTCTCCTTAAAAAATGCATTTCTGTACATATTGTTTGGATGGAGAACTGCATCGCAAAATTCAGGTAAGTGCCAATTCTGAAGGATAGCTGCGTATTGTTTCGGAAAGTGAGCATTAGGTCATTTCTCATTCTTGTGGGAACAAAATCAAATTTCTCCATTGTCCCTACTTTTGAGTAAACATGCTTAGGATTGTGCTACAATTGTCTGAAATACGCTTTAGAGTTCTGTGGATCTCTACAGGATCTCTACAGACTGAGAGCTGAGGGTGTTGCTGCTAGAGTACTGGGCTGATGCAGCATAAGACAGCTCCGTACGCCATGACATTTCTCTGGCCACCCAAAAGCTGGCATTGGCAGACCTAATGAACTCTAATAGCCACTGCTACACAGTCCATCTGCATGGTGCCTGGGTATATTCAAAGCCGAATCGCAAGCAAGGTTTCTCCTTTTTAGTGAAATCTTAGCCCTTCCATCTGTTTCTCTGTTGAGAACTGGAACTGAAACATGGGGAAAACGCTTTCACTATTGCTTGCGTTCATTTGCAAATTGGCTCCTGACATCAGAGGCCTGTCCCAGCCAATGCTGAGTCTTCCAAACCTCCAAAACCCCAAACAATGAAAGTCCTAAGCCAGGGCACTCGTGCTTCGAGCTGCCTAAGCGCACTTTCAGCTGTGCTGCTGTTTCCCACAAGCAACTCGTGATGTGCAAGAACCATTATTCTACTCCGCTTTGGGTACAGTCTTCTCCAAGCCTCTTGCACGGCATCCTCTGAGCCAGACAGCTCTGCTGTGCTCCTCAGAACTGCGGAACTGGAAAGTTCACAAGTGTCACAGAATATTTGTTGCACACTTGTGAGGAATTGCTCTTTTAGTGTGGCAGCACCTGTACTTAGGGGGGGTCAGTTCTGTGCTGCTAATGCAGAAGTTTGAATTCACTGTTGGAGACGCGCTCCACTGTCTCTCAAGATAGATGGATACCTACAGCGAAGAAGAAGAAGAAGAAGAAGAAGAAGAAGAAGAAGAAGAAGAAGAGGAAGAAGAAGAAGTTACCAACACTTGTATGATGCCTGAATCCAATGGTCAAGTTTCCACAGACAGAACGCCAGTCCTCTTTGCGATGGCATAATAATAATAATAATAATAATAATTATTATTATTATTATTATTATTTATTTGTACCCTGCCCATCTGGCTGGGTCTCCCCAGCCACTCTGGGCGGCTTCCAACAAAAATAAAAAATACATTAAAATATCACATATTAAAAGCTTCCTTAAACAGGGCTGCCTTCAGATGTCTTCTGAATGTCAGGTAGTTGTTTATCTCTTTGACATCTGAAGGGAGGGCGTTCCACAGGGCGGGCGCCACTACCGAGAAGGCCCTCTGCCTGGTTCCCTGTAGCTTTGCTTCTCGCAGTGAGGGAACCACCAGAAGGCCCTCGGCGCTGGATCTCAGTATCCAGGCAGAACGATGGGGTGGAGACGCTCCTTCAGGTATACTGGACCAAGGCCGTTTAGGGCTATAAGCATCGATTGAATTGCAAGTGAAGCAACCGGTGCTTTAAGCAACTCCCAACATTCCCAGCACATAAATTCGGTGGCGTGAAATAACTAGCGATTGCCATCATGCGATGTTCAAAGTGTTGGCTTTCTGTGGCAAAGATTCCTTTTGACTGTGCCCTCACATGGTGAAAGCTAGTCATTGCCAGAGGAAATCCAAGGTCTTCAACATGTTACCCTGCAAATGTAAAACAGAAAACATGACTAAGTAGGGGGAAGGGCTACAGCTCAGTCGTAGGGCATCTGCTTTGCACACAGGAAATCCCAGTCACAACCCCTGGGCTCTCCAGGGCTGGGAATGTTTCCTGCCTGCAATATCTCCAGCTCTCCCAGTCAGTGTAGAGAATACCGAGTGGCATGGACCAACGGTCTGACTCAGTACACGGCAGCTTCCTTATGTTCTCTTTGCGCTGACATATAAAAAGGTAGCATGAGGATTGGCCCATGGCTTTCCTTGTTAGCTAATTGTTTGAGGTGAGAATGGGCAACGAATCAAATGTGACTCACCGTGTATCTTCTGAAATTTCACACGTTTAGCCTATCAAGCTATGACTGTAACTCTGCAGTGAATAATACGAGGTGTGAACTCCCGCTCAGTAAGAGCAATTTGGAAAATCACCACCCGTTCAACCTGACCTTCCTACTGTAAAGCGATGGCCTCCGGACGGGTGGTATTTTGGCTGCACCTGTTCAAGTCCAGCACCTTTCATCTGCAGATCAAAATGGGCTTTAAAAGCATTTATTATGCTTCGTAAGAAGCAAGAACGGTGTTATTATCCTCATTTTATAGTTGATGAAACTGAAGCTGGAGTTATGATTCCCTGCTCTGTGCTATAACCACTAGAGAGCACTTCCTCCTTTCATGCTGACACCTGCCAAGCATCTGCTTTCAAAGAGCTGGGCTTTCCAACTGGTTTCGTAATGGGAGGATGACACATTTGGCATACCGGTGTAGATCAAAGCACATACCTTCCCAGTTCAATATCTTGTCTATTGTAGTAAACTTGGGCCTGGTGCTTCAAAGAGAACAGACCACTCCTTCCATAATGCAGCCCCAGAATTGTGCAACTCTTCACAAGGAGGGGGGGGGGAATCACAATCTCTAAGCTTAGCGCACAACTTCTTCTTACCCTAACACATGAAATCACCAACATCTCATTTTTTTCTGCCTACTAACATGGATGAAGCCCATGTACAGCTGGAAGGAAGTTCTCACTTCTATTCATGAGAGACATACTTCCATTCTTACTCCTAGTAAATGTAGAAAGGATTGCACACTCAGTGTACCAAAAAAAGCAAAAAAAAAAAAAAAAAAAAAAAAAGCCCCAAACTACATCTATATATCTGACTCAGTGTCATGGGGGCCCTGCAGATACCCTTTTTTTGTTGTGAATTCATGATGATTTTTCAGGGATGTTCTATATACCACCCCACTTTCAAAACTGTTTCCAATCAGTGCGCGGCTAGCAACTTCCTACTGAAATCCTGCAACTTTTTTATACCACAAATGTTCTGACTTATTTTTGTCCTGCTCTTGTTGTGCAATATTGTGTGAGAACATTGGGGAAGCTGTCACAGGACAGTTCATAAAGCAGGATGCTGTGTGGACAGTTAAGTATAAATCCGCTACTAATGCACTATTAACGCATCAATAATGTGTTGCAAAATAGACCCACACACCCCGCAAAACCACACCTGTCAGGGAACAGTCGTGGCCCAGGGAAGGGGTGCTGGGGCTGTCAGGGTATAGAGAGCCCCAGCGCCACTCAGACAGCAGCTCCTCTTCCAGCAGGGATAGCAGGATGTCTTTCAGTGGGGGGGAGGAGGAGCAGCCAGGGAGCGTGGTGGAGAGAGGGCTGGGAGATGTTGCAAAGCTCCAGCACGCATCTGTCGCGAGGTGAACGTGGCTCCCCTCGCGTCGCCCCAGTTGCGCAGAGGGGTGAAACGGAAGGAAATTAGAAAGAGATGGGGGTGCCTAAACTGTTATGCTGGGGGAGGTCCCGGAAGGGGCCACTCCCAGATTCTGGAACAGATTCGAGCGGTCATGAACTTTAGAGCTCTTCACTGTACATTTGTTGTTGTTGTTCAGTCGTTCAGTTGTGTCCGACTCTTCGTGACCCCATGGACCAGAGCACGCCAGGCACGCCTATCCTTCACTGCCTCTCACAGTTTGGCCAAACTCACTGTACATAGCATGTTAATAAAACTGTAAATAAGGAGAAGGCGTCCTGTCTGCTTACTCGCAGGGAATCACCACAGCAACCTTACACACCCATTCTGGAGGGGCTCATGGATCCATCCCGACAATTTATTTATTATAGGCCAAATTAGATGCGACACCAAATAGCTATGTTTTCTTTAACCTACGGTGGAGTCAGGGACTAGGAATAGGACCTGAGCTTGAGTGGGGCTGAAATCTGGAGGGAGGGGACTTTAACCCTTCACTACCAGCTGTGGGAGCAAATGGGAGCTTTTACCACCCCCACCCCAATTAAATAGCAAGTACTGGATCCTTGATCCAGACCAGGACCACAGCAGGGGACAATGGCTTAACCCTGCCTTTTCCTGCCCAACCTCCGCACCATGCTCAGATCTGGATCCTATCCTCCTGCCCGCTACTGGTTAAAGGAAAAACAGTCATGCAATGCCAAACTGTGCGATAAAAGCTACATCTGGTTTGGCCCAGAGTTGCAGCAATAAGCAGCTGCTCTCTGTTCTCAGCATTGAGAACAGAGCAGACCCCGCGCCAAAGTTGCAAATGTCAACTCATCGTGCCAATAATAAGACCACCGCCCAAGAGTTCACGTTAGGGAGAATCCCTCTGGGCAGGGCCAGCCCACCCATGAGGCGAGGAGAGATGACCACCTCGGGCGGCAGGATTCACAGGGGCAGCAGATCCAGCCTCTAAGCTATGCTGCCGCCGCCACAGTAGCAGAAATGGCTTCGGTGAACTTGGAGGCTGACTCTGTCTCCTGCTTGCTGCTTTTCCAGCATCCTCTCTGCAAATAGGAAGTGGTGCAGGTCCCCACCCACCCCTAGGGAGGAAATGACAGGGGCTCCCCTCTGGGGTCTCCTGGGGTCTCCTGGTGTGATTCAGAGTGGGCCTCTTTCCATCCTGTGATGACCTTTGATTCCCCCCACCCTGTTCCTGCTGTAGACCTTCACTGCACTCCCCTCTTCCAAAGGTGGCAGACAAAACGGAGGTTTGGCGACATTGAGATAGCATGTTCTCCCTATTGGAGAGCATGTGTTGCAGTGGGGGCTAGCAAGCCACCTCCCTTGTAGCTGGGGTGAGCTGGTAGATGGCCACAGCTTGGATTGGACCTGGTGGTGTTGCTGGGGAGATTTATATGTTGCAATTTGTGATGGACAGCCCAGCGCCCTATATATTGGTCAGCACATGGTGCGACCTTCCTCGTGGCTGCGTGCTTCGGATCACCCTCCCTCCCTGTTTTTAGGCCTCTGCATTGACCTTGCTATTGCCTGTCATGGGGTCGTCTGCTGTTGGGCAGGGGCCTAGTAGGAATTTTTCCATCTGGCGGATTGACTGGTGCCATTTGGTTTTCGCCCACTACATAGCAACTAGTCACAACTTCTAAGGTTGGCGGTTAGGCATTGGTTATGTTAGTTGCTGGAAGGGCGGTCGCCCTCCAAAGTGATGATGGTGTGATGGGAATTCCGTTAAAAGAATCCAGGGGCTCGACATGCTTTTGTCTGAACCCCCGGTCGGGGGACAGGGCCACGCAAGAGCCCCTGGGAACCTCTGGGGAGAGGGAGGGCTCTGCTCCCAGCCTCCATAACTCTCCCCAGATGGGATTTCCCTTTGCTGACATGTGGTCAGCTCTGTCCCGTCGGACAGCTAGTCTGAACCAATGCCTACGCAACCACTCACATGATTTGTATCCTAATAAAGTTGTGGCCTAAATTATACCAAAAACCCAAACAAAAATTATGTCTGAAGTGTGAATTTATTCTGGGGGTGGCTTGGGGACCTCAGCACGCAACTACCTCCCTCTCAGCCTCAACTACTCCTAATGTAGATATTCACTCCCCCCTTGTTCCTTGGTGGGAGGGCTCCATTTTGTGGTTTGCCTCATGTACCAGAATGCATTGGGCTGCCTCTGCCTCCGGGTGACTTCAAGAACCCTTGCACAGAATGTTATTCAAGGGCAGAAAACATCTGAGAAATCAGAGCTTGCACCTGTCATCTTGGAAAATCTGCCACGTCGCTCCAAAACCCACCACCAAAAGGCGAGAAAGCTCCTGTTAACATCCCTGTGATGGTGCCTATTGTTGGGCTAAGGATTATAGCTGCTTAGTTGCACAAATTCATGTGCAAAAAATAATGGTAATGATAAACTGCACACTCATCACACACATCAGATAATTGCATGCCCTCCCATATGTATTTATACAGTCAGACTGAAGCAATTAGCAGAAATTAGTGTCAAAAGAAGCATCACATTTTGCATGCTCAGGGTTAGTAAAGCTTTGCAAGACTCTGCTCAGATTCTGGTAGTTGGAAACTGGCTGTGAATGTATTAAATATTTGGACGACTTTTATTGGACAACAGCCCTTTCTTTTGCATAGCACTGCACCAGCCATGTAGCTAATCTGGCTGAAGCAGCTTCAGTTTTTGTCCTGCTAAGGCATTCTGTATTATCAGGAAGTAGGGAGCAAAACACTGTCCACCTGCTTTCCAGCTGCTTTGAATCTCTTCTGTCGCCTCATCTGTACCCTCTTGAGTCCCAAAACTGGGACACAGACTTCCTGTACATGCTTCTGTGCGAGTCATGTGACCGGTGCGAGATCACAGAGCCCACGTGCTCTCGTGCAAGAAAACAGGATATCCCAATGGGGGGAGACACTTGCAGGTTGTGCTCATTTAAACCCCTATGTAGAGGTGGAGAAGAGTTTCATTTGGTCTGTGCAGCTTTAAGCAAGTTGAATTAATTCACACCTCCCAAACGAAATGCACAGATGGAGTTGTGATTATCCTTCAGATTTTGCACTTCTCCAGATTTCGTGCTATACTTCTCGGCTTTAAAAGTGTGCCAGTATGCATTTTAAAAGTATGTACTTTAGGTTTTAAATGTGTTTAGAAACACATGCATGGGGATAAAATATATATTTAAATACCTAATATGGAAATAGATTTCTATTCCACACCATCACCTGCAGCCGCCAGGGAGACATGTAACCTTGGAAGTTCTGGGTTCACACATTACATGTTTAGGTGTACACTTAAACCATTGGTGTACACAGTGATGGCTAACCTTGACACTCCAGATGTTTTGGAACTACAACTCCCATCATCCCTAGCTAACAGGACCAGTGGTCAGGGATGATGGGAGTTGTAGTTCCAAAACATCTGGAGTGTCAAGGTTAGCCATCACTGGGTGTACATCTTAAAACATAACAATGTGGAGCAGCACTTTTAGTTTAAATTAGCGATGGAGAAACCTTTGCAGCTCAGAGGCCGCATTCCACCATGGAAAACTTTATGGGAGCCACATGTCAATAGTGGGTGGGATCTGAAGCAATAGTGGCAGAGCCACAGGTGTGATGCTTACCTTTCTAAAAATAGGCTGCATTCCAGCTAAAGTTCACTGGATTTTTATGCACACATGAGCACTGAAAAAAGGGTGTGGCCAGTGAGGGATGCTACCTGGGGTTGTATGATTAGGTGAGAGTCCCAAAGGACAGACGAAGGGGCCCAAAGGACTGCATTTGGTTCCCTAGCCTGAAATTTGCTACCCCTGGTTTAGATGGCAGGACAATGGGTACTTGTCTCTCTCTCCAGGTAATGCTCTAAGGCCGTGGTTCCAAACGTGGGGCACACATTCCACAGGGGGGCAATTTGATTTTTAAGGGGAGCAATTCGAGAATGAGTTATTAACAGTGAATAGAAGAAGAAGAAGAGTTTGGATTTGATATCCTGCTTTATCACTACCCGAAGGAGTTTCAAAGCGGCAAACATTCTCTTTTCCCTTTCTCCCCCACAACAAACACTCTGTGAGGTGAGTGGGGCTGAGAGACTTCAGAGAAGTGTGACTAGCCCAAGGTCACCCAGCATGTGGAGGAGCGGAGACGCAAACCCGGTTCACCAGATTATGAGTCTACCGCTCTTAACCACTACACCACACTGATAGTGATGTGTTTTGCGTCTTACTCCATGATGTGGCAATCCAGTATTGCTGCATTTGGCAGGCCCTCCCGCTCATTCTGCCTTCTGCCCCAAAGTCCTGCCCTGGTGGGGCCACTGCTTTTAGAAACCCAGGAATAGGTCGAACAAAACCTGGTGCGGTTTAGTGCACATGTATGCTGCACAAAGTTTGACAGCATGCATCCATGCATATCTACTTCGAAGTAAGTCCCACTATGCTTAATGTGGTTTTCTCTCAGGTAATTGGGTACAGAATCTCTACCTTTAAAAGCAATGCCAGCATCACCCTGAAAAAAGAGGGGAAGCAATTTTTTAGTTTTTATTGACAAAAGAGGGGCAGCATTTGCTACACCTTGACCTGACGTATTAGCGATAGGGCTATTGTGTCTACTGTTGGACTTTCATAGGGTAGGCTGACCGACGGCGGTACATAGGCTGACGTATGCTAGTTGGGGTTCGGTGGAGCGGGGGAGTATCGATTATAGGACAGGCTCCTCTAGGTCGGTATGGGACACCGTCAAGTCCTTTGAGTTTTAAGTTTTTCACTTGTAGTTCTCTGGCGGAAAGGTTGTATAGTGGCTATCAATGTTAAGGGCTTAGCATAGTAGGGTATCTAATCCTAGTTTGTTTCTAAGCTTTCGTGTGGTCAAGAATATAAGATTAAAAATATTTATGTGGCTTTCCTTTAGTGATCTGAGTATTTTACAACTAGGCTATGGGTTTTAATATTTTTAATGTTAAGAATCTCTAGTCACATTTTACGCCGTTTGCCGTTATTTTGGGCCTTTCGTATAACCGCGGCCCAGAAGAAGCCAGCATAGAATAGGACTTTAGTGAATACAGATCGCTAAATTGTGCTCTTAGTGCACTGTGGCACTTTATTCTTCAGATTACTATTATTATCAATAGTAATAATGTGCATGGAACACTCTGGTCCCAGATTACAAGTCTACCGCTCTTAACCACTATACCACACTGGCTGTCTTTTAGGCTTCCTCCACGTGAATAGGAGTTCACTTTTTGAATAATAATTATATGTCACTGGGGGGACATCAGGATTTTAGAGATGCTTAGGTGGGGCATGGCCAAAACAAGGTTGGGAACCACTGATCTAAGCAAAAGAAGAAGACACTCCACTGAGGACGAAAAAATTGTTTTTCCAAAATGTCCCTAGGCATGTGTCACTGCCGTTAGCCCATGTTGAATAATGCACTTGATCGCTTTCACAGAGATGGGACCCATGCAACGCAATAAGGGGAAGGGGATGAGCTGGGATGGTCGGGACACAGTCATCTCCTGTTTCCTGGAACCAAGGGGGCTCCACTTCTCCTTTCTATCTCCCATCACTGAGCTAACAGGAAGACCGTTTCCACCCCAAGCCCGGGCACTGAACTCTTGACATAGGCACGCACCCAAGGCTTGCACAAGATTTCAAGGGGTTCGCTCTACTTACTCACTCTTCTGCCTTAATCTAGCTCCCCTATCTGTTCTCAGGGTCTGGTCCCTTGCTTCCTCTTTGTCACCCTGCTGTTGCACAAGATGAAACCAAAACCTAACTGTACAACTGGTGGCCGGGGGACTCCAAAGAGGGAAGGGATCCCGTACATCCTGCATCGCCTAGGGGGGTGGAAGTCATTTACGGGAGTTACAGTCAGGCAGTTTCTAAATGCAGCATCCTACAAACTCCATTCATATCCACTTCCCCAAATAGCGTTGGGTAAGAACTTTCCTGGACGACACAGGAGCTGGAATCAATCTGCTCATCCCTCCTCGAAGCTAAAACTGAAAGTTCTCGTTTACCAAGATTAGAAAAGGAAGAACAGGCTCGTTATCAGGGGGTATTGGAGAGAGTAGGTATGGAGGAGGAATTTGATTCGATTTGCATTTGCGCTTTCCGAAAAATACGAGAATTGAAGCAAAGCCGTTCTTCAAAATTCACGCTTCTCTGAGTTTTGCATGGGAATATTCCAGCCAAGTCTTGTGTACCAATATGCATATAGTAGAGTAAAGTGTGCAGAAAAAATGCATATAATAGTTAACAGTGCATACAAAAATGCATTAAATTACAGGGAAATTGCTTTCAAAAAATGTGTATGTTTGGGAAAACTGCATTAAAATTTGGTATGTTAGGAGAAAGATACACAAAAATCCTCGTGATTTTTTAAAAAAAATATCACAAACTGATGTGGAAATGTAGAGAACTGAAGACTGGAAAGTGAGAAACTGCAAATGACAGATTTGATCATTTTTCTTTTTCCCCCCTTAACTATTTTTTGAAAGTTCTAGTTACAGGTAGTCGTAGTCGAAACAAAATTTTAAAAAATTCCTTCCAGTAGCACCTTAGAGACCAACTAAGTTTGTTATTAGTATGAGCTTTCGTGTGCATGCACGCTTCTTCAGATACACTGAAGAAGTGTGCATGCACACGAAAGCGCATACCAATAACAAACTTAGTTGGTCTCTAAGGTGCTACTGGAAGGATTTTTTTTTATTTTTTGAAATAAACTTCCCCCAAAGAATCCCGGGAATTATAGAATTGAAAGGAGTAAACTGCAGTTCATAGGATTCTTTGAGGGAAGATATGACTGGTGTGTGTGTGTGTGTGTGTGTGTGTGTGTGTGTGTAATTTTCAAGAAAAAAGAATAAAAGCATAAACATAAACATTATCAAAACAATTAGTCCCCACCCCACCCCTTCCTTTCCCAGAACAGAAGTTTTATGTGTCAAATTTTGTGCCATCTTAAAGCAGAGGGACAAAACAAATTCAGAGCTGGAATTCACACACACACACACACACACACACACACAAAACAATACTATCAGATCAGCCTATTTGTAAAAAAAAATCTGGTTAACTGCAGGTCCCAAGAGGTATGTGAGCTGATTATGGTTGCCAGCTAGACAATATATTTTCATGATAATAAGATGTTTTCTCTTGGCCCATTGGAGAACTAAAGCACCAAGAAAAATGCAGCAGGGGCATTTTTTATTTTTTGGGCTATGTCATAAGCACGTGCGCACTGCCCATAACCTCCCTGCAAAATAATCTAGACCAATGCTCAATAAAGAACAGTTATAATCTAACCTCCCTGTAAGTTTTGTGCAGGCAAAGCAGAATGAATGCTCAATAAACAGCTATTCTGAAGGAAGCCACGGTCTGCTGCATGCCAAAAGAGCATCCATTTTATGAACAGAGAAGTATGGAGAAACATAGGCACTTATGGACTGGTGTGTGTGTGTGTGTGTGTGTGTGTGTGTGTGTGTGTATGCCCTTTGTACATGGAAATTGTTGCACCACAAATGAAAGGCAAGGTCTCCCAACTGGCTATGCGACAGTCATCGGTTGATTGGCATGTAACTAGGGTTATGCAACAGCAGGTCTTGGCACTACCACTGGACAAAATAAATGTTTCTAACATGTGTGGCATCTTCAACTTGATCATCTCACCGCAAGCCCTGATTGGCACTAGGAAGTTTCAAAACTTTAAATGTGTCAGCCAGGTAGAACAGGTATAATGCAGATTTCGTTGAGTTTGATTTAGATGAGTTATTTTATTTTTTTAAAGGAGTGTGACTAATCTGTCAAAGCATCAGGCAGACAAGGAAGCACATCAGCAATGGAGCACTACAGCAAAAGCCCCTTCCTACCATTCATAACAAGTCGGCATTGGGTAAGACTCCACCTTTCAGGTGCCATAAAGCAATAGAGTGACTTTCCCGCCTAGTAATGGCCATTTGGTCGTTGCCATTTTCCAATTCTTTAATGCAAAAAAGCTTTGGAAAAATACGTCAAACGAAGCTCTTAGTTTGATTTTTTTTTTAAAGGAAGCTAGTAACCTATAAAACTGGATGGTGGGAGCACCGCAAATTCTAAAGAAAACGAAAACAAAAGGAAAACTCCCTGTTGTCATGGTTTGACCAACACTGTGAATTTCAAAGAAGTCATCTTACTTGGAAAACTGTCTGAGGTCATTTCTCTTGCTTCACAAAATCAGCTTCCCCCAAACTGGTGCCTTCTCGATGTTGTGGACAAGGGGTCAGCAAACTTACCGCGCCTTGGGCTGGTGTCTCCAGCGCCGATCACACGGCGGGCCGGAGGGCGGGCCCATACGCGTGCGCACATGCTATTTCCGGCGCACTTCTGGGTCGGAGGAGCACCGGAAATAGCTTGTGCGCATGTGCACGGGCGTCCTCCAACCCGAATGTGCACCGGAAATAACGCTTGCGCACAAGCTATTTCTGGTGCTTCCCCGACCCAGAAGTGGGCAGCCGCGCCGGTAAGAGCAGGCAGCGGCAGCCGGCGGCAGGGGTCACTGTGGGCCGGATAAATGAGTCCCTCGGGCCATATCTGGCCCGCAGGCCTTAGTTTGGAGACCTCTGTTGTGGACTGTATCCAACTACCGGTATGTCCCAGTTGGACCCAATAAAATCAATGGAACCACAATTGCAGGCACTCCAAGAATCCTGGCAACCTCCGTACGATGAAAGGTTGAAGAGTTTGGACTCTTTAGGGAAGAGGTTGGGTAAGAAGAGGTAACACGTTGGAAGTTCATAAAATTAGACATGGTGTGAAAGAAGCAGGGCACAGGGAAGCTGCACAACTCACACCCACAGGAGGCAAGTGATGGCCACCAACTTGCATTAAAAAAGGATTAGACAAATTCTTGGAAGGCAAGGCTATTAATGCCTCTTAGCCAAGATGGCAATGTTTTGCATCCACTATCAGATGAATCATTCCTCTGAGTACCAGTCGCTGGGAATTGCAAGCAGGGTCTTAGCTTGCAAGGCTTCCCATAGGAGAACAGGATTTTGAACTAGATGGGCCATAGGCCCAATTCAGCAGGTTTTTGTTAAATAAGCAAAACCCAGTAACTGTCAAACCCAGGCACCCCCAAACTCTGCCCTTTAGCTGTTTGAGGACTACAATTCCCATCATCCCTGACCACTGGTCCTTTTAGCTAGGGATGATGGGAGTTGTAGTCCCAAAACAGCTGGAGGGCCGAGTTTGGGGGTGCCTGGTCAAACCCTACAAAAATTGTGGGTCTCCTTCACCATGAATCTTACCATCTTGTCTGGATGAAGTTTCAGCTCATACGCCTTTAGCCAGTCCATGACTGCATTCAGACACCTGCTCAGAACTTAGTTCCCCCACCTCACCTGGCCCCTGTAATGCAGAGGAAGGTTATCAGCATTTTGACGATGTCCTGCTCCAAACCTGTCAATTTGCTACAAGATCGTGAGAACCAGCACACGGTGAAATAATGAGGATAGAGGCAAGAGGCTTGTGAAAGAACAACAGTATTCTAATCAGGGGTGCGGCATTTTATGTTGGAGCACTGAGATCAAACCTTGTCCTTGGCTGGATTTCCAAGGGTATAAATCAGCTGATTACGCACTGGGGGCAGCTGTGTAGCCCTTTAAACTGATGCTCCGTTGACGCCCCCATATGTGTTCCCCAGAACCAAAACGCAAGCCTCTGAGATTCCATTAACAACAAATATACAATATTTAATTTTTTCTTCTTTCGCAAATTCTTAATAACAAGCAACGCAAGTCTATAAAACCAGATGCTCACAGATGGTTGCTTTAGAGCTGGGTTTTTGGCAACAGCAAAAAGCACTTCGTGGTGCTTGGAATCCTTACTTATTGAAGGATAATTTATCATGTTCATAATGTGCCGTTCTGCCTATTGCAATGCTATGGCACTGTTGAAGCTAAGCAGGCATTAACATGATCTTTGCCTAGTCAGGAAAGCGCTGGGAAATCATGGAAGCGGTTCTGAGGTTTTTCTTTAAAGGGAGAAGTGAATGATTAATATCAGCAGTATAGCATATATCAAATGGAAACTGCAACAAAATGTTGCAGTGCAGTATGCTTTTCTTTGGGGTGTAAGCCAGCCAGTCATTCCATTACTCCTCCCGCTGGATCTCCCACTTCCACCCAACAGGTATTCTGGGCCCACTGAGCAGGATCAACCCTCTTTAGCTTGCAGTTTTGTTTTTATATGGGGATGCTCCCCAACACAGAATCACAGAATGGTAGGGTTGTAAGGGACCACGAGGGTCATCTAGTCCAACCCCCTGCAATACAGGAATCTTTTGCCCAGTGTGGGGCTTAAACCCATGACCCTGAGATTAAGAGTCTCGTGCTCTACCAACTGAGCTATCCCTTGGATCCCTAAAGATTTTTCTCCCAAAATATTTTTTTTTGTACTTTGCACACGGATGCTTTCCCCCAAGCCTGCAGAGATTTCCTATTTGGGGATAGGTAGTTTCATCTTGACTACAGAAGAACAAGCACTTGGAAAATGAGTTCATGGTTAGCATATAGCAGGGGTAGTCAATGTGATGCCCTCAAGATATTGTTGAGTTTCCAACATCCCCAGCCACCATGCGAATTGGAATCCAATATCTGGAGGACTGGTTACCCCTGGTATGTAGGGAGAAATAGAAAGTAGTAGTGGAGGTGGCTCAAGAGGCCTATTTACTAATACCTTCCACATGCAAAGCAGATGCCCTGCCACTACCGGTAAGCTACAGCCCCACCCCGCCCCTGTCGCACGTAGGGGGTGATAAATCAAAACTGCTCAAGGACCCTTCGAAAGCTTGATACAGCCCCATTGGTATTGATGGGTTGGGTTGGATACTCTTATGTTATGGATGGAAATGCCAGTTTGGTTCCTCAGATCATAAGGTAAAGGTAAAGGGACCCCTGACCATTAGGTCCAGTCGTGTCCGACTCTGGGGGTGCGGCGCTCATCTCGCATTATTGGCCGAGAGCCGGCGTACAGCTTCCGGGTCATGTGGCCAGCAGACCAGACCATGGCGAACCAGAGCAGCGCACGGAAACGCCGTTTACCTTCCCACCAGAGCGGTTCCTATTTATCTACTTGCACTTTGACGTGCTTTCGAACTGCTAGGTGGGCACTAGCTAGGACCGAGCAACGGGAGCTCACCCCATCGCAGGGATTCGAACCGCCGACCTTCTGATCAGCAAGCCCTAGGTTCTGTGGTTTAACCCACAGCGCCACCTGGGTCCCTTCCTCAGATCATAGAAGCACTTAATTTTATTTTATCTGAGGAAGCAGCAAAATAAAAATAAGCAAGGGCAACATCAGCAGAGGGGTTGAGGAGACTAGACCTGAATGACTGTCCGCAACATTCCTGCATTTTATCTGCCTTTGAAAGACATTGAAAGAGGCAGGAGACTAGGAGATGGTTCTCCATCTGTCTAGTTCAGCTCTTACACAAGCCAGGATATTCTTTGCCCCAAACAGAAAGCATCAGCCGTGCCAGAGGAACATCCCTTGATCTTTGGGTGGGGTGACACAAACTGACAAATGCAATGCAAATATAAAGCATTTGTGTTTAATTTGCATTTCATATTCCAAAGGGGTCTTTTCTTTCGGCTTTCTGTTTTAGCAAGGCCCAGAACACACCCAGCCTTGAGCGTTCTTGCAAACACGTAGCGCTTTCTGCGTGGCTGTGTAATAATGGAGCCTTTATTGCTATTGTCTCAACAAGTGCAGATCGTTTATACCTATTTTTGGCTCACATGGCTGCCCTCATTACTCTGATTTATAAAATCTACTTTTGGCAACCAATCCACCTGCACAGGGTATAATAAGGCAACCTGCCCTCCCTGTTTCCCTGTGGTAGCGATAAGCCCTGTGGGTATATGGAACGTGGTGAACATTGCAAAGGATAACAATGGGGGTACTGTGGTGCTTGGGAGTAAGACGGGTAGAACATAGAACAATGGAGTCCATTATTGTCAGCTTCAACAACACACGAAGTGTTAAGGAGGATATCTAAATGGAGTTTATATTACAGGTCAAAGTATACACGCCACCTGTGTGAAGAAAAAAACAACAACATCCGGACTCCAGTGTACTCATAAGGAAGTCCATTTGGCACCATTCTCAAGTCTGCTCTGTATTCCCGAGGCAACTGTATTAGAATTTGTCTAATAATTACCTTTTAAAGCCATCTAAACTGGTGGCCATCTCACCTTGTGGTAGTAAATTCCATGGGTGGTATTCAACTAAGTTTTACTTTAATACAGCCCACCCATTAAAATTAAGGGGTCTATTCTGAGTAAAATTTAGCTGAATCCCACCCTAGAATCCCACCCTATAGTTTCCAACCAGGGCTAGTCCAAAGCATTTTGCTGCCTGAGGTGAAGCTCAAAATGGTGGACACTCACATGCCTCCATTCTTCATACAGAAGCTGACTGGACCGACAGGTGAATCTTACTTCAACACTGGTGATTAGAGGGCACCTTCCATGTACCTGAGGACAGTGGGCTAGCTTGGGAGGCCAGGGCAGGCCACAGGGCAGCTTTATCCTCCAAAGGCTTGCTGCTGCTCCCTGTACAATGATGACTACTGTGTGAGGCAGCCACCTGACTATGCCTAATGGTGGTGGTAAGTTCTATCTGTTTCTTTTTCTGTGCCAACTTCTCTTTGCCAACTTCCATAGTGTCCCCTACTGGTCCTGTTGAAGCAGAATAGCAGAAAGTAAGAAAGGCAGAAAAAACCCACATACTGGTTTATTCTTTCTTTCCCCCCTGCTATTGCTCAATGACGTGGCACCACTGAAGTCGTCTCTGCCTTCATTCGGACAGAAGAAGAGTCCTGCTCAATCATGCCAAAGTTCCATCTAGTCTAGCATACTTTTCTCGCAGTGGACAACCAGATGTGTATGGGAAGTCCACAAGCTAGATCTGACCACAACAGCACTCTCCCTTCCTGCAGTCTCCAGCAGTTGAACACTGGAGGTAGAACATAACAGCTCTCAACACCCTTCACAAGTCACAATTCCCAGGGCATTTGTGGAAACCTTGGGTGCTTAAAATCATATTATGCTGCTTTAAGTGCACATTGCAGCCTGGGTCATAGTCTCAGCTGTCCTCCCAGATCAGGTCCCTTTCAACTTCAGTTAGAAGAAGAAGAAGAAGAAGAGGAGGAGGAGGAGGAGGAGGAGGAGGAGGAGGAGGAGGAGGAGGAGGAGGAGGAGGAGGAGTTTGGATTTGATATCCTGCTTTATCACTACCCGAAGGTGTCTCAAAGCGGCTAACATTCTCCTTTCCCTTCCTCCCCCACAACAAACACTCTGTGAGGTGAGTGGGGCTGAGAGACTTCAAAGAAGTGTGACTAGCCCAAGGTCACCCAGCAGCTGCATGTGGAGGAGCGGAGACGTGAACCCGGTTCACCAGATTACGAGTCTACTGCTCTCAACCACTACACCACACTGGCATGATTAAGTTCAGTGGTGGATGGTGTTCATTGGGACTGGTGGGGAAGAAGGGGGAAAGGCCAACAGTAGGGAGACCCAGAGCCAATGAGAGCTGGAACGAATTTATTCAAGTTTGACCTGCATCCACCTCCCTGCTGAGTTTGACAATGATTCAAGAGGAGGAAGCTGACAGTCAGTGCCACCCCTTGGACCTGATGAAAGCAGAGGGGCAGGTAAACGGGGCAGACTGCATTTGGTACGGAGAGTGCCCATTCCTCCTAATAAACCAGCCTTCACTGTTAATACATACCGTATATTAGACTTGAGTCTAATGTGCCATCGAATCTAATGCACACCTTAATTTTCGCAAGGGTAATTTGCCCCCAAAAGGTGAGTATTAGATTCAAGAAAATACGGTAATTTAATTAAACCTAATAGACAACAATTGGGAAAAGGTTTAAAACCAACTCCGTACCCCTTATCAAGGAAAAGAAGAAAGGGTTGTGATTCCTGGGAGACATTGGGTGCAGCCTCCTCCCATACGTAACTCCTTGGGTCCTGAGATCATCTTCACAGGTCCTTCTCCAGGTGCTTCTGCAAAGCAAGGGGCAGGCCTTTTCGGTGGTGGCATCCTGACTGTGGGACACTCTCCCCAGAGATGCTCACCTGCTGCCTGCTTTGTGGTATTTTTGGCTTCAGGTAAAAACTTATTCCCCACAATTTTAAAACCTAAAGTCTATTTACTTCTTGGTTATCTTTTATGTTTTTTTAATAGTCCTCTCTCTCCACCCCTCTTCCTCCTCCCCGCACCGCACCCCATCACCATCTGTTTCCTCTTTCTTTCTCCTTCCTCCACCCTTTCCCTCTCGTTCTGGGAAAACATAAAGAAGAAGAAGAAGAAGGTGGCAGCCGTATTCCTGGCATGACCCACCTCTGGTGGCCTTGCACACAACCCAAGGGGTTGAGGACCTGGTCATAGACTAAAGAGGTGGAGAAAAGTGTAGAAAATGCTAGAAGTGCTGCTGAAGTGCAGAAAAGAAGAAAACCGTGTGCATTTGGGCCCTAGAAGGAAGGAGATTGCACCATCATTCGGCAAGGGAACTTAGCATTCTCCGCTCCGAGGGAGGAAGAGCGAGAGGAGCGAGGGAGGGCCCTTGGTTTGTCATGCCTTCAGCAGGCAGAGCATTCAGCCCCTGGGTAGGGAGCAACCAGCATTGTTCTGTTAGGAGAGGCTCCCTGCTCCACACCAGGCAGGGCAGCTTGGCTCGGAGACTCCCTAGCTCAGCTCTGGAAGGAAGATCCTTTTGCATTGTTAACATAGGGAAGCTGCTGGTTGGACTCTCAAACTCCCCTTCAGCCCCGGCCAGCGTGGCTAACAGTCAGAGATAATGAAATCCGAGAACAGCGGGACCAGAAGTTTGTCAAAGACTGGACTAAATTTACAGACTATTTAAAAGAAAGTACTCAATTGAATACGTTAGTAGGACTACAAGAGGTTTTGTAGATCAAGGAAGAAATGCCGTTGTTAATACAGTATGAACTTATAGTAATTAAGGTAGTGAGAGACATAATAAAACAACGGAAGAAATAAGAAATATAAAATTAAGGTATAGCTATTAGAAGGTCATAAGGAAGGTCTGAAGGAAGTCAAGGCTATAGAAAGCCAAAAAGGTATAAGAAGTGTAAAATTATGTGATTGTTACTACTGTATAAAATTATTTTTAAAATTAATAAAAATGATATTTAAAAAAAAACAGTCAGAGATGATGGGCATTGCAGTTCAACAACAGTCAGGGTACCATAGGTCCCTCTAGCCCTGTTATACAGCAAGGGGAACAAATCCCCGGCCCCCTTGGCTTTGAATCAACTTCCTCCAAAGTGGTGGGCAGGTGCACGTGCAGGGACAAAGTGTAATTTTAGGTCACAGACTTCATGGGATACCTCAGTCAGTTGGAGCACAAGGGTCTTAATCTATGTTTCTATGGTCTTACAGAATGGACCTCTTTAGATGGCAGTCGGCATTACTTCACTTGTTCAAGTCAGTGGCATCCAGGTTTCTGCCAAGGAACGAGGGACCTACCCATTGGCTGCCATGAAGGCAGTTGGACAAGAGTTGACCTATGATTGCAGTTGGGATTCATCTAAGGAAGGCAGATAAATCCAATTTAATCCACATTTTAACATGAACTTAGCTAATTTGCAGTTCCCAAAACAATATCTGCATTTCCTCGAATTTTGCAGTGCAGTTCTTCAACGAAAGGAATACGGAAATACATATTTTGTGAGAAAGTGTGCATTACGTTAGTGAAAATAACATACAAAATGCATTATATTAGGGGAAATTGCCAGCAAAAATGTGCGTATCATAGGAAATTGCATACAAAAGCTGTATATTAGGAGAAATGGGTGAAAAAATGCTGGTAAATTTTCATTAATTTTAGTGATTTTTTTTATATTACCCATCTTGAATGTTTTATTGCTATTGATTTGCATCATTTGTAATGTGCTTTGATGTTTTATCATTGTTTTAGATTTTTATGTGGTTGTAAGAATATTTTCTGACAAATGAGTCAGAAATTCATTCATTCCGCCATTCACTAAACAAATGATGCTTATAGATATCTGCTAGTCTGGGTCGCAGTTTGTTAATTGCATTTTAGCCTAAGGGCCCAGGGCAGTTTACAATTATTAAAGCACAACGTTTAATGTTAAAACACAGTATTGCACTGTTTAAAACAATTTAAAATTATAGAAATAATCTGACCCCAAAGATTATTCTAAGAGGTTTAGGCTTTAATCCTTAACTGAGAACCAGAACAATGTAGTCCTATATCATTTTGTTGGATAGATGAGATTTCAGCAGGCGTGACTTTCAGGTAGTCACCCTCCTGGTGATGCCAGCCTTCCTACCATTTGTGATTCCATCCCCAGCTTTTGAAGACCACGGGAGCATGATTTGGCTAATAATGGTGAAGGTTAAGGGCTTAGATTTCAGCTGCATACACACCGAGCATTATTTTAAAGCACATTTAAAGCATGCACCTCTGCAAGAATCCTGCGAACGGTGGTTTACCCCTCACAGAGCTACAATTCCTGGCACCCTTCCCAGGATTCTTTGCGAGTGTGTGCTATCAATGTACGGTATGTGTGCCGCCTTCATTAGGAGCTCTCTTGCCGCTTCCCCTTGCAAAATCTGCCTTGTGGAGAGAGCTCTGTTCCAAACGGCTTGGAAGAGCATCTCCAAAGAGCTCCCTCTAAGAGGTGGAGTGGGAGGCAACACCATCTCTTCCTCCCCACATTCCATCACACACGCCTTCCTGATTCCTTGCATCACATTCTGGGAGAGCCAAAGGGGAAAATATGACCCCAAAGGACCTCCTTCTAGGAAAGACCCTGTGCTCTCTGTGAAGAGTGGGGGAACTGACTCAATTTTTGAGGTAGAGAGCTGCCGAGTTCTTAGATTCTAGGGCCAAGAAATACTAATAGGATCCATAAGGTTTGGAGCCAGTTCTGGGACTTTTCCGAACCGTCTTTGCTTTCCCCCGCAGAGCTTTGATGCATATTCCAGTTAACTCATTCATTATCGATACCAGCTTTGATTCTTTGGTGCAACCAGAGATGAGTCAAATAAAATTCAGAAAGGAATTTCCCAACTAGCTCCTCTTGAGGTGAGAAATTTCACTGATCCTCTAAGAACATAAGAAGAGCCAGCTGGATCAAGCCCATCTAGTCTAGCATCCTGTTCTCACAGTGACCAGCCAGATGCCTTTAGGAAACCTACTAGCAGGACCTGACCGCAGGAGTACTTTCCCTAGCTATCATGGTTAGCAGTCATTGATAGCGTGATCCACCATGGTTTTGTCCATTCTGAAGCCATCTAATCCCTGCCTTCTGTGGGAGTGAGTTCCATAGTTTAACTATGTGCTGCATGAAGAAGTTTGTTTTGTCCTTCCTGTATCTTCCAACATTCAACTTCATTGGGCGTCCACAAATTCTAGTGTTGTGAGAGCTTTCTTCAGCCCATGTTCTCCATGTCATACATAATTCTATAAACTTCTATCATGTCACCTCTCACTTGCCTGAGTCCATCTAGCTCTGTATTATCTACAGCAGGCATAAGTCAACATGATGCCCTCCACATGTTTTTGAACTCTCATTCCTATCACCCCTGAATATTGGCCATGTTGGCTGGGGCTGATGGGAACTGGAGTCAAACAACGTCTGGAGGGCCACAGATTCCCCATCCCTTGTCTAGAAGTGATCAGAAGCAGCTCTCCAAGGTTTTATACATGTTTCCTCCCCTCCCAGTCCTACTTGGAGGTGCTGGTGTCAGATCCCGGGACTTCCTACATGTAAATGACGTGCTCCACAGGTGAGCTACAGCCCTTCCCCAGAACTATCCATGAATTCAGTTTCGAGTGCCACTCAGGTATGTTTGTTCTTTCCCCCAGTTCAGGAAGCACCCTGACAAATCATTTGGAGGAGGAGAAGCAGGCTGTGCGTGTATTCAGGGTGTCCAAGAGAAAATTATCCCTGATGTTTCCAAGTACATACAGATAAGTGAGGAAGGGAGCTCCGTTTGCATGGAGGGATATTTGCAAGGTTTCGGCAATTTAGTTTTGCAGCGGAAGACCAGCACAGGATGGGGACGAGGCATGTTAAAAGAGAAGGAGTTTTCACTAGGCAGAACGCCAAAAGAACTTGACAAGAAATGGAGACAATCCCAGAGGAGCTAATTCATTTCCCCTTATCTGCATTTGGCAGAGCTGCTCGGCGTGAAGACCACTCGCTGTGCATATGCTCTGCAGCCTGCCATCCCTCCAGCTCCCTGCCTGCAAACGGCCTCCCAGGAAACACATTCTTTCTAAGAAATGCTTAAGAAATTGGATTAAGAAATGCTTGTTAGCTGACTCAGTAGTTCTGAATCCCCTCTCCTCCATGCCGTTAGGTGCTCACTATTTCATTTATTTAGAACATTTTTTAATCCCACCTTTCTAAAAAAATCCCACCTTTCTGCAATTAATCCAGAATGCGGCAGCTAGACTGGTGACTGGGAGTGGCCGCCGGGACCACATAACACCGGTTCTGAGAAAACTACATTGGCTCCCAGTACGTTTCCGAGCACAATTCAAAGTGTTGGTGCTGATCTTTAAAGCCCTAAACGGCCTCAGTCCTGTATACCTGAAGGAGCGTCTCCACCCCCACCGTTCAGCCCAGACACTGAGATCCAGCACCGAGGGCCTTCTGGCGATTCCCTCACTGCGAGAAGCAAAGCTACAGGGAACCAGGCAGAGGGCCTTCTCGGTAGTGGCGCCCTCCCTGTGGAACGCCCTCCCAGCAGAGGTTAAAGAGATAAACAACTATCTGACATTCAGAAAATACCTGAAGGCAGCCCTATTTAGGGAAGTTTTTAACCTGTGATATTTTAATGTATTTTAATATCTGTTGGAGGCCGCCCACAGTGGCTGGGGAGACCCGGCCAGATGGGCGGGGTACAAATTAAAAAATATATATATTATTATTTAGTGTGTGTATGCACCACTCAGGACAGCTCACACAAAACTTAAAATGCTATTGCAAAAAAAGAAAGGGTCAAGAGTTTTTTATTAAAAAAAAAGATTGATCCCATCCAGATATTTGCAGAAATCTCTGTGACAAGGGTGGGTGCCCTCTAAATGTTTTGGGCTTCAACTCCCATCAGCGCCATACAGCATGGTCAATGGTCAGGGGTGATGGGAGTTGTAGTGCAAAACATCTGGAGAGCACCAGGTTGGGGAAGGCTGCACTAGAGCAACAATTATGTAACATCAACATGGCGCTGTTATTCTATTGATTCCTTCAGCTTACTACCAGCTGTGTCCAGTTTTGCTCACCCCCCTTGCTTATATTTTTGTGCTTACATCCCTGTTTGCTTATCGCATTCTGTTCTGAGGGTGCTTGTTCCCAAATACAGCAGCATGTACTACCCAGCACAGGACAATGTGCTTCTCTTTGGATATGTGTACCCAGAACTGGAAGGTTTTATTAGAACATTCTTCTTGGTTCTGTCAGATGCCCCGGTGCAATCTTGTGACAGCTTGTAATACTATCTGGCTGGCATGCAATGTGCCAAGTTCACGGCAGGACACCCATCCCATCTTCTTGGTCAGGGCTTTAGAGCAGCCCCAGGAGGAACTCCTGAACTTTGAAGAATCCATTTCGGATTTTATACAGAATCAACTGCATGCTGTTTCTGAGGTTGGCTTCTCCACACCCCTACTTTTTCTGGTCAATACTAGATTATAACTATCACCACCGCAGTTAATTGACTGCTCGTTCAAACACGGTAGGACATGCTTAGAAATAAAAACATAAGATGATCTTTTCCATATAAGATCAATGGTGTAATTGGAGAAAGGGACGGGTGAATCTGTCAATTTTGGTTTCTCTTGGTTTCTCACTTTTGCCATCTTAAGTTTAATTCTCCACATTTCCGCAGCAATTTGCAATTTATTTATTTATTTTAAAAAGAGGCTTCATGTGAATTTATCAGTATTTTCCTAATATGCACATTGCTGTATGCAATTTTGCCTGATACACACAGCTAAGTTCATGTTAAAACATCTCCCCTGATTTCAGGCATTTTGCATGCGATTTTCACCAATACGTGTGATTTTATGCACAGTTTACTCCCGTCAATGCATTTCTGAACACATTACTTGGCTGGAGAACTTGCAAAATGCAAGAAGTGCCAGTATCAAAGAATGGCTGTGATTTGGCTTGCATAATGGTTTGGAAAGTACGAATTATGAAGGTTCTCCTTTCAACACGAACTGAATCGAATCTTGTGTTTGGCATGAATGTTTATTGACTATTTTATTGTAATGTTCTACATTTTTATTATTGGAGTGTTGACTGTTCTGAATTGCTTTGGTATTCCCTGAATGAAAAGTGGCCTAAAATGATCTCACTAAAGAAAGACACAATACTATGAACACACACGTCAGGCCATGCACTCGTTAAACATATTTCAACCGCTGGTCTCAACCAAAAGCACGCAGGTAACAATCTTCATGTCCAAGTAGAGCACACATTTTGCAATTCTCTCAAAGAGCCAGCTTTTTTAAAAAACAACAACAACAACAACATTCCTTTCCAAATTTTCCATACCCTGTTTCCCCTTTTTTAATACGTAGTCATAAAGTAAGCCATGGCAGGTTTTTTTTACCTTTGTGAGAAGTAAGACGTACCCCAAAAGTAAGCCATGGTGCCGCCATTGTTCCCGTCACCTCCTCAGCCCCTCCTGCGTGCGCAGGGAGCCAGAGAACCAGGGAGAGGCGTGGGGGGGGGAGACGCCTCTTCCTTCCCCCTCCTGTTCCCCGTGCGCAGGGAGCCAGCGAACCAGCGAGAGGCGCGGGGGGAAACGCGCCTCTTGCGGAGTTCTGCCCCGCCTGCTCAGCGCGCAGGGGGAGGCTGTACCGTACCATACTGACGTAATAAAAATAAGACATCCCCCCGAAAATAAGCCACCCTGTGTTTTTTTGAGGAAAAAAAATTATAAGACGGTGTCTTAAAAAGGGGGAAAGACGGTAGACCTTGTTCTAATTCTCATGCATTAACTGCATTGCTACATATATGCAGATGCATGTTCAGCATGCTTTTTTTTTTAAAGAAAAAAATCTGGAGAAAAATATATAATTATATACAGTATGCTAACTTTCATTCTTTGGTGCAACTAAGGATGAGCCAGAATTTCTCGGGAAATAATTTCCTGACAATTTGTTTGTTTATTTCAAGGGCCTCTTCAGTTGGAGAATTACACAGATCCCCCTGCAGAATATTCAGCAATGCACACATGCCTGAATTCTTAATATTGTTTCATATTATTTTAATATTTGTTGAAGGGAGCAAAGGGCTGGGCCGTGCTCCACCTTGCCATCATTCTCTCTTAACCCAGAGTTTCCTTCATCTGCCAACTAGCAAGAGAATTTTTGCTACACCTTGAGTGAGTCGAATTTTCTCTCATATTGAATTTCCCCTTCTGACAAAGAATATTCAGCAATGCACCCACCCCTTTTGCACCACAAGTAGACTGGAGAATTTAAGGAGGTCATTTTCTCTCAACTCTAGATGAAACATAATTGAATAGTACCACTGTATTCCGCTCTGGTCAGACCCCACCTGGAATACTGTGTCCAATTCTGGGCACCACAGTTCAAGAAGGATACTGACAAGCTGGAACGTGTCCAGAAGAGGGCAACCAAAATGGTCAAAGGCTTGGAAACGATGCCTTATGAGGAACGGCTTAGGGAGCTGGGTATGTTTAGCCTGGAGAAGAGAAGGTTAAGGGGTGATATGATAGCCATGTTCAAATATATAAAAGGATGTCATATAGAGGAGGGAGAAAAGTTGTTTTCTGCTGCTCCAGAGAAGCGGACACGGAGCAATGGATTCAAACTGCAAGAAAGAAGATTCCACCTAAACATTAGGAAGAACTTCCTGACAGTAAGAGCTGTTCGACAGTGGAATTTGCTGCCAAGGAGTGTGGTGGAGTCTCCTTCTTTGGAGGTCTTTAAGCAGAGGCTTGACAGCCACCTGTCAGGAATGCTTTGATGGTGTTTCCTGCTTGGCAAGGGGTTGGACTGGATGGCCCTTGTGGTCTCTTCCAACTCTATGATTCTATGATTCTATGAACATATAAAATGCAACTGTATTATTCCCCCCATATAGTTTTAACAGGAGAAAAACCTCATACTCCCAAGTGTTTGAGAATGTCACACTTTACACCAGTCTTCCGTTTTCCACATTTCCACATTAGTTTGCAATTCCTTTTTTATATATATAAAGAAAAAAATCCTTGTGGAAATTCATTAGCATTTTAGCACAAAAGTCTCCCAATATACACATCTTTGTATGCAATTTTGCCTAATGTGAGCTGCCTCGAATCCCCATCTGGATATTAATACATTAAAATATATGTACTTGCAAAGCCATTTCCCCATATATAATTCCTTTTTTTGCACATTTCACTGCAGTGCTGTATATGCGTTTTGTACAAACTGGAGAGCTGCGCTGCAGAATTGGGAAAAGCACGGACTTCCAAGGATGGCTACATGTCATTCTGTGTACTGTTTCAGAAAGCACTTATTAGGGAGGTCTGCCTTTCCGTGTGAACTGAATCAGATTTCTCCTGCATTCCTAGCACTGTTCACTTCTGATCTGCTTGTGATCATTCCACTAGGGAAACTCACTTTTGGAACACCTCTCACCAGAGACATTCCTAGAAGCAGATTCTCTGTAAGGTGATGAATTGTGGAAAGCGTGGAGCAAGTGACAACCCCCGAGAACGTTTCCTGGGCTTTGTGCTTTGCTAAACAAAGAAAGGGAGAAGTCATCTGAGCAGCAGCGCCTTGTTTATATTTTGTGGCCATATGAGTCAAAGACGTTGGGGTGGGGGAGGGAGGGAGCAAGGCTGCCACAAAAACCGTTTCAATGAAATTAAACTAAAGCAGCCCGTGACTCATTACCAGGCAGTAAAAACAAAAACAAGATCGTTTAGGGCTAAATCATGACAGTGAAGTTACATGGAAAAATACAACCGGCTGGATAAATGCTTCTAGTGTAAATAATCGTTCGCCACTGATTATGATGGGAGAGCTGTAGGCGTACGACCTTTCTTCAGCGTAGAGCAGCTGGACCCCAAACATATAGCTGACACCCTGCCCACATGGGCCCCAGTTTAATCTCCGCAGTGTGTATTCCTTGCAGATCGGTTTCATTGTTGGATTGTCTGTCCAGTCTTGCCATTAGCTATTCGCCTGCTCGCCCAGGGTGAGTAAAAGTTCTTTGTAGGCGAGTAGTTGGCCTTGATGTTATGCGCATTATGATGCATATTTTGTACCCTGGTAATCCCTTCCCCTCGTACTTATCCACAAGGCTGCAAAAGGGCACGGAAACTGATCGGGTAGTAGATGATGAGAAAGAAAAAAGAGATTGTGAAGAGCTCTGAAAGGACATTTCCAAACTGAGTGAATGGGTGGCAAAATGGCAAATGCAACAAACATAAACTTATGCAGGTTAGGGCAAATATATATCTTAAAGGTAAAGGGACCCCTGACCATTAGGTCCAGTCGTGTCCGACTCTGGGGTTGCGGCGCTCATCTCGCTTTACTGGTCGAGGGAGCCGGCATACAGCTTCCAGGTCATGTGGCCAGCATGACTAAGCCGCTTCTGGCGAACCAGAGCAGCACACGGAAACGCCGTTTACCTTCCCGCCAGAGCGGTACCTATTTATCTACTTGCACTTTGATGTGCTTTCGAACTGCTAGGTGGGCAGGAGCAGGGACCGAGCAATGGGAGCTCACCCTGTCGCAGGGATTCAAACTGCCGACCTTCTGATCAGCAAGCCCTAGGCTCTGTGGTTTAACCCACAGCGCCACCTGGGCCCCCTAATATATATCTTAATTTCACATATAAGCTTCTTTCCTGTTGTATGAGATGGCTCTGTGAAGATGTTGACCCAGTGTGCAACAGATGTGGAAAAAGGCAAATTTCATGCTAGGGATCACCAGGAAAAGAATTGAAAATAATGCTGTTATACAAATTTATGGTATTTGTTATCATAGGGGCCAAGACTCCAGGGGGCCAAGACTTTTTGGGGCCCCTCAATCTTTTTTTTTAGGAGGCTGGGCCCCTCCATTCATTGTTCAGGCTGAACATGGAGCAGAGCACAGAGCAGCGTCAGGATATTGAGTGACATTGTGTGTGGGATGTCAGGACATCCCTAGCATTTTCCCTTCCCTTTGATAATTTTTGAATGAAATTTCTTCCTCGTTGAAGTGCATGGAACCATCAGAAAAAGAACCCAGGATACATTTTTGACGCAGCATGTGACTCTGCCCCCGTCAATCCCACTGCAGAAACTGACCCAAGTGCACACACAACAGGGCTCTGGAATTTCAGCTTATTCGGATCAGGCCTTGGGTAATTTTCCAGGCAATCGTCAGATGTGATCACAAGCCAACACACTCTTTGGAAGTGCTCTGGAATCTCTGCCAGGAAAGCTCTGGCACTCAGATACCCAGGCTGCAAGTCAGGACTAAGGAACGTTACCGCCAGTTTGGGAAAGATTTTCTAGTGCCTGTCAGTGGCATAAATAATTGCACCTAAACACAATCACTCACTCCCACGCCAAAAAAGTAAAATAAATCCTCTCCTTTCCTCTCTCTCAACTATTTTCTTCCTGCAGTGAAATTGCCTTGTGGCAACTTTTCCCTTGGATTTGCTCCCCTTGCCAATGGCAAATTTTAACTTCGAGAAATAAATTAGCAAGCATGTCATAATGCTTTCAGTGAACTGGAGATAGTGCCTGCCATGTAAACTCTATCTTGTTTTTAAAAGGCTGGAAGGTCTATTGTTATCGATGCAGCTTTTAGGGACCGCCCCTGAAAAGAAAAAAATTCTTCCACCCCCAAGACCCACTGATTTTGGCAGTAGGTGGTAAAATGAAAAAGAATTAAGAATTAAGGTAAATGCAACACAGAGCCCTGGGCTGTAGCTCAGAGAAAGAGAATTTGCTTTGCTTGCAAAAGTTCAATCTATGGCAGACAGTTTTAGAATCATAGAATCATACAGTTGGAAGAGACCACAAGGGCCATCCAGTCCAACCCCCTGCCAAGTAGGAAACACCATCAAAGCATTCCTGACAGGTGGCTGTCAAGCCTCTGCTTAAAGACCTCCAAAGAAGGAGACTCCACCACACTCCTTGGCAGCAAATTCCACTGTCGAACAGCTCTTACTGTCAGGAAGTTCTTCCTAATGTTTAGGTGGAATCTTCTTTCTTGTAGTTTGAATCCATTGCTCCGTGTCCGCTTCTCTGGAGCAGCAGAAAACAACCTTTCTCCCTCCTCTATATGACATCCTTTTATATATTTGAACATGGCTATCATATCATCCCTTAACCTTCTCTTCTCCAGGCTAAACATACCCAACTCCCTAAGCCATTCCTCATAAGGCATCGTTTCCAGGCCTTTGACCATTTTGGTTGCCCTCCTCTGGACACGTTCCAGCTTGTCAGTATCTTTCTTGAGCTGTGGTGCCCAGAACTGGACACAGTATTCCAGGTGAGGTCTGACCAGAGCGGAATACAATGGTACTATTACTTCCCTTGATCTAGATGCTATACTCCTATTGATGCAGCCCAGAATTGCATTGGCTTTTTTAGCTGCTGCATCACACTGTTGACTCATGTCGAGTTTGTGGTCTACCAAGACTCCTAGATCCTTTTCACTTGTACTGCTCTCAAGCCAGGTGTCACCCATCCTGTATTTGTGCCTTTCAATTTTTTTGCCCAAGTGTAGTACTTTACATTTCTCCCTGTTAAAATTCATCCTGGCATGAAAACCCTTCCAGGAACTCAGAGTGGCATACATGGATAGACCTATTCTCCTTGCATTTATACTGCAGATACACACACACACACAAACACACACACACACACACAAACACACACACACACACACAGACAGACAGTGGAACCTTGGTTATTGAACAGCTTAGTTGACGAACAAATCGACTCCCAAATGCCAAAAACCCAGAAGTAAGTGTTCCAGTTTTCATACGTTTTTCAGAAGCCGAACATCCAATGCGGCTGTCAGCTATTGTTTACGGGGCGCCTGCACCAATCGGAAGCCGCGCCTTGGTTTTCGAACATTTCAGGAGTCGAACGGACTCCCAGAACGGAATGCAAGCCATCCTAGAAAATGTTATGTTGTTATGTGGCAGACAAATGGTGTACATAAATAAGCTGAGTTTTGGGAACTGCTGCAGTAGGAAGTGGGAACAGTCTCCCCTGAATGGTGCAAGGATGTAAGGCGATAGCCTAGATGACTCCTTCTTCAAGCGCTGGTGCCTGTCTCAAAGCTGATCTCTAACTTGGGGTAATTCCACTCTAGTTATCTAAAATTCCCAGTGTAGTTTTGAAATAGCTTCACATGCCTTCACTTCCTCACCTAAAATCTGCTGGGTGGTTTTTTTCTCCACCCCACCCCCCACTTCAACAAATATTTGCTGCTTCTCACAGTCACCAAAGATGTACCAGAGCCTCACTGCTGGGGGTTGGGAGGGGTACAGGGAGACTAGTGCACAGAAGATTCTGACAAGCGTTTCTCAAACTCTCGACTAAAGGGCTGTATCATAGGAATTTTCCCTTTCTTGTGAACTTAAGGGTCCCTTCCAGCTTCGGGCAGTAGTAAAACTCATTCGGTTTCTCGCGTTTCAGATTAAAATCTGAGCCAGATAATATTCCCCAGTTTAACCCCAGCCCTCAACTCTGACTGCTTTGCCCAGTGAAGAAAACCCCTGCAGGGATTGCCATGGCCACACACAGCTGTCAAAGGGAATTGGGGAAGCTCATAATCTCTGGATACCTTTGGCTACAGTCCCTGCAAAAAGCTCTGGTGAGAGAGGCAGCCTTCTCCACCGAAGACCCTCTCGCCTCAAAGCTAAGCACTCCCTCCCACCCACTGATTCAAGTTCCTCCTTCACTTCTACATTAGTATTCCAAGAGAAACGTGAGGTTAGGAACCCCAGGCTGCTGTGTCTTAAGCAATGCACAAATGGGGGGGGGGGATAGAAGGCACCTTAATGATATCCAAAAACCTCCCTCCCAATAACCAAATTGCAGGCCTCCCCAGAGCTGCTGGGGCAATTCCATAAGGCCTACCTGCCCTGGGGGTGGGGTACCTCATGACAGCAAAGGGGGTTGTCCCTTTTGGGGTGGCACTTCAAGGGTGGGACGAGGGTGTAGGCCAACCCCCTTGTGTTAAAAATATTGTTTTAACAGGGATGGGGTTTTAACGTGGCTGGGTGCTGTTTTATTTGGAGGGTGGGGTTGTTTTAAATGGTTAACTGCTAGATGTTAATTTGGATTCTTGTATATGTGGGTCGGGGTATTGTTTGGGGGCTTTTGTTGGGGAGTGTATTGCTTAGTAGTGAGCATATAGGCTACCGTATTTTCCCATGTATAAGACGCCCCCATGTATAAGACATCCCCTATTTTGGGGGACTCCAAAATAAGAAAACACCTCTCAGCACTACCCATGTATAAGATGAGCCCCAATTTTAAACCTAATTTTTGGGTTAAAAAAAAACCCTAGTCTTATACACGGAAAAATACGGTATTAGTATTATTTTGATTGTTTTGATTATATTTATTTTTATGTATTTTGTGATTTGTGTTGTAATCATGGGTATAGGGCATCATCATCATTATCATCATTATCAACATTATTCATTTATTATTTGTTATTTGTTATTTGTTATTTATTATTATACTACACAATAGCTATAAAGCCTAGGCTGGCACCCCTTTTAAAAGTAGCCAACACTCCTTTTCAGCCACTAGTTTCAGAAATGGGTTGGGGGCCCTTGCCGGTGATGTTTCCAGGTGATGTATTCATCCTGGTTTGTTTCCAGGGAGATGAGATGATGTTGGCTGTTGAATGGGCATTCGTTCCTATTTGTTTACAGGGAGGTTAGACGTCGATGTGTCAAAGCAACACATTGCATTGCATCCCACACGTTTTCTAGTGCATTTCCACCATCACTTTCTTCATCACAGAAGAGGCTGCCCTTGGGGGGAAGCGAGTTTGTTGCACAAGAGCGCCTAATCTTGAACTTACTGGTATGTGGCTGCTTCCCAGCTGAAAATAGCAACAGCCCAGAAGCTCCCGGGGGATTTGAATGAAGGGTGGAACCACTTAGGAGATCTGGAAGGGAGTTGCATGGACCAGGGGGAGCAAGGGATAATGGGTGCAGCTATTGATTAGACTTTAACATTGGGGCTCTTATGGCTGCTGGCAGGTAGCCGAATTGGAGGAGTAAAGGTCACAGAAAAGGGTATAAGGCAAAGGTAGGGAGTTTGTTTCAACCTTAGGGCTGCATTCTGTTCTGGGCAACCTTTTGAGGGTCACATGCCAATGTGGAGCAGGGCCTGAGGCAAAAGTGGTGATGAATGTTACCTGTGTACAGCAGGCTTGTTTCTTCATACACTCACACACTCCTCTTTGACCTGCATCTGGACAAGCAAGAGGTGTCCTCAGAATTCAAGGGTGCTGTCCAGCCGGAGCGGTATCTATTTATCTACTTGCACTTTGATGTGCTTTTGAACTGCTAGGTGGGCAGGAGCAGGGACCGAGCAACGGGAGCTCACCCCGTCGCAGGGATTCAAACCGCCTACCTTCTGATCAGCAAGCCCTAGGCTCTATGGCTTAGACCACAGCGCCACCCGCGTCCCTTCTTGTTGCCGGTAGGACTGCAGAAAAGGCAGGAGCGAATGTGGAGAGTGACACTACTCTGTGTTTTACATGCAAACGTACGTACACACACACACACACACACACACACACACACACAAAAACACCACCTTTAACAAACTACAGTTCCAGGGGGGAGGTGTGTGTGGATTTTCTGATTTGTCTCTGGTGGCAAAATGTCAGGGTCGGACAAAGATAAATTTTGCAACAAATCTGACCTTACTTGGCAGCGATTGCCTCCAACTCTGGACAGAAATGGAGGTGAAAAGCAGCCTTTCTTGTTTGAGGATGTGTGCAAAGCTTTTAGTTTTGAAAACCTATTTCTCTCACACACATATCAGAGTGAGGGGGGGGTGTTAACATTTCTGCCATTTATATGTTCCCCAAGACAAAGGGGCTAAAATCAATTTAAAAACAAAACAAAAAATAGCCAAAAAGAAAAAAAGAAAAAGCCCCAACCGTAAAGATCAGTAAATGGGAAACGTTTTGGTCTCTGTTCAAGTCCTAATAAAACCTGTTTACTGAACTGGTTGACCTCTTTCCTGGAATCTTCTCTGAGTTTCCCAGAACTTTGTATCATGTGGTTCTTTGGTCATTAATAACTAAGTATGACACAGCAGTTTAGACGCACAGCAGCCTTGCCTCCGCGTGGAGAGCAGGCGCCAGGACGGAGCACGCAGGACATCCCAGCTGGGATCCAGGGCGGCGGAGCTGTGCTGCCGTGATGCAGCAGTCAGAAACGAAAAGAAAGAAACGTGGAAAGAAAGAAAGAAAACAGGGCAGAGGCAGGAAGTGATTCATCAGTGTACTGTACAGCTTGCTGAAGGCGGGCGGTCAGAGCGGGGGCTGGAGATCTGCCTCTAGCCAGTCGCCACTATGAGAACTGAGCTAGCAGCCCGGTCCACTAGAGGCTCTGTCTTGGCTCCTTTTTTTGCTCAGATCACACTCTGATCAGGGACATTGGGTCAGAGAAGCAGAGGACTTGTGAACACAGGACTGCTCCCTGTTGAGCCACCCACTCCTCGGGCCTTTCCACCCGCCCGCCCCCCTTCGCACACCACATGGTTGCTGCCTGGAAATGTTTGGCTTTGAGACTGGCCACCCTCCAGCTCCTCTCTTCTTTCCTTTTGGCCCAACTCGCTGCTCCTTACGTCAAACTGGCTTCTGCCTTCGAAGCGCACATTTTTTTTTTTTCAAAAAAGAAGGGATCAGGGTGAGATAACAGGGCGGGCTAAAACAAACCATATTCAGAGGGGGAGGGGGTGCAGCTAAAACACACACACACACACACTGTCCTACGTTGAAAGGGGGCAGCCAGTATTTGGCAGGTAACTGTGGTGGGTAAACACAGGGTGAATACATTTGATGCAGATGCAACACACATGCGCGCGCGCGCACACACACACACACACACACCCCTCCTGTCTGTGGTTAGGAGATCAGAAGGGCCCCACAGGCTCACACACTCCTTTCCAGAGTTGTCCCTGATGGAGCAGGGTGAGACCTGGGGCAAATCATGCCAGCCACATCTGCGCTATACCTTCAAAGCAGTATCATACTACTTTAAACAGGTGGGAAGTATGGCTTGTTGAGGGTGCTGAGAGCAGGTGGCACTGTAGTCTAAACAACTGAGCCTCTTGGGCTTGCTGATCAGAAAGTCGGTGGTTCAAATCCCCGCGACGGGGTGAGCTTCTGTTGCTCAGTCCCTGCTCCTGCCAACCTAGCAGTTTGAAAGCATTCCAGTGCGAGTAGATAAATAGGTAAACCGCTGCGGCGGGAAGGTAAATGGCATTTTGGTGCGCTCTGTCTTCCGTCACAGGGTCCCTTTGCACCAGAAGTCATTTAGTCCTGCTGGCCACATGATCTGGAAAGCTGTCTGTGGACAAACGCTGGCTCCCTCTGCCTGAAAGCGAGATGAGCGCTGCAAACCCATAGTCGCCTTTGATTGGACAACTATCCAGGGGTCCTTTACTCTTTTTTATTTTCCCTGCAGAGCTACAATTTCCAGAGTGAGCTAGCAATCAGTCGCCCTCCCCAGGAATAGGGGTTCTGCTAGGGGCAGAATGCTCACTCTGGACTTCGGCAGGTTGGTCATTTGCCAAGGGGGGAGGAGCATTTTCTGAGCAGCTGCTATGTATATGGTAAAATCCTTCTCACTTCTTGAAAAGGCGGCACAAGTTCCATATGATGAATGTGGAACCTATGGCCCTCCAGGTGTTGGGCTACATTTCCCATCACCATAGGAACATAGGAAGCTGCCTTATACCGAGTCAGACCATTGCTCCATCTAGCCCAGTGCTGTCTACACTGACTGGCAGCAGCTTTCCAGGATTTCAAGCAGGAGACATTCCCAGTCTGCTCTGGAGAAGCTGGGGATTGGACATGGGGCCTTCTGCGTGAAAAGCAGTTGCCCTACCACTAAGCAACAGCTCTTCCTCAAAACCTGACCAAGGGATCCCAAGCGTTGGAGTGCAGCAACATCTGGAAGGCCACAGGCTCCACATCCCTCTGCTACATGGTAACAACATTCATCTGCAGATGACTGTTTAGCAAGAAATTATTTACAAGGAAACAGGAAAATGATTAACAGATGTATCACGGTTTTAAGTTTTGTGGACAAAGAAAATGGTTTACATTCGGGCCTTAAGATGCTGAGATGCAAAGGTACGATTTGTGACGTTTCCATGCAAAATGCAGTTGGGTCAGCAATGGTGGCCATTCCCAAGACCAGCGATTGGTGACAACGTGATCTTCCTAGCTGTGCTTTGCTAACTCTGACGCCATTTGTGGGTGAGAAAACCAGTCTCAACTTGGTTCTAACCAGAGAGGAGAAGAAGATGATGATGAAGAAGAAGATGAAGAAGAAGAAATTTATACACCGCCCATCTGGCTGGGTTTCCCCAGTCAATCAAGGCTCATCCACACTTAACTTTGCTCCATGTCTCTAGGCATAGGTCCAGGCTTTCTAAATATGTGTTCAAGTGCTTTCCCCCCACCCCTCATGAAAATCCAATCTTCACCTCTGAATCAGAACCAACAACAATCAGTAGAAAACGATGAATTGTCGTTTGCTCCAATTCAGTGGTAAAGATTGGGGGGGGGGACTGCTCCAACAGGGACTGGGAAATGCATGGAAGCGGCAAGAGAAAGGGCTGCAGATTTCTCTGTCTGTCTGGAGGTTAAAGACAATCGATTTACCACATGGTTTTGTGCAGATGGTCAGTTTTTTTACCACTTGGTAAATTATTATTATTTATTAAATTTGTTCACTGCCTTTCATCTGTAGATCTCAGGGTGGTTCACAACAAAAATGGTTGTTTGTGGCGGTGGCTGGTGCTCAGTGGAACAGGTAGGGTGGAAGGTCAGGAGACCAACTGCAGGTGGAGTCAGTGCCAGTAACAGGCAGAGCCAACAGAGCCAACCCCTGACAAGCTGTATGTAAGACAGAGGGGAAATGGGGGCTGAAGTTGATGGGACAGTGCCCCATTTGCCCCGATGGACCAACTTCCATTGGTGTATCCACCCCTAGTGACTGTAATGACCACAAAGAGGGCTGGAAGCAGGAGACTCCACCACAAACAACAGGAATCTTTGGGTCTCTAGCCAAAGAGCCTCCAATCTGACTTATTAAAGGCTTGCTAACATGCTTCAGATTGAGCATGCAGTGGGACTCCTAGGAAGACCTACTGTTATTGATATGAGTCATCATCGGCTAGGGTAGCAAAGGGAAAAGAAATGTCCTGAATTGTGAAAGAGGGTGAATCAAATGAAAGGGCAACTGTGGTGCTCTGTGGGTTGATGGAGCATGTGATGTTTGCCTCCACCTGCCTCAGAGCCTCACCTTGCAAAGGAAATTAACACAAAGAGGCTACATGGGGGGGGGGAGATAAAACTGCAATGAAATCCAACAATCTAATCATAAGCATTCAGTGAAATCCCAAGACGGGGGATCAAAACATATTCTAACAAAGGCCAGATGATCTATCAGCTTCCAGTAGATAGTTCCCAAAAGAAGGAAGACAGGTCCTTGAAATACTCCACCAAATCTTGTGGATCTCATAAATGCAGAAGGATTGTCTTGGCTTCTGTTATTGTTAGCCTTTATGCATACGAGCCTCCCCCTAGGTCAGCATAATCAGAGTCCTTTCTTTTCACCCTCTGGCAGTTGTCCAAAGGGTTGCAATGAGGGAATGGGCCTATTCAATAGTGTCCATGTCTCCTTCCTTCATGTAGGAAATGCTCTCCCAAAGAGGCTAACTTTGCCAGGCAAATATGTTTTTCATATCACAGGCATTGCTGCCTGCCAGTAAATATGTGGCACCCAGCAAGCCCCAGCAAGTGGCTGGTGGGCTTAGCTTGAATCAGAGGGTTCAAGTGGCATTTGAGTGTTCATTTGTTTTCTGTCCAGGAGTTGGTGGCAGCTTTTTTTCTCCTTGTCAGTTGTCTGTGGTGGTTAGAAATATGTTAGGGAACAGAAGTATTGCTTTTATAGTTACCCCATATTGTGCTTTGCTTTTTGTAATGTTGTTTTTCCACATTGTGTTATATTATTATTTCTAAATCACTTTGCCTATTGTGTGAATCAACTAAAATGCCTTTTTATTAATATTAATAAATTAATTTTCCCAGTTGTTTATTTGCTATTGTAACAGAAAAGAAGGAAAGAAATATAACTGTTATTATTATTTAAAACTCCAGCAAAAATCCATGGACAGCTGACAATGACAGTAACAATATTCCACCAATTCTATTTTAATTTTTTAGAATCATAGAATTGTAGAGTTGGAAGGGACTCTGAGGATCATCTAGTCCAACTCCCTGCAATGAAGGAAAAAGCAGCTGTCCTATACGGGTATCGAACCTGCAACTTTGGTGTTATCAGCACCAAATCAGCAGTCCACATGTCCAAACAGATATCTAAATGACATTGATTTATTATAAGCCGTACATTTAAATATAGAAAGGGCAGTGAGATCTTCATACCACTGGGTGATGGATGGTGGAAATATATTAATATTATAATAATTAAGCTTTTGGTTGTTTTCCACAAGCATCTGAAAATAATCAATCAATCTCAATCAATCAATCAATAATGCAGGGTGTTCCAAAAGCAAAGGCAGCTCTACCAGAGGATTTTGCAAGATCCAGTGTAGGAATGATACAATCAAGAAAAGTTGAGTTGCGACAGAAGTCACAGTGAAACTATTCATGAAACACCCATCAACACTCTGTACTTCCTTGGGGTGAGAATTCATACCAGAAAATGATTTATGGATTTCTCCCTTGAATAATAAAACTGTGTGAACTTTCTGGAGTTGGACTCACGTGATCCATTTGATATGGTGGTGGCTGTTACTGTAACCAAAGAGGCAGAATTAGTACACCATTTTCAATATGCATCTTTGCTTTCCCAGTTCCTGGGAAAGAGGCATAATACACAAAGAAGAACAATATTAACACAACACATGCACATTTTTTTTTCTAAAACAAGTCTGAGGTCCACCTCCTCCTTTGCTTCTGGAGGTATCTTGAAGAGCCATCGCAAATTGCCTGTGTTTGTATTTGAAGAAGAAGAAGAGTTTGGATTTGATGTCCCGCTTTATCACTACCCGAAGGAGTCTCAAAGCGGCTCACATTCTCCTTTCCCTTCCTCCCCCACAACAAACACTCTGTGAGGTGAGTGGGGCTGAGAGACTTCAAAGAAGTGTGACTAGCCCAAGGTCACCCAGCAGCTGCATGTGGAGGAGCGGAGACGCGAACCCGGTTCCCCAGATTACGAGTCTACCACTCTTAACCACTACACCACACTGCCGGTCTTGAGAATCTGCTCCAACACAGACCAAGACGGCAACTCATGGCTCATTCCGCATTTTCTAAGCCCATCTGTCAGGTGCATATGAAGAGGTGGAGTTATGCAGATTAAGCGGGAGGAGTTTCCAAAAGGGAAAGTGGTTCTCATTATTTGCCACTAGGTGGCAATTCCAAGAGGTCTACATACATGAAGTAGCGACCCAAGACTTTGGCACATCAGCATATTCACAAAAGACCAATAGCATTAGTTAATTTTATCCTTGACCCTCTTACCCCCTTTACCTTATGATGTGAGCCATCACAAACGTTGACACAGAAACATATAGATTGTATTTGTGTTTCTTCATCGCTTGCAGCACATGCAATTTTTAAATGCTGCTCTTTGGGGCTTGTGCATATGCATATCTTTTAGCCAAGCAAACAGAGCCCTGTGTAGGATCCATGCTGTGCGTATCCACAAATATCCCGCCTGCAAGACAAATATTCTAATAATATCAGTTGTAGGCTACTATAGGAACTTCAGGGTGCATCATTTTTTCCTTTACTGTCAGCACAAACAAACAGGGTGGCACCAGGATGAGCTGCAAGAATTGATTCCCCATAGCTCAGCTAATTTCCTTTTTCTTTCTGGTGGGTCATCTAGTTTTCTTTTCCTGAGGCTGTACACTTTCTTTTTACCAAGCATTTTCATTTTCCAGGCTCTTTTGCTGAAATACATAGAGGGAGCCTGGGTAGCTCGAGCAATAAAGGGGCTATTCTGCAAAAAGATTAATGGATGCTGGGGTGAGTGCCTAAGGAATTCTTGTGAATGCTGGTAAAAAACTGACCTAATAACACCTCTGGGATTAACGTGTGGAGCAGAACTTACTTGCCCACTGGCTTTTCCCCATGGCCCAAATATTCCAGTGCAGTTAGAACACCACCAACCCACACCAAAACACATTTTCGAATGTGCATTTTAAGAGAAAATACCCATTTAAATGTGACTTCAGGTGCAAGCTTTCATGAGGATTAAAAATGCAGACTGGTGTGGGAATGGGATGGAACAGGCTTATCAGCAAATACATGCAGAAGCATCAGCAGTGCATGGGGAGATGCCCTCCCACCAGCAAAAGGGCTTTACTTGCCATGGTGGGGATGGAACAGAGACAACGGGGCTGTTCCCCCTCTCCTATCATTGTGTGCCCCCTGCACTCCCCCCAAGAAACAAAAATTACTTGGGGTCAGGGTCAGGAGAACCTTCAGAACATCACATGGGGAGAAGAGGGGAGGTTGGTCAGCTGAAATGCTTGCTCTGGCAGAATGATGGTCATAACACTATGCTGAATTGCTGTATTGAGAAGGCCTGAGTGTGATGTTAGGTACAATGTGACTTGCACACTTGCCTGTACCCAGGTGCCTACAGCAAAGTTGCATGTGTGCTGCAGTGCACAGATGAAACTCCAGAAAATGCGCCTGCCTTCATTTTCTTGGCCAGTGAAGGCAGTTCCATTGAACTGAATGGAGAAGCCCTCTTCCCTTCCTCTCCCATTCCCCTTGTGTGAACAAAGGAAGTGGAACATACAGAGTCAGACCCTTAGCCCATCTAATATTGCCCAAGCTGACTGGCCGTGGCTCTCAGGCAAGAGACTTTCCCTGGAGATACTGGAGATTGAACTTGGGACCTCTCGCCTGCAGGCCATGCGTTCTGTCTCTGGCCCTCTCCCAAAGTGATAAAGCATCAGCATATCATTGTACTTCTCCAAAACTACTTCCGGGAAGCCCACTGCGACACTCAAACGGCTTCCCCCTCACTCTAGGTAAAGGTACGCCTGACCGTTAGGTCCAGTCGTGGACGACTCTGGGGTTGCGGTGCTCATCTCACTTTATTGGCCGAGGGAGCCGGCGTACAGCTTCTGGGTCATGTGGCCAGCATGTCTATGCCACTTCTGGTGAACCAGAGCAGTGCACGGAAATGCCGTTTACCTTCCCGCCGGAGCGGTACCTATTAATCTACTTGCACTTTGACGTAATTTTGAACTGCTAGGTGGGCAGGAGCTGGGACCGAATAACGGGAGCTCACTCCATCACGGGGATTCAAACAGCCGACCTTCTGATTGGCAAGCCCTAGGCTCTGTGGTTTAACCCAAAGCACCACCCAGTACTCTCCCCTCACTCTGGTCATGTTCAAAGCTGCCTTTCCTCCTCCCCCCCCCTTGCAGAATCTTCTCCCCACCCCCATTGAATGCACAGGAACCCTTACAAGTCCACAAGGCAGTGATCCTCATATCAGAGCAAGTTCTCGTTTAAAAAAATGAAAAGAGCAAAGGATTCACACAAGCAGAATAAACAGAATCCACCAGCTCAAGGAACCACTTCGCATAACAGAAGAAGTAACAGGTCTGCCATAATACTATGCTTTTGCAATTGGGACATTGCGAGACGATGAGGCAGAGACATTTTCAATGAAATCACCCTGGCAGCTCCATGTATCTGTGCTAAGGATAATATGGCTTGGCTGCACCACCTTGTATACCTGTATGTGATGTACAGCCAACCCACAGCATTAATATGTTATTCTTATTATATAACAACCAACCTAAGCATCTGTGCTAGTACAAAAGTAGCCCAAAGGGTTTCTCAGAATGATGTGCCTGGGAATGGGAAGAACCTGGCAAGGGAGGAATATACATCTCATCGTAGTGAGAAAGACTGTGTGCTTGCTCAGTCCACTGTCCAGTTTCTAACTCTTGGTGGGCAACTTCAAGGCCCTTCCTGCTCGCTCGCTCTCTTCTGATGGTTCTTTCACTTTAAACCAGGCTCAGCTTGGGCAGTCCTTCAAGCAGAAGACTCTTTCAAATAGAGGGCCGGTCCGTGTAAAGCAGGCTACTAGGCTACCCTACCAATGTCATGAATTTGCTGGTGGGAGCAGGGATGAGGATCAGATGTTTCTGGACTCCAGCTCCCCTCAGCCCAGAGGCACCAAGTTGACCCCAAGATTGAGAGGGCCTGATGCGCGTCGCATGCATGTCACCTGGAGGAGCTGGTCAGTGAAGCTTTGCCAGACTTGGCTTCATGCCCGGCCTCCTCTGCCCCCTCAGCATTGTAGGGGAATGGCCTGCTTCCAACAAATATTGAGGGGGCCAAAGACACCTCGGATTCCTAGAGTTGGTGTGCCTGCCTTGGCCCCAGCCAGCATGGTCAATGGTCAGAGATGATGGGAGTTGTGGTCTGACAAACATTTGGAGAGCCATAGGTTCCCCATCTCTGAACTAGATGATCAATCCTCTCCCTTACTGAGATTTCCAAGGGAGGCCCATGCTCAGTGTACCTTCAATATTAAGGGCAGCATTTATGGCTCCATGGAGTAGGCAATTTTCAGTAGATGTTCCTTATCCTTGGATCTCCCATCCTAGGGAGGTCTGCTTAGTTGGTTCAGTCATTTTTCATTCCTAGGAAGAGGGCAAAGGCCTTTTTGTTCTGCTAAGCTGTAACAGGCCCTGTGCTTTTCCTTGCGATTAAGATAATTGCTGTTTTTGTGCTTACATCTCGGTTTTTATTGTTGATATTGTGTATATATTGTTAATTGCTGGGTTTTAAGTTGCCTTGAGTGCCTACTGGCAGAGAGGAAGGGTATAAATAGAATGACAAACAAACAAATCGGTCGTGAGCCAGCCAAAGTTGTGCACTTTTAAGATTCGCTGATCTAAGGGGGGGGCAGGGATTTAAGAACATGTTAAAAGCTTTGGCTGGATCAAGTTTACTGTTGGGGAAATCGTCTTTGATTGCCTGGATCATTTTGCTAAGGGTTTCTACAGCAGGCCAGAGCAATGTATGACCCACTGATTCAAGCTAAGTCCACCAGCCACTCATTGGGGCTTGCTGGGTGCCACATACTTACTGGCAGACAGCAAACGTGGAATTTTAGGCAACTGTGTTCATCACCAACAAGTTGTACAAGCATGGTTTACAGCAGGGGTCAGCAACCTAAGGCCCATGGGCCACAAGCGGCCCATGGGGGGGGTCATTTAACCGGCCCATGAGCCACCCCCGAACCGAGCCGCCCACTTGGCGAGTCCCCGTGCGCTGCGCTAAACCTTCTGCCCACGGAGGGTATCTCCACTGGAGTGAACCAGCCCAGGCGAGGTAAACCTTGCCGATCCCTGGTTTACAGCAATGCTTAGAGTAGAGCCTATATTTAACCATACTTCAGCTGTGTGTAATGCATTGCTTAACTCCAAAAGTTATTCTTTGAATGCTGTCACATGCTGAGTAAGAGCATCTCTTCATTGGGCTGCTCTATAACCCGGATCTTTGCTTTAGCTGTGCATTATGTAATGTGCTGACCATTGAATGAATTTTGCCTAATATGCACATTTTTGAAAGTAATTTCCCTTAATACAATGCATTTTCACAAGGGTGTGTGTTTTTTTGTTTTTTGTTTAGTAATTGTTATGCTCACTTCCCCCCAATATATGCATATTTGTACACAGTCTTGGTTGAATCAATGTTTTGCCTAATGTGCACTTGATATTAAGATTTGCTTTCAAATGATTACGTGAGATAGCTCAGTCGGTGGAGTGTGAGACTCTTAATCTCAGGGTCGTGGGTTTGAGCCTCACGTTGGGCAAAAGAGTCTTGCATTGTGGGGGGGTTGGACTAGATGACCCTTGGGTACCCTTCCAACTCTACAATTATATGAAATAGGTGCCTATTGGATTATAAAGTTCAATTAAGAGATATGGGAAGTCAGCTGCATTTTTGTTCCAATTTTGCTCTGGGAACTGCCAATGAGGTCAAACCTCCTCCCCCAGTTGCTTTAACTTTAAAACATAGCTGTCAACTTTCGAATTTGAAAATAAGGGATTTTTCCGAACTTTCGGATTTGAAAATAAGGGATGCCGCGAGGGCGGTGCAATGGCACCAAGTAGCCTCGGAACCCTGTGCTTCAGAGGCTGCGCGCGAACGGGTGAGCGAAAGAGCGAGCGTGTAGATGGCAGGCAGGCTGTCTGTCTGGCTGGGCGTGAGGGTCTGGCTGCACAAGGCATGCAAGCTCCTATTTGAAGCTAAGAACTGTTTGAAGCTAAGAACTGAAGGCAAATGACCAACAGGCTTGAATTAGCAGGGCAAATGGAGGCACAGAGTGGCACTCATTCTGCTCACTGCAAGTTAATAGAAAATTTTCCCCCTCACTGAATCAAACTGTCTACTTTACTGTTGGTCACTTGCAGCAAATAGGAAAGACATCTGGAAATTATCACATGGACTCATAAACTTTCCTATATTTTACTGTATTTTTAAAAACAGTTATATCTTCAGGAAGGAGGGTTTTGTCTTCAGCCATGAATACATCCCCCCCCATTCACAGATGGAACTTGACTCTCTCTCTCTCTTAAATTGCAGTGTTCCCCACTGACAAAGACAAGCTACTTTTAGAACTGAGAAGGCTTGCCTCTTCAGCAGCTGTTACTTCTGCAACAAGAACAGCGAAGACTGCAGGGGTGATTTTTGGGGAAAGACATTTGCAAATGCTATGCAAGCAGGACATCACTGACAGGGTTATAGTATTCATAGTTGTGTCATCAGAAAGAGCAGCAATCAACCCCCCTTTTTACCCCCATGTGGCAGCTTTTGACATGATACGCAACACCTGATGCACGAAGAAGAAGAAGAAGAAGAAGAAGAAGAAGAAGAAGAAGAAGAAGAAGAAGAAGAAGAAGAAGAGTTTGGATTTGATATCCCGCTTTATCACTACCCTAGGGAGTCTCAAAGCGGCTAACATTCTCCTTTCCCTTCCTTCCCCACAACAAACACTCTGTGAGGTGAGTGGGGCTGAGAGACTTCAGAGAAGTGTGACTAGCCCAAGGTCACCCAGCAGCTGCATGTGGAGGAGCGGAGACGCAAACTCGGTTCACCAGATTACGAGTCCACCACTCTTAACCACTACACCACACTGGCTGCAGACTGCAGAGCATAAATTGAATCTATGAAGTCGCCCACGGTAATTGGTCAGAGATCCCTTGCGCTTGAATCCTGAACATTCCTCATCCACCAAATTAGTACTCGCAAGGGCATCAACTGCACGTGCAGCTTCTCAAAATATGACGCCACGCTGGATTTGCAGAAATGGATAAACTGCGTGCAAGTGAATAGATGGACGTTTGCAACCATTAAAGTGTCTCGCAAATGTTTCTTTGGGTTTCTCCTCAGAAAAGTGCAGCTTATGGAACCATGGGCTAAATCCCCAACAATAGGGTGGGCCTGGGCCATTGCTGCAAAGGAGGAAAAATGCAGGCAGACGGCAGATGTCATTTGCAACGTGTTTTGTTTTTAATTGTGCAAGCTGGAATGAGTTATTGGAGTTATGAAGAGAAAGGAAGCGATCTGCAAAGTGACAGGGAATGGGGTCAGGAGCTAATGAGGATGTGAGCGACGCTAATAGAAAGGGGGGGAAATTCCCCTGAACGAGGAGCTATTCGTATTTATTGCCTGGATGACACATCCAGGCCGTAAGAGGGTTTCTGGCTCTGTCTTTTGATCAGCCCCTTGTTGACGTTAATGGTTCTGTTCTTCCAGCAGCTGCGGCTTCCTTCAGACCTCATCAAGACGGCAGCAGGAGGGGACCCATTCCTTCTCTGTGTATACTTTAGGGGGGAACGTTTTTATGCAGTTGAATAAAAACATAAATATATAAAATGAGCCCTGCTGGATCAGATGAAAAAGTCCAACTATCCTAGCATCTTGGATGCCACAGCAACTACTTGCCAGCTGCTCTTGCCTGAAGCCCAATCACAAGAAGGACCTGAAATGCAACATCCATGAATCTGTAGACTCCATGGCTAGAAGCCATAGATGCACATCTCTGTGAATCTGTCTAATCCCTTTTTAAAGCCGCAGTGCCAAAGGGCAGCCACTACATCTCGTGGCAGCAAACTGACTAAATTAATCACATGCTGCCTGTTAAAAATGACTTATATCAAACCCTCCAACATATCCAGGCCCCAAACCAGGCTGTGCTTCTTCCGGGCTGCGCTCCCGGGTGAGTCACACGATCTGTGTGAAATTGTGGACCCCCAAAAGTGCTTTGGGGGGGACCGTGCTCTTGCATTTTGGGGCACCATTTGAGATTGCAACCTTGAAAAAAACAAAACATTTTTTGTGGGGTAAGATCATAGCATAAGATCACAAGAGATCACAGTGCCCAAAATGGCTGCCATAAAAAACGGCATGTCCTGGTTTTCCTGGGACAGTTGAGGGGTATGCTATCTGTCCCAAAGCTATAATTATTTCATTGAGTGGTCACATCTTCAAATGTTATGAGAGACACCAGCATGGAGTCTTTTTCCTTGGTTTCTCCAATAGTCCAATTATCCAAGATCAGCAGAGGGACAAAAAATATATTTGTGGTCTAGCACATACCTGTATAATGTCTGTTCGGGCCCTCCTGCTCCTTTGTTCCTTTCCAGATCTGCCGCTCTTCTCAGCTGTCCCCAGCCTGCCGCCTCAGGTGAATGCCTCAGCGAACCTAATGGGTGGGTCGGCCCTGGAGGGAACCTAAGAGCCTTAGAGCCTCTTGCATGGCTGGCCTACCCAGAAGGACAGTCGTGACAGGAAGGGAATAAAAGTATTTCCCTTCCATTACATCTCCTCTAGACAAAGCTAACACTACATACATACATACATACATACATACATACATACATACATACATGACTGACTTCCTGGGTGTATGTATATAAAAATGTACCTCTATAAGAAAAATGAAAAATCCAGAAAGCATTCTAAACTATGATTTTTCTAAGTCCTGAGAAAACGCAAGAAGCAACTTTATCCTGAGTCAGACCATTGGTCAACACAGGGGTGGCCAATGTGGTTGTGGGTAGCCAGATGTTGTGGGACTACAATGCCTATCATTCAGTGTGACCAATGGCCAGGGACAATGGGAATTGGAAGTGACGGCCCGTTCATGCGGGGGTTCCGTTCCTGGCCACCAGGTGCACAGGTGAACCTCACATAAGCGCCCCCCACCCACCCCCATTCCACCCCACCCACATTCTCCCCCTATTCTGCCCCCGTTCTTCCCACTTCTGGGTCCAAAAGGATCGTCACGTTGGCGATCGCCCATCATTTGGACACACCTAAAATGGTCACCACCTGTAGTCCAATAAGACCTGGAATATTCAGTACATTGGCTAACGAAGGACACATACAAGTACCAAAGACAGCGGCTCTCCAAGGTTCCAGATAAAAGTCTTTCAGTCTATACTGTTCCTACGTGGAGATGCCAGGGATCAAATCTGGAACCTTCCATGTGGAAAGCACGTGGTCTCCGACTGAGCTACAGCCTTTTCCCCCATCTGTGTATAAAGCCCTTTCGGATGCACTCATGCTTCTGTTTACTATTTATATATATTGAAACAAGCTTCAGTAGTCCAATATTCTGGCTATTTCACAATATTAATAAGCAACACGATGTTTTGCAAAAACGGAGAAAAATAATTATTTCCTTATTCGATCCGGTATGACGCCAGCTTCTGAGGCATAGCAACCAGCCTTTCACACCCACAAGCATTATTTCTAGGAAATGTTTAGGGGAAACGGATTGCAAAAACCACATTTTGTGCCCAGCTCATTCATTAATAACGGGCAACATAAATGGTTGCCGTCAGTGGCATGTGCAGATATTGTACCCACATTGCAACATGGCATGGGGAAACGGGGTGGGTGATGTCCCATTGCACAAGCAGACCTTCTTCTGCTTGCAGACAACCCCACTGAATGCTATGTTGAATTCCACCCTATATGTATAGATGCCTCTGGGCTGGGGGTCTCACTAACCCTGCATTTTGCAGTTCACCCAGCTGTCTTGTTGTTGTGGCCTATCCATCCCATCCGGGATATAGTCTTTTTGCACCACTGCCTTCGGGCAAGAGATATAGGACAATTAGATCAAGAACAAATAGATTGAAGAATAGTTTCGACCCAAGAGCTATAACCATCTTAAATGCTGTAACTAGATAATATGACCTTGGAGAGTTGTGATGGGTGTGGCTGAAAATGTGTTGTTGTTTTGGTTTTTTGTGCTGTTTTTTGTTTTGTTTTTATGGGATGGCATTCAATTTCGTTGCACTTGTACAACATTGTAGAAGAAGAAGATGAAGAAGAGTTTGGATTTGATATTCCGCTTTATCACTACCCGAAGGAGTCTCAAAGTGGCTAACATTCTCCTTTCCCTTCCTCCCCCACAACAAACACTCTGTGAGGTGAGTGGGGCTGAGAGACTTCAGAGAAGTGTGACTAGCCCAAGGTCACCCAGCAGCTGCATGTGGAGGAGCGGAGACACGAACCCGGTCCCCCAGATTAGAGTCTACCGCTCTTAACCACTACACCACACTGGCTCTCTTGTACTTGTACAATGACAGTAAAGAAATCTTATCTTATCTATTTCAACCCAATACTAATGTCCAGGGTCTTATTTCTACCTTGGCTGGCTCCACACCGGGTCGCACACTTCCTGCGCCTGGGCCCACAATGACTGTGATCAGAAGTGGCCGGACGCGGGCAGCTTGGAGCGAAGATGCTATCTTCCTGGCACTTGAGTTGCTGTTGGTGGGGGAGAGTGGAGGCAGTGAGGAGGCTGCTGCAGAGTAGGAGCTAATCTGGTGCTCCTGCTGGTGTGTTTGCACCGCACTGACTTGCCCGTCACCTCGCCCCTGCTGCTTTCCCTTCTGCTAAGCAACAGCAACCCACCTGCCAGGAAGCTGCTTCTGCACCGTATGAAAAGCCCATCAAGATACACGCAAAATACAAGGAATTCCTAACAACAAGCAACCCAATAACAAAAAGAAAAGAAAAAACCCAAATATCAACAACACCGGCACAGTCACAGAAACACTAGAAGACCTATGGGCAAGTTAAAACAAATTAATTGCCAGCAATTAAACAAAGACTGAAATAGCATTTAGGTTGCAAACCTGAGGCGTTGGGCCAAAGGAAATAAATTATCATCCAAGCTCTGTTGGTATTAGACTGGGAGGGTAGAAAGGGAAAGAGATGGGAGAGATTTACATCAGCTCCTGAGCTGCTGTCATTCCCCCCCCCCCCGGTTTGAGGGCATGCTGGGGAATCAGGAAGGCAATGGCTCCCTTGGATCAGAGCTGCCCAGCTGCCCATCATTGAAGTGCTCTCAAACTGGCCTCCTTTCTGGTTCTAGTTATACCAAGGCAATGGGAAAGAGGAATCTGACTTTGGAGAGGGAGATCTGGTGTATCCAATGGTCCCCAGCATGTTTTGCCAGGGGATATACGCAGGGGCGTACCCAGGATCAAAACTAGGGGGGGGCAAGCCATCTAGGGGGGGGCAAGCCATGGTCGTTCAGGTTTGCTTTGAATGGACGCTGATCATTTTTGCTTCTAGGGCTGCCTTCTGGGGGGGGCAGCTGCCCCCCTCTGCTCCCCCCTGGGTACGCCCATGGATATACGATTGCAGCCTTAAAATGTTAAAATATGGAGACTTCCGGTTGGCGCTGCCGGAGATGGCGGTCGGGGGGATATGTCGCTCGTGACATTCCCCCGTCAGGCCGGGCAAAGGGGCGATCGCGCCAGCGCCGCGACCCCCAAAACCCCCGGGAAGGGCGTCCCGGGGTCCGGAGGACCCGCAAGAGCTCGGACGCCGGTCCCGGTCCCAGGGAGCTCTTAGCGGAGCTCCCGGGCGATCGGGCGGCGGAGCTCCAGGGTCCGTATCCAGCCCCGTCTGGCGAAGCTGCCAGACCGCCACAGCTGAGCGCGCCGATTCCTCCAAAATTTTCAATTTGGAACTGTGAGTAATCTACAAGAAAAATCTTTAATTCTAATTAATTTGAACTGGCTTGAGGGTAAAAAAAACGGAGGTCTGCCCCTTGCCATTGTGTAACAACGACAGGGCATTGTTGCACAGCTTGAGAAGTATTGTTTGGAATTTGATACTTTGTTTTGGAGATTTAACCCCTGCGTCTCCCCCGGTCCTAGGGGGCAGATGAAGATCATTTAATTTGTAGGAGCAACTTTGGAACTTTGGAACTTTTTAAAGTTTGAAAAAGTTTGGAAAAGTTAGAAAAGAACTGATTGCTAAAAATGGCGGTGAAACAGGATGTGGATTTGTCAACATTGTTGGAGAAACTGAAAGAACTTAGAAGGGATTATAATGCTGGAGTGAAAGAACTGAGAACTGAACTGGCTGCAGCTGGGAACAGTTTTGCGCCAGAGATAAAGCAAAGCACAAACAATGACCAGATTGGACAGGATTTACAATTAAACCCTGTGAACAGTGTACTTGTTGAACATAAACAGAAAAAGCCTATCCAGAAGAGAACCAGCTGCAAAAGAATCATCTACTACAAGTCAAGAGCTGTCATCATCAGGAAAAAGAGAAATACAAAGAGAACAGTCAACAAATCACAGCCCAACGACAAGCAGCAGAGGGGAAGTCGGAACAATCTGGATCAACCATGGAAGGAAAGGCCGAAGACACTAATGGATATCGTTTTGGATGTTACTCTGCAGCAAAGACAATGGGTTCCAAAGATGCCTCCTGCAGGAATAGGATGAGCACGTATACGAAGTAACTGATTTGTGGCTTATTGGTTTTTGAACTTGGACATGGCAGGAAATGATTATAGTATGGTTTTTGGAACATAATGATATAAGATGAATAGCTATTATAAATGATAAGTAATTTTGATATTGAAATAGTCTGCACCGGGGACTGGGGGGGGGATAGGGATCTGACTAAAGTAAAAGATAAGAAATGTAAAAGATGTGAGTGGGTGGTAATCGATTTGAAATTAAGGAAATTATGGAAATGTTAATGATGTGAAAATAGAAACCTGGTAAGAAATGTACATCATGATAAATGAAAACAATGAGGGGGGGCGTGGGGAAGTCATCAGAGAATGTAAAAATTGTATGTGATCTGGCCCGAATCGGGGCTGGACAAAAATTTGGAAAACCTAATAAAAATTATTTAAAAAAAAAAAAATAAAATGTTAAAATATGTTAAGGAAATATAAAGAGGAGTAGGGAAGTAGTGTCAGGAAGGTCTTTGCTTGCTGCTGAAAAGGAATTAAGGAAGGTGCAAGACACGGCTTTCTGGGGAGAGTGATCCACAAACGGGGGCTACCACTGAATAGGCTCTCTCGCTTTCTCGCTCTCTCTCGCTCTCTCTCGCTCTCCTCCCCCCCTTGTTGTCACCTTCCATGCTTCATAATCAGTTGGCACTTTGAGAAAAGCCATAGATGATCCTAGCTGGATTCCCCCCCCCCCCAATTATGTACCCAAGTTATGTGGGCCAAAACCAGCACTTTGACTCCAGCCCAAGAATAAATCAAAATAAGTGAGAAAGGAATGACATCAAATCTATTCAAAATGCCTGGTCTTAGCATGGGCATAGCCAGGACTTTTGTTGGGGGGGGCAGTTGTTGAGGGCTTTTTGTTTTTTATAGGAGATCACCCCCTAAAATTGTTGAGTTTTTTAAAATGGAAATACCCCCATTGCAGGGAGCAAGCTTTTGTAGGGGGGGGAGGCATCAGCTAGGGGGGCAGAACATCAATTTATTGAGTACTTTCAATGATTTTCAATAATTTTTGTGGATCTGGGGGGGGGGTAGCTGCCCCCCCCCCAGCTACGTCCATGGGTCCTATTTAATAATCTCGTTACCATGATCTGCATCAGCTTCAGTTTCCAGGCCACCTTTAAAGACAGCCCCCCCCCCCAATAGGCAATGCATTGCCATTATACAAAGAGGAGGTTTATCAGAATATGGACCAGAGAAGCCAGGTTGTCCTGATTCATTCAGGGCCAATCAATCTGTGGCTTGGGTTGATGTCTGAACTGACCTAGTCTCTCTGCAAAAGCATTAACTGAGTCTGTGGGTGTCTGCAGAGTTAAACTGATCCCGTTCGCTGAGCAATAGTGTTTACAAAGTGGAGCCAGTGACTGGGTCGACTGAAACAGCAGGGGGAGGGGGGGATGAGAAAGGACAAGTGGCTGGAGGCATTCCATCGTGACGCAAAACGCAGTGATGTCAGAGCCAGAGACCTCAGGAATGATTGCCAACATGAATGAGATTCCAGCAGGCTCCAGCTGGTCCCATGGTTTGCGGTGTCCTCGCTCCTCCAGCTGTAAACTGCATTAACCCCTTCCAGGCATGTGCTTCACTCAAGGGTGGGGGGGGACATTTCCTTTCTGCCAAAAGAGTCCAGCATTTCACAACTGTGCTATATTTATATGCATTTATTTTCTGTGACTCTGGTAGCAAGTTTTAAAATGACGTTAAAAGAAAGCACAGCCTGCACTTTCTCGGCTGTGCCCAGAGAAGTTTGAGAAACGGAATCACAACTAAAGAACCCCTGGCAGATGGCCATCCAAGCTTCTGTTTCAGTGTATCTGAAGAAGTGTGCATGCACACGAAAGCTCATACCAATAACAAACTTAGTTGGTCTCTAAGGTGCTACTGGAAGGATTTATTTTTTATTTTTTATTTTGTTTCATCCAAACTCTGTTTAAGAACTTCAAGTGAAGGAAAGTCCGCCACTTTCTGAGATAGTCCATTCCACTGACATAGAATCATAGAAGTGTAGAGTTGGAAGGGACCCTGAGGGTCATCTAGTCCAACCCCCTGCAATGCAGGAATCAAAAATTGTGAAAAGCCTTACTGAAATCAAGATACACTATGACCACAGCATTCCCTTGATCCAACAAGCTCCTAACTCTATCAAAAATGAAATTCATCTGGCATGACTTGGATTATTATGATTATGATTATTATTATTATTACAACAATTATTCAAAAGTCACAATACAACTTCTTCCACTGACATAATATCACAGAATGATCACTCCAATCTTCAATCCCTCATCATTGTCATGGTGGCTCACCAAATACCCTCAATAGGAACCCAACTACTGATCTGGTTTACTAGACATTTTCAATTAATATATCCCCACCACAGACACCTCTGTGGTGATGATGGCATTAATATATCCTGCTCTTCTTCAATAAAAGAGAAAAGGGGGGTGGGGATGAGACCATACTGCAGGTTGAAGCAATGGCAAATCTAGTTGTTTTGAATGAATGAATGAATGAATGAATGAATAAATGAATGAATAGCTTCCTAAGAAACATCTTGAAGTTATTTCACAAGGCAATAAAAAAAATTATAATACAACTGAATATCTAAAAACAGTTAAAACAACTGCATACATAAAAACAATTAAAAGTAATTGCACATATAAAAACAGAGCAATTTCACATCCAGTGCAGATACCAACTGATATCAAGATCTTCACTTAGAAGACTTGTTGAAAGAGGATGATGTAGACCTCTACTGTCTCCTCAAACTCTCTCAACCAAAGTTCAGCACTCAGTTGTATCAATGGAGATGCAATGAGTTTCATTCACTTGCAAGCTAACATGTTGTGCTCTTACTGCTCTATACCATAGGTGTAAAATAAAGATCCCAAGCAAACAGAACGTTGAGAGTTATCTTATCTTCCTATCTCCATGAGCCTACAAGGGAGGTTAAGTGTTGCAACAATTCTTACTGGAAGAAAAGGGAAACAGATTCTCAGAAACCATTGCTTTTAACCAGTTCATGCTAATGTCTAGCAGAAGTCACCAATTAAGCTATTGGCATTGATAGCAGCATGTAAGTGTGACCAGCACATGGCAACATAGCTGGAAGGTCAGAATGGGACAACAACTATAAACATTTAAAGGGACATTTACAGTTGTGTACATAGGAGCCAACTCCTAGGGGCTGAGGAGTCTTCAGGCGCCCCCCAATAAAATATTTGAGGAGGAAGGCCTCCCCGTAAAGTTAATGGACATTGCCATTCAATTGGTGTGCGTGCACCATGTCACGTGATCTATTATGCGAGGTGGGGCTTCCCTGCCTCCCCCCCCCCATATTTTACTCAAGTTGGCACTCCTGCTTGTGTGCATTGAAAAAATCAGAATTTGGGGTTGCAGTAGAGTTAAGGTGGGACTACAAATCCCATCATCCTTCAGCATTGGCCATGGTGACTGGCGCCACAGGTTTCCCACCCCTGCAACAGTGCAATTATACAACTGCTTCAGCACTGCAACCAACTTGGCAATGAAAGGCTATCAGAAATTGCACAGTGCCCCAGTTAATATGGGTGTTCCTTCTCTTTATGATGTTGTGTTGGCAAACTTTAAAAACAATAACTCAGATGTGCTGCTGGAGGTTGGCCGAACCTTTTCTCAGTAGGACAATTGAGGACAATATGACTTAATCAGCAGCAAAGAACACAAAAACACTGCAGTGCCAAAGAAATCCCTATGCACAGGATGCAATATGTTTCTAGTCTAGGACAGGTTGAAGGGCTGCAACAAATTCTTCATAGGTAGCTGATTATATTAGGATTGCCTTTTGTCTAAATGATGGATAAATCAGTCTGTTTCCAGCCAATATCACTTTGGCATGTGTTCACTCAGATGTTTGGATATCCCAGGCCCACATTACACAATTTGCATTAAATTCGCATTTACTTTACAACACATTGCATATATCAGTTAGAAATACAAAATAAATAAAAGAATGCATTGTTGTTGTTTAGTCGTTTAGTCGTGTCCGACTCTTCGTGACCCCATGGACCAGAGCATGCCAGGCACTCCTGTCTTCCACAAAGAATGCATAAAGAGTGATAAATGCACAACTTCACATTAGCATACAGTCGTACCTCGGAAGTCAAACGCCTTGCGAGTCAAAAGTTTTGGCTCCCGAATGCCGTAAACCTGGAAGTGATTGTTCCGGTTTGCGAACGTTCTTTGGAACCCGAACGTCTGTCGCGACTTCCACAGCTTCCGATTGACTGCAGGAGCTTCCTTGGTTCCTGAACATTTTGGAAGTCAAATGGACTTCCGGAACAGATTTCGTTCGACTTCCAAGGTATGACTGCATTTAAACATGTTTTAAAAAAAGAATAAGATACTTTTCGTACAAAGAACAGGGTGGGAATATTTGGGAATCTTGATTTTCATTTAGTAAGATCAGTTTAAATGGTTTTTATATTGCTTCCCACTTTTAAAAGCCCTGAAGCAATTTACAACCCAGTAAAAAATACAATAATGATTTGAATTTTTCAAGCACAAATTTTATTGGTTTAGTAAATAGGAAGTAAACAATTCAATGATGTATTTATACAGTATAAAATCTTTTATTTTGTTGAGTACCTGGTAACAGATGGGGAAAGTCAGTAATATATTGTATAAGTAGAAAAACAAAGCGATGTGAAATTTGAGTGAAAGAAGACAGCTAAGAAGGATTTGGAAGTCATCGGAGGAATAGGAAAAATGTGTGTAATCAGAAGTTAATGAGGAAAGAATTGAGTAGCAAAAATGGAAGATGGAAATGAGAAAAAGAATGTAAAATACATGATTATGTTATACCTGGTATGGTGAAAAAGAAAAACCAATAAAGATCAATAATGGGGGGGGGGATACAATAATGAAGTGTGAACAGAGGTGGATAACTGAGCTTCAACCTGCATGTTAATTGGAGAGAGGCAAGTCAAGCTCATTTGGACTCGAATTCACAATGATCAGATGCCTCGTGCAGAGGCCAGGCCCACTCAGGAGGTGGGCTGAAGCAGCCACCTTGGGTGGCATAGGCCCCTGAGACACCCCCTCTGTGGGTGCCCCCATCCACCCCATCACCTCTGCCACTGGCAGAGAAGTGGCGCCTGCATTGGTACCAATTTCCAGAGAGATCTCCTGAGATCTCGCTGGAAATCAGTGCCAATGTCGTCACTGCCTTGCCACCACTGCCAGCAGAGGAGTGGCAGGTCAGGGTGGCAGTTCCTGTTGTGTATGACACAGACACCGGGTGTTTCCAGGAATCTGTGTTTACCTGGAACAATATCTTCCATTCATACCTTACATCCATTTCTTGGCCATGGGTCCTGGAAGACCTGCTCCCTCCTTGCTAGGCTTTCTGCACCTGGCCGGGAGGGAAGGGTCCTGACTGACTCCAGCTACAAAAGTTGAAGCTGATGAACAGGCTCTTGGGCTGGGGTATTGTTTAGGGAGTTGTGTGTGATCATGGGACATCCAGAAAGTCTGAAACAATGCAGCTACAGAAGAACATGAATCATGTCCACACACTTGATGCTCTTGCTCTCATTTTGAAAATATAGTGGTACCTCGGTCTTTGAACGTTTGATGAACGTTTCGGAATTCATACGCCGTAAACCCAGAAGTAAATCCTTTGGTATTCGAACACGTCTCGGAAGTCGAACATGCCACGTGGCTTCCGTATTGAGTTTTCTGTATAGAGGCTTCTGTATTGAGTTTTCAGTTTTCGAATGGTCTTCCGGAATGGATTACGTTCGAAAACTGAGGTACCACTGTATCCATATTCTGCAAATAAATAAAAAATATTTTTGATACTATACTATACAACTATACTATACGAACGCTGGTGGCACTGTGGGTTAAACCACAGAGTCTAGGGCTAGCAGTTCGAAAGCACATGAAAATGCAAGTAGATATAGGTACCGCTCCGGTGGGAAGGTAAATGGCATTTCCGTGCGCTGCTCTGGTTCAACAGAAGCGGCTTAGTCATGCTGGCCACATGACCCGGAAGCTGTACGCCGGCTCCCTCAGCCAGTAAAGCGAGATGAGCGCCGCAACCAAAGAGTCGTCCGCGACTTGACCTAATGGTCAGGGGTCCCTTTACCTATACTATACTATACTATACTATACTATACTATACTATACTATACTGAAACGTTTAAATGTTTCTTTGATTGTCTTGAATCTTCCTGCCACACTTGCCATCCTCTCCTGCCACACCCTTTGAGAACCACAGGATTAGGGTGTGCTTAGCAACATTGTGAAATGTTTCCTACGTGTTCACCTTTCTTACTCCAAAAAGTTGCACCGTCCTTCTGAAATTTCAGATATGCCCTGCAAATGCTGAAATGATGGTGCGATTTTGTCACAAATGTAGACGATGCTGAGAAACACTTTGAAGTTTCAATTTCTTGTCACCCGCCAAAGAATTCATCTTGCACCAGGCCTGTCCAAATCCCACTGCACTCCATTCACAATTATCTATAGCTTGCCAACAATCTAACAAACAAACAAACACATTTGCTAGTGTTTCAAAGGGACACTATCTGAACTGCATAGGTCAAGATTATAATTGCCAAGTCACAGATCAAACAAAGTTCCATGATCACAAGACAGAAGCAAGATGCTATTAGGGCTTTTTCATCCACATGGTAAGTAGCAGGCAGTCCACCATTGGCCTTGTAACTGACTAAACCAAAAACAGAGAGGGCCTCTGTGCTCTTCATCCTATAGGTTGAAGAGCCAGTGTGGTGTTGTGGTTAAGAGCGGTAGACTTGTAATCTGGTGAACCGGGTTCGCGTCTCCGCTCTTCCACATGCAGCTGCTGGGTGACCTTGGGCTAGTCACACTTCTTTGAAGTCTCTCAACCCCACTCACCTCACAGAGTGTTTGTTGTGGGGGAGGAAGGGAAAGGAGAATGTGAGCCGCTTTGAGACTCCTTCGGGGAGTGATAAAGCGGGATATCAAATCCAAACTCTTCTTCTTCTTCTTCTTCTTCTTCTTGGATTTGAGAATTGTGAAGCAGACCTCTGCCATAGATTTCCCTGTACCAGGGAACCCAAAGTCCGAACTCTGAACCTCCATGTAATGCTGCTGTTTTCTCTCGTAAGGACATGCTTATTAGATTTGTTCTTAATTCTCTTATTTGTTTGGGAACTGCCTTGAAGGTGCTTATATTGGATACCAGGTAGCTAGAACAGAACAGAATATTCTGCTTACTACAGTTCACCAGCTCAGGCCACAGACACCAGAGCCTTATGTTCTGAAGAGCATACCTTTAACATCCATATTTTGTTATAACTGCCTATTATTTATTTATAATAATAATAATAATAATTTATTATTTATACCCCGCCCATCTGGCTGGGTCTCCCCAGCCACTCTGGGCGGCTTCCAAAAGAACATTAAAATACAGTAATCTATTAAACATTAAAAGCCTCCCTAAACAGGGCTGCCTTCAGATGTCTTCTAAAGGTCTGGTAGTTGTTGTTCTCTTTGACATCTGAAGGGAGGGCGTTCCACAGGGCGGGCGCCACTACCGAGAAGGCCCTCTGCCTGGTTCCCTGTAACTTGGCTTCACGCAGCGAGGGAACCGCCAGAAGGCCCTCGGCGCTGGACCTCAATGTCCGGGCTGACCGATGGGGGTGGAGACGCTCCTTTAGGTATACTGGACCGAAGCCATTTAGGGCTTTAAAGGTCAGCACCAACACTTTGAATTGTGCTCGGAAACGTACTGGGAGCCAATGTAGGTCTTTCAAGACCGGTGTTATGTGGTCTCGGTGGCCGCTCCCAGTCACCAGTCTAGCTGCCGCATTCTGGATTAGTTGTAGTTTCCGGGTCACCTTCAAAGGTAGCCCCACGTAGAGCGCATTGCAGTAATCCAAGTGAGAGATAACTAGAGCATGCACCACTCTGGCGAGACAGTCCGCGGGCAGGTAGGGTCTCAGCCTGCGTACCAGATGGAGCTGGTAGACTGCTGCCCTGGATACAGAATTAACCTGTGCCTCCATGGACAGCTGTGAGTCCAGAATGACTCCCAGGCTGCGCACCTGGTCCTTCAGGGGCACAGTTACCCCATTCAGGACCAGGGAGTCCTCCACACCTGCCCGCCCCCTGTCCCCCAAAAACAGTACTTCTGTCTTGTCAGGATTCAGTCTCAATCTGTTAGCCGCCATCCATCCTCCAACCGCCTCCAGACACTCACACAGGACCTTCACCGCCTTCACTGGTTCTGATTTGAAAGAGAGGTAGAGCTGGGTATCATCCGCATACTGATGAACACCCAGCCCAAACCCCCTGATGATCTCTCCCAGCGGCTGCATATAGATGTTAAAAAGCATGGGGGAGAGGACAGAGCCCTGAGGTACCCCACAAGTGAGAGCCCAGGGGTCTGAACACTCATCCCCCACCACCACTTTCTGAACACGGCCCAGGAGGAAGGAGCGGAACCACTGTATAACAGTGCCCCCAGCTCCCAACCCCTCTAGGCGGTCCAGAAGGATGTTATGGTCGATGGTGTCAAAAGCCGCTGAGAGATCCAGCAGAACTAGGAAACAGCTCTCACCTTTGTCCCTAGCCCGCCGGAGATCATCAACCAGTGCGACCAAGGCAGATTCAGTCCCATGATGAGGTCTGAACCCCGATTGGAAGGGATCCAAATGGTCCGCTTCTTCCAGGCGTGCCTGGAGTTGTTCAGCAACCACCCGCTCAATCACCTTGCCCAAGAATGGAAGATTTGAGACTGGGCGATAGTTGGCCATATTGGCCACATCCAAAGATGGTTTTTTAAGAAGCGGTTTAATAACCGCCTCTTTTAGCGGGTCTGGGAAGGCTCCCTCACAGAGAGAGGCATTCACCACCCCGCGGAGCCCATCGCCCAGCCCTTCCCGGCTAGCTTTTATTAGCCAGGATGGGCAAGGATCAAGAAGACAGGTGGTCGGTTTCACTCGTCCAAGCAGCCTGTCCACATCCTCGGAGGTAACAGATTGGAATTGATCCCATAAAACATGACTAGACAGGGCTCTAGCACTCTCCCGCCCCGGCTCTGCTCCCACGGTGGAGTCTACCTCCTTCCGAATCTGAGCGACTTTATCTGCAAAAAACTTTGCAAAAGCATTGCAGGAGATCTTGGGGTCCCTATCAGACCCAGATGACGGAGGTGGTTCTGCTAGATTATTTGCAATAATTCATATGCATACTTTCTGCAGAAAGTATAGTAAAGGTAGCCAATGGGACTGGTATCCTCAGGCAGCTATCACAGCCCAACACCCTTGTTAGGTCCACTGCCTTGGGCGACTGTATCTGGCGCTCCAGTGAGTATGAGGCAGCTTAGTGTCACCACAATTTAGATTTCCCACAATGCCTCGGAGCACCCACAAAGGAGTATCATTCCAGGGCATTGTGGGAAATTCAAATGACAGTGATTCCAAGCTTCTGAGTGTCTATTGAAGCACCATTTTTGCCCACCAGGGCTCATGGGGGAGGGCAATCAAAGTAGGAGGGACCCCGCCAGAGCTTGGCTAAGACCCTCCCCAACCTTGTATGAAGCCTCCTCACAAATGCTTGCTTGAACTACTGACAACCGTCAGAATCAGATTTGCATCCCTCCGAAGGGTTAGCGCTAGCATCAAATTGCAATGTGGAATTGAAGCCCAGTACATCGTAATTAGTTACGGTAGAGATTAAGCAAACCTGCTTGCCCTCTTTCTCCTGCTCTTTGTACCAATGGAACAAGATACAAAACCAGGGAGGAGAATTTGAAAAGGAAGCTCTTATCCAAAGTGGGGAAAGAGCAAGCAGGCCATGTAGATTTTGAAGCATGCAGGTTTCCTTTTCACAGGTGGGTTGGGGTAAAGGAACAAAAAAATTATGCATGGGGTGAGGAAATCAGATAGGGAAAAGCTTTCCTTCTTCTCTCACAACAACTAGAATTCGTGGGCATCCAATGAAGGGGAATGCTGTATGATTCAGGACAGACAAAAGAAAGTATTTCTTCACGCAGTGTGTACTTAAACTTAGGATTTCACTCCCACAAGAGGTGGCAATGGCCACCAACTTGGATGATATAATACTGCTTTAAATGTTTGCTCTCTCTTACACAGAGAGAGAGAGACAGAGAGAGAGAGAGATTCTCTTACCATGAAACAATTAAGCTTTTTTAAAAAGCACCCCACCCACAAGCCTAACAGACAGAAAGAGTATGATCTTTGTCAGAAGAAGAAGAAGAAGAAGAAGAAGAAGAAGAGGAGGAGGAGGAGTTTGGATTTGATATCCTGCTTTATCACTACCCGAAGGAGACTCAAAGCGGCTCACATTCTCCTTTCCCTTCCTCCTCCACAACAAACACTCTGTGAAGTGAGTGGGGCTGAGAGACTTCAAAAAAGTGTGACTACCCCAAGGTCACCCAGCAGCTGCATTTGGAGTGGAGGAGACGCGAACCCAGTTCCCCAGATTACGAGTCCACCGCTCTTAACCACTACACCACACTGGCTGCAGACTGCAGAGCATAAATTGAATCTATGAAGTCGCCCACGGTAATTGGTCAGAGATCCCTTGCGCTTGACTCCTGAACATTCCTCATCCACCAAATTAGTACTCGCAAGGGCATCAACTGCACGTGCAGCTTCTCAAAATATGACGCCACGCTGGATTTGCAGAAATTGATAAACTGCGTGCAAGTGAATAGATGGACGTTTGCAACCGTTAAAGTGTCTCGCAGATGTTTCTTTGGGTTTCTCCTCAGAAAAGTGCAGCTTATGGAACCATGGGCCGGTTCCCCAGATTACCAGTCTACCACGCCTAACCACTACACCACACTGGCTTTCTGTAGGGTGGCCATACAGCTGGAATTTCCCGGACATAGCCGGGTTTCAGCCATTGTAAACAGCACCTGGCCAGAAAACGCTGAAAACTCTGGGAATATCCGGACGTATGGTAACCCGTGTTGGAAGTGTAGATTTTGGCAAATGTTCTTTAAAATAGCTCAAAACTTCAATTGTTTTTGAGATTCTGCAAAACAAAAGCTCATTGGAGCAAATGGCTACCCACAGAAAACTCAATTGCTGTTTTCTCTGATTCAGCAGTAAAACATGGGTTTTGCTCAGCCAGGACAAAAAAGAAACCCACTTGGACACGGAGCTTTAAAGCCCTGACCTGTGCTTAGAAACAGAGCACAAAAGGCCCTATGGATGAGCCCTTAAATATTAGTAATGTGTGATAGGGAGAGCTAGTGGAATTTCCAGTTAAGGGAACACAAAGTCTTCTGTGCATATTGGCAAACAGTCAATCGATTCTCAGCAAACAGCTGCTCTTAGCTTATACTGTCGAGAAGCGTCCAACCTTGGGTTTGCTGATAACTTTTGAACATTGTGATACTTTGGCTATATACTGGTAGTTTGTGACTGTGGCTTGTGCTTGACCTCTGTGCTGTTCCAGAAATGTCACTACTGCCCTCTCCCGACCCCTCCCCCCTTCCCAGCTCCATTTCTGTCCTTCCTAATTGTAAAGCAGATCCACAACTTGCAAATATGAGGGATCAATAGTCAAGGTTGGGGAATTTTAACTGAGACTTTCCGGTCAGTTCCTGTCAATTTCCAGGACTGCTTGTCTATCACCTTTCCTATAGCCATGAAGGGCTGCAGCTCATGCTGAGTAATGTCTGCCAGGACCTTGTTGAATGAAAGAAAAATACTGTGATGGTCAAATCAGGCGGGTATGACCAGTGCTATTTTCCTAGAAAAAGAGGTGCTGGAACTCACCATGAATGCTTCCCTTGTTCTCTTATCATGGCAATGTAGCCCACCTGAGAGGTGCCAGTGCTGAGTTCCAGCAAGTTCCACCTGAAAAAAAGCCCTGGGTGTAACACTAAAAGGCCAACAAGTTGCCAGAGTCCCTTGTTTCAGAAACCTGGCATCTTTTATAAAACAAGTTGCATAATGATGCTCATGGGACACTGGTGTCGCTGTGGGTTAAACCACAGAGCCTAGGGCTTGCCGATCAGAAGGTCGGCGGTTCGAATCCCCATGACGGGGTGAGCTCCCGTTGCTCGGTCCCAGCTCCTGCCAACCTAGCAGTTCGAAAGCACGTCAAAGTGCAAGTAGATAAATAGGTACGGCTCCGGCGGGAAGGTAAACGGCATTTCCGTGTGCTGCTCTGGTTCGCCAGAAGCGGCTTAGACATGCTGGCCACATGGCCCGGAAGCTGTATGCCGGCTCCCTCGGCCAATAATGTGAGATGAGCGCTGCAACCCCAGAGTCGTCCGCGACTGGACCTAATGGTCAGGGGTCCCTTTACCTTTAATGATGCTCAGGGGGTGGCTGTGGGTAGGAGTGATTTTCGCCGTCTTCAGTGACACTTCATATGTCACAGATGTGACCTCAGTTGTTGATGCCTTAGTAAAATTTGGGTGGAGTGTTATGGTGCACGCAGCCCGAGGCTGGGGATGAGAGATGAATTCAATTCAGTTCGCATTTAAAGCTGTCTCCCCTTAGTCACACTTTCTGCAACAAGGTGCAAACTGAAGCACAGGCATCCTTTGACATTCGTACCTCTCTGAGTTTTGCAATGCAGTTTTCCAGCCAAGTAACAGGTGTACAAAAATGCACATAGATGCATATATTGGTGACAATGAAATGCATGTATTAGAGCAAGTTACTTTGCAAACTTGTGTTTATTAAGTGAAATAGGATACAAGGGATTCACATTGAAATGCTGATGAAATTTCATGAGGATTTCTTTTTTAATTCATGTGGAAATGTGGAGAACTTAAGGCTGGAAAAATGAGAAACCAAGAGAAACAGTAATTAACAAATCGGCCCATCCCTACCTGAGATTGCTTAGGAAGATTGCTCATGTTTCAAAATACCAAAGTTTGGTTGCCAAGTGAAGCATGGTATAGAAGTATCTTGTATTAAGAGAAAACTCAGGTCTCTAGTTGCTGGTCCTTCTGTATCCAAAATAATGCCATGGACATATTTTTAAATGATTCCTCCCCCCTTTACTTTATGAATTTTGTTGGACCTTTATTCATTCATTCATTCATTCATTCATTCATTCATATCAGGATCTACCTTCAGGGAATGCATGGCTGGTATATAGAAATAAAATTTAAAACATAGAATCTTAGAGTTGGAAGGGACCAAAGGGTCATCTAGTCCAACCCCCTGCAATGCAGGAATTTCAGCTAAAGCACCCATGACAGATGGCCATCCAACCTCTGCTTAAAAACCTCCAAGAAAGGAGAGTCCACCACCTCTTGTGGGAGTCCGTTGCACTGCCGAACAGCTCTTACTGTCAGAAAGTTTTTCTGAATGTTTAATACACATAATCTTAAAAAAGACAAAAAAAGAACTTTAAAAACCCAACAGAAATAAAATAGACTTAATTTGGGTAGACTGAAGGATCAGCATTGATTTCAGATTTTTCTACCAACATTTGGCCCAATCTGTCTGCACACACAGGTGAAGTAGGAATGGGACCAGTGGGGAATGGATAGAATATATACATATTTGGGCAAGGGCTCAAGAAGAGGGTTTCACCATTGAACTAAAGAGGGAAAACAAGCCTTATACCCAACAGAAATGAGTTCCACAGAACCATGATGCCGACTGATAAGAGAGAAGAAACTGATGTAAAGAATGCACATAAAAAGTGCTCCCTTGGTGTACAAAAGCACCGATACAATCACACAGTCTTTGCTTCATAGTTGGACAGGTCATCGTGACTCCTGACCTGAATGAACTCCAAGAGGTTATTTTCCCTTGAAATGTAGAAATGTACATAACGTGCCCCATCTTCCTGGTTCTGATATCAGTGATAAAGAGTTTAGGAGATACTGGAAAAACGTCCTTCACAATGACAGGCAGGGGAGATGGGTGTTTGCAGAAAGAGTGCCCATACATTGAAAGGTCTCCTGTTTGAGTGTAATGTGTCTCTCTGCAGCAGGGATGCTGGAGGAATCCCATCCTCATGAATTCAGATGTGAACAGACTTGATCTGTATCTTATTTCTTCAGATTTCACACTTCTCTGTGTTTTGCAGTGCACTTCTCAGCTTAAAAATGCACTAAATATTCATGTTTTAGGATGAAGTACATTTAGAAAGGTGTACACTGAGATAAAATGCATATTTTAATTCATATTGGTGTGTAGTGATCTGTTTGTTTTTTAAAAGAAAGAAAGCCACAGTTTAATGCAGAAACAGACCAGAGTGGACTTACATAGGAACTAACATATGCAAAACTGACATAGACTGGAAATTGATGGATGCATTTATCCCTGCTCTACGAGAGTCTCACTGCCCTTACTTGATGAGGGCTGAACCATGCAGGATCAGAGACAGGGATAGGTTTTTTTCTCACTGCACTCCATCCTAAGTCAACTACTTTATTGAACAGCAGCTTGTCCTTGATGCTGTGGGGGAACAAGAAGGGGCATGCCTGGGGACAATGATGGGGACTGGGGAACCTGACACCTGCCAGCAGGTTTTTGCTCGTCTTCCCCAAGAGTTTTGATGATTACATTTCATTAAAGCGATTGAGGGATTGAATGATTGCTCCATTGTCCTTCCTTTTTTCCTACAAAGCAAACCCTCTTTACTAGGTTTTGTTTCTTGGTCACTCAAGTATCATGCTATATACGTCCTTGTATCTGGTCTGAAACCTGCAACTAGACTGCTTACAGGAGCCGCTTACTGGAAACATGTTTCTCCACTGCACTGGTTGCCCATTTGCTCCTGAGTCAATTTAAAGGTTCTCGTGTCAATTCACAAAGCTCTGAACAACTTGGTTCCAAAGCACCTTAATGACTCAATCTCCACCTCCACTGAGATCTTCTGATGGTGGTCTCTCGGGCCCCTGAAGTTCAGTCAGTCTTCATCAGGGAAGCTCCCTGGGAAAAACTGGGACATCACCATCTAGAACAGGGATGGCAAACCTGTGGCCCTCCACATGTTGTTGGACTCCAACTCACATCAGCCACAGCCAATGACCAGCGATGATGGGAGATGGGGTGCAGCACAGATTAGCCACTCCTGATCTAGAAGCTCAATGCAATGCTGTCCACCTCACCTGAGTTGGCAGGGGACATGGAAGAGTACCTAAAAAGGCAATTGTAGTGTTTGGACATTCTGATATGGAGACAGATGATCCTCCAGGTACAGAGTTTTCAAGGTAAGCATTAAAAAGGATAGAGTTTTGCATTTTACCTCCTTCCCAGAAACACTTGGGTTATAGCAGGCTGACAGCATTCCACTCCTGTGACATTAGGTAGATAGCATGGACGATACTGATGCAAAGAATGCACATAAATATGAACTCCCTTGGCATGCTATAGATAAAAGCTCGGACAACTACACAGTAAGCAATGTTTCCTACTAGGACTGATGGCCATCAATATTGTGTCCTGAACCAAACAATTTTTGAGGGATTACTTAATGTGATCATTGGAAGGGACCACAAATGTAGGAACACTTAGCAGCATGGATTGAATGATAGTCTTAAGCTTTCAGTGTTTTCCCATTGTAACTCTGGCAGCAAATTTTGGGCTTTATTATTTGCTCTATGAAATCTATGTTGCTTAGAAAGCACGTTACAACTGTTAATTTTATCAACTACTCTTTGAACTTTGCCTGCTCCAAATCAGCCTTGTTTGGTTAGGATGCACGCACATATTTATATAATGCTGAATTAAGCCTATTTCCTAGGATAGTTGTAGAGATCTTACAGGGCACGGCAAGCTGAACAGGTGCCCTCCACATTGCAAATGTTTGTTCCAGAACCCTGGTATTTGCAGAAGCCAATAAGGTCTGAACATGTTCAGTAGCCAGAGAATATCAGTCTGAAAACAAAATGGAAAACTGGAAAAGGGTAGGAATGGAACAGCCTGCTGGGGAAAGGTTTAGGTGGTTGGCTGGAACCCTATTAGGAAGTGGGCATATATTGCAGAACATTCTTGCAGGACTCCCTTGCTCCTCTGAATACCAGATGTGGGTGACAAGGAGCCGAGAGAGATGGTTGCCTTCACACTCTGCTGGGGGTGTCCTACTGATGGAATCAGGATGCTAGACTAACAAATGGAGGAAGCTGCCTCATATTGAGTCAGACCATTGGTCCATCTATCTCAGCATTGTGTATATTGAGTTGCATTCCCTTGCCTACCTGGAGATGCCAGAGGTTGAACTTGGGGCCTCATGGATGCAAAGCAGATGTTATCTGAGCTATGGCCCTTCCGTGATCTGATCGTGTTAGTTCCTTCTTATTTTCATTTTTCAAACCAAACAAAAACCTTTGTGTTGATGAAGACCTTTTGACAAATATGCAACGAAACGAAATCTCTTAACGAATCAGGAATCTGACGGATCAGTTACTGACATCATTTTCAAAGTGCTCTCTGGACTCTGTTTTCATTGCCTTCCTGAGCGCAAGAACAGTTCCAAGTTCCGTGGATCCTGGCTTTGAGCGGATGGGCAGGACCGCCTGAAATTTCACGCAGAAGACATGACTTTGATTGCCATTATTGTCTTGCCTTTCAAACCCTGAAAGAAGCTCAGGGGCTGGTAAGGAGAGGGAAGCCAGTGCTAAGCCCCAGGGTATAATACTTTGCATTGTCATGCAGAAGAGTTGGGTTTCGTTCCCACCCCTGCCTCTTGTTCCTTGGGCTCGGAGTACAGGACTCTGAAGGAAATGTGCTCAGCCCTGGGGGAGAAGGGAGTGCCTTGCATTGATCGGCAATGAGTAACCATCCCAGACAGTTGATTAAGAAGTAATAAATGGGTGCCACAGCCTTAAAGGTGTGGTATGAAAAAAATGGGGGGAAGGAGAGGCAGCTGGTGTGTACAAGCCCGTGCTGGGAAGGCAGATAACTCATGACACTGGAGAGTCTCAAGAGAGTAAGACAAAAGACAGTTTCATGTTTGAGTTACAAGATCAGTCCAATTAAGCTGAACTTGGGCTAAACACAGTGATGCTCTGAGAAGATTACCTGGCGCAGGGAAGTAGCTTGTGAACGCAAAGAAACTGCTTGTGTGGTCCTCCTGAGCAGTCATGCAGTTTTCAGCAGACCTGAGCTTAGGGTGGGGAGCTGCTGCTGGGGCCTCAGATTGCAAGAAGTGGATTTAGGGTGGCCACTTACACTAAATCAAAAAGGGAAGCTGAAAAGAGGACACCGATTTGCATCAAATTCACGTGTGTTGATTTAGATGTACATAGGAAAATTTAGAAGAATTGCTATAAATTAAATTAAATGCAATGTGGCTCACCATTGTGGAGAAGACTGCGAGCAGTTTGTCTGCTGTCCAGGTGCTAATTCTAGATAGGCAATTTCAAGGCACATGCTCTCTCCCTTCTGGTGGGTCCTAGTAGTAGTAGTAGTAGTAGTAGTAGTAGTACCCCACCAATCTGCCTGGGTTGCGCTAGCCACTCTGGGTGTCTTCCAACAGATATAAATAACATAATAAAACATCTTATTTTATCTTAAATTGCACTTGGATTGGACAGCCCTTCAAACAGAGGACTGCTTCAAATAGATTACCATCCTTTCTGAAAGCAGAGCACACAACCGTCTTAATTTGTATCTCTACCTGTCCTGTTTGAGAAGGAACAATGTCACAACATAGTGACTCCTAGTCCCTTTAGGGCAGGGTTTTCCAAACTTGGGTCTCCAGCTGTTTTTGGACTACAATTCCCATAATCCCTGACCAGTGGTCCTGCTAGCTAGGGATGATGGGAATTGTAGTCCAAAAACAGCTGGAGACCCAAGTTTGGGAAACCCTGCTCTAGGGACATAGTACAGGCAGGAAAGCTTGCTTCCATCTCTGTGTAGTAGCACCTAGGTGGATTGGGACACCAAGCACAGAAGATTTTCTACAAGGACTTCTTGTGTGAGAAAGTTGATAGGTTGTATGAGTTTTCACCTCATTGATTCATAGTAGTATGTATGGCACTCCATGTCTACAGCTAATAATCACAATTATTAGACAATGTGATGCTTAAACAGTGAATTGTTCTCAGATGAGTCCTCATATTGTAAGGCACACAGACACGCTAAGTGCAATGTGGAGACTGCATCCACCAGACAGACTCATTGAGGAAGATCCCCTTACCTTACTTGACTGAGACTAGGACCTGGCATGCCCCTGTAATAATATTACCAGCCCACTTTGACACACTAGGGTCAACCCAACAGATTTCTGCCCTGTCATCTCAGTCTCCTGGGTTATTTCTGGATGGTCCAGCAGACATCAAGCACAACTATTCTATAGGGATGGATTATTTCTGGGCTGGGAGTTCACCTAGTTCTACCAGAGATTGGGGCAGGCAAGATCAAACAAAGGGGAGTGCTGGTTGAACCAGCATTGTCCCTCCTCTTCCTGGAATGTTCTGCTCCTCCTTGCAGGTAAAATGTCAAGGTGCAGCAGAATAATTACTCCAGAGAGCCCTTCCCACTCCCGAGGATGTAGCAAAAGGTATCTGTTCAGACCCACAAGGAACACCACAAAGAAATGAGCTACTGTGTATGAAAATTACTTTCCTGCAATAAAACCTGGAAGTGGAATGAATACCCTCCCAGGGATGTGGCATAAACTGTTCTTGGTTTCCAGAACCACTTCCATAATTTATGCAATGTGCATGAATGGTGCAACACATGCATGAGTGCGTTGCAATGGCAGCTAAGTAAAGTCAAGCTACATTCTTAGTCTCTTTACTGAATGATGCTGGTCCTGGAGGAACGTATTGTAGTCATCAGCATACACTGAGGAAACATTCTTAGCTATTTGCTTTTTTTAATTTTAAAATAAAACCCATAGCCTCACTTGACATCCATTCCAGTATAAATGGAGGAGCTGCACGTATTGTCCAGATAATGCAACAAGAGATGCCCCCCTCCAATATGTATGACTAGGGATGGAGGGTGGAGAAATTAGATTCAGGATGCATTTAAAACTGAATCTACCAAATCTGCACTTTCTGAAACAATATGTGAACCAAAACACCAGCTACCTTTCAAAATGCACACTTATACGAATTATGTGATGCCGTTCTCCAACCAACCAATGTTTACAAATATATTAGGGGGAAGTGTACCTAAAAATGAAGATATTGGTGAAAATAATGTATAAAAAGGCATTCTATTAGGGGAAATCGTTTGCAAAAACATGCACATTAGTAAAAACGCCATCTAAAATGTGCTTATTAGGAGAAATTTGCACTAAAGTTCTGGTGAATTTTCATCAGCATTTTGTTATTTTAAAAATTGTGAATTGCTGCAAATTGTGGGGAAGAGAATTTGAGATGGGGAAAATGAAAATCAGAGAGAGCCAAAACTGAAGATCCTTCCATCCCTATGTGCACCACTTTGGCTTTAAAGCTGAACCACATGGGCAGAACATCAGTGATGCAGCAATAAAACTTCCAGCACGTTTGCAAAGCTGAGCAGGGTCCGGTATGATTTCAAATTGGATGGGGGACCACGTGTTGAGATTCCTGCATTGCAGGGGGTTGGATAGGAGTCTTTTCCAACTCTACAACTCTATGCTTCTATGTGGGATGTGGGAGCAGCCCTGGTGGCAGCAGTGACAACGGTTTCACTCCAGCTAAGTTGAAAAGGGGCTTTGTCCAAGCTGTTCAAATGGCCAGTTATGTGTGGCATGCTTCAAACTCAGAGGAGGCCAAGTCCCAAGATTATGGAGCCCCTCTGACAAGAGGCCCAACAATGGGTCTTCTTAACTGGCAATGGGTGTGGTGTGTGGGTGTGTGTGTGGGTGTGTGTGTAGTATGCTTCTTTTGCTCTTACCTGCTCCTGCTGTTCCATGGTTCACTTGTGTTTCTTTTGACCTTCCCTACACAAAACAATAATGGCTTCAGGGTCCACATCTTGGACGTAGTGTAATGCATCAATGGGACAGCAAGACCCAGTTGGGCTCAATAGCTGCTGGGTAAGAGGATAAGAAGATCAAAGCCGTTCCTGGGTGAAGCCTCTTATTGTTTGCACCCTCCTTGAAATTCACATGTGCATTCAGTGTAATGTGATGTTGGTCCACATGCATACTGACCCTTGACCACACAGAGTCCATTGTGCCTCTGAGTCCATGGTGCCTGTAAATTCAAACATGGGTGCACCAGGCAATCAAGTTTCCCAGCCTTGTTCTTCGTTTCCTTGTATGTTTTGCTCCTGTCAGGCTCTTCATGTTACTTAAGCAGAATTATTATCAGAGATTGTGGGGCAGGAGAGAGAAGCCGGTTCCGTTCTTTCCCCCATCTCCCCCTTTACGTTTTCATCTCTGAACAAGAATCTCTTCATGAAAAGGGTACAGCAGGAATGAGTCCTGGTTGGACCCCATCCAGTTCCTTGAGGGGGAAAAACATGACAGGAAACTTCACACCAGAGAACTGACAAATAATACTTGCCAGAGTTTTCTTCCCAGTTAGACCCCGTCATCTTTTTACAATGGAGCTCTTGATTCGCTGGTAAACAAAGTCCAATTATACCTCACCAGGAAAAAGGAGGGGCAGCTGCCAGTTTCACAAAGGGTGTTGTTAGGGGACAATCCAGCCAAAAACCTGAACTGCTGGGCAATCTGCGTTTGACGCAAACACCTTTCGCATTAGTGTAAAAAATGAACGCAAGCAGTGGTAGCCAGTGGTTATTACCTATGTCATTTGTGCCTCACTCTTCTAACAAGGGGCTCTGGCTGCCATATATAGTTGGTCCCTCACTATTTCTCCCTCACAGCAACCCTCTTAGCTAGGTCGGGATGAGAGAGAGGGTGGATGGTAGTCAACCAAGTTTTATTCAGAGTTGAGCCACTGAGATTAATTGACCAAACTCAGTCATGTGCCTTCATTTCAGTGGGCCTAGTCTAAGTAAAACTTGGTTTACTGTTAAATTTATATCCTGCCCTTCCTCCCACAGAAGCTCGGGGCAATGATACCACTCAGTGATTGGCCCATAGTCATTTATGGATGGTATTCAACTAAATACAAATGCACCTGTGTCATCCCCAAATTGGCTCCAGAAGGTTGGGGGAGAAACCAGAATGGATTTAGGCAGGGGCGGAGGAAGGGGGTGCGGTGGGTGCAGTCCGCCCCACGTGTCACCACTGAGAGGGGTGACAAAATACCAGGCAGCACTCACCACAGGGCCTGCAGCGCGCCCGAGCCACACATCTCTCCTGGGAGAGACGCAGTGACTTGGGTGCACGCAGGCGCCGAACTGCCCAAACGGTCCACAGGCAGACTCTGGAGGCCCCATGGTGCACCCCGCCCCATGGGTGGCTTGCCCCGCCCCAGGCACACCATGCCAGGCGCCCGAGCGGCTTCCTCCACCACTGAATTTAGGGGGGTTGCAGGGTGAGGAGAGTCCCGTTGTACAAGCAGAAGTCATTCTACATGCAAGGAGCTACTTAGCACTACTTTGAGTACTTGAACAGTGACTTGAACACAGGACTTCCACAGTACAGCCAATGCCCTACAGATCAGCAGCAATAGGTCCCAGGGCTAAATTCAGACCCTGAAATGTACCAACTGATGTCCTAATTCAACAGAGAATGAATGGATGAAGTGGCTGTGACAGTGGGACAAGAGGGCTCTGTACCGCCGTTTGCCATTCCTTCCTCAGAGGAACCATATGGTTGCTTAACAGGGCCTTCGTTTGCAAAAAGTCCCATCTGAAATGCCAGAGGCACCTTCCTATAGTCAGTGGGCCAGCAGCTGACATTTGTTAAAACACACTGTTCCATTGTAAAATTGCATTCGTTCCTATATTCTAAGCTTCCAGATTGCCTTGGAAAGATTCTAAACCATACCCTTTCCGATGACCATGCGGCAGCCTTTCACATCTGGAAAATCACATCATACTATGGAATTAAAAGCAGAAGCTCTGCTAGTAAATAGCTTCTGAAAAACTGAAGCCTGGCATTCCAGAGCAAAGGGACATTGTGGTATTTCCCGGAAAAGTCATTCTCACCTTGCTGACAGATCATGATTCCGATAATTACTGGAGATGTGGAGTAGCCAAACACATTCCCGACACAGAACTCAGAGCAGGGCTACGAAATCTGTGGCAGACGCTCATCAGATGATGCGCCAACCTACACCCCAGGCTTAGGAACTTAGCAAGTCCCGTTCTATTTACTCTAGCACTGGACCAGAGTCCCGGGAGATGCATTGTGCTTTATGTTCTGGAAGGTCAGCAGCATGACAGCAAGCCTGGAGAATGTGGACCCAAAGGAGCCACTGCAAAGTTCCCAAACCTGCATTTTACCTTTTTGCAGTAAAGGAAGGCAATTACAAGAGAGAAGTGGTGGGTAGCTGAGTGCATAACCCTCTCCCCACCTACCTAAGCTCTCCTGCAACACCTCAAACATACTGGGTCTCCCACCCCACCCCCCACCCCACTGCTGCCACCACCACCACCATGTCCTCCCCCCACATTTCCTGACCACAATTATTCTAATTTCACAGCCTAGCTGCAACACCGGGGCACGGAGAGAGGAAAATGGCTGGGGGGGGGGGAGCTGCAGAAGTGGTCGGCGGGGGAAGGGTTAAGTGTGGGAGGCAGGAGGCAGGAGAGGATATATTGTTTAATGATATCCTTCCTAACTTGCATTAGCAAGTTCTATATCTTAGCAGAGTAACATTCCCCTTTAAACGCATAGCGGTTTGCTTGTTGCAGGCTCGTCTGAGCCTCTCCATATAAGATACCTGGTAAGATCCCTTCTTGTCCCACTTAAAAAGAATAGACACGACAGTCTTATTAAAGTCAATATAAAAGTAGTTTACTCACAATCATTCAGTTCACAGTTGGATCCCTGAAGGCAGACTTAGGTTACAAAACTATGTACACATATGAACTATCCCATAAGGGAGTTAGTTCCTAAGTGACTGCGAACAGGCAGTCACTTCTGCTCACACATAGAAAGACAAAATGGAGAAGAGCCAAAGGAAGGGACTGTGCTCCCTTGCCCAGGTTAGGCCTCACACACACACACACAGGCCTCTAGTCACATGCAGAGGAAGTTTGTCACAGCTCAGGAGGAAACAGGAAGTTAGACTCCTGGCTGATGCAAAGCATCCCCTAGCATGTCCACTCTAGGAATGTTGTACTTGACTGCTATGTGTTTCACATCCCACATAAAGCACTCCAGCTCTCCGCCATCACTGATTTTCCCTGCAAATGCCCAACTGCATTCATGCTCTATCAACAAATCCAGAGCTGGGAATCTGTAGTTACCAGGGAAGAACACGCAGTGCCGTGCTGTGCATTTAACTTACGATATCACACTTCTGTATAAAAGGATTTTTCGCCAGCATCTTCCATCACATGACACCATACGCGGTCATTGACATGCTTCATCAATGAAGCCACCAACATGGTGCCCTCTGGGCATTGTTGGACTACAAGTCCCATCATCCCTGGCCATTGACCATGTTGGCTGCAACTGATGGGATTTGGAGTTCAGCACTCTCTCAGGATGATGCTGTGTTGGCTTCCTCTGTGCTACATCTATGCCCAATGTCCGCCTTAAGGGCAAGATGTCTTCCTCACCCCAGCCTACAGTTCCTACCAGTTCACTGTTCTTTTTCTGTCCGGGTTAAGCTTTTATACTTAGGCCAGAACCCTTCAGACAAAAAAATCCCTTTCTGGCATGTCTGGTGGCAAGAACATAGAAGGTGAATGTCAGCTGTGTATTCTAGGTGGTGTATCTCAATGAAGTTTGAAGTGCAAGTGCCATTAGTGGCACAAAGGAAGCAACCTCTCCCTTCCCCAGTAGGCCGTGAAAAGTGTGTGTATGTATAAAGTTCCTTTATCCCAGTGGAAGTCTTGTATTACCAGACATGAATGACTGCTTTTGCTCTTGTTTAATGAAGCTCGTTACAAGCTCCATTTTGGGGTTTCCCCCCTGTTGCATTCTAGAAAGCAGCGTGTTTACAAGAATATAATCCCTGTTGAAAACTCAAGGCACATTACTTTATAATTTCCTGACATGACACAGAGGTAAAGTGCAGGCAATGATTGTTTGTGTGAGTAATCCTTGCAGAAACAGGAAAGCAAGGCTGCTGTTGCTTTTTAAAATCATGCCATAACCCTTGGCAGATCTGATCCAAGGTACATTTAATGTAGCATTCTGGCCTAAGGGTCATAGGATTGTAGAGCTGAAAGGGACGCCAATGGTCATCTTATACAACCCCCTGCAATGCAGGAATCTCAACACATGGTCTCCCATCCAATTTGAAACCACACTGGACCATGGTTAGCTTTACAAATGTGCTAGCGGTTTTATTGCTGCACCACTAGGATGCTTCAGGAATTCACTTTTTGTGAATTCTAGTATGAAGTGACGTGATTTTTGCCTGCTGGAGTAATATGAAGATTGGAACAGAGTTGTCTTTCAAATTTCTCACTTCTCCAGCTTTCGCAATGCAGTTTCCAATTCAAAAACCCTGCAAATACATTTTTTAAAACTGCATTTTAGGGTAAACCCATTTAGAAATATATCTTTTGAGAGAAAATACTTTCTGAAATGCATATTTTCTGAGGAAAACACATTCAAAACCACAAATGTAAATATGTACATCATCCATGACTTTGTCTATTTCTTTTTAAAAGCCTTCTTTTTAAAGCAAACATTGAGTGTCAATATTCCTCCAGGGTGTACGTCTTTCATCCAGAGAGATGCAGAAACCTGGAATGACAGCCTATAAATGTTCTCTTTATCTCTTCTTAGGAAGATGATGCTAACCTTTGCACCATCTTCCTAAGAAGCAATACGAGAAGTATCACATCTCTCTCAACAACTCTTAAGGGAAGGAAAATGTACACTTTGCTTCTAATTTTTTGGTGAAAAACTAGACCTGCTCCTTTTGTGTTCACTTTGCCCCCACTTGGAAAAATTCCTGCAAATGCTGATGAAGACAAGGAGAAGAGCCCAGCACACTTATCTTCATTATTCTATCTTTGTTGAACCTGAAGAGGACTAAGGCTTTTCTGGAATCCAAGTGCAAGTGTTTTCATTTTATCCGCCTTCTAGATCTTTCTCTTTTGAAGCCACAAGGACACACACACAATGAATACACTCTCCCCTGTTCTTTGGCGCGTCCTTCAGCACCAATGAAAGATGACACATAATTTTTCTTAAACACCTGTGCAAATAATTTGTCACAGTAAAGTGCCCTTTAAGTGTTTCCACTTTTGTGCCCTAATTGCTGTTGTTTGTTTTATTCCGGCAACATCCTGACTGAAGTGGAACTTCAGTATAATTTAATATAATCGCATTTCTCTGGGCGAAGACTTTATTGTGAAGCCAGATAATATTATATGGGGTTGTGTTGGCCACATACTGAACTGGCTTCGCTGCTTAAAACCCCTGTGGGAATAAGCATGTAATTTGTCTTTAAACGGCATTCAGAGTCCTTCAAAGGCTTTATGACTCGGCCTTTTCCCCGCAATGTCCCTTTCAGGATTATGTTTGCAATTAAATATGGCAGGCTCTGTACAACGAGCATTTCATGCTATGCTATGAGGTCAAGCAGCCGGAGGTTAAACAGGGTAATTTGCTGGGATTGGCAACAAATTAAGGTGAACCCATTTGTAATGATGCCTCATTACACTGATCCCGGACAAGCTATTAACCGGGGTAACTCCCAGCAGATTGAGCTATGATCCTCACCAGCAGAGTTATGGTCCAACTCAAAGGCTATATTCAGCCTCTGGCTACATGGCAATAAAACACGCAGCAAGTGTTTCAGGGAACCTAGCTGGTCGGCGAGGGAAGTTTATTGCTTCTATGCATGAGAACTGTTTCTTTTCTTCTGTCTGATGTAGCTGTGCATATGCACTGCAGTCACATTTGCACATCACTGCACAATAGTTGTTTTTTTAAAAAAAAGCTTGCCTACTGACTTAGCACGGGACACGGGTGGCACTGTGGGTTAAACCACAGAGCCTAGTAATAATAATAATAATAATAATTTATTATTTATACCCGCCCATCTGGCTGGGTCTCCCCAGCCACTCTGGGCGGCTTCCAAAAGAACATTAAAATACAGTAATCTAGGACTTGCCGATCAGAAGGTCGGCGGTTCGAATCCCTGCGACGGGGTGAGCTCCCGTTGCTCGGTCCCAGCTCCTGCCCACCTAGCAGTTCGAAAGCACGTCAAAGTGCAAGTAGATAAATAGGTACTGCTGCAGCGGGGAAGGTAAACGGCGTTTCCATGCGCTGCTCTGGTTCGCCAGAAGCGGCTTTGTCATGCTGGCCACATGACCCGGAAGCTGTACGCCGGCTCCCTCGGCCAGTAAAGCGAGATGAGAGCCGCAACCCCAGAGTCGTTCGCGACTGGACCTAATGGTCAGGGGTCCCTTTACCTTTACTGACTTAGCCAAACATGGAACTTTGGCCTGACTGTGGCATGTTTTCACTAAGTCTTTGCGGTTGGAAGACCTTGAGTCACTGTGGCTCAGGAGGGGGGCTGTGGCAGAAAAAGACTACATGCACTGCACTGCTATAAAATGACCTTAAAAGAACTACGGTACAATATGAGCTGTCCTTAATAACAGTGGGGCTGATTCAGCACAGGTCTTAAGTAGGGATGTAAGAGGGCAGTGTTTTCCATTCTGCCCTTTCTTCATCACATGCAGCTGTTTCTGTTCTGCTGCAGTTCATCTCCCACCAAAAACTACATTATTTCTCTTTCTGTCCACTGCGGTGAAATTGCATAACTTACATAATTTATTACATAAAGTACACTGTGGCTATGCTATTCCACTCCATTAATTTCCATGCAATGCACATGTAATAATGTAATCAATTACCGTATTTTTCCGTGTATAAGACTATATAGTCCCAATTTTTTTTTAAGTTTAAAATTGGGAGTCATCTTATACACCGAAAAATACGGTATGTATCATGTGTGAAATGAAAGCAGCAACAACAAATACCAATTTCCTCCCTGTTACGGTTTTCCTTGGAATTCTCCAACATTCCTAGTCTAAAGTCACCTACCAAATTTGGTGGTTCATTTCCCCCACCTACCTTGGTCCCATTCAGAATCCACATGATGACTGTCCACTTGAAAAGGTACATCTAGGGCCCAGGTATATTTCTGAGGACAGTGTTTGAGGCTTTTCCTAGGATGTGGAGAGCCTCGGGCCTCTCCCAGTCCACATCTCTTCAGGCCACGTCCCTCACCAGCTCTGCTTAGAACTGGGTCCTTGAATTATTGGAATGCCTTGCCTTTGTATAAATCTCTGCCTTTTGCATGGCTGGAATGTAGCCTATCGCTCCACCCACTGTTGTCTCCATCCCAGTCACTTGGCCTCTGGAAGAATGTGGCCAAGAGGCAAGTCAATGTGCTGGTGCCCAGGCGTTTGGTACACACCTTGGAGCATCCAAGGTGTCTCTATACTTCTCTACCTACAGCTAGATCCAAATAATCACTTTCCTCCCAAACCACCTGGATATGGCAAACTACCACCCTTTCCAGCACATTGTCCCTCCCCCAAAATTAGAGATTGAATGGCCGTTATTTAAATATTTTGGGTCCAAGCTAGATTTCGTCAGCGAGTGTGGCATTGCTGCTTCCTTAAAAAGTCAGGTGAGGCCACACACACCTCCTAAATGAAGCATTTACTGCCTCTGATGTACAAGTCTGCAAACCACTTCTGGCCACTTTTCATAACCTTGATGGACAATTTGATCATTTTTAACTCATCGGTTCCAGGATCGGATGCGAGATGGTGTCCGACCACTACTTAACTGAACATAATCACACTATTGATAAGGAGACGTAGTAGCATAAAAGGTTTGAAGGAAAGGCAGTAAATATAGGGATCTCAATTTCATTCCATGCTGATGAGCTTTTTAAGTAAGAAACAATGGAATAGTAAGAATTCCTAGGGGGCAAAATTTCCCTTCTGGGCAGCCGAGGTCAATCTGTTTTCAGCCTCCTGACGCCCATCAATGACAATACTGGCATTAATTGCCCAAATGAACTCCTATTAGCTTAAATAATATATACCCTGCTCTGTTGAGCTACAGGCATGCTTCCTATTCCTCCTCCTGTGGAACTGTTGTGGTCTCCCATTGTCTCGTCATGCTCCTGGGTCAAAGGAGGAGGTCACTTCCTTTGCTGCAGATGGTTCTGCAAACAAGGATGTCCTTGATGGGAAGCCAGGATCCTGCAGTTACGGAAAGCGACTTCAGCTGGGCAAACCTCTGCAAGAATTCTAACCTGACAACATGGGTGGTGTGGGATCATGAAAAACCTCACGGCTCCTCTAGCCTGAATGGGACTTTCTCCATCCATCCATCCATCCATCCATATCTAAACACCACCACCTCATTTGCAGGGTGACAAAAAAAAGGGGGGAGTGCTTAACCCTGTCCATGCCTGCAAATTCTCATTTGCAACTGCCGCTTCCTCAAGGCTGTTTTTCACCAGTTAAGCTTAGCAGGGAGGAAATGCAACAAAGTAGGGGAGGCCAGCGAGCAGAGGAAGAGTTTAAGTGCCCTCCTGCTGCTTTTGAAGTCTCTTCTGCAAGTGGCCTTCAGCCACTTATTCACATTACAAGCAAAAGATGGTCTCCGTACCATATTTCAGTTACTATGTGGACTTGTCCACACATCACTTTAAACCAGGAATGGGGAACTTCTTTGACCTTCCATGTGATGCTGCTCTCCAGCAATATTTCAGGGTGGCAGCAGCTAGCTTTTGGGAACTTTCTGCCTATTAATAGCAAGCAGGTGCATTTGCTATATTATTTATGGCACTTGCTTAAAACTTCTTTTTCTTTCAGGCAAGCAATTGTAACATGTGATTTCATTATGCATTGCTGACTTTATTGATATTTAAAAACGCCGTGTTAACTTGTTTTGAATGCTTTGCTGTTATCTGCATTAGTAAGATTTTTTTTCTTTGTAAATCGCGTAAACAGCTCTTCTGTTGAGTAAGTGGCATATACATTTTGTTAAATAAAACAAAACTCTGACTGATGGCCGATGATCAGGGATGATGAGAGTTGCAGTCCCACAACTTCTGGAGAGCCAAATGTGCCCCACCCATGCCTCGTAGTTTAGTTTAACTATGGCTTAACATTTAAAACCATAGTTAAACTAAACAACGGTTTAAAAATGAATGTGCTGTTGCAAGCATAGAAAAGAAGAAGAAGAAGAAGAAGAAGAAGAAGAAGAAGAAGAAGAAGAAGAAGAGAAAAAAGAAGAAGAAGAGTTTGGATTTGATATCCCGCTTTATCACTACCCGAAGGAGTCTCAAAGCGGCTAACATTCTCCTTTCCCTTCCTCCCCTCACAACAAACACTTTGTGAGGTGAGTGAGGCTGAGAGACTTGAAAGAAGTGTGACTAGCCCAAGGTCACCCAGCAGCTGCATGTGGAGGAGCGGAGACGCGAACCCGGTTCACCAGATTACGAGTCTACCGCTCTTAACCACTACACCACACTGGCTCTCCAGTGCTATGGTCCAGAAGCTATGGTCTGGCTTGGCATTACACCCAGACCCAGGTATCTCAGAGTTTCCTGGGAAAGGGGATTGACTGTTAAACCACATTGGGAACTGTAGCCCTTGAGCAGAAGAGGGGTCTCCTGACAACTCTCAGCACCCTTAACAAACTACATTTCCCAGGATCCTTTGGGGGAGGCCATGACTGTGCTGTGATACAGCTTGAAATGTATAGAGCAGAAGGGGCCATATTAATGGACAGAGCATTTGGAAGTGGGGCAAGGAAAACTGCTGCAACTGAAGACAGACGAAAGTCATGAACAACTTTCATTCTTATTGTTATTCTTCTACATAATTATGGCAGTCCGTGCAGCCTGATCTAAGGTGGAGCAATGCACAAAGCTCTGTGTCAGCTCTGTCTCCCTACATATTTTTGTCTATTTATCTGCCTCTCGATTTATCACATGCTCAGCATTCTCGGTGTCAGGTTAACTTCAAATAATGTAATCACCCACTTATTACATCCATGTGGATCAGCAGTATGCAAACCAGGTGCTTTTCTTTAAAAAAAAAAAGTGCCTGCGGTAAGCAAAACTTCAGGAGTGAAACAAACGTGCCCGTGTGAACTAGGATTAAAGGGCTGAGAATAAGAAAACACAATTAAAACTGAAACTAAGGGTATTAATTGGGATAGGGACAGGTGAGCTTAGGGGGGAGCCCAGGTGATGCTCTGTACCACTTGGAGGCCTTGTGTCCAGGCCATGTCCATTTCCATGCACAACTGCTAATGGGTACCTAAATCATCCTTACCTTGCATGCATTTCTTGAACTCCTCCTTCCCAATGAACTGGCTTAATAATGATGATGACAATTGATGGCCAATGCTAGTCTTACCCACTTGTATGGCATCTCTGTCTGGTCCTAGGGACTCTCCCCAGTCACCCCCTCTCCCCAAATCCTGAATTGAGCTTACTTCACATTGTCCATTATCCCTGGCTGCCCTGATCCCCCAGCACTCTTCTTATGTTCTTGGCAGGCAGGAGGTCCTAGAGTCGCTGCCTGGCATATCCACTTTAAAGGATCTCATCTAGGAAGAGCTAGGAACATGGGTGTAGCCAGGATTTATTTGCGGGGGGCAGGCTTTATGTTGGAGGGGCAGAACCTAGTTATATGTCAAGATTGAAAGTTAGAAAAAAGCTGGAAGAAGTATTAGCCTATAGAGTAGAAACAAAATAAAAAAAAAATCCTTCCAGTAGCACCTTAGAGACCAACTAAGTTTGTTCTTGGTATGAGCTCATACCAAGAACAAACTTAGTTGGTCTCTAAGGTGCTACTGGAAGGAATTTTTTTATTTTGTTTTGACTATGACAGACCAACATGGCTATCTACCTGTAACTGGACCTATAGAGTAGAATTAGGATTAAATAAGTAAATGTATGATGTATGGTTAAGATATGATAAGACCAAAACATTAGTATTGTAACAAAACAAGGGAAAGATGAGAGGAAATTACTAAAGATGATTGACATTGAAACGCAGCAGGGGAGACTGGAGGAAGTCACCCCAAAGATGATTTGGAAAGAAGAAAAGGGAAAATATGATGCTTGTTTTTGTTGTTTTTTGTATTTGTACTTTTTTATATGCTTATTTTATGTTCAGTTTCTGTTTACTTGTGTGGAAAACCTAATAAAAACTATTTTTTAAAAAAAAAAAGAACCTAGTTATATGTGATGCAATTGGTCAGTTAGTTAAGTACTTCTAATTATTTACTTGATTTAGGGGGGGGAGAAGCTGCCCCCCCCCCGCTACGCCCATGGCTAGGAAATATCCTCCCTACCAGGCGCTGCATTAATGCCAGTGATGATGGGTATATCAAAGCAGTAATGTCCCCGAATTCCAGTTCCAACAGAACATTGATAGAAGGATGTTACTTCTCTGCTTGTGAGCGTCCTATGGGTTTCTTGTTCACCAGAGTGAGAGCAGGGACTAGATGGGCCTTTGGTCTGATCCCGCAGGGCTCTTTTTATGCTCTTATTTCATAAAACAATAGCTAAAATTAAGCAAGGCTTGACACAATGCATTTAAACATGCCCTAAAAAAATTCCAGCAGCAGCAGCATATACTGTAGGAATGTTCACGTGGTAACATTCGACGAGTGTACAGTCCTGTGCCTGTGTGCACAAACAGTCTAGGAAGATGCTCGTACACTTATTCACATGTCAAACTCAACAGGCTGCCTGCCTGTGTGCGCACTAGTTGAGCTGTACATACTAATGTGAGCAGCACTCTTTCACATATGCAAAGACTGGTTGTATCTGTGTTCAGTATAATGTGTGAAAAAGCCTCATAGCTCCACTAATTATGTCTTCTCTGATTATCCTGTTCTAGGGTTGCAATATTTCAAGAAGTAAAAATGTTGTTGAGCTGTGAGTGTATGTGTGCGCGTGCAAAATATCCAAATTTTGAGCTATTTTAAAGGAAATTTGTTTTTGTTTTTTTTAAATCAACACTTCCAAAATTCCCAGATATGCCTGGGAGATCCCAGACTTATGGCAGCTCTATCCTGTTCTGAAATGTAGATCTTCAACCTGTAGTGAAAGATGTGCAGCAGTGGTGGAAAATAGTGCCATGAGCCCTGCTCACTGTGTTCCAGGCCTGCCAACTCGTATTAAATATTGGGGGCAGGTAAGCCCCACCGTGCGTAATTGATCACATGGCATTGGGTGCACACACCATTTGAATGGCCCTGCCCATCAACTTTGGGGGGGGCAGCCCCCTCAAATAATAATAATAAATAATAATAATTTATTATTTATACCCCACCCATCTGGCTGGGTTTCCCCAGCCACTCTGGGCGGCTTTCAACAGAACATTAAAATACAATAATCTATTTAAACATTAAAAGCCTCCCTAAACAGGGCTGCCTTCAGATGTCTTCTAAAGGTCTGGTAGTTGTTGTTCTCTTTGACATCTGAAGGGAGGGCGTTCCACAGGGCGGGTGCCACTACCGAGAAGGCCTTCTGCCTGGTTCCCTGTAACTTGCCTTCTCGTAGTGAGGGAACCGCCAGAAGGCCCTCGGCACTGGACCGAAAATATTTTATTGGGGGGGCCGAAGGGACCTCAGCCCCAAGAAGTTGGTGCCTGTGCTGTGTTCTTGAGTGTGAGAGAGTGGAAGAAGAGCTGTGGAAAAGCTAGCATCTCCTTAAAAGTTTAGCTATGAATTTCCAAGCGGTCTTGCAAATGTTTTGCGGTGTTTCTTTTCTTTTCCTTTTCCTTCCAAGAAGGTGAAATAATTAACCGAAACACAAGACAAAAATTTCAGAGCGAGTTCACTCTTCTTTTCTTAAAAAAATTGTTTCTTGGAGAAAGAACTACGTTTCCACCCGAATCTCAATTATACTCATTAAACTTAATTTTCTACACCCCAACTGGTGTGTGCTGATATTAGGGATGCAAAGACATTTTCTACACCAGGCAAAGCTCTACAGCAGCAGCGCTTGAAAGTCCCAAGTGGGGCAGGGAAGGCATATCAGCTTATGCAAGATGGAAAGGAGGTTACTGGATGTCAGTTGAATTGTATACACAAAACGGGGGGGAAGGGGGGGATGCCTACAGAAAGAGGCTCTTAGAAATAAGTGCCTTTGCTAATTCACAAGCTAGCCAACTCTCCCACCTTTTAATTATTATTTTTTCTTTGCTAAATGCCATGATTCGATAGTACTCACTATGCGGTTTCCGTCGTCCCATTATTCAGTGGTGAAGTGGTAAGAAAGCACGTTGCGGTGTTCCACTCATGTCATGCAAATATTTATGGTAACTCTTCAGAAAGGAATCTGGTGGTAACGTCTTGGCAGATTGCCATCCCGAAAACTTGGCCAGGCACTTTCTGGCCAGCAGGGGGACTCCAAAAAGCAATAGCAAAGGCATGAGTGGCTTTGTAATACTGTGCGTTTCTTATTGCGCTTAGAATCACAGAACCGTGGAGTTGGAAGGGACCCTGAGGGTCATCTAGCCCAACCCCCTGGAAGGCAAGAATATGCAGCTGTCCCAGACAGGGATTGAACCTGCAACCTTGGTGTTATCAGCACCAAGATCTAACCAATGGAGCTATTCTTGTGTGTGTTCAGTGTGGTTCACATTCAATATGTGGAGGCGTAGGCATGGGCAGACAGGATCCACACACCTCCCTGCTTCGGCCCTTACTACTGTCCCACAACATGATCTGGCATTATTGCCCTTGTATTGTGGTGGCTAGACCATATATACAGTGGCTTGCAGAGGGCCACCGAGTGGAGAGGCTGCTTTAAAGAGGGCAGTCCTCTATTTGAAGGATAGTTCCCAGTCCTGCTTAAAAATAAAGAACTTCGAAGCTGAGCACTCAGAAGCCGCAACGTTATGTGCTCAGAACGAGGATTGCCCCAGATGCTCAACAGTCCTGTGCAAGTGTCAGCCCTAGGTATTTGGCAACTCTGTGCGATGCTCTGGTTATCTCCTGGATTTGTTTCCGCTATCGGCTGTGCACCCGCTCCTTGACGGCGGCCTTGTTGCATATTGTGTACCCACAATATCCTTGTATCCTTGAATGTGAAACACATGTAATGACACAAAGCCGTGATTCAAACGAGATAGGAATGACGGCAGATAGGGGAGGATTTGCGGCGAACACTCGGTACGGAAGGGAAGCCTGAAGTCAGAGCCCATTTTATACCGATGTAAGAACTGTTGCACAATGTTTAACTAAATATCCTTTCTTTGCCACGCCAGTCTTCTGTTATTCAGGGACCTTGGAAATGTTAAAACAAAACAAAATAAAAAAAATTCCCTCCAGTAGCACCTTAGAGACCAACTAAGTTTGTTCTTGGTATGAGCTTTCGTGTGCATGCACACTTATAAAGAACTTGGAAATGTTGTTTCTGTAAAAGGGAGAGAGCGAGAGAAAGAGGGAGGGAGGGAGGGAGGGAGGGAGGGAGGGAGGGAGGGGGAAGCAGTCCAATATTAAATTAAAAGTTAAGGATTACAACTAAACTACAAGTGAATTTACAAGTATAATGTTTATGTAATACTATGTAAACTTTTTGTATGTGTGCTGAGATATCAATAATAATTTTTTTTAAAAAAAAGTTAAGGATTACAACTAAACTAAAAAGACACAATTTAAACATGGTACAGAATGGAAGAAGAAGAAGAAGAAGAAGAAGAAGAAGAAGAAGAAGAAGAAGAAGAAGAAGAAGAGAGTTTGGATTTGATATCCCGCTTTATCACTACCCGAAGGAGTCTCAAAGCGGCTCACATTCTCCTTTCCCTTCCTCCCCCACAACAAACACTCTGTGAGGTGAGTGGGGCTGAGATACTTCAAAGAAGTGTGACTAGCCCAAGGTCACCCAGCAGCTGCATGTGGAGGAGTGGAGACACGAACCCGGTTCACCAGATTACGAGTCTACCGCTCTTAACCACTACACCATACTGGCTAGGAAGCTCAGTCTCTTTGCATCACTCTCAACCTCAACTCTGACTCCCAGGCTGGGGCCAGGCATAGCATCGCTGGGCACTTGTCAAGGTTGGCATTCCAGTGGGAGCCCACGGTCACTGAACTCTTCCTACAACACCTGGCTGTTGATGCCTATTCCGCTGCCTTCTCCAAGCACATAAGCAATGAGGAAATGGGAAAGATCCTCTACTCCCCTTGTTCTCTCCCTCTGGGGGGGGGGGTCATGTGTATTGTTACACGGCACCCTAATCTCTGCCCTGAGCAGTAGCAAGAGTCTAGTGGTGCCAGGCAGCTTACCCAGGGTCATGTTTCTATTGTGAACTCAGGGCATGGTAAAAGCTGTAGTGCTTTAAGATATATGGGGTTTTTTGCACATATATACACCTGGATCTAAGAGACGCGAGTGGCCAATCAGAAGGTCAGTGGTTCGAATCCCCTTGATGGGGTGAGCTTCCGTTGCTCAGTCCCTGCTCCTGCCCACCTAGCAGTTTGAAAGCATGTCAAAGTGCAAGTAGATAAATAGGTATCGCTCCGGCGGGAAGGTAAATGGCGTTTCCGTGCGCTACTCTGGTTCGCCAGAAGTGTCTTAGACCTGGAAATTGTACGCCGGCTCCCTCGGCCAGTAAAGCGAGATGAGCACCACAATCCCAGAGTCGTCTGCGACTGGACCTAATGGTCAGGGGTCCCTTTACCTTTACAATTACAACTGGATCTACACAAGGAGGAAGACGGTCCACACAGGCATAGGCAAACTTGGCTTTCCAGATGTTTTGAGGCTACAACTCCCATCAGGACCAGTGGTCAGGGATGATGGGAATTGTCATCTCAAAACATCTGGAGGGCCGAGTTTGCCTATGCCTGGTCCACAGCATTACATCTCCAGGCTGTCTCTCTCTTCTGGCTTCTCTCATAGCTTCAGCCAGCTTGAGTCCAGAGCAGCTATGTTCTCCCCAGTCTCTGGGTTGCAGCCTCTCAGCCAGCAGCCAAGATGGTTCTGGCCTTTGTTCTTCTTCTTCCCAACACACCTCTGGCCCAAAACCGAAGGCTCTTGTAAAAACACTTTTTCCTGTCATATCACACCCATCCCCATCACTTTGGCAACCCCTGTTTTTCGCAGACCCAAGGACCCTCCTTTGATGTACTAATGACCAGCAATCCACACCTTTGCCTGCTCATGGTTTTGCTCTTAACTTTCCCAGACCATCCAGGTGTCCCCATTTTCCAGGGACAGTCCCAGATTTACAGAAGCAGTCCCGGTTTCTGATTTGATCCTGGAATGCCTCACTTTTCTTTAGGACAGTGATGGCTAACCTTGACACTCCAGATGTTTTGGGACTACAACTCCCATCATCCCTGACCACTGATCCTGTTAGCTAGGGATGATGGGAGTTGTAGTTCCAAAACATCTGGGGTGTCAAGGTTAGCCATCACTGCTTTAGGACGTCCCTATTTTCAAGAGAGAAATGTTGGAGGGTATGGTAGGATGTCCCTATTTTCATTGGATAATTGTTGGAGGGTATGTGCTATCCCAAGCCCGGTTGGTTTGCATACGACAGCCCAGGGATTCCTTGTCTGGCACAGTTCTGCAGCTTGTCTTTTCCATTCATATCCCAAATATTAGCTACATTTCAACATGCATTAATTCATTCCTTGTTCATTCCACAATTAAGCTCTGCTCCCAAGGCACAGCAAATATATGTGGTTCTGGAGCCCTAGAAAAAAAGCTTGCATTTGCCTTCTTCAATATCAATTGGTCATTGATATTGTGGGGAGGGCTCAGGCCTTACTGGCCAATCTTGGGAGCAGTTAACCCCCTACCCAGGTCCTTGTCCTAGCTTTATAAAGTCTACAGCAGCAGGCCCTCCAAGTGTTTCTATTTTCCAGAGACATCCCTGATTTAGAGAAGCTGTCTCAATTTCTTATTTGATCCCGGAATGTCCCACTTTTCCTTAGGATGTCTCTATTTTCATTGGAGAAATGTTGAAGGGTATGGAGTTATCCAACCCCTGAGCCATCTGAAGGCAATCCTGTATAGGGAAGTTTCATGTTTCGTTATGTTTTTATATATGTTGGGAGCTGCCCAGAGTGGCTGTGGCAACCCAGTAAGATGTGTGGGGTATAATTAGTAAAAATATCATGATGGAATGGGACGTCCCTATTTTCATCAGAGAAATGTTGGAGGGTATAGCAACAGCAATTGATGGTCACAGGAGGTCAGTTCATAGCCTTGACTCTCGATGGCCGTCAAACTGTGCCTTGATCCCTGTCCCCAGAATCTCAAGGGCTGTTAAGTTGGGAGTATCTGCCTGGTTTTTCTTCAACCTGTTACTCTTTGTTCCCGGGGCCTCTCTGACTGAGCCACCTACACACATCCTGCCTGCCAGCAGGTGTATTAAGAGGGTGTGTCTCTGAGTCTGGGCCTCTTCTGTAATGCGGTACAAAACTTTGAAGGGGAAAATACCATCAGCTGCAAAACAGCAAGCTCTGTCAACACAGCAATTAAGCTGTCAAGGTTTTTATGTGCACCACAGTTCAGGCTTATGTTAACCCTTTCTCGCGCCTTTCTGGATCCTGGCCTTACTTGGGCTGCTTTTGTAAGAGATCTGACTCAAAACACTGTGAGGCTGTTGTGGGGGGGCACACCCTTTTTTCGTCTTGTTACTTTCCAACCTGTTTCGTCCATTACAACCCACCCACAATGATTTCAGTGTAGTCTGTGCATGTAGCTGTGTCATTAAAGTCTTACTACAAAACACTGTAACATTTGAAATTTCAAACTTGTATTGTGTAGGGTTTCTCCTCTTTTTAGCAAAACCGCTGATTCCGTACCCAAACGAGAAAGCTGATATACTGTCAGCTAGTGGCAAACATTTTTAAGGTTACGCTCAGCTCTAGTAACAGCAAGAAGTGAGAGTGGCACAGCCCTTCGGCACATCCTTGGTGTTAAACAGAAAGAAAGCGAAAGCAGTTGTGGTTCAGGTGCAGACATGAGAGCATTACAAGAAAGCACAAGGCATGAACTGTAGCCATGCAAGGACAGCAGCTGAGCATCTATGCACAGCAGCATTAAGCAGGAAACAAACAGCAGCAACATCAAATATTCCCCAAAACACTGAAATATTGTTTTGAGGTAATAATGCTGAGTTGCCCAATAACTTAACTTCTAAAAGAAATGTTGTTTTGAGCAGGGGTGTGGAACCTATGGCCCTCCATAGCAGCTCCCATGCTCCTTGACCACAAGGGTAGCTATACATCCTACGTCAAAGAGGACAACCCTCTATTTGAAGACATTCTGTATCTCAGTTCATTCTCAACCTTGGGTCTCTAGATGTTGTTGGACTACAGCTCCCAGCATCCTTAACCACTGGCCCTGCTGGCTCGGGATGATGGGAGTTGTAGTCCATCAAACATCCGATCCTACATTAGGAAAGGCTGCTCTGTTTGAAGGGTTGTTCAGTCTAAGTCTGGTTTAAAGATACAAAACCATAAGGAGGTTGCCCATCCAGTTAGTGCCTGCACATCAGACTAGGCAGGCATGCACACAAGTCCCCTGTATTGTGTTTCTACTTAAATTATAGTAATCGTTTCTAAATGGGCATGTATTGTGTAAATTAGCATGTGCAAATTTTATTCAAAACCACAGTCGTCTCCTTTTTGGGTGGTGCGTGTCCTCTTTTTTGGCAATGTGTAACTGGCCACCCTAAAATAGTTTGTGCATAACATTTGCACAAGTGAATTTATATGCATAGATTAGGGTTGCTGTTGTAGTGTGGGTTAATGATTTCAGCAAGTGATTTCAGCTCTCTGACATAGCAGGCAGGAGACAGCTTCTTCATGTAACAACTCTTTATTCAGGCAAACAAGACTGAGGGAACTGAGGGTAGGGAAGCTACATTTATAGGGACAGAGAACTGGAAAGGAAAAGATACATTTTGGAGGGAACAATCTCAAGCAATCACACAGCTGCTTTTTGGTGGGAACCAATAAGACTGAGGATCCAAATACAGCAACTTGAATGCACCAATAGTAACTGTTCCTTCTGGGACAGGAAGGCAGTTACTACCCTAATGCATCACACACAGAGCCCCCCCCCCCAAAAAAAAGAGAGGAGGGAGGAGGAAACAGATTTGTCTAAGTTTTGCACATGCTAATTTATATGTCCAGGCATAAATTTTGAAATAATTACTATAATTTAAATAGAGAGGCACTTTATCTCACCACTGAGGAATATCAAGCATGTTCTCTGTCAAATTTTCACTTGTAAGAGATGGGAGGGAGGAGAGCAAATCATTTCATTGCCACAGTGACCATTTAAAATAAAAATAAAAGAGGGGGGAAAGTGTGTCATCCAGTTCATGCGGCAGTCACAAGACAAGGAAAAGCTTAAATACGTGTTTTAAATGTGTGAGAAAGCGTTGCATCACCACTCAGTTCAGTGGGGGGAAACAAAACAATGGGAGCCTGGGTTAATGCAGATATCAGAGTGAGAGTGGACGGACACTGTGCATACAGGTGTGGGTAAGTATTATTTGTTTTCCCTTGGAAAAAATACCCCGTGCTAAACCCTTTCTCCACCCCCCCTCCTGCCCCGCACAATCTGTTGCTTCTCCATTTCAAATTGCCCCCACTACCTCCCCACCCAGGTGGCGCTATGGGTTAAACCACAGAGCCTAGGGCTTGCCAATCAGAAGGTTGCCAGTTCGAATCCCCGCGACGGGGTGAACTCCAGTTGCTCGGTCCCTGCTCCTGCCAACCTAGCAGTTCGAAAGCATGTCAAAGTGCAAGTAGATAAATAGGTACCGCTCTGGTGGGAAGGTAAACGGGGTTTCCGTGCGCTGCTCTGGTTTGCCAGAAGCGGCTTTGTCATGCTGGCCACATGACACCGGCTCCCTCGGCCAATAAAATGAGATGAGCACCACAACCCCAGAGTCGGACACGACTGGACCTAATGGTCAGGGGAACCTTTACCTTTACCTTTACTTCCCCACCCAGTTTTTGCCGTTCAGAGTTCAACACACCTTTTAGCATCAAACATGAAATAGATGTTCCCAAGTACAGCCTGTTACCAAACCTAACAACTTCAGGTGAGATCTCCAAGGCTTCAATTGAGTTTTAATTAAGCAAGCTATCCATCTGGAAATTTAAAATTAGCCCTGCAGGCTAATTTACTTCTTTAGGTCATTTCATAAGCCATGTATTTCAGTCATCTGTATATCATATGATATCTGGATTTTTGTTTTTTGTTGTTTCATATTGGGAATGGTGTAAATGCTGTTATATCTGTTTGTGAAAATAAGTATATAAAAATGAGTAATCCCTGTATGCCACGATCCAGCTTTGGGGCAAGTAGTCTTGGGTGAGAGAACCCCAGCAGAAATTTAAAATCACAAAAACTGCAGCAAAGTAAAGCATGGAAACATAGGCCGATAGACCTTTCAAATGTGCCCTTGTGAGTTCCTTCCAAAGTTTCCCTAGCATAGAAAAAGACCACTTGGTCTGGTAAGTTAAAAAATGGTTTACTTACAAACACTTCAAAGGCCAGGTTCATGTGACTTTCCATACATTAGTCAGAAAAGTTGCACCGGTGGTAAAACTTAGCCTTTCAGCTTCTCTGACAGCTTAACCTTGACAGAATGATCACCACCAACATCAACACCCCACAAAAGGTACAAAACCAGATCTTTTAAACTATGGGCCTGTCCAGACATCCTTTTTATTCCACATTCATGATGATTTGTGCTCTTGATGTTCTTGGGGTGGTTACATACGATTCCACCTTCAATACTATTTTGCCTGCAAATGTTTTGGGGCAGTCACAATGCTTCATTGACAATCAGTGCACACCCTTGTTGAAATCCCATAACTTTTTCTACCACCAATGTTCAGGGGTGGGGTGTGGGGCATTGTTCCACTTCTGTTGTACTATATCTTTTCCACGCAACAATTATGTGGCAGCACCAAAGAAGCATCACCGAACAAAGTAAAGCAAAATAAACCTACCACTAACACACTATTATTGTTTCAAGAACATGTCACAGAATACACCTGCAATAAAACACCCATCTGGAGGGGCCCCCATGAGATACAAACAGAGGAGAAGGATCCCTCAATACTTACATCAGCAGAAGACGAGGTGAGAATTGAGAAACTTTATAGGCAGAATAAAAAGGAATGTAGCCCACTAAATCTCCAGAGGACTATGGTTTGGATCATGAAGACCATCTATATTGGCTTGGCATCATGCCAAAATGTCATTAACATTTTCTCCTTTGGATGCAAAGCAGCTCTAGAATGCTTTGATCTGAATGAGAAAGTGCTGAACATCCATCCTGCAGAATCAAGCTCTGCAGAAACCAATGAAACTGCCATACAATCTTTAATGCAATTTTGGGGTTAGGGAGACCACTTCCCACATGTTCATTTTGGGCTGCAAAGCTGTTATTATGGTGGGTGGGAAACTCATAATAGGCTTTGTTCTTACACAGAATTACTGGGCTTGATTATACATTGTTGGCTGAAATGTTCTCTCCTTTTTTAAAAAAAGAAGAAAGTCAGCTGTTGAACAACACAGCAAAAATCAGACTTTTGTGTGAACTGGCAGCTCATAATGTATGAAGAAATCAGCTTGCCGCTCATAGAGTTAACTATAAATAGTGGAAATAATATTCACAGAAAATGCACTTTAAACAGTCGCGACTAACCGTGGTGTAGTGGTAAATTTTGAAATGCAAGAGCTTATCATGACAGTTCTCATAACCACATCCCGATGGGGGTCATTCCTTTGGATACAAGCATGTGTTTATGTGTATATGTCTATATTTGCACATACACACACCCAAACATTGCAAAATAATGTAGCTTTAGGGTTATCCAGAGCTCATCAACAACCAAGCCTTCTGAGTCTAGATTTTTCCAATTATCCATCTTTATTGGAATTGCTTTAAAGATGTTTTTACCATTTTATCACTTGTTGTTTGCTGCCCTGGACTCCTTTGGGAGGAAGTTCAGGATATAAGTTTAATTAATTAATTAATAATTAAGCTCCATGTTACACAGAGGAAAGGTTGGGGAAATTAGGCTGGGTGTTGAAGGTTTTAAGGCCTACATTTAGGCTCAGTCTGAAGATGCAAATCACGAACTGGATGACTCTCCTCCAGATGCTTGCAAGTATTAGGTAACGGTAAAGGGACCCTGACCATTAGGTCCAGTCGTGACTGACTCTGGGGTTGCGGTGCTCATCTCGCTTTATTGGCCGAGGGAGCCGGCATACAGCTTCCAGGTCATGTGGCCAGCATGACTAAGCCGCTTCTGGTGAACCAGAGCAGCGCACGGAAACGCCGTTTACCTTCCCGCTGCAGCGGTTCCTATTTATCTACTTGCACTTTGACGTGCTTTCGAACTGCTAGGTTGGCAGGAGCTGGGACCAAGCAACGGGAGCTCACCCCGTTGCGGGGATTCGAACCGCCGACCTTCTGATCAGCAAGCCCTAGGCTCTGTGGTTTAACCCACAGTGCCACCCGCATCCCTCCTGCAAGTATTAGGTTTCACCTAGAATTCTGGGAGAAGAAAAACCACACAGGTTCCTGGTTAGGTGGGCAGCAGGTGTAAAGAGAAACATGGCAGTATTTATTAGCAAAGTCAAAGATAAATTTTGGATGATATACTTGGTAAATGAGTCAACTGAACCCAGAAGATTATCCATGAGAGAATGTGGTCCTCAGGATGAAGAAGATTCCCCACACCTGTGATAGAAGATGATCTTACTCCAGCTGTAGATTCCACACCAATCCACAATTCCCAGGATGCTTTGGGGGGGAGTCATGATGGTTACAACTGGCATCAAACTAATGCAAGTTGTAATAAAGATATGCTGAGGCACATTCTACTCTTCCAGTGTTGAAGTATTAAGCTTTTTAAAGCTCAAAACAACCCAGATGATGCTTGAAAACTGCCCAGATAAATGTTGTTTCATAAATATTGTAACAAATACATGCATATTGTAATACATGCATATTATAAATATTGGGGATTTTTAAGGCATTTGCTTCCCAGGGTTACCTATAAAAGAACCAGGAAAAGCACCCTAATAAGGAAGCAAATATATTCATAGATCATCCAGACTCTATCAACAAACCTGATTTATTGCGTACTTCAATCTGTGTTGCTCCATAGATGTGAGGATCTATTTATTTATTCTACTGGCTCTGATGCACCCACAGAATCCACGTCCTACAGACTTTTCTGTGCGCTCTGAAGAACATTTGAGACTTTCCCAATAACGCCTACTTTGTTTCCTTGGAGAAAGTAAGTGTGTTCCTGGTTATGGATTCTCCCATGGCAGATCGTTCATAATGTAGTTCCAGAGCTCCCACAAACTCTATCAAACTAGGTGACAGATCCCTGTCGGAGAATGAGAACCAGGCTCAAAGCCAAAGAGAAGATCTGGGAACCCCATGAACCTTCCCAGCATCCCCTGTTTCTTCACAGACCTTCCAGACCAGCTGTCAAACCAGCTGTGTGACACTCTGTTGGTGACCAACTGTCAATGAGTCAGGGGGGCCATTCTTGCTTCTCCCCTTTTGGTTTCCCACTGTTCAGAGCCAGTGCAAGAAATGTTAGCATGCGAGTTAGAAAATCCAAATGAAGGCATTAGAAAAAGACGGATGTGTCAATTTTGGTTTCTCTCAGTTTCTCATTTCTCCAGTCTTCTCCACATTTCTTCATCAGTTTGCATTTATTTATCTTTAAGTCCTCATAGAGATTTATCAGGATTTTGGTACAAATTTCTCCTAATCTGTACACTGCTGTTTGCAATTTTTGCCTAATGTTCACACCTTTGCAAATAAAACACTCCCTAGCAGAATGCATTTTCACTATTGTGTGCATTTTGTAGTACTTCTTTCCCAAAGAGGCACAATTTTGTGCCCAGTTTCGGTTGTAGAGCTGCACCTGAAAATTCGGGGAAGTGTGAATTTCAAAGGATCATTGCATTTTGGTTCCTGTATTGTTTTCAGCAGGTGAGAATTGGATATGTCCGCATTAATATGCAAACTGAATCGAGTTTCTCCCCCATCCCTAGGAGACACTCGTCCCCTTGCAGTTAAAACAATGCACTATAACAAATTAAATAATTTGCAAAGCACTCAAAATCCATTGCCTAAGGCAGTGGCCTCACACTTTCTCATTTGCAGCTCTACCACGATGTTGTTTGGTACCTTGTTGCTAATCACAACTTATACCTCCCTGGTTATGCTAAGCACCTCGCTCCAGAAAATGGAGCCACATCACATCCACCAGCCCTCATTTACTTAGACTGCTAGGAAGGCCACTTATACATTTGAAGAGTTTAGTATTTGGCTTTTAGGTGGCAATGCTATGCACTCTTTTTGGAGTGAGCTTCACTGAACAAAGACTTGCTTCTGAGTGACTATATGCATAGGATTGGGCAGTTAGCAGGAAATGATCACTACTCTAAATATGGAGACTAAATACCATCCATGGTGGATTTTTTTAATGTGGGGTTGTCGCTGAGTTAAATAACTCTGGCACCTAATTCTAAGCACAGCTGCTCAGAAATAAGACCCATTGCCCTTACTCACAGGCAAGCAAGCATAGGATAGCAGCCAGATAAGTCAATGAATTATATGAGTTTTAGCTGGTTAATACCTGTATATCAATTGACTTTGGGTAAATTTGCAGACAGGTAGAACCAATAATTCTGAAGCATGTTTCCTTTGTTTTTAGCCTGTATATGACAGGCATCATCTGAAAGTAAGGGGCATTCTTTTCGCCACGAGATTAAAATATCTCTTCATAAGTAAACAGACATTTTTAAATATGGTGCCTGCTGGGACCACATAACACCAGTCCTGAGAGAACTACATTGGCTCCCAGTACGTTTCCGAGCACAATTCAAAGTGTTGGTGCTGACCTTTAAAGCCCTAAACGGCCTCGGTCCTGTATACCTGAAGGAGCGTCTCCACCCCCACCGTTCAGCCCGGACACTGAGATCCAGCGCCGAGGGCCTTCTGGTGGTTCCCTCACTGCGAGAAGCAAAGCTACAGGGAACCAGGCAGAAGGCCTTCTCGGTAGTGGCGCCCACCCTGTGGAACGCCCTCCCAGCAGAGGTTAAGGAGATGAACAACTATCTGACATTCAGAAGATACCTCAAGGCAGCCCTATTTAGGGAAGTTTTTAACCTGTGATTTTAATGTATTTTTATATTTGTTGGAGGCCGCCCAGAGTGGCTGGGGAGACCCGGCCAGATGGGCGGGGTACAAATAAAAGAATTATTATTATTATTATTATTATTATTATTATTATTATTATTATACATTTTTGTCCATTAAGGCACATTTACCCAGGAGTGTGCTCTGTTGCAATGCGGCGTACTTCTGATTAGACATGCATGGAATTTCAATGTAAAAGTTGTGTGTGTGTGTGTGTGTGTGTGTGTGTGTGTGTGTGTGTGTGTGTGTGTTTTAAAAAAAACATGATTAAATGTGTTTTAATCTTATTTTTTGAGCAGCTCCAGTTTGGAGGCACATAGTGCTCATTTTGTGGAGGTGTATAAAACACATACACCTCCAAGGAGTTTTTGCTATACCTGTACATGAGTCATTCCTCTCCCCTACCATAATGTTTGAAACCCCCTTGTGGTCTGTGGCAGTCCCAGATAAAGGTTGTTGTATGTGTGCCAAGGGTAGACCTGACAGAAACAACAAACGCTTCAAGTCTTGTGAGACAAGTTCTTCGGGTGGCTTGTGGGAAGGTATTTGGGCTTTTCCCTCTTCCTCTTCCTCATCCTTGTGATTTTCAGCTCCCCGCAACCTCAGTGGTACTTGACACAGCCCTGTGTCTCCTAGCTCATTCCATACCCATTCTCAGGTGGCTCTTGGGAGCTGCTTAGAGAAAAAGCTAAGGAGTAGCACAAGGTGAGTCTCTTGTGGCCAGCTGGAACTATAACACTTGCTAATAATGAAGCCAATCTAGTCTTCTCATTCTTAGTCCTGGGGAAAGGGGCCAACCACCTTTCATTTGACTTATTCCTGCTAGTATTTCCCCCAAGTCTTTTTTGCTGCCAGAGGCAAAGGACATGATCAGGCGTAGGCAAACTCGGCCCTCCAGATGTTTTGGGACTACAATTCCCATCATCCCAGACCACTGGTCCTGTTAGCTAGGGATCATGGGAGTTGTAGTCCCAAAACATCTGGAGGGCCGAGTTTGCCTATGCCTGGACAAGATGGTGGTGAACCCTCCATTCCATATACAGAAGCCAACTGAAGAAGCAATTGAAACTTACTTCGACACCAGTGACAAGACAGACCAGTGACAGGCTTACATCCTCCACCACACCTCAGGCAGCAGATTTTGGGGCTGGCAGCAGAGGGGGCTGGCAAAGGGTGGAGCACTTCGGAGGTTGCTGTTGCTGATCTCCTCGCAGCATCAGGGCACCATATTACCGACGTCTGCCAATGCCGAAAGGTGCAGGAAATTGCAAAACCTGGAACAAGTGGTACATTTTAGGGGCCATATTTCTTTTTCTCTGTCTTGGACTCTAAGACCACCAGATGAACATGTTTCACATGACAGAGATTTAAAGATACCCAGCACCCTAATGCCATTCTAGACCTCATTGCTGCCAATAAAGGTGGAAGGTGATGAGCTGATGGAGAAGAAATCCAGGGTTTTTTGTCATAGTGAACTCACTTTTCTTTCAACTCTCCCAAGGTTAACCTCCAACAAAGTAGGGACAAGCATTTCTTTTTTTAAAGTCCTTATGAAAATTCTTCAGCATTTTAGTGAGAATTCATCCTAAGATACACATTTTGGCAAATTAATTTTGCCTAATATACAATCGTACCTTGGTTTTCAAACAGCTTAGTTCCCGAACATTTTGGCTTCCAAATGCCACAAACCCGGAAGTGACTGTCTTGGTTTGCAAACTATTTTTGGAAGCCAAACATCCGACAGGGCTTCAATGGCTTCCGGTTGGCTGCAGGAGCTTCCTGCAGCCAATCAGAAGCCGTGCTTTGGTTTTCAGACGTTTTGGAAGTCGAACGGACTTCCAGAACGGATTCCATTCGACTTCCAAGGTACGACTGTATACATTTCCGCAAAGCCATTTCCCCATATGTAGTGCATTTTGTGTGCTATTTTTTTGTTAAATCGGTGCATTTTATTTATTTTTGTTCATATTACTGCCCTGTAAAATACAAAAAGGGAGAAAGTTTGAAAGATTGGCTAAGTATTGGTTTGCATATTGTTTTGGAAAACGCTAAGCAGGTATGGTGCTGGAGGAGACTCTTTAGAGTCCCATGGACTGCAAGAAGATCAAACCTATCCATTCTTAAAGAAATCAGCCCTGAGTGCTCACTAGAAGGACAGATCCTGAAGTTGAGGCTCCAGTACTTTGGCCACCTCATGAGAAGAGAAGACTCCCTAGAAAAGACCCTGATGTTGGGAAAGATTGAGGGCACAAGGAGAAGGGGACGACAGAGGATGAGATGGTTGGACAGTGTTCTCGAAGCTACTAACATGAGTTTGGCCAAACTGCGAGAGGCAGTGAAGGATAGGCGTGCCTGGCGTACTCTGGTTCATGGGGTCACGAAGAGTCGGACACGACTGAACGACTGAACAACAACAAGTAGCCAGTGTATCTGAAGAAGTGTGCATGCACACGAAAGCTCATACCAAGAACAAACTTAGTTGGTCTCTAAGGTGCTACTGGAAGGAATTTTTTATTATTATTATTATTTTTTGACTATGACAGACCAACACGGCTATCTACCTTTAACTGGAACAAGTAGGTGGGTTCACTTTTAAATGCACAGCTTTGTACAAAATTCCTAACAGATTCAAAGAATCCACTTAGGGTACAGTTTATAGCAGGGGTAGGCAACCTAAGGCCCGGGGGCTGGATGCGGCCCAATCACCTTCTCAATCCAGCCAGTCAGGGAATCAGCGTGTTTTTACATGAGTAGAATGTGTCCTTTTATTTAAAATGCATCTCTGGGTTATTTGTGGGGCATAGGAATTTGTTCATTTTCCCCCCCAAAATATAGTTCGGCCCGGGTGACTTCCGGGTAGCGCCATCGCAGCCGGCTGGGTCTCCGACGCCTCGCGCGGGGACCGGCTGGAAATCGGCTGGAGGCTCCGTTACCGCGCAACGGACCTCCGTTAAACTTCAGGCAGGGCGGCCTGAAGACCGTGGGAGCTGGCGGGCGCCCACACGATCTCCCCCCACCTTCCGAAGACCCCGTAAGGAGTCGGGGAAGGCAGAGCGGGTTGAGATCGGAGCGCTGCGGCTCCGTGAACGGCCATTCCAGTGAAGCAGCGAAGCGGGCTGCGGTGAGCGCTAGACCTCTCCTTTCAAAGAATGCAAGCAAAAGAATTGCAAACCGTGAGTAAAGACAATTAAGAAGAAATCTGGAACTTTAATTAGACTTTATTTCGACCGCGGGGAAAAGATTTAAAAAGGAGGTCCGTCTTTCCCCCTTGTGAATAGTGCTGGCAATACAGCGGCTGTAAATAGAAGAGACTATTTGAGCAATTGAACTTTGACGTTTGACTGCTATTTGACAGCTAGCCCACCCCTGTGCCTTTGAAGGAAGGGGTGGGTGAATGCTTAATTTAAAGACTTTTTGAACTGTGCTTAGGATCTGTTTAAAACCCACTGCCACCCTCTGGAATAGCGGAGAATCCGGGACAGTGCAGGGGTTAAACTTTGGAATTCTGCCACTCAGATAGACTGTTTCCAACTTTGACTGAGAGAACTTTGTAAACTGCTACAACCCTTTGGGATTACAAATTAACTGAATTAATAGTTCTGCAATTTTCTAACATTCTTAGAGAATTGGCTAAAGTTACTGCTCCTACTGAACTGAGAAAGTGAAAGTATTATTGTAACTGAGCTGAGAACTACAAAAGCCCTGTGTGAATCTTTGCAAGAGACTGCAGCTGCAGGAAGGCACCACTCAGAGTGACCTTGAACTGTTGATGATAAATGTCTGGAGCTGGGCGAGGAGTGTCAACAAGAAGTAAAACAGATAAAGAGAGAGAGAAAGAGGAAAAAAGGGATAGAAGACCATCTCAGCAATTTGACCCAGCAGCCATGAGCCAAGTCTTGGAATCTATAGAATTAATGAGAAAAGAACAAAGAGAGGCTGCTGAGAAACAAAGCAAAGAAATAGCAACAATAAATAGGAAACTGGATGAGATTGGACAATTGAAACAAGAATTACAAGATACGAAAAGACAAGTCACCCAAGTGGAATCACAAGTCAACTCCTTGGAAGCAACGCACAACAGGGACCACTACAATACTCAAGTTTCTCTTGCCTTTCTGCAGATGCGCCAACGATCGTCGAACCTAAGAGTAAGGAATCTGCCACAGGGAGAAGAAGCAGACCTAAAAGCTTATATAATAAAGATCCTGGTGGACTTTTGGGGACTTGACCAACAAAAACTAAACAACACGATTGTCAAGGCATACAGGTTTGGGCCTAAGGACAAGAAAAGTGCTAAATCAGTGAATGACTGCCTGATTGAATTTCAAACCAAGGAACAGAGGGACGAAATTTTAAACCTACATTACGAAACCAACCTGCAAGTACAACAACAAAAGGTGGTCCTGTTTAAAGACATCCCCAAATTCTTCCTGGATCTGAGACCAAATTATACAGATTTGACACAGGCCCTGAACAAAAAGAAGATTAGATTTAGGTGGGAATTCCCACAAGGCCTCTCCTTCAGATACAAGGAAAGAATCATCAAAATTAAATCAGTGGAGGAAAAAAATCAATTTCTGGAAAAGAACTCTGCTGATTTTCCAGAAGTAGCACCATCTGGACCCCCAAGTCCATTGCAAGGAGCAGAAGGAGGGAGCACATAAAGGACAATGTCTTTAAAGATTTTAACGTGGAATGTAAGGGGTTTGAACATTAGGCCCCGTAGGAACCAGGTCTTCCACATCCTAAAAAAACAAAATTTGGACTTGATTTGTCTACAAGAAACACATGTGGTAAGACTACATAGAAGAGTATTGGAAAATAAGAAATTAGGTCAAGAATTTATCAGCTCAGCGAAAGTAAAAAAAAGAGGAGTCGTAATCTACGCCAAGGAAAAGTTTAACCCTACACTAAAGTTTAAAGACGAGAATGGAAGATTTGTTGCAATTGAAATAACGTCGCAAGGCGAGAAGTTTTTAATACTGGGACTGTATGCACCAAATGAAGCTAAAGCGGATTTCTACAAAGAGATCCATGACAGGCTTTTGGACTATATGGATTATAAAATAATATTATTGGGAGATTTCAACGCAGTACCCTCTACACTTATGGACAGATCACAAAGAGTGAAATTTACCAACGATGGGAGGCTGCCTAAAACCTTTTTCGATATGGTGGACAATCTCGATCTTATAGATGCGTGGAGATTAAAGAATCCAATGGACACCGAAGCAACTTTTTACAGCGAAGCAACAAAAGCCTGGAGTAGAATAGATCAGATTTGGGCATCCAGGGACCTAACACCCAGGATGCTCAAGGCCGAAATACATCCTAGAACCTGCTCGGACCATAACCCGGTACAACTGGACTTAAGACAATCTCAAAAGGGTTCCTTTAGATGGAGAATGGACGATGCACTGCTAAGAAATAAAATAATCTGCGAGAAGGCCCAAAAAACCATCAAAGATTTCTTTGAAATTAACTTGAATACAATGGTTGAAAAGAGAATAGTCTGGGACACAAGCAAAGCAGTTATGAGAGGATTCCTGATTCAACAGAAAGCCTTGAAGAACAAAGCACAAAATGCTAAAAAGGATAATATTCTGCAACAATTAAAAGAGAAAGAGAAACAATTAAGGAAAAAACCGAAAGATGGCAAGATACAGAAAGAAATAAAACAGCTACAGGTGGAATTCTCCAAAATAACAAATTCGGAAATTGAATGGAAAATAAAACTGCTTAGACAAAAAACTTTTGACTCAGCAAATAAATGTGGCAGACTATTGGCATGGCAACTCAAGCAGAGACAGAAAATTAATACGATCACCAATATCATGGTAAATGGGAATAACATAGAGAACCCAACAGAAATTAGGAAAAATTTCGAAAGATTCTACAAACAGTTGTACAGAGAAAGTGATCAAGAGAATGGGAATATCGAGCAGTTTTTAAAGAAAAATGGTCTACAGAAAATCCCAGACAACATGAAAGGCCCCCTAAACCACCCAATAACAATAATGGAAGTAGATACAGCAATAAACAACATGAAATTAGATAAGGCCCCAGGACCAGATGGTCTCACTGCAAAGTACTATAAGACGTTAAAAGGTTGGTTGATTCAACCACTGACAGAAGTTTGCAATGACATACTAAAGGGAAGCGAGGCACCGGAGTCTTGGAAGGATGCCTACATCACTCTGATACCCAAGCAAGATGTGGATCGAACCCAGATGAAAAACTACAGACCAATCTCCCTCCTAAATGTGGACTACAAAATATTTGCGAACATAATGGCTAGCAGACTCAGGAAGGTTCTAAAAGAGGTTATTCACAAAGATCAAGCCGGATTCTTACCGGAAAGACATCTAAATGGCAATATAAGAAATATTGTGGATATCCTCGAAAGACTGGAGCACAAGAAGAACCGTAAAGCAATCCTGATGTTTGTGGATGCCGAAAAAGCTTTTGATAATGTTTCTTGGAAATTTATGAAAAGGAATATACAACAAATGGAGGTTGGAGAAAGATACATGAATGGGTTGGAAGCGATCTACAAAGAGCAAAAAGCAAAAATCATTATCAACAATGTGGTATCAGACAACATAAGAATTGAGAAAGGAACAAGGCAAGGTTGTCCGCTTTCCCCCTTACTTTTTATAACGGTCCTGGAGGTTCTTCTGAATATGATAAGAAAAGATGCAGATATAAAAGGGGTGGCGGTGGGGGCCAAAGAATATAAATTAAAAGCCTTTGCTGACGACTTGGTTCTTACCTTACAAAACCCAGAGACCAGTGCAAATAAAGCACTGGAAACGATACAAGAATTTGGGAAAGTAGCAGGATTTAAATTGAATAAAGCCAAAACCAAAGTTCTAGGGAAAAACCTGACAAAGGAAGAGAAAGAAGAAATAGAGAAAGAGACGGGCCTTCAATTTGCAAAAAAAGTTAAGTATCTGGGCATCAATATGACAGCAAAAAATCAAGATTTGTATAAAGAAAATTATGAAAAGGTATGGAATGAAATTAAAAGAAATTTGGAGATTTGGAATAATTTGAAGCTTTCCTTGATGGGCCGAATAGCTGTGATAAAAATGAATGTGCTGCCTAAATTACTATTCCTCTTCCAGGCGATACCAATCGTGGATAAGATGGAACCATTCAAGAAGTGGCAGAAGGACATATCAAGATTTATCTGGCAAGGGAAAAAACCCAGAATCAAGTATAAGATTTTAACAGATGATAAGGAAAGAGGAGGATTTTCCCTGCCGGAATTGAGTATTTATTTTGAAGCTGCGGCCTTCTGCTGGCTGAAGGATTGGTTCCTACTAGAAGATACAGACATACTAGACCTGGAAGGACATGACAATAGGTTTGGATGGCATGCATATTTGTGGTATGATAAGATAAAGGCTCATCAGGGCTTCAAGACACACATAATTAAGAAGGCTCTATTTAGAGTTTGGATAAAATATAAAGATCTATTGGAACCGAAAACGCCAAGATGGATATCTCCTTTAGAAGCTGTTGCCCATAAGATGATAAATATGGAAATGAACTGGCCAAAATATTCAGAAATATTAATACAAGAAGGTGAGCAGGTCAGGTTGAAACCCTATGAACAATTGAAAGATAAAATCAATACCTGGTTGAAATATCATGAAATTAATGAAATCTTCAAGAAAGACAGGAAGACTGGCTTTCAAATGGAAAAGTCAAAACTGGAGACAGAACTGTTAGAGCCAAAAACAAAAAATTTGTCTAGAATGTATAATTTGTTGCTGAAATGGCATACACAGGATGAACTTGTGAAATCGGCAATGATAGATTGGGCTAAGGATGTTGGACATAACATAATGATGGCGGACTGGGAAAGACTCTGGAAGACAGGAATAAAATTTACTGCATGTAATCTGTTAAGAGAAAATATCATGAAGATGATTTATCGATGGTATTTGACCCCAGTAAAGCTTGCTAAAATCTATCATTTGCAAGACAATAAATGTTGGAAGTGTGGCAACACGGAAGGAACTTTTTACCACATGTGGTGGACCTGCCCAAGGTTGAAGGCCTTCTGGGAGATGATATATAATGAATTGAAAAAAGTGTTTAAAAACACATTTGTGAAGAAACCAGAGGCCTTCTTGCTTGGAATGGTCAACCAGGAGATACAGAAGGAAGACCACACTTTCTTTATGTATGCCACGACAGCAGCAAGAATCTTGATAGCAAAATATTGGAAGACAAAGGACTTACCGACCTTGGAAGAATGGCAGATGAAAGTGATGGACTACATGGAGCTCGCTGAACTGACTGGGAGACTCCGCGACCAGAGGGAGGAAGCAGTGGAAGAAGATTGGAAAAAATTCAAAGACTATCTTAAGAAACATTACAAAGTATAAAATGAAATAACGTTAAAGAAATAGCAATTTACAGAGTAGAAGTAGAGAATTTGAAATAGAAGAGAAGTAGAGATAGAGTTTGAAATGTTTAAGAAGTTTAAGGAATTTAGAATGTTCAGAATATTTAAAACAAATATTAGAGATGCAAGCTTGCTTGGAAGTAAATATAAAAAAGAATTATGATTTAAGTTAAGGGATGGAGAGCAAGTTATAATGGTATGAGATAAATAAGTTAAAAGGAAATGAAATTGCCAATGGAAATAATGGGAAAATGAATCACAGGAGGAGGGACAGGAGGAAGTCCAAGGGCAATGTAAAGGGAATTAGAAAAAAGGAAGATGATAAATGTAGTATTGTATTTTTATGTTTTGTATGTTTGTGTTAGTTTTGTGGTTATGTGTTTTTTCTTTTCTGTGTATAAAATTTAATAAATATTACTTTAAAAAAAAAAAAACAAAATATAGTTCGGCCCACCACATGGTCTGAGGGATGGTGGACTGGCCCACGGCTGAAAAAGGTTGCTGACCCCTGGTTTATAACATCCTCCTGTGATAGCAAATGGAGTAGCTGCAGCACTAACAAAAAGCACTTGATGCTGCCTTCCCTACATTGGGCTCTCTTATTATTGCTGCCGTTGCTATATTCCCATCTCACTTTTCCTCCAAGGAGCTCAAGGTGCCGCGCATGGTTGTACCCCTCCCCGTTTTATCACTCACAACATCCCTGTGAGGTAGGCAAGGCTGAGAGTTGGTGGCTGCTTCAAGGTCGCCAAGTGAACTTTATGTCTGGGTGGGGATTTGAACCCTGGTCCCCCAGTGTGAGCCAGTGTGGTGTAGTGGTTAAGAGGGTAGACTCATAATCTGGTGAACCGGGTTTGCGTCTCCGCTCTTCCACATGCAGCTGCTGAGTGACCTTGGGCTAGTCACACTTCTCTGAAGTCTCTCAGCCTCACTCACCTCACAGAGTGTTTGTTGTGGGGGAGGAAGGGAAAGGAGATTGTTAGCCGCTTTGAGACTCCTCAGGGTAGTGATAAAGCGGGATATCAAATCCAAACTCTTCTTCTACTTCTGGCAGTCTAGCCATTACACCACACTGGCTCGGTGGTTATAAACCTAAGTCCCATAAGGAAAATATTGTTACCTTTGGCGCATTGCATGCACATGTGTGGGTGGGTGAGTGGGTGTGGGGTGTGCACATGTATAAACATGCACCCTGCACATCGGGGGTAAATGGAAGGTTGTGAAATCCCTTTTCTTGCTGTATGATTTTCCTCAGATAATGGCTTTTTGGGGGGGGGGGTTGCAAAGAGCATTAATTCTGCAATCCCCTACTTACATTCTGACATGGTACAGTCCCTAAAGGGCTATATGGTGTGGATATTGTTTTGTTCTGTTGCTCGGTCACAAAATTTTAGTTCAGTTGCGTTAGACAGCTCTCTAGTGGCAAACCAGCCCAGACTGCAGCCCTTCTAGAGTGAAATCCCAGCGCACTGAAAGCATGTGTAGGAAGTGTTTTCTGTTTGTTTTTCCTACCCTCTTTGAATTCAGTCTTTTTTCTTCCTTGTGATTTAGCGCAGGGTGTTTCTTGAATCTTGATTCTCAGGCGATTATGTTAGATTACCCCTATTTATAATTAGCAATATAAATAATTAGGCAACAGTACATGCCAGGTAAATTGCAGTGCAGGCCTATTAACAACATGCCTTGGGTTGTGCTATTGTGAAATGCAACCTTTTAAAAAAAACCATTTATATATATAAAAAAAATGAAGATGGAAGATCTGTTATGTAAGACGTTGTATCGCTGTAATGCTTTGATGCTTGGGCATAAACGTTAATTGTCAGAGAGAATATCCCTGGAGCAGTCGGCAAAGTCACATTGTTCCATTAATGACACAGATACTAAGAAACACAATCCTGTTGCACATTGCCAAAGTCTTGTAAAGTCTGGATTTTGCATGAGGGGGCCAAAAAAAAAGTCACAAAGAGGATCAAGAGCAGGGGAAATGATACAACAGCTCACCTTGTGAGCCTTGGTATAAGATACATACCCTCCAACATGTGGCATCCACAAACTGAGCCATGTGTCTTCCTGCACGTGCTCCTGAGCAAGTCACAAGACCCGCACAAGATCACACAGAGAGAGAGAGAAAAGTGCTTTCTTTGGGGCTGTGCTCTCACACATGTTTCGGGGCACTGCGCAAGATTGCGGTCCTGAAAAAAGCACCAACATCTCGGTTTGTAATTGTGTAATATCATGGCGCCCCAAATGGCTGCCGTGCTCTCATGGGGAAAATATGGGATGTCCTGGTTTTTCCGGGACACTTGTAGGGTATGCAAGAACCTAAGTGTGCAAGAATGTCCCCATTTTCATCTGTGAAATGTTTCAGGATACACATTTACTTACAGAAGCATCCTAAAATGCATAAAACGCATAGCCTATAAGCTCACAATCTAAAAAATGAAATAAAATAATAACATCAGGGAAGGGAGGGCAAGCCTTCCATTCAGCTTCTTCAACGATTTTCCTGGATTGCATGACTTCCTAAGTGAAAATCATGAATAGGCAGCAGGAGGTTTTGTTTCTTTCTCTAGTAATCCTTTCTATCTTTAGTAGGACCTACTGTTGGCATGAAGGAAACCTCCACTTTTTCCCCCCAGTCAAAGTGTGGGTCTTCTGCCCTCGTGGCAAATGAGAGCAAGTAGCGAGGTTTACTAGAGCAGGGTCGGTGACTTGCCATGCTTACATTCTGTGCGTAATCAGTGTCCGTCTTGTGACTGCTGACAGCAGCACCAGATCAGTTCAAACACTGACACAGCCTCTTTCCCGGGATGACCCAAATCAGCAAATCGCACGGGGTTTACTCCCCCACCCCGTGTACCGAGGCCAAAACTGCAGACGCAGAAGGATGGTGGTAGAGTTCAAGAGAGGATTGGTACACCCTCCGTTCTAGAGATCCTGGCAGCCTAAAGCTGTTGTCAAAAAGGGGGTCTGTTTAGGGCTTGTGTGTGGTGGGCAGGGAGAGCTTTAATCCCTCCTATGCCTCCCACCCACCTTCTCCTCTGACAAACAGAATTGGCAGGGCCGTCTTACCCATAGGCGCTAGGGGTGTGGGGCACCCGGGCGCCGGGCTCTCAGGGACGCCAGGCTGAGAGTCTGGGGCCCCGAGAGTTGAGTCCGGGGAAGAGTCTGTCCACCGGTCAGAGTGCCACGGCGAGCTCTGCTGTGGGCAGCTCTGCACCCCCGAGTTCGGGGGCAACTGGAGCCAGTGAGACACTGAGGTGGCCGGCTGGCTCTGCCCTCCTGCGCGCCTGGGACTGGGCAACCTGGGGGGTGGCCCCGGGCGGATATTTTGCATCCCCGGTGCTGCATATGCTTAAGACAGCCCTGAGAATTGGCCAAGCCCACAGCTCCCTCCCCCTATGAGGGGAAGAGGTGCATGAGGACCTTGAGGCACAAGGGCATAAACTCCCAGAATTCCTGCTGATCTAGCACACTCCCTTGCTGTGTCTGAAGCACAACTAGATCCTTCTACCCTTCTACGTATTCATGTCATGAAATTCCACGTAATTTCAATGCCACACACTGCATCAGGACCAGGGTAAGGGGGTCCCTCAACAAAATGCCCCCTACACTGGAATTGTCTCTGCTGTAAATGGCCACAGCAGCTGCCATTTTTATTTCCTTGTTGTGCCCCAGAGCAACCGTGTACCAAGAGCATTGTGGGAAATTAAAATGGTGGCTCCCTGACTCAGCCGTCCTGCGGCGGCTAGGCTGGAACAGTGACTTAAGGAGAACACAGTGCAGTTCTTGGTGGCAGACCCTGCTGAGGACCCAGTAGCTGAGAAGAGATTCTGCCTGCTGGTGCCAGACCTCCCAGGCTAAAGCTTTCGAATTGGCTGCCTCAGATTCTGCATTTTACAAAAGGACAGCAAACTGTTAGATCAGGCATCCCCAAACTTCGGCCCTCCAGATATTTTGGACTACAATTCCCATCATCCCTGACCACTGGTCCTGTTAGCTAGGGATCATGGGAGTTGTAGGCCAAAACATCTGGAGGGCCGCAGTTTGGGGGTGTCTGTGTTAGATATTGAATGTATCAGTGCCGTGTTTTAATTGCCAGGCCCTTTTCTCTGCCATAACTGTCCTAAGTGGCTGGCCTTGACTTCAGTTGGAACGCAGTTTGCTGCTCTGATTCCTGCAGCAAATTGTCTTGGCCTAGCCCTGCAGAGAAGGAATTGCATATCTGAGTGGTCCCCACATTAACAAACAAACCTTGCATGTAGAAAACTAATCTGCAGCACCCTGGCCTCCTCAGTGACACGCTATGTTGTCGGAAGGGTGTTTTCTTCAGAGCTGTTGTGAAATGCCTCCCATTCAGGGGCATGGCCCTGCTATCATGTCCTCATTTTATCTCCACTGATCTCTCTCCCTCTGCCACCTCAAAAAACCTCCATTTGTCTCCCTCTCCGTCTCTAACCTTTTGGTTTGGTTTGCCACCGCTCCCACTTTCCTGCCTCACCTCAAGGGCCAATTGGGTCCTTCCTCAAAGAGAGGTACTCTTGGTGACAGAAATAAACTAGTTTTGTTGCCCTATTTGCAGGTGGAAAAAAGGGGGGACATCTTGGTGATTCGGAAGGAATGTGAAACCTGTCGAAAACTTTTGGAATAAGCTTGGCTTTGGTGGCAATTTTCTTTCTTGAACTTTATTTTCACTGCCATTTATGGTAATGATGGTAACAACTTCCAGGGGCATTTAGGAGGCATAGGAAAGGGGGATTCTATTGCTGCCATCTTGATAAATATAAATCTTGCAGGGAGGGAGGCACAGTCAATGGTGGACAGCACAATGTGAACCATTCAAAATATTTTCCTCTCCATAAGAAAGGACAATGCCATCAATTCTGGTTTCTTCTAATTTCCAATATTAAGTTCAGTTTCCCCCATTTTTGCATCAGTCTGCAGTTGGGGGTAGTACACACAAATTTGCGTTCCTTTTCCCCCTAATGCACACATTTTTGTATGAAATCTTTAGGAACACTTTCAATTAATATACACATATTTGTACACATTGTTTAACTGGAGAATTCAGAGAAGTGCAAATTTAGAAAGATAGCTACATGCATCCTATTTCGGGAATTTTGAATTAGGTTCGTATTGAAATGCATTTCTGTGGGCACTGTTCCTGCTATACACATTTTTGTTGTAACATTCTGCTTCATATACTTATTTTTGCAAGCAGTTTCTCCTAATATAATACATTTTAGTACAGTGGTACCTCTACTTACGAACGCGGTCTGTTTCGAGGAGCCATTCGCACCCCGAAAAGTCCGTAAGTAGAGTGCCGCTATTGCGTGTGCACGAAGCATGATAGAGTGCTTCTGCACATGCACAAAGTGCACAGATTGCTTCTGCACATGCGCACGCAGCGAACCCGGAAGTAAACACTTCCGGGTTTGCCACGTTCGTAACCTGAAAAGCTGCAATGTGAAGCAAACGTAACACGAGGTATGACTGTATGTTGTTTGAACTAATATATGCATTGTTCTGCACACTTTCACCTAATATATGCTTCTTTGTATGCACTTCTGGTTGAAGAACTGTACTGCAAAAAGAGTGAGCTTTGAAAAATAGCTGCATTTTGGTTTGCATTTTTTGGCTCAGGAAATGCTAATTAGGTAAGTTTGTATTAAAATGTAGATTGGGTAGACTCACGTTAACTGCAAACTCAACAAATTTCTCCTCCTTGAAATTGTTCCCTCGATTCTTCTCATTTGAGCCAACAGGGAATTTTCAGCTCAGTCTGAGTGGGCTTAGCAGGGTTAGCCAACAGTGATACAACTCAGAGGATTTTGGGTTTTATTTGCTGTGAATGGGGAATCCAAATGAAATTCCAATGGTTTCTGCTTGGGGTATACCTCTTTGGAATCTACATTAATATTGGACAAGGGGTGGGTAATCAGCCCTAGAGATAGTAGTCTTTTATGACAAATCTAGAAAGTTGAAGAAGACAGTCTCTAACTGCAGAGAAAGCATACAATGTGGCTGCCATTGGTTTTCCTGGTGGCCAGTTGCCCTTTCAAAGGTGGGCCACTATGTTCCCTGGAGAATGAAATTTATCTTTGGTTTGGCTTTAAGCCAGGCTATCCATTGTCACACTTTGTCCACTGTTAATGATTCATGCTTAAACCAACAAGGCTGCATCACCAGGAACACGTCATTCCAAATCTTATCAGAAGATATTCCAAAACATTCTAAGCTCTCCCTTCAGGAACCGAGAGAAGAAGCCTTGGCCCACAAGGACTCCCTGTTCCGACTGGATGGCCATAGTAATTAAGGTCTGTTCCCCCCCCCCCAATAAAAATAAAAATAATGCGAATGATAAAGGAACATGTGCTGCTTTTTAAAAAATCACATCCGCACAGTTTAGACCTGTCATTTGCAAACTGCAGTTAAGCCAGAACTAATCTTTCAAATGAGGAACCCACTGGCCATCTCTGCCCTTCGCAGAGCAGTTTTGCAACATTTTTGAAATATTCGTTTGTGAAAGATAAATGTCTATTTACAAACGTGCTGGTTAAGAGAGAGAGAGAGAGAGAGAGAGAGAGAGAGCAGTGTTCTCAGACACACACACCTGGCAGCAGGGATCTGCAATTAAAGTGGTTCTGTGCCTTTAAATGATGTGCCACCGAATACCAGTTGCTTGGGGGGGGGAGGGAACAGCGGGAGGGATATTGCCTTCAAGCCCTGTTTGTGGCCTTCCCTGTGGACATCCGACTGGCAGAATGGATGCTAGACCAGATGGCCCATTGGTCTGCTCCAGCAGGGAACTTCTTGCGAAGTCAGTTGTGGATATGATGTGTGAGAGTGGAATGAAACAATGGTTTAGAAGGGGCAAATATTGAAGCGCATATCTGCTTATACAACACAACCAGTGTTAGGTAATTTGAGACTTTGGGTTTAATGGGCTTGCAGCCTTCCTCCTTTAGATAGCAAAATGCATCATTTCACTGTGATGAGTCTGCTTTGTGGCATTTGGGGGCCCTGGTGCTTCCCAACAGCCCCACTGAGTATGGCACTCGTAGCCTTCAGGAAGGCAGAAATATCCCCAGAGATACTTTGTTGGTGACAACATACAGTCCAATGGAAGGAAAATCTGGATGGAATAGGGGAGGAAACTAGGCTTGTCACCTGTTCCTTATTTCAGTGAATGGCTCCTTATATAGTCATACTTAAATTTTAACACTAAATAAGGAACAAGTGGCCAACCTAGGAGAAACATCTTCAATCCATGGCATCTCTGGATATGGCTGGAAGAGAACCAACCATCCAGGGGAACAGGTCCCTGTTTGTGTAGAAAATACTGAGCTTGAGGGACTGATGATCTGACTCTGTAAGAGGCAGCCTCCCATGTTCCTAGAGGGGTTGGTAGGTCTCCGAAGGAAGGAACCTGAAGGAGTGAAAATACTCTGCAAATTATCAGACCTTCACTTCTGATAGAGCAGGGCAGCCATACGCCCGGGTTTCCCCAAACATTTCAAGGGACTTCCGAAAATTTCACCCAGACGCCATTTTTGAAGAGCAAATCCTGGCTATGTCCTGGAAATTCCGGGTGTATGGCAGCCCTACTCTATCAGAAGTGCCTTCTTCCCTTCACTCTGTTGCTGCCCCCGAGACACCCTGTGGCCAGTTCCAGGCAGGGGGAAAGGGCAGAGCAGGACTGTGCATAGACTTGTAATTTCTAGATTCATGCACAGAGCCCGTTTTTTGTTTCACTCTGGGCATTATTTAAATGGAACTGCTTATTTAAACGGAAATGTTGCCTTCTAAGATAATCTTCTGGCTTCTCCAGCTTCAGCCCAGATAATCTTGACTTGGACTGCCTGCACTTAACTTCCCAATGGCATTTTGAAAATCTACTCGGTTCTACAGCATCCAGCTATAAGATGAAAGCTGATTGAGGGGTGATTTCCAGGATTAGCAGGATTTCACATGCTGGGGGGGAACGTCTATTGTAAAATCATCGAATTGGCAGAAGATCAGGCACACGAACTGACCAATCACAAAAGGACCTAAGCCTTAGGCGTATTTGGCATGGGCAGTGATATAGCCCAAGCATTCTCTGGTGACCTAGGCCTCACACCTTGAATCTGACCCAAACCTGGGGCCTCAGAGGAGGAAAGCCTCCTGTTTCGTGCAAGATTGCATCAGTTCAGAGTATCTCCCAACCAGATTAAGCGACCACGCTTGGCTTTAACCTGCATAGATATGGATTTGCTGTACACAGACAAGTGTAATAAAATGTGTGATTTGTTAGGCAGCTCCAAGGGTGGTGCTCAGTTTCATATTGATTCATGTGATCTCGTTCTTCAAACAGTGGCAATTCAGGACAGTCTTTTAAGCATGTACAGGGATCCAAATGTCTCTGATTTTCTTTTGCTGCTGTTATGGCTCTCTGCCTCCCTCTACTTTGAGGAAGCCCTTCCTCAGAGCAAGGCATCCTGGGTGAGGTGTCTGGAAGAGGACCTGCACTGTGACCACTTTGCCACAGTGGTCCCGCCACAGAGCTACAATTCTCAGATTGGTTTAACAAGCAAACTCTCTTCACTGGGAACTTTGGGAACTGCACCTCGGTGATGGGAATAGGGGTCTGCTAACAACTCTCAGTACTCTTGGCAAACTGCAGCTCCCTGAATTCTTTTGGGGAAGCCATGGTCGTCTAAAGTGGTAACATGGTGCTTTAAATTGACCCTGTGAATGTAGCCTCTGTGGATCAAGACTGCCCTCTAGGCTTCAATACGGAGCTGAGTACTGTCAGCTGACCTCAGAAACCCATGGAGACATTCCAGGCCTGATCTTCAAGCACTCCATAACCCTGGCTTTTGCTTCTAGCCCATGACCCCCATTCACATGACACTTCCCCCCAGTCCCAGCTCTGCTTTTAAGTTAGACCAGCCTTTTGTCTGGTCCATCAGGGCAGATCTTCTCATGATTATGGCCTCCTTTCCAGAAAACAATTTCTAAGAATCTAGACCCAAGCAGTGCCTCTCTCTCTCTCTCTCCGCCTCTCCCGACTCTCTTTCTCTGGAATTGCCCTCCTGACCACAAGAAGTCCATTGTCCTGGCCAAATGCATCCTATAACAGTTAATCCGGCATCTTACTCTCTATTAATGGCAAGCGGCCAAGATTCTCGCAACAGCAGAGGAGGAGGTCTTGTCCGTAGAACACTGGCCATCACTCTGCAGGGGAAGAATTCCAGATATGAGAGTTTGGTCCAGAGCCATAATTAGCCAGATTGCAACTCAGCAGAAAATTGGCATCTTGGCGGACCGGGGAGTGTTTACTTGGTATATTCAGCTAAATGGGGAAAGGAGGAGGGTTTGAAACCGCAGTCAGAAATCTGAAGCAGGGTCAAATATTTCTCTCTCTCTCTCTCTCTCTCTCTCTCTCTCTCTCTCTCTCTCTTCCTCTGTAAAGAAAAGGCAAGTGAGGTGACTTCCCAAGCTGCACACACGAAGACAGAGCCAAGACGACAGCCGTGATCCTTCCTCGGCTTTTCTGGAGCTTAATTCTCTCCATGCTCGGATTGTCACATTTCAGGGAGACTTTTATTTGAATATCTCAAGGGGGGGGCTGGCTAACCCCTAGCTCTGAACCCTCACTCTCGACAGCTTGTTTCTCTTATTGAACTAGCTGCCAGCTTCCCGGAAATCCTCTCTGGGAGAACGCTGTGTGAAGTAAATGAGAGGAGCCGTGGCAAAGAGCTTTTGGAAAGCCCCGAATTAAGGACATAAGATAACCCTGCTGGATCAAGCCAGTGGCCCATTTCACCCAGCATCCTGTTCACACAGCGGCAAACAAGATGCCTATGGGAAGCTGGCAAAGTGGACCTGAGTGCACCAGCACTCTGGCCACCTATGATTCTGAGCAACTGGTATTCAGAAGTATTTCGACTCTGATGGTAGAAGTAGAATATGGCCTTTGTGGCTAGTAGTCACCGGTAGCCTTGTCCTTGACAAATTTGTCTAACCCTCTTTTAAAGCCATCCAAGTTGGTGGCTATCCCTGCCTCACCTGGGAGTGTGTTCCCAGGTTTCACTATGTTCAGGGCTATTTTTCTAGAAAACGAGGCGCCGGAACTCACCATGAACACCTCCCTTGTTCTCTTATACTGGCAATGGTGCCCACCTGAGAGGTCCCAGAACTTTCTATGTTTATTTTTATTAAGGGAGCGGGGTGGCGCTGTGGTCTAAACCACTGAGCCTCTTGGGCTTGCTGATCAGAAGGTCGGCGGTTCGGATCCGCTTGACGGGCTGAGCTCCCGTTGCTCTGTCCCAGCTCCTGCCAACCTAGCAGTTCGAAAACACACCAGTGCAAGTAGATAAATAGGTACCGCTGCGGTGGGAAGGTAAATGGCATTTCCGTGTGCTCTGGCTTCTGTCACAGTCTCCCATTGTGCCAGAAGCGGTTTAGTCATGCTGGCCACATGACCCAGAAAGCTGTCTGTGGACAAATGCCAGCTCCCTCGGCATGTAGAGCAAGATGAGTGCAGTACCCCATAGTCCAGGGGTCCTTTACCTTTTACCTATGTTTATTACATTGTGACTGCAGGGCAACTGAGAAGTGGCTACAGAGGGTACTGATGTATCAGGTCTTCAGCAATCAGGGAGGCCCGGACTCCCACCACCACCACCTTTTTAACTAGTCTTAAGATCTCTTGGATGAGGAGCTATGAAGCAAAAATGTCCAGGCAAACTTCAAAGCGATTTCTGCGAGATGAGCCAGACTGCATGGTCCCACTTTTCAGTATTTTTAGCCTATGAGTGATGTCAGAGTTGTGACCAACAGCTGCTCATTTTTAATATTTTCCATTAAAAAAGATATTATCAAGTTGCCCAAATGTTTCGTTGTTGTTTTCGATCTAACCTGAGTTCTTAATATGGCTTAGGGTTGGCGCTGGGGGAAAGCAGACCTTTCGTGCCTTCAAAATTAAAAACAGGACAAGCCTTTTCTACAATTATGGGGAAAGCTTCCATATGCTGCTAGTGTCCCTATTTCCCAGGGACGGACCCCGAATTATGGAAGCCACCCCAGCTTCTCATTTGATTCTGGAATGCCCCTATTTCCCCCACCACTGCTGCTGAGCTCGGGGAGGAGGAGGAGACATCCTGAGCAGTGGTGGCAGCAGTGGCAGCTGCGAGAGGGCATCCCATTGCCTCACCATTGCCTTTCCATGTTAGACAGGCACCATCTCTCTAGCCTTTTTGGCACCTGCTTCCTCCTCCAACAAGCCATTTAAGCTGAGCTATTTCCCATTCTGCATCAGGACGCGAGTGGCGCTGTGGGCTAAAACACAGAGCCTAGGGCTTGCCGATCAGAAGGTCGGCGGTTCGAATCCCCGCAATGGGGTGAGCTCCCGTTGCTCGGTCCCAGCTCCTGCCAACCTAGCAGTTCGAAAGCACATCAAAGTGCAAGTAGATAAATAGGTACCGCTCTGGCGGGAAGGTAAACGGCGTTTCTGTGTGCTGCTCTGGTTCGCCAGAAGTGGCTTAGTCATGCTGGCCACATGACCTGGAAGCTGTACGCCGGCTCCCTCGGCCAATAAAGCAAGATGAGCGCCACAACCCCAGTGTCGTCCGTGACTGGACTTAATGGTCAGGGGTCCCTTTACCTTTATTTCCCATTCTGCATCTGTCCTGGAAATGTTAAGATGTTTTAACACTTGGCATTTGCCGCCCTGGGCTCCTTTGCAACACAACACACAAGGCCTCACTAAAGCAGCATTCGTTTCTTGCCATCTCTGTGCTGCCTATCAGATTGGATCCTTTCCATCCCAGAAAGCTTTCTTGCACAGCTAAGTTGCGCATTGTTTCTGCCCCATACGCTCCTTCCCAACACAGTTCAGCGCTGCGCACCTTCAGCAACATCCCTTGCTACCTGGCAATGCTGACTCGGTGTGCTGAGTCAGCGCAATGATGCTGATGACTCTGTAGAAACCATTGCAGCATCAGGGTTTGTGATCTTCAACAAGTGCAGCAGGCACCGAAAATGGCATCTTGACTACTTATTCCCCGGCACAGCAAGTTGGGAGAGGCTGGTTCCTACCTGCATGTTTGTCTCTCGATGGCTGCGGCATCAAGTGGCAACATGTATGCATGAATGAGCCGTCTCAGATCAAACAGTGCTGGTAGGATTTCCACATTGCTTCAAACAAGGCGTTTGTCAGTGGAGTCAGTTCATGACCTATTAAGTGTGACCTGTTATGGGATTTTATTGGCAATTTCCATGCTTTTGCATTCATATGGCATTTTATTTTTGTAACTTGCTTTGCATGTAAGTGTACAAGAGATGGGAAAACTTACCCTGTAAGAAATTGTGATTCTTGTGTTAATCAATGGAATGACATTTCCCAGATTCCCCCCCCCCCCGAGATTTCATAAACATACAGTGGTACCTTGGTTCTTGAACTCAATCCATTCTGGAAGTCCATCCGACTTCCAAAACATTCGAAAACCAAGGTGCAGCTTCTGATTGGCTGATTGGCCCCAGAAACAATGCTGACGGCCAAAATGGACATTTGGCTTCCAAAAAACGTTCGCAAACCGGAACACTTACTTCCAGATTTGTGGTGTTCGAGAGCTGATTTGTTCATCAACTAAGCCGTTCGGGAACCAAGGTTCCACTGTATTCACTTTTTGCACACCCAAAATCACAACTGGGAAAGATATTGAACAAGGAAAGGGGGGAAATGCTTTCCTTGTCAGCAATTGTGCTGCAGCATTCTGTGCTAACTGCAACTTTGGGATCAAGTGCAAGGGAAGCCCCACATACAGTGATTTGCAGTAACCCATGACCGCTAAGCTTTGGTGAAGGACTACTTTAAGCTTTTTGAAAGTCTAAGTACACAGAGTTGACTGAATAACCCCTAACTCATACCAAGAACAAACTTAGTTGGTGTCTAAGGTGCTACTGGAAGGAATTTTTTTATTTTGTTTCGACTACGGCAGACCAACACTGCTACCTACCTGTATCTTGATCTTCCTATTTTTTTTATCTTTCCCATCAGTCTCACCATCTCTGCATATTCCATTAACTTGGTCTGCCATTCTTCTCTGGTCGGCACTTCTCCCTCCTTCCATCTCTGGCCTTATTTTGTTTTGTATATGGTTGTTAACTCCAGAAACTTAATGAGACAGGTTTTACTCTTACAAAAGCCATGCTGGTTCTTCTTCAGCAATGCTTGTTCTTTTATATGCTTAGTAATTATATATTCAATAATATTTTTCACAAGTTTCCTGGGAACAGATGTTAAGTTTGCAATAACCTGTTGACCCCTTTCCAGTCCTCAGGTACATAGGCTGATCTTAGGTACAAATTTCATATTTTTGTGGAAGATCAGCAACTTCACAAGTTTAAAGTCTGCCCACCCTATACCTAATGCAGTCACTCAACATAGATGCATATAAGCAGTCTACTTGTTTGACATCCAATTTGCTCTGAACAATTTTGCTTGAAGAAGGTCTGAAGAAAGGGGTTAGACAAATTTGTGCAGCATAAATCTATTGGTAGCCATACCAGCTAAATGAAACCTCCATATCCAAAAATAGGATACTTCTGACATTAGCTGAGGCTAGAGATGGAAGAGAAATGTGATACAATAACATTTAAAGCTGAATCTATCAAATTTTCAATTTCTGAAACAATACGCAAACCACAACAGTACTATCCTTCAGAATTTGCAATTATCTGAATTATGCAATGCAGTTTTCCAACCAAAGTTCAGAAAAACGCATATTTTAGAGGAGAATGTGCTTAAAAATGGTTACCATTACATTAGGAGAAACGGATTGCAAAAATGTGTGCTTTAGTCAAAACTGCGTATAAAAAATGTATTCGTTGGGATAAATTTGCATGAAATTGCTGCAAAATGTGGATAACTGAATTTAAGATTGGAAAAATGAGAAATCAGGAGACCAAAATTGGTCAGATCCTTGCATCCCTAGCTGAGGCAATTGTCTTCATGACATAGCGACACAGGAAGGAAAGATGTCTTGTATACCACTGGTCTGTCTAACTCAATACTGCCCCAATTGACTGGCAGCAGCTCTCCCGGATATCAGACAGGGGTCTCTCCCTGTCCTGCCTTGAGCCAGGGACCTTCTGAATGCAAAGCAGATGCTCTACCACTGAGCTACAGCCCTTCTATGGTTCTGCTTGTGAGTTTTCCAGATGGCACATCTGGATGGATCAACAAGTGTGTACAAAATGCTGGGCCATCAGATGGAGCTTTGGACTGCTCTAGCACATTTGTTCTAAGCCCCGTGTGTAGCTGGAGAATGTCTTGGGTTTTTAAAGCTTCCTATCAACAAATCAGGCCAAATAAAAGAGACATCACGAGAGCCTTCTCTGTGTTCAGGATTTCTCCCAGCGTTTGGTTGTTTTTACAGCTATAATAAAATCCACATGGATTATTGGAGATGGAGGGAATACATTCCCATTTACTGATCTTTTCGTATGTTTGGTGTAGTCGCACGTGAGTGCGTGTGCTTGCAAGAAGGTCCATAAAAATGAAGAGCCTATAAAATGTTTTCCATTTCCAAAGAAACGTCCTGATGAAATCATGACTTGGCATTAGATCACCTCCTCCTCATGCCCTGCCAGGTAAGCTTGCCCTTTATTTATCATAAAGAGGATTAGTCCTCATGTTCTTTCAGTTCCCAGAAAGACAGCGATAGTTTTTCGCTGAAATCTAGGGCATTATCAATTGTGTGTGCACAACTACAGCAGCGAGCCTAGCGAAGCAAATAGCTAACTAGGAATGCCAGGGCGTTTGATTGCCTCCGATCTGCATTTTTAAATTAAATCAGAGCAACCGCAGAACACCCACCCACAGAGAAGCAATCACACATCCAAACAACACTGAATGACAACCGTCATCTGCAAACCTAAACTAAAGCTTGCTGAGGAGGAGGAGGAGGAGGAGTTCGGATTTGATATCCCGCTTTATCACTACCCGAAGGAGTCTCAAAGCAGCTAACATTCTCCTTTCCCTCCCTCCCTCACAACAAACACTCTGTGAGGTGAGTGGGGCTGAGAGACTTCAAAGAAGTGTGACTAGCCCAAGGTCACCCAGCAGCTGCATGTGGAGGAGCGGAGACGCAAACCCAATTCACCAGATTACGAGTCTACTGCTCTTAACCACTACACCACACTGGCTCTGCACACCACACCACACTGCTGAGTAAGAGCCCTAAAGGAGCATCTCCAGGGAATCTGAGTCGGGTTTTTAAAAATCCCAAGAAGAATGTAGATGTTCAGTAGAACTTTATAAATATCTCATTAAAATCTACTAACACATTAATGTTAAGTAAATACTGTAAATATATTAAACCAACAGGATAACATCAGGTACCACTTTAAATAGGAAGGTTTCCTATTTCACAAATTGTGCTTTCACAGGCTTCAAGATGGTTTGCATTACATTGATAGGTCGAGCCAACTATCTTCAAAGACCTGCATGAAAAGGCATACACCATCCTTTTAAAAGATCATCATCATCAAGGGACAAAAGAGTCTCACTTCTCCACTGCTGCAGTATAATGCAAACCTATAGAAAATTGAATCATGTGAACACCAGCTGCATACAAACCACACCATACATTAAAAACATGTATCCCAAAGAATCATGGGATCTGTAGTTTTCCTCTTGCAGACCTACAGCTATAGTTCTCAGAGGTTTGGGGGGGGCTGCTTTAAATGTATGATGGGGACACGGCCACCATGAAGACCAAATAGCAATAGCATGGAAGGGCTTCTGCACAGGAGAGGAATGCTGGGTACGATGCTGCAATGACATGGCTGTTCGTTGAAATGGCCACCTTGTAGTTTGCCATATTCTCTGCCCACTGGTTGATTATCAGGACTGAGTGGTACACAGCTGTCAGAGTTGGGTCGAGAGCCAGGAAGCCAGCACCGAGGGGCAAGCCAAGGAGAGAGTCACTGGACATGGCAGAAGCGTGTTCATTTGGATGATCCATCCACAGAGACTGACGGGACCTGATGCATTTACATGTATAGAATAGAATAGAATAGAATAGAATAGAATAGAATAGAATATATTTTATTGTCATTGTCCCCTTTGGGGACAACGAAATTACTTGGCTGCTCCATCCACCCAGATAGGGCACTCCACGCAAAAACAAAACAAAACAACTACAAAAACACTGATTAAAACCATACAGTATGATACAACATAACAGGTAAGATTAGATGACTTTCAAAGTCCAGGCTTCCCATTCAAGGCCGAGATCGCTCTAGAGAAGAAGCTGTTCCTAAGACGGCTTGTTCTTGTCGTCATCGTCCTGTATCTCCATCCCGATGGCAAGAGCTCAAAGAGACGGTGATCAGGATGCGATGGATCTTTTACTATGTCCAGTGCCTTTCTGTGGCACCTCATGGCATAAATCTGCTCTAAGGTGGACAGCAAGCAGCCAACAATGCTCTCTGCTGCCTTAACAACTCTGCACAACCCCATCCTGTCCTGGGTAGTACAGCTTCCATACCATTTATGAATGCTCTGTGGGTTTTTCCAGGGGAGAAAGCTGGTGATCTTCTTGAAGCCACTCCACCACACTGCCTGCTGCTCACCACTATGTAATTTTAAGAACAGGTGCCCTGCGCAAGGGACTTTGACAGGTGGGTTGTCCTGCCCACCTTTCAAAGTTCATCTGCAGATCTGGTCACTGGGCCAAAAAGCTTCCCCACCCCTGACCTAGATCGTGGGCCTTGGTTGTTGGGAGCGTGTTCATATACGATTCCACCTTGGGCAAAGGACTGTGGCAGATAGCCTTTTGATCCAGTTCACTTCTATGGTTCTGTGTGTGTGTGGTTTTTGTAGTGTTCCAATAGCGAAGAGAGGAACTGCATGCTGGCACTCACACTTGAATCCAGATGTTTCTGTTGGACGCAGTACTCCGTTTTTCTTACTGTTTGATCAGGATGTTGCTTGTTGCCTTGGAATTCGAACAGATGTAACTACTCTGGAAAAAGAAAGCCTTCAGCATTTTCACCTTGCTCTTTGCCATATACATTTTCTTCATCTCAGCATCATAATAGCTCCGGGTCTGCCAGCATTTCCATTTCAAGGGCTTGAAGTCAAGTGACAAAACTCATTCTTGGCTTCTGAAGCTGAAACCCATCAGAAAGCTTTTATCCATGCTTCCCCTCTGCCTCCCTTCCAACTTAATTTTGGCTCCATGCAAATGCCTATAAAACGTACCAATTTAAAATGAATGCAGATCTTCTAATTGCATTAGCACAAGAATAAGATGGCCTTGAATAGGCTGCTCGTGTCCAAAACTACTAAAAACGTTACACTAGGAATCTAGGCCTTGAAACTAACAAGCAGAAGGGGTGCTGTTCAGCTAACCTTTACTCAGAGCAGATTCGTGGAAGTTAACGAACATTGACAAAGTTAGGTCCATCAATTTCAACTCTGAGTAAAACACAGGAGGGTGTTAAACTGCTTTAAATCAAACTAGAGGGGGTTTAATATATAGAAAATGAAACATTTTTTAGGTGATTTTTTTAAAAAAAAACAACAACGTATTTTCAGATGATGACTCATGACAGCAGGTTTGATTATGGAATTCACCATGTGAGTTCTTGAATCCGTAATCTACCAACCAATTCCAAAAACTGGAGAATTTTGAGGAGCATTTTGAGGATAATGGGGGAGCATAAATTAGTCAAAAAGTTGGAAATACAAATGATCAGGTATACAGTGGAAGATACCTGCTTTGGCAGCAGCATATGTGGAAAGGATTTCAGGGTTGTCATCACACACAAGCTAAGCATCAGTCACCAGTGTGATGCAGCGGGAACTATGTTATACTATGTTCTGTATACTGTAGTGCCTATCCCATAGTTGCCCCTACATAAATTTTGAATTATGGTGCTGGAGGAGACTCTTGAGAGTCCCATGGACTGCAAGAAGATCAAACCTATCCATTCTTAAAGAAATCAGCCCTGAGTGCTCATTAGAAGGACAGATCCTGAAGTTGAGGCTCCAGTACTTTGGCCACCTCATGAGAAGAGAAGACTCCCTAGAAAAGACCCTGATGTTGGGAAAGATTGAGGGCACAAGGAGAAGCGGACGACAGAGGATGAGATGGTTGGACAGTGTTCTCGAAGCTACTAACATGAGTCTGGCCAAACTGCGAGAGGCAGTGAAGGATAGGCGTGCCTGGCGTGCTCTGGTCCATGGGGTCACGAAGAGTCGGACACGACTGAACGACTGAACAACAACAAATTTAGAAGTAATAGAATGGGAAATCTTAACACATTCCGTTCCTGAAATCTCCCTGTTCAAGGCTGTACATGCATGGAAAATAAAGGAACTCAATAAAGCCAGCCTGAGCGGATTCCAAAATGTTCCATGACTGAATGATTTTTGTAGCATTCACCAGGGATGTTGACAATCTTCAAGAACCATTTGTCTAACTTTTACTAGCGTGGTGCATTCATATGCTGGGCTGAATTCCTGCAAAGTGATTATATTACATGCACAGCAGACTCTTTGGAAGAGCAGATTTGTTGCACGATTTATCTGCTCGGCCAAACAGTCCCAATGTGGACTGTTGTGCTGGTGCAATACAGACAATAAAAAGTCAGTTTGCCTTTTCTGCTGTTTGTGTCCTTCCTAATGGACAATCAACCGATGATCTTTGGCAGGTGGGTAAAAACAGACGATTCCTGTCTTTTATCTGCATAGTTCAAAGAATTTGAAAGCAAGTAAATAGTGCAAGTACATTCATTTGGAGGGTGGTTGGTTCTACTTTTTCTTGAACAAGATTACTTTCCGAAGGAAAGCCAAACATTCTTCCACACACACAAAATAACCCCAACACCCCTTTTGCTTAAACCTGTAACTGGTGACAGCAGTGCCTAGAGATATGGGCAGGTCGAATCTTCTTTCAGTTCTGCACCGAAACAAAACTTTTTGCTTAGAATTGCCATTCTTTGCCCTCTCACTTTTTACATCTCATCCACATGATGACATTAGCTTGCTGCATTCCATTATTTTCTGAGTATTCCTCCTGTCTTTTTCTGAACCTAATCTATGGTGTGTGTAGGGGTGTGTGTGTGTGTGTGTGTGTGTGTGTGTGTGTGTGTGTGTGTAAAGGTAAAGGGACCCCTGACCATTAGGTCCAGTCGCGGATGACTCTGGGGTTGTGACACTCATCTCGCTTTACTGGCTGAGGGAGCCGGCGTACAGCTTCCAGGTCATATGGCCAGCATGACTAAGCCGCTTCTGGCAAACCAGAGCAGCGCACGGAAACGCCGTTTACCTTCCCACCAGAGCGGTACCTATTTATCTACTTGCACTTTGACGTAATTTTGAATTGCTAGGTGGGCAGGAGCTGGGACTGAACAATGGGAGCTCACCCCGACGCGGGGATTGGAACTGCCAACCTTCTGACCAGCAAGCCCTAGGCTCTGTGGTTTAACCCACAGCACCACCCGCACAATTACACCACTCTGGCCAGTGTGGGCTTCCCACAGGCATCTGGTTGGCCACTATGATAAGAGGATGCTGGACTAGATGGGCCATTGGCCATTATGTCCTTAAGGTGCCATCTAATTTATGGTGATTAGTTAGTCATAGGGGATATATATTGCATTATGTTCAAGAGTTGGGTGGGCTCTCCATTTTAATTCCCCTTCAAGCTAATCGCAGAAAAGCAATGCTTGGGGCATGCTAAAGTGTTTTAGTATCCAACAAAACTGTGTCCCAAATTATTATTTTACTCCATGCAAGTTAATGGGTGGTGTTGAGAACCGTACATTCTCTTTACCAGAAGTGTTTGGATCCTTTCTTTTGCATAGCCTAATCCTGGGTTCTGTGTTTTGATTGCATTAGAGTCTGATGTAACCTTGGGAGCTAATGCAGATGCTGGAGCCTGAAAGAGTGGTGTCTGTTTTGCATATGGCAGAGTAGTGAGTCAGGACTAGTGGCAAATGTGAGGATTCCTGCCAAATGGGGCCCCTCTGATGGGCCTGGCATCAATGAACCCACCCTAGTGAACTTATCAGCAGCAGTAATAGTACCATGATCTGCTGTAAAACACCCTTCATTAAAAGTACCTGAGAGAACATTGCACCAGGGGAGCCAATTCAAAATGGCAGCTTCACCATGGCATGCCACTGCTGCTCATTAAGAGCACGGCAGGTGTAATCAGAACAAGCGTTGGCACAAGTGGCCCTTGCCAGGGATAGAGAGCCACCAAAAAGAGGGAATGTAGGAAGAAAGAGGATACAGATCTGCATAAAATCTCCACAGGCTAATTCAGTGATGGCTAACCTTGACACTCCAGATGTTTTGGAACTACAACTCCCATCATTCCTAGCTAACAGGACCAGTGGTCAGGGATGATGGGAGTTGTAGTCCCAAAACATCTGGAGTGTCAAGGTTAGCCATCACTGGGCTAATTCATATGTATAGATGCAAATTTAGAAATAAGGAGTGTAATTTAGAAATACAATGCAGCTCACCAGAAAAGGGAAGACTGCGAACAGGTGACCTGTGTGTGCCTGCCAAGTCTGCTGTCTGGGTGTTCACTGCTGATGGGCAACTTCAAGACCCCTCCTTTTCCTATCTCTAATCTGGACTTGGACCAAACAGCCATTCAAATAGGGGATGTCTTCAGATAGCAGGCTGCCCTCCGACAGCCAGTTTCTCTATAAAGTAGGACACACAGCTGCCCTACAAGGAAGTGGGACCCCAAAAGCTGCGCACCAATGCCACTGCGACCACCAGGCTTATAGCAAGCTTATGGCAGAGGCAAGCATGGAACCAGGGATGTCCTGGCTCACACTCTGAACTGCCGCACAAAGATTCTCAGGTGTAATATTAGGACTACATACCCACAGCTAGTAGGGAAGCCTAGTAGAGCAGTTCATGCACCCAAAATTAAAAACAAAAGAACGCCATACGACCTTATTCCAAAATTGTGCTGTGCTCCTGCTAAATTCATTGAGTGAAGAGCAGATAACAATACATTTTGGATGAGAATTCAGATTCTTTCTCTATCCTCCTAAATGGAAATGTTCAGATAAAGGAAGAACTTTGATTTTATTCGGGAACTTTGCTTCCCCTCTCACATGCATTTATGAGCTGTGGAGGAGACGTTCCTGTCCGGGCGTTGCATGATAATTTAATTGCTGTTTCCTCCATACAGCTATAAATTATACCACAAATGCAGACGCTCTCAATATTCAGGGACTCCAGCTATGTGTCCAGCTGTAACATGACCTATTTCCACAGCAGGGTTGCCAAATATGTTTTATGGAGATCACAGCGGAATGTTAAATCTGCTTTGCTTGAAATTGGCCTAGACATAAAGGGACACAAAACCACTCAGAGTTTCCTGTACTCGTTATGTCTTTTGCCCACCGTTTCTCCAAGGAATTCAGGGAAGTGGACAAGGTTCTTTCTCGCTGCTCATTTTATTTTCACAACAAACCTCTGAGGTATGTTAGACTGAGAAATATAAGGGTGTCCACACAAACGCTTCCATGCTTTGAAAGAACATGCTGGAAGTGATCATGATGCCACACAGCCTAACCCTGCCTGTCAACATCACTGCGTGCTCTGATCTCACCTACCACCACTGTGCATGGACTGGCCTCCTCGCGCATAGCTGTCAACCCTCCCTTTTTTTGCAGGAAACTCCCTTATTCCAATACTGTTTCCCACTGCTATCCCAGATTGTTGATATCCCTTAAATTTCCCGGATTTCAAAGGAAGCAGTTCCTCTCCCTCCCTGTCGGCCAGGGAGGCTCCTCAGCTGCGTTGCTCAGCTGCCAATAAGGAGTCTGAGACTGACTAGGGGCGGAGCTTGCATGCCTTGTGCAGCCAGACCCTCATGCCCAAGCAGACAGACAGCCTGCCTGCTGTCTATGCGCTCGCTCTTTCGCTCACCCGTTCACGCGCAGCCTCTGGAGCACAGGGTGGCGAGGCTACTTGGTGCCATTGCACCGCCCTCGCGGCATCCCTTATTTTCAAATCCAAAAGTTTGGAAAAAATCCCTTATTTTCAAATCCGAAAGTTGACAGCTATGCCCTCTCCATGTGCCTTCATCATGCATTGTCAGGGACCGTGCTGAGAAGGGCTACAATGAGGAAGAATGGTGGGTGCCACCGCCTCCCCCTGACCCTGAATCTCCCCAGGAGCAGGAGGACAGTATAGATTTAGAACAGTGGTTTACAAAGGGGCATAGTTCAAAAGAGAAAAGCTGGGGAATACTGAAGAGCAGCTAGGAGAAGAAACACTGGAAGAGAGAGGGTTAACAGATTCACAGTCCATCTTCACATTGAGGATGCATAGAACTATATGTTATGATTTTTGTCCAAGCCGAGTGGCAAACAGCTGCAGCGAGGCCGGTCTGACTTTTGCCTGTCTCACTAAGCTGTGAGAAAGCTGCCTTATCTGTTTTCCTACATGGAATGTTTACGTTTCACTGTACTATTGTAATCTTAGCCTTCGTGCTCTTTCTTCTGGCTAGACCCGAAGCTGGACGGACGCTTTATGCCAACTCTCTCTTACTGAGATGGCAGCAGAGATTCTCTCTGCACTTTTCCTATAATAAATAGTTTAGCCTTAATCATGGCTTGTGTGTGTTGTTCTTCACGCTGGGGAACAATCACATATGACAGCGCCACCGGACTACTCCAGTAGCCGGGGATGTGCACCCACGGCTTTGCTCTGGCTTTGGGGCAGTCTCACAAACTGCCCCAGGTGGGGTATTTGTTGACACTATATGCATGTTGAACGGAACACACATACACTGGGGAAACATGGCAGCAGTAGAGGGCGGCCAAATCTTTTTGCGATTTGAAAAGGTTCCGAAAAATGCACTGGAAAGTGTGGGATAATGATAGTTTGAGGCAATGTCAAACAAACAAACAAATCTGAATCAATGCTCAAGAAACAGACGTGCCTTTGGATTTCATGAAAGCATCTTAGGATGCCGCCCGTCTCCCTAGAGATCTGACACGGGAGCAGAGGACTTTCGCGGTCTGTCAGAGGGCTTAAGCTGTGTGCCCCTCCCCATCTATGTGTTTCTGCAACCTGTATGTTTGTAAAATAAATGCAAACATTACAAAGCACCAGTAAAACTTCCGGCGAACTCTTTCGAAAGAGAAGCAAACCAGGGTAAGCACTGTGCCTTTGGAGCTTACGGCCACTCAGAGAATTGGAGCGAGTGTAACAATCCAAAACAAGATGAGATAAAAGAAGATAAAATCCATATGCATGAAAATAAACCATCAAACAAATATAGAGGATGATAACAGAACTACCAGCCACAAAGTGGACCGGTAACAAAATAACAAAGAAATCAAGATTGGGTTTTGCCAAGTTTGCAGCTTGCTGGCTGCCAGTCCCAGCCTGCCAAACTCCATCTCAAAGATAAAGCCTGTGTAAAAACTCTGCTCACCCAGGCAGGAATGCCATCTCTCTGATCGGAGCAGCACTCCTGAACATTTGATGATAGTGCTTGGAATTAAGAACCATTGGAATTATATGTGTGCCTTTGACATTCCCTTTTGAATAATTGCCTTGAGGCTTCCTTTGTGCCAGTATATTTGCTCCGGCGTTGTTGCATTCTCTTAAACTAATCTTGCAAAGCTGTGCCAGTTCCCTGGATGCCAGAGAAAATAACATAAACCAAGAAGACGAGGCGTCCAAAGGACTCTCAAGCAGGGAAGTGTCAAAGCATGGAGAAGATTACAATTAGGATAGCCAGGAAGGAAACATAGCATCGTAAGTCACCTAGTTTGTGTCTGCAATCACTATAACTGCTTATCCAATATGGTGGGAAATGGCTACATCACATCCAAGAAAATAGGGCTTGGGTGGTTTGAGAATAACCCCATAATGGAAGTCTTTCAGAGCTTTTCAGGATCTTGGTTGTTGCACTGATACACAATACATCTCTCTCTTGGAACCATGTGTTGTGTTCAACGTGAAGTTTCAGATTGAATGTAGTAGTTTAGAACAGGTATTTTATTAACAAGCAAGCCTCCATATCCATCCATCAGCTCAACTTAACCTTCTCTAACTGAACAAGGGAACCAACAGTCTTGCTCATAAGATTCTATGCATCTTACTTTCTCGTGTTCCCAAGGGAAGGATCTAAACCAATGGCTTAAAGTTAAAAGAAAGGAGATTCCAACTAAACATCAGGAAGAACTTTCTGATGGTAAGAGCTGTTTGACAGTGGAATGGTCTTCCTAGGGAGGTGGTGGACTCTCCTTCCTTGGAGGTTTTTAAGCAGAGGTTGGATGGCCATCTATCATGGATGCTTTAGTTGAGATTCCTGCATTGCAGGGGGTTGGACAAGATGACCCCGGGGTCTCTTCCAACCCTACAATTCTAGGATTCCATGGTGCAAATGTGACAATCGTTTATGGTGCTGCACATAGGAGCCAACTCCTAGGGGCTGTGGGGGCTTCAGCCCCCGACAATAAAATATTTGAGGGGACTGGGCCCCACAAAGTTGATGGGCATTGATGGGTACTGCATCATATGATCGATTATGTGGGGCGGGGCTTACCTAGGCTCCCGCAACATTTTATTTAAGTTGGCACCCCTGGTGCTGCAAGATTCTTTGTTGCTTTTGCTACAAAAGACTAGCAAAGCTACCTTGGGGGATCTGAAAATACTTGGTAACCTCAATCAAAGCAGAGGTATTCCCCTCCCTAAATACTCCCCAACAAAGGTTGCTTAGCTGTGCTTTCACGGGGCAATGCTTTGTTTACACAATATTATTGATTACTGATTAGCACACACATTTCATTGTGACACATATGCCTTGGGAGCTAACATCTGTTCTGAAATTATTAGAACTCCAATTTAATTAAGGGCCAGTATCAATTATTGATCTTCAGCCCAAATGGCTTTTTCAACGTATTGAATTGTTGCCTGGAGTGTACATGGTTTCTAATGGACTTATTATTTATTCTCTTAAGTAGATGGTTTTTTAATTTGTTTTTTTATTTGCAAAAGTCTGACATGAGAAGATCGGTTTTATTTCTTTTGTACAGTTACTCTGGTATTTACCTAGTCCTCAGAACTATTATTTTGTTCTTCTGGCAAGGACCAAGGTCAGTATTCCTTCTGCCCTGCATCAGGACAGTAACATCATGCTTATTCTGCCCTGCCCACCCCACCTTCCTGTTGTGACTTAAAAAACTCAAGACACGTTTTCTTGTAGGAACACAGCACATATCATGCCTTCCAGCATTTCACATGCTTAGAACATCCCTATTCCTATACTAAGAAACATGATGAAGCCATATCCCTGCCACTGTTGTAGGTTTTTGAAGGGGAAGGGCAGTAACTCAGTGGTAGAGCATCTGCCTTGACTGAAGAAGGGCCCATGTTCAATCCCCACAATCCACCCCACAAGGGGTGGATGTGCAATGGAACTTCCTGTCAGGGACTGGACAGAGGAAGAAAGGTGGAGACCGCATCCCCAGCCTGAACCTTCCAGTGAGGAGGAAGAGGAAGACAGTTTAGATTTTCAATGGGTTTGCAGGAGGTCACAGCTCAGAGGCAGATAAGGGGAAAGTTGGGAGATAATGGGAGAGAAGAGGAGGAGGAGGAAGTGGGGCAACAGCTGATAGACACAGTGTCTTTAAAAAACATTCCAGACACACACACCTTAGAACCCAGCGAGCCTTGAAAGTAGGAGAGCAAAGAGCTCAAAGACAGAGGGCATGTAGCAGCACCCGTAAAAGTGACGAATGAGGAAATGAGAGAGACCAGGTGTGTGGAGATTTACTCGGGACAACGCCATTATCCAAGAGGCTGGGTTCTATAGCCTCTCTCTGTAATTATTGAATAAAAAAGGATGGTAAGAAACCTTCCCTTGTCTTTATACTTTTCCGGGCAACCAGTCAGGAGCCGCTGCCACCATCCTGACACTTCCCTTTCATCTCCCCTTCCTGTGTCCCCCTAAATCTGTTCTGGGGAAGTTCCACCACCCCTTTGGAGCAGGTCAGGGGATATGTGGGGAGAGGGAAGGTACATTTTGTTGTGCAAGCACAAATCCTTGCACTAGCAGAAGAGTTTTGTTGGATAACACCCAGAAACTTTAGACCAGGCAACCCTATCAGCCATGGATGGTTTGCTCATCTATAGGTAAGGTAAAAGGTAAAGGACCCCTGGAGGGTTAAGTTCATTCAAAGGCGACTATGGGGTTGTGGCGCTCATCTCACTTTCAGGCCAAGGGAGCCAGCATCTGTCCACAGACAGCTTTCCAGGTCATGTGGCCAGCATTCTGCTGGTGCAATGGGACATCAACCGCTTCTGGTGCAATGGGACATCATGGCGGAAACCAGAGTGCATGGAAACACTGTTTACCTTCCTGCCACAGTGGTACGTATTTCTCTACTTGCACTGGAGTGCTTTCGAACTGCTAAGTTGGCAGGAGCTGGGACAGAACAAGGGGAGCTCACCCTGTTGCGTGGATTTGAACCACCGAGCTTCTGATCAGCAAGCCCAAGGAGGCTCAGTGGTTTAGACCACAATGCCATCCACATCCCTCATCTATAAGTAGATAGTGATATAAGAATAGTGACCTATTCTGTATGGGGTTATTGTGGGGAGTGAAATAATGCATGTGCAGAGGTCAGAACCATCTTAATGGAAGGAAGAAAAAGAAGAAGAGGAGGAGGAGCCCTAGCATCATACTAAAATCATAATAAGGTGACTCTTACATAAGAGGGAGCTTGATCTAGTAGCTGGCAAGTACAGCTGGGATTGATCTGGGGTTTCCCATGCAACACTCTTCATTGCGTTTATATTTGTGAACACTCTGCAGATTCCAGAAGCATTTCAATATAATAATTCTATTTCCTCTCGGTGATACCATCTAAGCAAAACTTTACTCAGCAGTTCCAGGCGGAAGAGAAAATTAGTCTCCATTTATTAAATGACTAATATTAAAACGATCTGGTACTGCTTCCCCAACTCCTTCCAAGTTCTCAGAGGGCTCCATATCTCCCTTGTGTAATTATTTTTAGTCAAACAGGTGAATCGCAATCAGGAACTGCGCTTTCATTTAGAAAAAAAGTTGAAACGACTGCTATGTCGCCAAGCGGTAGCCTCAGGATCAAATACGTTATTTTCACAAATCAGCAGTACATCAGTGAAGCTCTGTGTTCTCCCGGTTATGTGCAACATGCTACATTTGCAATTAACCATATTAGCACAGAATTAACACACTCAATCCGAAATAATGATTCATGCCAATATAGCCCTTTAGGGAAGGGCTGTGGCTCAGCAGTAGAAAATCTGCTTTGCATGAAGAAGGTCCCGGGTTCAATCACTGGCGTCTTCAGGAAGGGCTGGGAGAGACATCGAGACTTAAATCCTGGAGATCGGCTGCCAGTAGACAGAGATGGACCAATATCGCAAGGCAGATTCCTTTGTCCCAAGCGGTTCCCAAAGTGAATGGTACAACTCGCGGGGAGGGGGAATTATGTACTGTAGGTGGGTGCGAAGAGTCTAGGGGGAGGCTGGAGGATGCTGGAGGTGTAAATGACTGTCAGGTTTTGAAAGGCTGGCATCTCTGGATCAAGTGCATCAATGTTGTTGAATTAATTAAACTAAATAGTTTTTATCGGATTATGAACAATTGTGAAATTAATTAATCCAGCGCGGATTCAATTCCTGGAATAGCCATGCTAGCTTCCTGTTGAGGTAATGTCTAAGTAACAAAGGAAGTGGCTTCGTGCCAGAGTACATAATGGGTACATAATGGGTGGGTACCCCTACTTCAATAATAATAATAATAATAATAATAATAATAATAATAATAATAATAATAATTTATTATTTATACCCTGCCCATCTGGCCGAGTTTCCCCAGCCACTCTGGGCGGCTTCCAATCAAATATTAAAACAATACAGCATTAAATATTAAAAACATCCCTAAACAGGGCTGCCTTCAGATGTCTTTTAAAAATAGGATAGCTGCTTATTTCCTTGACGTCTGCTGGAAGGGCGTTCCACAGGGTGGGTGCCACCACTGAGAAGGCCCTCTGTCTGGTTCCCTGTAACCTCGCTTCTCGCAATGAGGGAACCACCAGAAGGCCCTCGGCGCTGGATCTCAGTGTCCAGGCTGAATGATGGGGGTGGAGACGCTCCTTCAGGTATACAGGACCGAGGCCATTTAGGGCTTTAAAGGTCAGTACCAACACTTTGAATTGTGCTCGGAAACGTACTGGGAGCCAATGTAGATCTCTCAGGACCTGTGTTATGTGCCTGGTAGTTAGGAACCCCTGGAATCTTGCAATGCTTAGAGACTGGAGGTGGCTGTGTTATGATTTTTGTCCAAGCCGAGCAGCAACAGCTGCCGCAAGGCCTGGTCTGACTTTTGCCTGCCTCACCAAGCCGTGAGAAAGCTGCCTTATCTTTTCCTACGTGGAATGTTTATGTTTTACTGTACTATTGTAATCCTAGCCTTTGTGCTTTTCTCTTCTGGCTAGACCTCAAGCTGGAAAGACAGCATTATGGCAGCTCTGTCTAAATGAGCTGGCAGCAGAGATTCTCTCTGCACTATTCCGACAATAAATAGTTTTAGCCTTAATTATGGCTTGTGTGTGTGTTGTTCTTCATGCTGGGAACAATCACATATTACTGCGCTACCGGACTCTCTGTAGCTGGGGATGTGCGCACACGGGTTTGCTCTGGCTTTGGGGCAGTCTCACAAACTGCCCCAGGCAGGGTATTTCCCAACGGGTACCCCTACTTCAACTGCCTGGTAGTTAGGAACCCCTGGAATCTTGCAATGCTTAGAGACTGGAGGTGGCCGTACAACAATACATTCTTTACTGCTGATTTCGTGGTGGGTGTTGAGTCCACATTTAAGCATAAGGTTAACTCCTGATTGCGGCTCATGCGCACTAGGAAAATGTTCCAGAGCATTACTGGAGTCATTTTCAAGACCCAAATCATCTCCACCGTGATTGAATAAATAGATTAGTATGCACTTTGCAATCAGCTCGCTCCTATTGTTCGTTCACATCTGCCTAACCCAATTTCAGGCTTTTAATCATCCCTGCTTGTTGAATATCCTCTCTCCTGTTTTCAGTTCTTCCTCTCTGCCAACATTTTACTTCGCTGCAAGCTGCAGACCACACACCTGCACGGCGCTCTGAGACAAGCAGGCAGCCTTAGCATGTCAGGAGGGTCTGGAGTACAGAATGTACGGCATCTTCCACGGTGCCAGGTAGTTCTTCAACTGGACGTGCCTGTTGACAAAAACAACACACTTGGACTATACGCCAAATATTTGTGAAGCACCTGAGTGGATTATCTTGTCTAGTCATCATAATTCCTTGAGCTTCCCCTGATGTCTCAGCAGCAGCTTCTGCATTCAGCGCAAATGTCTCATCATTCAGCTGAGGAGATGTCTGGGGTTGGGAGCAGCCATAGGAAATTGTCTTTTGCCTTATAACAAATCAGACCATGTGCCCATCGAACTTGTTTCTTTACCAGGACCTACATACCTCTTAATCATCAATACAGTGGTACCTTGGGTTAAGTACTTAATTCGTTCCGGAGGTCCGTTCTTAATAATAATAATAATAATAATAATAATAATAATTTATTATTTGTACCCCACCCATCTGGCTGGGTCTCCCCAGCCACTCTGGGTGGCTTCCAACAAATATCAAAATACATTAAAATATCACAGATTAAAAACTTCCCTAAACAGGGCTTCCTTCAAGTATTTTCTAAAGGTCATGTAGTTGTTTATTGCTTTGACCTCTGATGGGAGGGCGTTCTACAGGGCGGACACCACTACCGAGAAGGCCCTCTGCCTGGTTCCCTGTAAACCCTGGTTAACCTGAAACTGTTCTTAACCTGAAGCACCACTTTAGCTAATGGGACTTCCTGCTGCCGCTGCGCCGCCAGAGCACAATTTCTGTTCTTAACGGAGTTCTTAACCTGAAGCATACTTAACCCGAGGTACCACTGTACCGCTAAGCAGTTTACATAAAAATTAGTTCCGATTTAGTCCTGTCAACATTGAGAGGCAGCATCTCTCCAGGGTTTCAGATAGGAAATTTTCCCTGCCCTCCCTGGAGATGCCAGGGATTGAACCTGGAACCTTTTGCTTGCCTCCTGCCTCTACCTCTCCTGCTCCACTGTCTCCCAGGACCGGAAGAGGATTGAAGAGGAAGAAGCAGAAACAGGATACACGAAGGTGGGGTCTTCGCCTGCTTGCCCACAGCTCGGTGGGGGTGGGATACATAAGCCAAGGTTGGAGCAACTGCCTCATGAGGTGCACACCTAGGAGCAGCTGAGAAATGCGGAACTGGTGAACATCCCTTTTCCTAATTTATAAGTGTAAAGGTAAAGGGACCCCTGACCATTAGGTCCAGTCATGGACGACTCTGGGGTTGCGGCGCTCATCTCGCTTTACTGGCTGAGGGAGCTGGCGTACAGTTTCCGGGTCATGTGGCCAGCATGACTAAGCCGTTTCTGGCAAACCAGAGCAGCGCACGGAAACGCCGTTTACCTTCCCGCAGGAGCGGTACCTATTTATCTACTTGCACTTCGTGCTTTTGAACTGCTAGGTTGGCAGGAGCAGGGACCGAGCAACGGGAGCTCACCCTGTTGCGGGGATTCAAACCGCCGACCTTCTGATCGGCAAGCCCTAGGCTCTGTGGTTTAACCCACAGTGCCACCCACATCCCTAACTTATAAGTGTACTTTTGACAATAAAGAGCTGGTTCCTCACTCTGCACATTCCATGCCTGCCAGTGTTGTGACACCCACCCGTTCTCCCAGAGGAACCCAGGGTGAAGAAGAAGAAGAAGAAGAAGAAGAAGAAGAAGAAGAAGAAGAAGAAGAAGAAGAATTTATTTATACACTGCCCATCTGGCTGGGTTCCACCAGTCACTCTGGGCAGCTCCCAACAGAACATCAATAACAATAACAAAAAAGCAATGACATCAAACAATAAAAACTTTCCTAAACAGGGCTGCATTCAGATGTCTTTTAACAGTCAAATAGTTGTTTATTTCCTTGACATCTGAAGGGAGGATGTTCCACAGGGCGGGTGCCACCACTGAGAAGGCCCTCTGCCTGGTTCCCTGAACCTCACTTCTCGCAGTGAGGGAACCGCCAGAAGGCCCTCAGCGCTGGACCTCAGTGTCTGGGCTGAGCGATGGGGGTGGAGACACTCCTTCAGGTATACTGGGCTGAGACCGTTTATGGCTTTGAAGGTCAGCACCAACACTTTGAATTGTGCTCGGAAACGTACTGGGAGCCAGTGTAGGTCTTTCAGGACCAGTGTTATATGGTCCCGGCGGTCGCTCCCATTCACCAGTCTAGCTGCCGCATTCTAGATTATAATAATAATAATAATAATAATAATAATAATAATAATAATAATAATAATAAATTTTTATTTGTACCCCGCCCTCCCCAGCCGAAACCGGGCTCAGGGCGGCTAACAACAGTAAAAATCACAATAGAATAAAAACCAATTAGTTAAAATACAAGTTAAAAACCAGTTTAAAATGCCGATTCATTTGCACCCATTACCAAACCAGGGGGAGGAAACCATCAGACTTTAAGTGTCCGACCCGAAGGCCAGGTGGAACAACTCTGTCTTGCAGGCCCTGCGGAACGATGTCAAATCCCGCAGGGCCCTAGTCTCTTGCGACAGAGTGTTCCACCAGGTTGGGGCCAGAACTGAAAAAGCCCTGGCCCTGGTTGACACCAGTCTGGCAGCCTTATGGCTCGGGATCTCCAGCAGGTTATTATTAGTAGACCTTAAGGTCCTTTGCGGGGCATAATGGGAGAGGCGTAGTTTCTGGGTCACCTTCAAAGATTTAACAATTTCTTGGCTCTTCTAATTGTCTTGAGAAGTGATACTTCAGACCTATGGTAGTTTTGCTGTTTGAGTCGTGCTTGGACCAATACTATTTAGGTTAGCTCATTGGCTATGTGAAATTGCTACGGCTGTTCATTCATACGTTTTTGTTGTATTTCTCCATATACCAATAATAAGGAACTTTGCTCGCTTGTGTGTCACAAACACACAACGCATTTTGCCTTTAATAAAGGCATACCCTTCTCTCTCTCTCTCTCTCTCACACACACACACACACACACAGAGAGAGAGAGAGAGAGAGAGAGAGAGAGAGAGAGCAGCAGCAGTCCCACTGTTCTTGGTTGTACCCATTATCTTCGTATTTTCACCCAGAATTTCCCCACGAAAAGGTGAAGGACAATCAACTTAGCCAAGAGTAGGTGGAGATGCGCAATTTGTTCTGGAACAGAATTTTGACATTTTACTCTGTTTTTTCTTATTTCTTTTTTGCTTCAAGACAGTAAATAAGGCAAAGAAAAAGGCCTTTTCATGCAAATGTTTTGCAGCGCTGGAGGCTATGTACATTGGATCATGTCCGCAGCTGGTTTCACTTAGAAACAAGCAAAGTGGCTGAAGCTGAACCAAGAGCCTCTCTGAACCTTTGCCCACACTAAAACAAAACACAGCACAACAGAGGGACCTTTAGGGAGGTCCGCTTAATTTCTGTCCATTATCTCCTTCCCACTCTACATATTTAAACGTCTGGCATGGCCTAAAAGAAAACATGCCAATGCAATGAAAACTCCCATGACACATTTCTTGCTTAGCTTTGCAGATTGGCAACCCAAACCTCTTCTTTCCTTTGGTCAGCTATTCTAAGAGAAGGCTTGAAAGCTCTGGTGCCCCGGCCGTGAAACCAAGCGTCTTGTTTCACTGTGCCAGAGTTATCTCCATAGACAAATGGCCCTGAAACAGCAGGGCCACCAAGTGGGTAGAGTTATCTGTTTTATGGATGTATTTATGAAACTGCCTCATACTGAACAGGACCATTTCCTCACATGTGACCAGGGGCGTAGCAAGGGGCGGGCCGCCTCGGGCACCCCCCGCGCCTCCAAAGCCGCCCTGGGTTTTTTTTTTTGGTTTTTTTTTTTAAGGCTATTTTCGGCGCTGCCGGGGCGGAACCGCAGGGGCGGCCAGCGAGGAGGGGTGTCATGCTTTTCGCTGATGTGACAACCCCCCCTCGCTGGCCGCCCCTGTGGCTCCGCCCTGGCAGTGCCGAAAATAGCCTTCCCCCCGTTTTCAGCGGGGGGGAAAGCCGCTGGGCTCCCTGGGCGGAGCCGCGGCATGGAGGAGAGGGGCAGGCCAGCCAGGCAGCGGCTTTTTTCGGCACTGAAAGGGGGGGAAGTAAGACAAAGCAGGCGCTTTAAAACGCCTGCTTTGTCTTCCTTGCCCCCCCCCCTTTCAGCGGCTTTTTTCGCCGCGGCATGGAGGCGTCACTCCGTCATGACGTCATGCGCATGGAGCGACGCCCCGCCCCCAGGGGTGCCGCTTGGCTTGCCGCCCCCGGTAGCCAAGCGGCACACTACGCCCCTGTGTGTGACTCTTCCCTTTGGATGGCTTTAAAAGAGAGTCAGTGTGGTGTAGTGGTTAAGAGCTGTAGACTTGTAATCTGGTGAACCGGGTTCGCATCTCTGCTCCTCCACATGCAGCTGCTGGGTGACCTTGGGCTAGTCACACTTCTTTGAAGTCTCTCAGCCCCACTCACCTCACAGAGTGTTTGTTGTGGGGAAGGAAGGGAAAGGCAAATGTTAGCCGATTTGAGGCTCCTCAGGGTAGTGATAAAGCGGGATATCAAATCCAAATTCTTCTCTTCTTCTTCTTCTTCCTTTGTACAGCTGCCTAAGGTCAAATTTCTCTACCCACAATCCCACACAGGCATATCTCCAGGAAAAACAGAAGCATTATCCTTACTCAAGGACACATTCCAGCAAAGCAAAACTGCTTTTCTCTTTTAAAGCCATCCAAGTTGGTGGCCATCACTGATTCCTAACTCCATGGTTTCACTGTCCCTAAGGTGTGTTTGAATTTGTTCTGAATGAAGTACTTTAGACACCATCCTCTCCACACATCTTACAGTGGGGTGTGTGGCCTGGGGAGGGGTGTGTGGCTTGTATCTGTTTTTATAATGCCCTCCATCAAATGAGGGAGGCAGGTGGCGCTGTGGTCTAAACCACAGAGCCTAGGGCTTGCTGATCAGAAGGTCAGCGGTTTGAATCCCCACGATGGGGTGAGCTCCCATTGTTCGGTCCCAGCTCCTGCCCACCTAGCAGTTCGACAGCACGTCAAAGTGCAAGTAGATAAATAGGTACCACTCCAGCGGGAAGGTAAACAACGTTTCCGTGCGCTGCTCTGGTTCGCCAGAAGCGACTTAGTCATGCTGGCCACATGACCTTGTCTGGCCACATGAGCTGTCTGCGGACAAACACCGGCTCCCTCGGCCTATAGAGCGAGATGAGCGCGCAACTCCAGAGTCGTCCACGACTGGACCCAACAGTCAGGGGTACCTTACCATCAAATGAAATCAGAACTGTTTACATAAATGAATAAAAGGACTTCTTTTAAAAACAAAAAACCAAACCACCCTTGATTGATGAATTTTCAGAACGGGTCAGTCAGCGCCTTTGTTATTTATCTTAAAAGCTAGTAGGAGATAAAGTATATTTTCTTGTTTTCTAGCAATTTCTTCTCCATCTTCTGTGACAGCTAGTTTAATGGGAGGACCCGACTGCTCCATTTCCTGCATGTCAATGCCAGGTCATCTTAGGTTTTAAGCAGCAAGCCCTGTCTATGAATCACACTCAGAGTAGCAGCGGAGAGAACAATTTATCCTAGAATGTCCTCTACAACCCAGCCCAATCACCTGGCCTGAACCACTTTTTAATCCCCTAGCAGGTGAAATAAGGTAAATCGGAGACTGAACTTGTAGTCCCTGCTGCAGGTTCAGGAAAGGGCAGTGGTTAAATTTCCTCTCTCCTCTCTAAGACACTGTTGGAATCCAGCTTCCACCAGCCCCAGCCAGCATGACCAATAGTCACAGCTTCGGATAAAAGAATCTATTAGCTTGGGGTCTCTCCGTTTTTCATTTTTCCAGTCTCAAATTCAGTTCTCCACATGTTGCAGCAATCTGTGATTATTTTTATTTTATTTTAATTCTCGTGAATATTCATCTGCCTCTTTGTGTTAATTTCTCCCAGCAAACACAATTTTGTATGCAGTTTTGAATAATGTACACATTTTTGCAAGCAATTTTCCTCAATGTAATGCATTTTGTGTGTTGTTTTCACTAATATATTCATGTTGGGCACACTTTCCCCCAATATATGCCTTTTTGCAAACATCGTTTGCATTGTGAAGTTTGAATAAGTGTGAACTTGTGTGTTTGGTTCTCTGGGATGCATTCCTGAACATTGCTTTCATTGAGAAATGCTTTCCTGGGTCAGAGAAAAGGTCCATTCTAATCCAGCATGCTGCCTCCGACAGTGGACAGCCAAATAACTGAGATGTTCACCCACAAGTCCTGATGCAGATAATTATTCCCTACTCTTTGTCCTCACCATCCGGCAATCAGAGCTAGATTATGTCTAAATATCAATACTGTGTTTATTTTTATTCTTTTGGCTTTTATAACTAGTAACCATCACTGGATCATCATTTAAAAATGATGGCCTACTTTAAGTGTAATGTTGGGTGAGTTCCATGTGACCATATAAACTGGTTCACTACAGGCCTCTGACGATGCTATTGCTAAACATGCTGTGGCCTGATTTAATATGTTATCAAATGCAGGAATCGGGGCCGGCCCACACATGAGGCAAGGTGAAGCAAAGGTCTCAGGTGGCAAGATCCATTAGAATAGCAGATCCGACATCGCCCACTGCTGCAACATCTTTAAACTGAGCTTCACAATTTGATAATTTCCACACATTTACTGTTGCATGCAGAAAAGGCTTCCTTTTCTGCTCATTTTGAACATCCACACCAACTGGATGGATTCCCCAAGCTGTGCAATGCAATGCTAAACATGTATACTGTAAAGTAACAGACCCTCCAAGGGTCCCTATTTTCTAGGGACGTTCCTGATTTAGAGAAGCCATCTCGGTTTTCTGATTTGATCCCAGAATGTCCCTGTTTTCATTGCAGAAATGTTGGAGGGTATGGAGTTATCTGACCCCCTGAGCCGTCTGAAGGCAATCCTGCATAGGGTGTTTGTTTGTTTTTAATTTTTAATATTTTATTATATTTTTATATATGTTGGAAGCTGCCCAGAGTGGCTGGGACAACCCAGTAAGATATGTGGGGTATAAATAGTAACATTATCATGATGGAATGGGACATCCTTATTTTCCTCGGAGAAATGTTGGAGGGCATGAAGTAAGTCCCACTGAAATCAGTGCAGCTTACTCCCTGTTCATCTCCCTTAGACTTGCAGCAATTCCACGTTTGCAGAAAGATTAAAGGTAAAGGGACCCCTGACCATTAGGTCCAGTTGCAGACGACTCTGGGGTTGCGGCGCTCATCTCGCTTTATTGGCCGAGGGAGCCGACGTACAGCTTCTGGGTCATGTGGCCAGCATGACTAAGCCGCTTCTGGCGAACCGGAGCAGCGCACGGAAACGCCGTTTACCTTCCCACTGGAGCGGTACCTATTTATCTACTTGCACTTTGACGTGCTTTCAAACCGATAGGATAGCAGGAGCAGGGACCGAGCAACGGGAGCTCACCCCGTCACAGGGATTCAAACCACCAACCTTCTGATTGGCAAGCCCTAGGCTCAGTGGTTTAACCCACAGCGCCCTGCAGAAATATTGGCTTCTGTTTATTCTTGCCACACTGTTCATAAATTATTGAAGTCTCCAGTCCTCTGTCAATTTTCTTCTTTCCCCTTTCCCTAACCCCCGCCACCCTCAAAATAAAACAAATCTCTATGTCTTGAGCTGTAGCTAGACTTGGAGATGATTAAAGTTCATTTCTTTAAAAACAGCCTTTTTAAATAAAAATAAAAAAATAAAAAGGTTGTTCTAGCATGAGTTGCATCATGGATTTGCATTTTCCTCTGTCGAAATGTTGCTTTGGAGTGACATCTCTTCGTTCACACCTTTCAAGAGAAGGAAAACTTTCTTGTGTGGATTCTGCTTGGAGTGCATATGCCACAGGGCACCATTCCAACCCCTCTCCCCCAATGGCTAAATGTTTAAAGACGGAGATTCTCTGCCTTATAACACACACACACACACACACACACACACACACACACACACACGTGAACTGAAAACCCAGTTCATTCATGCATTCCTTCCCAACATCATTCCATGGCTGGGAGCCAGGTACCATTTGACGTCATGGATCTAACCAAGAACTTAATGTACTGGCTATGGGACAAGAGTTTACTATGAAGGCGGTGAAAGGGGGGCAGGCAGACATAGCAGCAAGTTGAAACATACTGAAGACGTTAATTGAGAGGGGGCAAACCGAAAATGATGCAAATCCCCCCCCCATTTTTGTACCATAATCCCCCCCCATTTTTGCTTCTTCCTCTTCTTTTGTCCCCTTACTTTGAAATTCATACATGCTCAGAAACCATTGTGCTTTTGATTAAGTAGTATAACTGGAACAGCAGGACGAACAGACAAAAGAATAGCAGCGCTGACTTAAATAGCTTTTGCTGGTCCTCTTTCCCCCTCTCCCCTCCGGTACTCGTTATGTTTACCAAGCTGTTAAAAGAAAGCTCTTTTCGATAAATAAATACAAAACGTCGAAAGCAAATACGCCAAGAAGGATCCTTGCTTTGAGTAGCGTAGTAAATGCTCCTTCTTGGAGTTAAATATTAAACGCTTCTTGTATAAAAATTCACTTGGAAATCTAGTACAGGAGGTGAATGCGAAAAGGGAGTCCCTGCAACAGAATGTTGCAGTGCAGGGTGTTCCCTGTTCACGAGTCCAGTCATTCCATTCCAGCCCCAGCTCCAGTTTTCCACTATTTCCCTCCAACTGTTAGTTAGCCGTCCATGCTCTGAGCATGCCCAGTCCCAGCAGCGAGTGTGGTGGGGCAGAGTCATGGAGTCACTTCCAGACTCCAGTGTTATTGTTATTTTACATGGAAAAGGCTGGGGCAAAGCAGCAGCAAGGGTGAGCTGGTGCAATTGCACCAGCAGATCCACTGTCTCCCATATGGTACTCCTGCTGAGGCACCCATATGGTCCCAACCACATCCCTGCCTCACCCCTCTAAGAAGCAGCGAGGCATTTCTGCTTCCTGATGGAGTGACTTGCCCTCTCCTCCTGCCATGCTCTGTTAAGAGGATTCTCCCAAAGCTGCCCCCCCCACCAATTTTGGAGGCATGGGGGGCACAGGGGAGGAGAGGGAGGAAGCCCCACTGCACTAGCAGGAGTCCTTCCATGGGCTTCACCCAGCAGAGCTTCTTGGTTGAATCCTTACCATCATCTTTCAACAGGACTTGGACCAGACTGCCCTTCAAACAGAAAACTCCTTCAGACAGAGGGCTGTCTTCTGACAACCTTCCACATAGTGAACTAAAGGTAAAGGTAAAGGGGACCCCTGACCATTAGGTCCAGTCGTGACCGACTCTGGGGTTGCGGCGCTCATCTCGCTTTATTGGCCGAGGGAGCCGGCGTACAGCTTCCAGGTCATGTGGCCAGCATGACTAAGTCGCTTCTGGCGAACCAGAGCAGTGTACGGAAACGCAGTTTACCTTTCCGCCGCAGCAGTACCTATTTATCTACTTGCACTTTTATGTGCTTTCGAACTGCTAGGTGGGCAGGAGCAGGGACCGAGCAACGGGCACTCACTCCGTCACGGGGATTCGAACCGCCAACCTTCTGATCAGCAAGCCCTAGGCTCTCTGGTTTAACCCACAGTGCCACCCGCATCCCAACATAGTGAACTGGTCGCCATCAAAAAGGACACATGTCCTTTTGGGCGGTCTGCAGTAGCTACCTAAAATCAAGAGGCACCAGAGATCTGGGGGCACACACACACACACACACACACACACATGCATAAAAGCATTGTCTATCTCCCCAAACAACCAGCACCATCCAAAACTACTTGGGATTCGGGTTAAGGCAGGTGACATCCTTTATGAAACAGGAATATTGTATGTAAAAATAGCCATTAGAAAACGTTGTTGTTGTTGTTGTTGTCCATCTGTCTCAGGAGACAATGTGTGCCTCCAGGCGTGAACTCAGACCACTGTGCTAGCAGTACCAAAGTGACCTTTGTGGGGTGCAAGCCTGAGCAGTGTGTGTGGAGATCCTGGGACAACAAGACCTCCCTTTCATATTTGCTGAGGTGGTCCAAAGGAAAGCAGAGCAATACATTTGGCACCAGCTTGGTTGCAGGAATTGCTGGAAGGAGGCTTACAAGACACCATCCAACTATCTTAGGGACTCCACTCTGGATTTATGTAGGGTTTACACTGTAGCCTTTTCTTCTCCCAGAGATGTCCCACAAGGCAGCAGAGGTTTGGGATCAGAGTTTTCCTTCTCCTAGATGGGCTACCCTCCCAGGTTGATGAGCCTCACCTGCCCCTCACTTCCATCTACAGCACATGCAGAGACCTCCTTCTTGACTGCTGGACCCATTATTGGTCTTGTCTGTTCAATCTGTCAAAGCCTGTCTTCAGATGTAGGGGAAAGTCCCTCACTCACCAAGGCTTTGAGACTCATCAGCTACCCTACTGGTTTAGTTGGCCAGTCAAAGCCATTCCCGGGGTGTGGCCGCTGGTCACATGCTGACATCTAGGAGCCACAAGTGAGAGCTGAGTGGGACCAAAGGTGGACAAGCTATCCCAGAAGGAGCCCGATGTGTCCCCAACCAGAGGGACTACTCTCTCCCCTAATACTCCACACACCCTGTAAAAAAAAGAGCAGGTGGGCACCCACACCCACACAGGTGGGAACCATTTTGCACATGTTCAATTGGCGCATGACTGCCCACGTGTGCGCCATTTTTGGCCCTAGAAGGGGGCAGAATGGGGTGGTGTGGGCTTATGCACACTCCACTGACACGGGTGATGACCCAGAATGCAACCCCTGCACAAACGGGGAGTTGTATGTACTGCAAACAAACTTTCTCCAGTCACACCCTTCTCGTTGCCAGCTGCCTTAAAATGCTTGCATAGATAGAGAAACCTGCCTCGCTGCGGGAAGATCTTCAGGCTTTAAGGAAATTCAAGAGGGAGAGAACTGTGGAACAGCCACCAGTAAAGAAAACATGTCTTGCTAAAAACGATGAAGTGCTCTTTTCAGTGTCAATGGTTCAGTTCTCTATTTTTCAGTCCTGGATCCTAAAAGCTGCATACATGCCTGATGTGAAGTTTGATTTGGCTTTATCTTCATGTGCATCTTTCAACCTCACCCAGATTTCCAAGAATTGTTTTTGAGCCTTTATTTTAGAGGGTTGAGATTTCAATCACTAGGTCAGTGCTGATTTAAGCTTACCCAATCAAGGCTTGATGGATTCCTTTCACTCATATTGTATTGCATGCCCCCATACAGTGAATGGATGGTGAGGGGACCAGCCTACATCTGCATCCAGATGTGGTATTATTATTAATAATAGTGCTTTCATTCATTACACACACACACACACACACACACAGGGCAGGTTACAGCAACTTAAAATACAATGTTAAAAACAATGAAAAGCAACTTACAATTGCAATTGGTCTTTAAAATATGCAACTCGGGTGTCAAAGGCCTGGGTAAAGAGAATTCAGCATTCACTGAAAAATGTATAATAAAGATGCTAGACGCACATCTGTGGGGGGTGGGATTCCACAACTTAGTGGCTGTCACAGAGAATTCCCTCTAGTCCAGAGGTCGGCAACCTCCGGCCCACGAAGGCCGTTTTTCCAGCCCACGAGCCGCCCACCTGCCAAGCTGCGCAGGAAATCGCTTCTGCACATGTCTGGACGCCAAAAATTGCTTCTGCACATGCGCAATTATCGGCGTCTGGGCATGCGCAGAAGCGATTTCCGGCGCCACGGACATGCGCAGACACAATTTTCGGCATCGCGCTGCGCATGTCCGGCCCACGGAAGCTCTCCGTGGGCTTGATCCAGCCCATGGCCGGATAACCTTTCTGACGCCTGCTCTATTCTATTGGGTCACACACACACCCCAACTTTCTGTGAGCAGCAGAACTACCAGGAAGGCCCCCTCTGCTCACCTTAACTCCCAAGAGGGCCTGTAGGGGAGAAGCTGATCTTTCAGATATTTGGGGCCTAAATCTCTAACATGAATACCAACCACAAGAACTACTGAGCAGCTGACAGCGACGACAGCAACTCCTGCAAGGATGTGGCCTTGAAGTCAAAAAGACAGCAGTTGCCACCTCTGCTGTTATGTCTGTGAACTTCAAACTGGGAACAAACTGGGAATGGATGCATCTGTTTTAAAACAGGGATAATATGAGATCTGAATGGAACCCAGGCCAGTAATCTGGCTGCTGCCTTTTGGACCAATGGACGTTTCCAGGTCTCCTTCAAGGCTGCCCCCGTGTAGAGTGCATTGCAATAATCCAATCAGGAAGGTAGCAGAGCATGGAATACTATGGCCAAGTCATTTCTGGCCCAAAGGGGTCGTGGCTGGCAAACCAGCCAGAGCTGGAAAAGGGCATTCCTAGCCACCAAGAGCACTTGAGCCTTGCATCCATAGGCTGTGGGCCAGCTCAGGCCAGAACAGCCCATCTCCCCATCTCCTATACTTGAGAACTCAGGACATGTTAACACCTCTTGTCTTTTCAGGATTCCAGGCCATCGCCGCTTCCAAGAAACTGATTTGCTGTAATATCTCCACCACCTCTTCCAATTCAGATGGAACAGAGAGATAGAGCTGGGTGTCGCCACTTCATGTTGCTTGATGACAGCTTCCAGCAGCTTCAAAAAGATGTTAAAGAGCATGGGAAATGAGATGGAACCCTGTAGAGCACTGCAGGCAGGGCCCATTACTTACATCATAGGAGCCTACACAACACAAAACACTGTTGCTATACGTTGGTTTTATTTTATTTGTTTTTTTATCTTATATTTTGGAAATGTACATCTAGGGGTTTTTTTCTTTAAAAAAATTTTGGGGGGCCCCAAGAGAATGGGGCTCTAAGGTATAGCTTGTTTAGCTTATATGTAAATCCAGCACCGCCTCCAACTGCCCCAGCTGCAACGAAACATGTCTCTTCCGTATCCAGTCTCTACAGCCACAGCAGGCGCTGTAACTCTCCAACAGTTGGACTTTGCCCTCAAAGGCACAATTCTCCATTGTCTCCTGCGACAGACGGGTGCCAACCAACACCTCAGTAAACTAGTGTGTTTCCACTGGGGACAATACAACTATATCACACTGACTAACAGGTCACAGGTGTGTATCACTAACAACGTATTTATTAACACAAACAGGTTAACACATAGCTACCAGATCATTTGGACTGAAGAACTTTCAGAGAAAAAGGAAAGCTTGCTCCATAGGTACCTGGAGCGATGAGATTGCATGCCACAGCCCAGGTTACAGATTAATGCCTTTAGATGCCTGTCACTACCGTGATGTCTGAAGCACGTACTCTGTCGTAATCTCATTCATGGGTGAAAGTTGCATATGTTATTGGAAACAGTCTAGGAAGAGCCACAAGGTGGCAGTAAATGTCCTGTAAAGGGAAATGCATGAATCATACCTAGGAAATGTCAGGGCGGGGTTTTCTACCTTGGCCAGGTGCACTGAACATACTCTCAAGTTCAAAATTAAAGGGGTAGGGACCGAAATACATTCCTAATGCCATTTGGACAAACTGTTATCTCACCCAAGCAAAGGCTACTTGTGTAAATAAGGGTCCACATGCTAACTAGGGGGTGAGGATTATTGGTTTTGTTTTTTACTATGTTATGTATTTTTGTGTTTTCATATTGTAAACTGTCCTGTGATCGAAGGGAGGTATAGAAATTTAATAAATAAATAGTAATGATTTTAACCATCCTGTACCCCTGCTCATGTCTGGCACAGCACTCCAATAGGAATTAACCATCTCAGAATTTTGTCAGGGATTTTGTTTGGATCACGTGACATCTTCAGCAATCCAAGCAGATCTATATGGCTAAACTTTTTTCTGCTCTTTCTTTCTTTCTTTCTTTCTTTCTTTCTCACCCCTTCCATGCTCTCTTTCCTCCTTTCTGACCTTGCAATTTATCCCCAGCTGCACACATGCCATCCATTTAAAGTACATGTTAAAGAATTCTGGGAACTTGTTCAGGGTGCTGAGAATAGCAGCTCAGTTCCGGAATTGAGGATTAAAATGGGCGAGATGGTAGAAATGGCCAAATTAACAGCAAATATTAGAGGCCGTTCCAACCAAGAAATAATAAAGCAATGGGAAAGAATGAAAGAATATATGGCTGACTCTTGTTCTGGAATTGACATTCTGATAAACTTAGAATAAAACGTGCAGGGGAAATAAGAAAGAATATATTATATGGGATAAGGATAATAGATGTAATAACACGACTTAAAGTGTATAGTAGACTATGGAATATCTAAAATCGCACATGAGTGAGGGGGAGTGGGGGGAGGCGGGATAAAGGTTTTTTAAAATAATAATAATATGAATGACTTGTATATTTGTTTTGTTTGTGTGTGTGTGTTTGTGAGATTTTGAATTTGAAATAATAAAGATTATTTTTAAAATTAAAAAAAAGAGAGAGAGAGAATAGCAGCTCAGTTCCCTTGCTTCTTGGGAAGGGCAAGAGCAGGGGAAAGGCATCTCAAACATATGGTGTTCATACAGACTCACACTCCTATAATACTTCTATACTAGAGCCAGCTCTGATTTTATTACACAAGTCCTAGTTTGTTTGTTTTTTAAGTGTTGGGGATCCATTTTCGGGGATACCTTAAAAGAAATATTTTAATGAGAGAACACTCAGATTTTGAAACCTTCAGATTTTGGCTGTCTCTCCAGAGTCTCTGGAAGTTAAATATCTGAATTAGGGATGGATGCCTTGGGTCTCCTGCACACTCATAATACACTTGCCTGTTTTCCTCTTCCCTTTTCCTGTGTGTATCTTTCTTTCTTTCTTTCTTTCTTTCTTTCTTTCTTTCTTAGATTGTAAGTCTGCAGGTAGGGATGGTCATGTTTTGATTGCATGTAAGCTGCTCTGGGAGCCTTTTTGGCTGAGGAGCAAAGAATCATAGAATTGTTGCAATCGGAATGGACCCTGAGGGTCAGCCAGTCCAAGTGAATAAGCAGCTGTCCCACCTGAGGCTCGAACCTGCAACCTTGGTGTTATCAGCACCACACTCTAAGCAATTGAGCTATCCAGGCTGACACAAATGCTCTAAGCAAAGGAGATAAACGGCACTGCCGTCCCTGAAAGATAAATGAATCCCTAGGTGGCCAGTAGCCTCTCCACCCAAGATGGAGAGAGGGTGCTGGATCCAACGGCAAAGAAGCCCATGATTTGAAAGGAGAACACTTTGTGAGGTAGAAACCCCTTGGAAACCTCAGTCTCCTGTCTCTGTGATATCAGATGACACGGTCTGAACTTTGCACAGATCATGCGTCCAAGTCTGGCCTTGTGAGGGAGTTAAGGGACACAAACAGATAAGGCCGTATCTTTCGTTAGACGGACTTCTGTGTGTGTTAGGACACAGAGACTGCAGGCTTTCGAGCTGCAGAGAGCTCATCGATTAGCCATGTCAAATGCCATACAGCATGCCACAACAACCGTCTCTTAAAAAAAACATATCTGAAACTGTTTTTTTAAGTGTGTGTGTGTGTGTTTACACCACAACCAAGAGGTAAGTGCTGTTATTAACTGGAAAATGATGTTCTGCCTCAACCTGTCCAATCACTTTTGGTGACAAAATAACAAAAGATCACAGGATCTTGATCATTATGAGTGAGAGGGCATCTGCTGCAGATCCCTATCAGTGAGGGCTTAGGATGGGCATATCCATCCATTTTAGTTTTTTGCAGTTTCCAAACTTTTCCAGACTACACATTTCCACATCAGTGTACACACACACACACACACACACACACACACACACACACACACACAATAATTCACTGGCAAAGTTAGTGCAAATTTCTCCTAATAAACACATGTTAATGCAATTTTTAATGCCCAATATACATACATACTGGATGTTTGTGTGTTATTTTCACCATTGGATGCATCTCTATGCATGTTTTAGCCCAATATATGCGGTTTTGTACATATTACTCAGCTGAAGAACCATTGCACATTGCACAGCTGAAGAACCATTGCACATTGCACAATTCAGAGTGCGGATTTCGAAGGCCGTCTGGATTTCGGTTTAGAATGATTGACTTGTAGAATTGTAGAGTTGGAAAGGACCCTGAGAATCATCTAATCCACCCCTTTCAATGCAGGAATATGCAACCTTGACATTATCAGCACCATGCTCTAACCATGGTTTGTTTGTCCACTTGTTTGTTTTTGGAAAGTGTGAATTAAGCAGGATCACCTGTAAATGCAAGATAAATGGATTTTCTCCCCCATCCCCACCCACACCATCAAGTGTTTGGGGCTAAGTTGAAGTTGCCCTGAGCAAGGTACACAGGATGCAGCAGGTGCCAAAGGGAGCAGCCAGGAAAACAATTCGTAAAATTAATTGCTTATTACATTATTATCCAGCCTTCCATCCAAAGAGCTCAGGGCCATGTATACAGCCTCTCCAACCCCATTTAACCTTCACAACCAACCTTGCAAGGTAGGTTGAGCTAAGAGGTGGTGACTGGCCCCAGTTCACCCAGTGAGTGCCATGGCAGGGTGGGGATTCAAACTCTGCTCTCTCCTGGCCCATAGCTCATCACGCTAACCAAGTACAGTGGTACCTTGGGTTAAGTACGCTTCAGGTTAAGTACGCTTCAGGTTAAGAACTCCGCTAAGAACAGAAATCGTGCTCTGGCGGCGCAGCGGCAGCAGGAGGTCCCATTAGCTAAAGTGGTGCTTCAGGTTAAGTACGCTTCAGGTTAAGAACGGACCTCCGGAACGAATTAAGTACAAAATGGTCAAAGGCCTGGAAAAGATGCCTTGTGAGGAACGGCTTAGGGAGCTGGGTATGTTTAGCCTGGAGAAGAGAAGGTTAAGGGGTGATATGATAGCCATGTTCAAATATATAAAAGGATGTCATATAGAGGAGGGAGAAAGGTTGTTTTCTGCTGCTCCAGAGAAGCGGACACGGAGCAATGGATTCAAACTACAAGAAAGAAGATTCCACCTAAACATTAGGAAGAACTTCCTGACAGTAAGAGCTGTTCAACAGTGGAATTTGCTGCCAAGGAGTGTGGTGGAGTCTCCTTCTTTGGAGGTCTTTAAGCAGAGGCTTGACAGCCACCTGTCAGGAATGCTTTGATGGTGTTTCCTGCTTGGCAGGGGGTTGGACTGGATGGCCCTTGTGGTCTCTTCCAACTCTATGATTCTATGATTTTATGATTCTACTTAACCCGAGGTACCACTGTACACCACACTGTCTCTCTTCAAGATGAAGCCATTGACAAAATCTACCCTACCCACTTCCTCCCCACCACCAACTTACTTTATTATTTTACGGCCAGAGGCCCATAATAATCCCCACCACCAAATATTGTGTGTGTGTGTGTGTGTGTGTGTGTGTGTGTGTGTGTGTGTGTTGATTAGGTGAAAAGGCGATGCAACTCCTTGCGTTCATGCTGACCTCCTGGAAAAGCAAAAATACGACCTGCTCCTGTTAGGCAAAGATCAGAAGACGACCCGGGTGGTCGCCAGATTCTGTGTTCAGATCTGCAGGCATATACCTTCCCCTGATCCAAACTAGTTTGTTAGAAAATCCCTAAACCCGGTTCCGCGAGCGACCCAGGGTCAGTTCTCTGCAGTAGCTTATCTTAAAGTTTTTAAGTATCTATATGCTTATTGCATTTATAAACATTAATTTTACTGTTGTGCAATGTTTTATATGTATGTTTTGTCCTCCGGGATTGTTCCCCCCAAATGTGTTTTTTATAAGCTGGTCTCCGATCGTAATAAATTATTGATTCATGCCCAGATATACAGACTCTGCCCTCTCCACGAGTTGCACTGGTGGATAGGCTAATGAGGAGCCAATGAGGCAACTCTCTTTCTGACATATGCAACTGATGATATCAGCTGCTGGAGGGCTCACCTCTCTGGACCCCAGAGCATTTTTGCCATTTGGCCTGAAGTTCCCTCACTTCTAATGTCACCACACCAACCAGTTTCATCATCAGCCGATGGCTCTGTTGCTGCTTGCAAGCCTAGGTAGAGCAAAAGGACATTCTCCTCCTACCAGCACATACCCAACCTCTCGCTAGTAGCATGTCCTCCTACCACCCACAATCCTCCCTTCCTCTGAAATTCATTGTTTGGCTTTCAAGGCCCTGAGAAGAATTTAGCTTGGCTTCTTCTTTCACGGTGACCTCAGGATAAAGTCACTACAGTAAAAACAACAACACAAAAACACACAAAAGTGACTAGTAACAATTGCCGCAGTCTTCAGACCATCTCACCTGCGCTGCTCTTCCGTCTATTACAGGCATCCCCAACCTTCGGCCCTCCAGATGTTTTGGACTGCAATTCCCATCATCCCTGACCACTGGTCCTGTTAGCTAGGGATCATGGGAGTTGTAGGCCAAAACATCTGGAGGGCCACAGGTCGGGGATGCCTGGTCTATTGCATGTTGCAGGACATGTACAATAAAACAGGGTTTCCCAAACTTGGGTCTCAGCCTGTTGGCAGGATGAGCAGGGCCCTCCCTGCTGGTCTCGGGGCCCAAGTTATCCTATAGAGCAGGGGTCAGCAAACATTTTCAGCAGGGGGCCGGTCCACTGTCCCTCAGACCTTGTTGGGGGCCGGACTATATTGGGGAGGGGGAATGAATGAATTCCTATGCCCCACAAATAACCCAGAGATGTATTTTAAATAAAAACACACATTCTACTCATGTAAAAACACCAGGCAGGCCCCACAAATAACCCAGAGATGCATTTGAAATAAAAGGACACATTCTACTCATGTAAAAACACACTGATTCCCGGACCGTCCACGGGCCGGATTGAGAAGTTGATTGGGCTGCATCCGGCCCCCGGGCCTTATTTTGCCTACCCATGTTATAGAGACAGAAGGACTCCATCACAACAAAATGGAAAGAGATGGACGTCGGAGAAAGGGAAGCACAAAGCACCTCCATCAATAAAATTTCATAGTCCGTGGGTGGAATGGAGCCAACATCTGGACACAATGGATGCATAGGTGGGATGCAAAAGTCGCACTGGGTGTAAATCTCTCTGTTCCCCAAAGCAAGCTGGAGCATGCCCGTACACAACAGGTAGACCCTTAATCCATATTCCATAGCTAAAAATATGCTGGGGTGGCACTTACCTGTATGTTAGAATAAAATATTTTGTATCTGCAAAATCAGGTGTTGAGAAAAGACACACACACACAATCCCTGCTCATCCTCTAATTTTTCTTCAACTATTTCCAGCACACTATTGACAGCACAAGTTGCACCAGGAAATATCCCCCCCCCACCCAATGTGACATTATCTCAGGTTACCTAGAATTAAAACGGCGCAGGAGAGCAAAAGCCTTTAACGTGAGCTGTTACAGCGGTTACATGGACTGCAGTGACACCTACTGGCAAGGTATTGTTTCACAGCTCTGCTGCTTACCCTAAATACCAAACTGTCAGCTACAGTTAGACAAGGATACATCCTGCGCAATCCATTTCCAGAAAAAAATAAAAATAAAAATCAGAGGTACCATTTAGGGAGGGCAGAGGGAACAGTCACCCTTCCTTGTTGTGTAGACCACATGCGTTACTTCTAAGAGTTACCCATATTTTTAAACCCCTAACAGCAGCATTTTTTAAATGAAGTAATGAACACTACTTAGGAAAAAAACAAAAAAGAGACAAGTGGTTGCTTAGAGACTTATATAGTGACTAGTAGACTTTAAGCCCGTTAAATTAACGGGTGCTAGAACATCATGGAAAGCGGGGACGGCGAGAACTTGCTGAAGTGCTCGATGTACTTGGGCACCCCGGCCAGCACCGAATGGCCCTTCAGCAGGCAGCGCAGGAGGCGCATCGCAGCGGCGGCGGCACTGGCACCAGCCAGGCCCCGGCAGGCCAACTCAGCCGCCACTGGTAACGGCCGCTGCCGCTTAGAAGTAAGTCCACGCGAGCGCGCACCCGCCGCTTCAACAGCCCGGCCGCCCGAAGTCTCTGCGCTCCAATCCCTGTGCCCGTGGGGCACATGCGCAGTTTCGCCCGGCCGCCCGAAGTCCCTGCACTCCAATCCCTGTGTCCGTGGGGCACATGCGCAGTAGGACACAGGGACGGACACAGGGACTGGACGCAGAGACACTTGCACTTTATTACTGTAGATGTGTAGCAAGAATCTTGAGTTTTGCAGTAATATTTATCTCTCCTCCAGGGCTGGGAAAATCATTATCTGTTCCTAGCCCAACAGGTCAACTGGTTAAGGACCAAACTACGGATGACTCTCACCCCACCCCTGTATAGCCTTAATAAAATAGATATTCTATTGGTTCCACTGGGTTCTTTTTTCCTAAAGCTAATAGCAACGTTGCAAATTGGAGGGTGGGTGTGATTTTCATGAGAATTGGGGTTGACGCGGGAGGGGTTAAACTTCCTATTTCCATGTACAGGAGCCTTATGAGTATCAGAGGAGATCCTTATGTGTATTTTTTATTAAAAACTCTAACTTTTGGCTGAAAGCTGCGCAGATCCCAGAAGAACAAAGCTGGCAGGGACCCAGGGAAAAAAAGAGAGGCATTTTTGTTTACAAAGGCTTCCCCTGAACTGTGACCCCGTCATTTTACAGAATACTATTTGCACAGCTGTAGTAACTGTTTTATTGCTTTTTAGAATGGCATCTTTTGTATTTCTTGTCTCATTCGGTCTTGTTGCACACAGCTTCGATTGTGTTGGCTATGAAGCGGTTCCCATATCTGCTTGATAAAAGAAATAATACGAAGAAGAAATCAATGTAATTGAAAGATATGGCAGTACAATGGACTGCCGCAATGGTACATAAGAAAATATGCAGTCTCGTAGTGTAACATTTAGTGAAACAGATTCGCATGGTAGCCAAAAAACCAAATAAACTGAAAATGTTAAATTCCCTGTGAAGCTGAACCTATGCAGAATGTGTTGCAGCATTGCTGCAGATGAGATCTCTGGACTGTATCTCACTTCATTGCTTCATTAAAATCAACTTAGATACCGGTAGTTCTCACGGTTGGCAGCTGAAAATAGCCTTCTAGCCTCATATGTGTCTCTTTAAAAAAAGAGAGAATGATCTGATGTAAATAATCCAAAGTAATGTAACCAGCTTTCTCCAAATGGGGGGTTATTGTTCCCTAGATTGCTTCAATACTAGAATCAATTCCCCAAAATAGGTAAAGGTAAAGGGACCCTTGACCATTAGGTCCAGTCGTGTCCGACTCTGGAGTTGCAGTGCTCATCTCGCTTTATTGGCCAAGGGAGCCGGCGTACAGCTTCCAGGTCATGTGGCCAGCATGACTAAGCCGCTTCTGGCGAACCAGAGCAGCGCACGGAAACGCCGTTTACCTTCCCGCTGCAGCGGTCCCTATTTATCTACTTGCACTTTGACGTGCTTTCGAACTGCTAGGATTGGCAGGAGCAGGGACCGAGCAACTGGAGCTCACCCCGTCGCAGGGATTCGAACCGCCGACCTTCTGATCAGCAAGCCCTAGGCCAGTGGTGGCTAACCTTGACACTCCAGATGTTTTGGAACTACAACTCCCATCATCCCTGACCACTGGTCCTGTTAGCTAGGGATGATGGGATTTGTAGTTCCAAAACATCTGGAGTGTCAAGGTTAGCCACCACTGCCCTAGGCTCTGTGGTTCAACCCACAGCGCCACCTGGGTCCCAAAATTAGGAAGTGGCAAACAGCTGTTGCCATTGATTACTCCTTATATTGTTTGTACATCCCATTGGCTTTGTCTGTGGGTTTTGTGCAATTTAGGGACCCCCCCCTCTTTGTTTGTGTACAATAGTTTGAAGGTCAGTGGAAGCAATGCGGGAAAGGAGGGCTGGAAGCACGAATGATCCAAAACGAAGCAATACCAGTGTGGTGTAGTGGTTAAGAGCGGTAGACTTGTAATCTGGTGAACCGGGTTCGCGTCTCCGCTCCTCCACATGCAGCTGCTGGGTGACCTTGGGCTAGTCACACTTCTTGAAGTCTTTCAGCCCCACTCACCTCACAGAGTGTTTGTTGTGGGGGAGGAAGGGAAAGGAGTCTGTTAGCCGCTTTGAGACTCCTTTGGGTAGTGATAAAGCTGGATATCAAATCCAAACTCTTCTTCTTCTTCTTCTTCTACTTCAATGTGGCAAAAACAAACCCCTGTGTTGCAATGAGAACCAATCACAGAAATGTAGACACAACACGTAGGCTAATAACTGTTAGACCAACAACCAATGAATGATAACAGAATTGAGCTACCCGCATACACATTGTATAATAAAACAGAATATACAAAAAAAAGGTGTATAAAGAAAGGTACGTACCCAATATTTTTCGCAAGAATATGTAAGTAAGATTCATGCTACAGATCAGTGCTCACTAGTAGTGTAGCTGCTGCTACTTGCAACTCAATTGCGTAGGCTATATCAAGTAAGCCACAGGTGTTTCTAATGACGATATGCTTAAAGAGACAGTATAGCAATTACAGCATATGAATACAAAGTAGACCCATAAGAAGCAGTTACACAGGACAAATATATAACAATAATGCGTACAGCAATATTTAAACAAAGCAATTAAAATCAAGTTCAGAATTTACCGTCCCCACCCCCCTCCGGGGAATAGATTTAAACAGAAAAATGAAACGGGTTTCTTGTTGACCTAACCGCGTTTCAAAATCTTGCCTAATACCAAATTTCTTTTGATTTACCCATAATACTGTAAATAGTAAATCTGTGTCCGAATGTCATTGGTTGTATGCTTTGTACTGTACTTTCAGCTGATGAAGTCTATTACGAAACAGTAGTATCATTCTGGAAACACTGTCCTTGAGACTTTTGGGACGTCTTCCATTGAAACTTTTGAAAAACTATTGAGAAAACTTTGCTTTTTAGACTTTTGAGACGTCTTCTGTTGAAACCTTTGAATGACCATTGTGAGACTCACCTTTGATGCCTATTTTGAACACATGGCTTGACGTTCAGCGCCATTAGTCTGTTACATTGTATATATGAACTCTAATATTTTATTTCTACTTTTTGAATGATATCATTATTCTATTAGATATGCTCTACTGCTTCAATGGCTTTCAAAGACTGACATCAAGGGAATGTCTTCAGTTTTGCCCTGTTTTCACCCTGTAACATCCAGTTGCATTTATCCGTTACAAATGTTTCTCCCCTTTAATGCCAAGTTAAATTGCCAGGTTCTGAAAAGTGGTTGAAATAGTACCATAATTTAGGGAAAGCCAGGAAGCAGTTATAGACGATCAAATTTAATATCCATTGGGGGGGGAGCGTAAACATTGAGAGTCATTTTGTGGGATCCCAAAGCTGTGCTTCCAACTCCCAAATGTTCACTAGGTGCTGAAATGATCCATGGACACGAACAACAGGATATAACCACAGAAGCATCAGCTAAACCAAAATTACGTGGCAGGAGCGATGGAATTCCAGATCCTTAACTGTGGGTGCCGACTAAAGCAATTTGCTTACCCTTTCAGTTCGCAGGACTAGACCAGGACTTTTGAATGGCATTTGGCTTGCTTAGTGGCTCATACAAGCCAAATCATCGTGCAAACAGTTGCTAGCTTTATCCTTTCTGCTGCAAAGACCCGCAAAGGGGTTTTGTTAATTTGATTCTGTCTTGGTTTGCTGCTGTCCGTACTTTATATAAGTCCTATGTACAGTATGTTGGGAATTTATGGTTTTGTTGTTTTAAGAACTTACGTCCAGCATCCTGGTCTCATGCTGGCCAACCAGATGCTTATGAGAAGCCTGTAAGCTGGACATGGTCGCAACAGCATCCTGCTCACCTGTGATTCCCAGAAACTGATATTTACAAGTTGGCATCCATTTGTCTTGAGAGACAACGGAGTGCACCTCTGGGGATGAAGTCAAAGCACTGGGGAATCACAGCAGCTGCTGTGGCTGCAGATATCAGTACCTTGTTAACTGCTGTCTCCCATGGTTTTTTTTGCTGCATTAGCAGCTTCGAAGTGATCTCCCTGGGGCTCATGCCTGGGCAGTGTGTTTGCAGGTCCTGGGCTGCTCAGACAAGAAGACCCACCCCCCTCAGCCTTGCTGACGTGGTCCAAAGCAGAGCAGAGCAATACATTTGACACCAGCTTGGTTGCAGGAGTTGCCGGAAGGAGGCATACAAGACCCCATCCAATCGTCTTAGGTACTCCGTTCCGGATTTGTGTATGTAGCCTTTTCTTCTCCTGAAGATGTCTTGCAAGGCAGCAAGTACAGATTTTTCTTTTTATTTATTTATTTTTTAAAATATTTTAAGGATTTTTTGCTCATATCAACACAACAAAACATTTATCTTTTGGGGGGTTCTCAACCCCCGGACTTCCCCCCAACCTCCTCCCCAGTTTCCCATCATTGCCTACTATCTTTTCTGCGTCTTTACTAATTTATTCATCTCCCTTGTTTCAAAATTTACCCTAATTATATCACTGGTGCTATTCTAAGCCTCCTAATGTTTTTAAGGGTTTGCAGTGCTCCTTCAGGTATTCCACAAAAATTATCCATTCTTTTTAAAATCTTTTGTCTTCTTGGTGTCTGATCTTCCCTGTCATTTTCGCCATTTCGGCATAGTCCATCAATTTCGCTATCCATTCTTCTTTCGATGGGATTCTTCCTTCCTTCCGTCCCTGGGCATATAACATCCTTGCTGCTGTTGTCACATACATGAATAGGGCCTTTTTGTCTTTTGGGATTTCTTCTCCTATTATGCCTAATAAAAAGTCTCTGGTTTTTTTACTAAAAGTTGTTTTAAACATTTTCTTTAATTCATTATATATCATTTCCCGATATGCTTTTGCTGATTTACAGGTCCACCACATATGGAAAAATGTACCCTCATTATCTTTGCATTTCCAACACACATTCGACATTTTTTTGTACATTTTTGCAAGTTTTACTGGAGTTAAATACCATCTATACATCATTTTCATGTACTTTTCCTTTAACCTTCCATAGCTTTCCCCATGCCTCAGATTTTTCCTCAAGGTTTACTCCAGAACCCTTTTTCATGAATTGGTACAGCTGCCAGGCAGTGGAGGTTTAGATCAGAGACATTTTCCAAGGGGAGTAGTTTGTCTTCATTGGTTTGTTCTGCATTGCACTCCTTGTTTGCCTGACTCTTACTCCATCCATAACCATGTCTCGTGACTGGGGTCCATTTCACACTTGCCTCCTGTCCAGGAGCGAACTCTTGTTGGGCAACTTGTTGAAGACCCCTCCTCTCCCTTCTTAAGGTTTATTACCAGATTTGAGCCATATAGGCCTTCAAAGAGAGGACACCCCTTATAAAAACAAACAAACAGGGGCCTCTTTCAGAATACTGTCCTCCAGCAAATGTTGACGACTGATGACAGCTATTGAATAATTTGGATTGAAGTGATGGTGATCTGAGTAAACGGCTGCCTTCTGATTTTTCGAATGAAATGTTGTGTTAATTTTTTCCTCCACCCCCTCCCCAACTTTGCCAGCCATGCTTGCATTGGTTTCCAGGAATTTGGTGGAACCAGGCAAAACAGGATGATGATGAGCGCCTCTTTCCAACCAATGAACGTAGAATGACTGCATTTTTGCAGAGTTCCGTTGATGGTTGTTTGTAGATTCATTGTTTGCTTTCTGTGTGCAGAGATGTGTGTGTGTGTGTGTGTGTGTGTGTGTGTGTGTGTGTGTGTGTGTTGTGTGAGTTTATTTTAGAGTTCTGCCCACTTCCTGGCATTTGTCTGTTTATCTTTCTTTAGTTCGGGAAGAGCAAGGACAACAGAAAATTTGGACAAGGGAGGAACTAGAATTTTTCTACAGCGCTCATGCGATGAGCGAGTTTCTAATGTGAATATATACAAGTCTGTTTATAGTAATGGTTTGGAATAAGTTAATTTAGCAAGGTATTTTTTAAAAAATAATAATAAAGTATTAAAGTAAACCAATATATCATGTTAAATATTTCTTCTGCTAAACATAATAAAACAAAACAATGATTTTATGCAACTGATGTGCCACAATGAGATATGAAGTCTCAGAAGGCCTGATGAGATGGTCTGTTGTCAGTTCCCCAAACTGGAGAGCAGGAAAATCAAAGCTGGAGCTCAAAGGAGGAGATGGATAGTGGGAAAATCCAATTCAGTTTGCATTTAAACATGAGCCTACTCAAATCGCACTTCAGTAATAGCCATTGGTTCTGGAATTATAAAAGTGGAAGAAAAATTTCTCTAGCCATTTTCTGTATGCCATGCATAATTTTATACACTTCTGTCATGTTGCCTCTTAATTGACTTTTCTCTAAACTAAAAAAAGGCCCAAGTGCTGCAATCTTTCCTCATATAGGAGATCCTCCAACTTGGACTGCTCTCCTGAAACGGGATCCACAGTGGTGCTGGAGGTCTCCGTGAAGTCCTAGTCCACTTCCTTGGATGAAGCCCACCCCTGGGCTCCATCTGCCTGATACATATAAAGCAGTATCAGGCACACCAAAATCCTAGGGGCAGAGGAGCCTTCGGCCCCTCAAAATCTGCTGGCCCTCTCCATGTTGAGGGGGCAGAAGTGGCTGAGCATGGAGTGGTTTGGTGGCTGGCTCCTCCTGAGTGCGAGAGGGGAAGCCATGCCACACTGGGCTCTGCGCCCGGCCTCCTCTTGACAATGTGATGTCACACACATGTCATACGTCAGGTGCATGACATCGCATGTGTGTGGCGTGTGATGGCCACATGATGTCACACACATGCAACATGTGCCTCACACTGGACGTCACACTCATGTGACATGCACCGCCTGCACTGCCCCCAATCCTGGGCTCAAGGCAGAGCCTCATACCACTTTAAACTGTCATTGCTTCCCCCAAAGAATCCTGGGAACTGTCGTTTGTAAAGGGTGCTGAGTTGCTAGGAGACATTCTAGTCCCCTCACAGAGCTACAATTCCCAGAATCCCCTGGGAAGACAGATTGATGGTTAAACCACACTGAGGTTCCAACTCCCATTGGCCCCAGCCAGCATGACCAGCAACACCTGAAAGACTACTGGCTTCTCATCCAGTGAGAAAGAAACCCACCACTACCCGAACATCCTGTTTTACTTGAAGGTCAAACCATTTTTTATCCTGCACAGCCCTTCAGGAAAAGTCAGAAGCCCGAGGCAGTATAAGATCCTCAACTACGTTTATTCAACATTTGCCCAGTGACAACAGCTCACTCTTGGAAGAAACAAGAACAGAACACGCACAACGCACACACTAAAAAAAACCCAGCAAGAACTGACAGTTAACAGTTGACAGTGCCTGCGCTTACTTCCCATTGGGATGTTGGTCTACCAACGCTTATACGATTGGTTAGAATGTGGCTGGCAGCATAAAATGAGTTAAACCCAATACATAACAACCAGCAACACCTGAAAGACTCCTGGCTTCTCATCCAGTGAGAAAGAAACCCACCACTACCCAAACATCCTGTTTTACTGGAAGGTGAAACCATTTTTTATCCTGCACAGCCCTTCGAACAGAGGACTGTCTGGGGTAACTGACTCTTCCAGAAACATGATGGGGTGAGGGGAGCTCCTACATTTTCTGCAATATAAGCGTGCAGCATGCTAATTCTTCCCATTTTAATTCATATGAAGTGCACCTCAGCTATGAGAAGTTTGGGAAATGCTAAGATGGTCCTTGCTTATTGTAATACATTGGCTACAAAAGCCTTTCTTGGAAATTATAGTGTTGCTGAATGAATGACTGAATCATGTTGGCTCCTGATACAAAACATTCTGAAAACTTAAATTACCATCAACAGCAAGAAAGGAAATAAGGAACATACTTGCGGCTCTCAATACCCAAAAGGCATTCCAACAGCTGCCAGAAAGTATCAGCCTTGTTTAATACAAGACCATCTTCCTGTTAAATAAAACAGAGATGTTAATGTGGAATAATGGAGCAATTATGTAGAATCTGATAGCAAGAGGCGAGCTGAATGGGAATGACAACTAACCTCCCCATTTGTAAATGGAGAACCAGTCTGCTGGAACTGCTGCTTGTTAGCCAAACACAATTACAGAGTTGTATTGACAACACCAGAGTGCAGGGACATTGTGGATCTGGTTTACAGATAGATCTTACAAGAACTGAGCAGGAAAATGATGTCACTATAGCTCATCTTCAAATCCGGAATACACTGATCACAGGTGAAATGCTTTGGCTTAGCTGAAAAATGAACCTCAGAGCCCCATTCCAAAGGTTTCAAAATTGGTAGATCTGTGGGGTCCTTCTATTCTACAGTTTGCAAATGTGTGTTGCGCACCATAGTCTATATAATAATTACAAATGTGAGTTTTTAATGACTGCTTCATAATTTGCACATGTTGTTTTTTTAAAAAAAACAGCTAAGCCTTAAAAATTTATAATGACATTTTTGCAGGAAATTAATACTCATAATCCCTACTTAAGTTTATAACTATACGCTGAAATAAGACATAAGCAGAATAATCCTGTATTCATATCACAGCAGGAGTAGAGGTAGCTCTACTTGGCCCTGGCACATCTGTACCAACTAAGAGGAGCATTACATACTGGACCAATAGGCTGAGTCAACCAACTCTTTTGTCCCTCCTCCTCTCTTCCCTGCAACCCATGTGACACCCTTTATGTTGCTTGATAGGTCAAGCTGGCCAAGTAAAATCCTAGCAGGACCCAATGCCATTTCCAGTCATCAGGGGTTGACCTTGGTAATATGCCTGTGCGAGACTAACATTTGATGCCCTCCCTACAGTCCTTATGGTGCCAACTTAAGCCAGACTTTGGGAAGGAGCATGATTAATATTAAAATGTATCTGGGGGGGGGGGTTATTGGTTTGTTTTCCTTTTGTTTTTATTTTATTACGTGTTTTGATTTTGTATTTTTGTGTTGTGAACCGCTCTGCAATATTCAGATGAAGGGTGATATACAAATTTAATAAAGAATAATAATGACAATCCCAATCTTCCACTCCCCAGCAACACAGAAACAGTAGATCATTGATCAGCATCCAGGAGAGAGTGGATCTTGAACAGGAAAGATACAGTTTTGTTTTATTTGTGTGTGTGCGCGCGCGTGTGCATGCGCACACACGCACGCTTTACTGTAACGTATTATAGATAACCAGTGCTTTTTTTCTTTAAAAAAGTTTAGGGGTACTCTCATTTTCCTACTCATTGAAATACTGCTCCTCAATAAGGCCAAACTTAGATTCACAAAATGTTTAGGGGTATAGCGTCCCCGTGTCCCCCCAGAAAAAAGCACTGTAGATAACTATGTGTTTGTTTAATTGTTCACCGCCTTACGAGTAAATTCGTAAAAGGCAAGGAATACATTTATAAAATAAAAACAAAGTAAACTCTAATCTAATATAAAAAGGGTCATGTATGGGGTTGCTCATCAGCGCTCCAGTAAAGCTCTTGAGAGTGGCTTGACAGACAGCAGAATAGCAGGTGCAGGGTTGTTTATGACACACGCTCCATGCTACAGACACCTTCACCTGTTGCACAACTGTCTGTCATGGAACTTGCACCTGGAGCAAGTAGCTTAACAGCCCCGCCCCCAGAGGAGCAGCTGCTCTTAGCAGCATCACGGTTACTGCTTATGGGGCAAGACCTACTCATGGTTTGCATGTAACAGGATGTAGGGTGGATGCCATACTAGTGGGAAAGCAACCCGTGGAGAGCAAAGGGAGCCATTGGCCTGGTTCACACATAACACTAAGCCATAGTTAATGTTAACCATAGTTAATAAACCATAGTTGAAGCTGTGGTGCCTGGCAGATGACCACCTAAACCTTATGCCACAGAGCAGCCAAGCCTAGAGAGCTGTTGGAATTCTTTTGCTACTCTTCACTCGTGACTCCGTAGCTTTTGGTCAGAGATGGCTCATTAAAGACGATTAAGAAGAAGGTTTGAGTTTGCACATAATGCTAAGCTATGGTTAATGTTCAAGAAGGTTTCTACACCAAACCTTGGTTAATGAGATAACTTTAACCATAGTTAATAAGCCATAGTCCAGTTGCTCATCTGGGTTCATCCATAAGCCATGGTTTAATAAACCATAGTATAATAAAGCATTGGACCTTGCAATCGTAATCCGAGGCCCTTTTTTGTGTGGCCCCTCCACAAGAGGCCGGGGGGGGGGCAGCAACACAAGAACAGGCATTTTCTGTGGTGGCTCCCCTCTTGTGGATTGCTCTCCTTAGAGAGAGTGCCATTGTTATATATATTTAGGCACCAGGCAAAAAAACCATTATTCTATAACCAGGCCTTTGACCTTGAACTATCTGTGGCCTTTTAGAAGTGGGTGGGATGTTTCTAATGTATTTCTTTCCCCCCTCTTGGATTTAATGTATATCAATGTGGGTAGTCCCGTCTGTCTATTTGCTTGGTTGTAAATTGCTTGGGGTTGCCTGGGCAAGAAAAAGTGACTGACAAATTCAAATAAGTTTGTGAACCAGGCCAGAGAGAGTAATGAGTCGCATACAGCAGTCCCTAAGCATGGATGCAAAGTAGGCGTTTTAGTGTGTGAATGGTCCAAGTTAATTTAATCATCACTTTTTGTATTTTCTACACTTTGTCTCTTTGTGACCCGACTATTTACAATTCCCTTCTCCCCAGTTATATGCATCTGCAAGGTAGGACAAAGTGGGATGTAGCCCATGAAAGCTTATGCCTGACTAAATTGGTTATTCTTTAAGGTTCACAAGACTCTTTCATAATTGTTATTGCAACAGATTAACATGCCCATAAACCATAAAATAAATAGGTTTTAATATGGCGTTCATCTGATGAAGTGGTCTCTCGTCTACCCGGGTACCCAACGTGGAGAACCCTTAAAAAAAAAAGTTGGGACTACAACTCCCATAATGCCCGAGCATTATGGCTATACGTACTGGCTGGGGCTGATGGGAGCTGTAGTCCACAATATTGGATGGCACCACATTGGCTACGCCGCGGCTTATGAAGTCTCGAAGGTGCCACAAGACCCACAAATGTCTTTTTTCCCTAAGATTCTAGATCCTCTGCTTTCCCAGAACGAGAGCAGCGGGCTCATACCCGGGAGCGCCGGCAGTAAAGGGGTCGCGGGGGGAAACCTGCGAAAGTAAACGCAACGCAACAAAAATCGCCCACCTCTTACAATAAAAGGAGAGGGCGGTGTGGAGGCGGGGGAGCCCCTTGCAATTCTACGTCTCTCTCTCTCTTTGCAAGGAGGAGCCTGGATCAGCACGGGAATCTCTTGCACTGGGGCCCAACCCTTTTCCAAAACGAGAAACGCCGCAGAACTCAAGCGCAACATGCACTGGCGAGCCTGCGCCTCCGTCTTGCGCAACTTCCCCCTCCCCGGCCATCCCAGGAAGCGAGCTATTGGAGGGTGCTCTGCACACGCTCAGAGGCTCTCTTGGCTCATTTCCCCCGCCCCTTTGCCCCGTGTGGCCGAGCTCATCAGAGCTCTTTGCTCCACCCCGGGCAGAGGATCCCTTCGCCGCGGACTCCGCCCTGCGCGCCCTGGCCTCTCCCCTCCTCGCTCGGAGGCCGGCCTTGCGTCCTCCTTCCTCGGCCTCGCCTCTTGGGGAGGCGGGGAGCGGCGAGGAGGCCGTCCCGGAAGGCTCGGGGGCCGGGCCGCTTGCGTCGCTTCCCGTGGGCTGGCGAAGGGAAGGGGAGAAGCGGAGGGAAGGGGAGGCGCTGCCCATGCAGAGCAGGCAGCAAGAGCCGCCGCGGCGCTCCGGGGAGCAGCCGGAGCTGGAGCAGCCCAGGGCAGCAGGAGACGCCGTGGAGGAGCCGGAGGAGGAAGAGGCGGAGGAGCCCGGCCGGGCCCGGGCCCCCTACGCCATGGAGATCGAGAAGGAGTTCCGCCGGCTCGACCAGGCCGACAGCTGGGCCGCCATCTACCAGGTGAGCCGGGGCCGGGCGCGGAGATGAAGCCAGGCGGGGAGCGCCGGCGCCCGGGAGCGCGACCGAGCGAGCGAGCTCGGGCTCCTCCGTCCTCCTCCTCCGCCCCATTGTCCGCCCTTCCCCACCCCTTCTGCTGCCCTAGAGACTCGCCCCTTGCCTCGGGCTCCTTGCCTCTGCTCCTTCCTCTCACTCAGAGTTTTGTGTTACTTTTTTTTTAAAAAAACCTGCATTTCTCCTCAGCCTTAATTTTGGGTCGTGTGTGTGTGTGTGTATGGAGAACACCCTCCTCCTCCTGCCCCACTTTCTGACCCCCTTTCCCTTGTTGCTTGGCTAGCATGGAAGACATAGAAGGGAGCGCATTGTGTGCGCTCTCCGGTTTTGGTCAGCTTCCCTTTTGAGGCATCTGCCTGTCATGTTCTGTCGAGCCCTTTGGAGATTATGCTGCTGAAATTGTGGGTCTTGTTTGTGTATTTTATCTTTATCTCATTTCTAACACATATGCTTTGGGAAGCGTGAGAGAGGCTCCATTGTTTATATCCTTGTTCTACCCCTCTAAGGGCAATGCTCTTTCTTTCCAAACCCCCTCCAGCGTCTCTGCCCCCTTGTACACGGTTCCTTGGGGGCTGGGGAGAGGGGGGGGGGACCTGACTCTTGGCATGCCCTCCCAGACATGTCTGTGCGCAATCTGCTTAGGGTATTCTCCGTTTGTTCTTCCCTAATTAACAGCTTTCTACAACAGGAATAGTCGATCCCATAGTTCTGCCCTACCAAGAAATAATTCTAGTACTGTAATCCCTTTTCCCCTTGTGAAGAAGAGTGTTACTCTACTTGTCTTCCAGTAGTCTAGGTTTAGAATTAAATAACCTTTTTTTACATCCTTCTCTAGCTAAGGACATTAAGAGTTGTTTGTGAACATCTCAATTCCACAAGCATATTTTGCTTTATTGCCCTAGTGTGGCCTACCTGGAACCTGAATAACCTGAATATCTTTTTGTGTGTGGATATTTTGTGATACATGTGTATGTATTACCTTGAAACTGGTTTTTTTTTTAAATTATTTTTTTTGTCAGTCTTTATAATGCTGACTTTAATTTTGAAAATGTTCCCTAACGCTATTGCATAACAGTGGTCTGAAGTTTGGAGTCATGCTCATATATTTAACAAGTTTTTTGGAACAATTCTCTCCTCGAGCAAGTTGCATTAGGTAGGAAGTAATAGGCAAGAATAGTCACTGAAATCAGTTGCCATTATTATTAAAAAATGATTGTATATCTTTTAATAACCGTGCACAAATACTTGTACAACTATTTTGCTGCCTCGGGGTTTTTGGTGAATCAACGGTGTTGTTGAGAGGAGGGCTTTCTCCCCAGTTATTTAATAGGCATCTGTTTTGGCATGGCGTTTTGTAAGATGTGTTTTAATGGATATTGATGGGGTTTTAGTTCATACGCTGCCAGGCTAAATCAATATGTGAGATTGGGCTTTGCTACTACTCCCTTTGTAGGGGAGGTGAATGTATTTATACCTTGCCCTGGGGCTTTTGGAGAATGGAAAGGTTGCAAAATCAATTCCTTTCCTTCCGGTTATGTTATGAAGGATTGAGGGAAATATTTTGCATAACTTGGAAGGTGAGCAATGATGTTTGCACCACTGAACTAGAAATCAAGACCGCAGGCCTATGCAGAGTTAAGCCCCTTGATTTCAGCTGGTGTCAACACACCTAGCTGCAAGTAGGATTGGGATGCAGAATTGATTTAGGTTTGTGCATGCCTTGGGGTAAGGGGTTGCTCTCTTCCCTGCATTGCAGGGGGTTGGACTAGATTACCCCTGGGGGTCCCTTTCAATTCTACAATTCCGTAGTTCTTGTGGCATTTATGTTCTTCAGTGTGTTATGAAAGTGAGAGCAATTTATTTTGTTACCCCCCACCCAAATGTCCTTGGAATAGAAGATACCGTGAAGGCACAACACTCAGAAAGGACTTTGCAAAATGCATTAGACCAGTGTAGCTGTTACTCTTGCTTTAATCTAATTTTGTCCTTTCCTCGTAGCTTCGTTGTATAGTATCACTTGGATGGTAAATTATGTCAGCCAAAGTAAGGAAATTAGGTCAAGGTGGCTGCTCCACTCTCTCTCGCTAGTCTTACACCATGTGCTTTGCATAAAATCTCTTCACAGCATTTGTGAGCACTTCGCTGCTAAAAGCACAGTAGGCACATTTAAGAGAGTACTGCAGAACTTAACTGCTAATTCTTAGAAAAATGTCTATACTTGTTCCACGATCGCAGCTTCAAGTTCAGTTCAGGTCAAAAATAAACACTGGCGTCTTTTGGCCTTGGAGAAATGCGTCTAAATGTTTTCTGTAGTGCACTTGTCACTGAAGAACACTTAAATTCTCACCTGTGCTGGGGTCAGTAGAGCTGTCAGGTATTAAGTAGACCATGGAGCTGAATTGCCTAACCTTCCCCCAGCCCACCCCCGCTTCAGTCTTACATAGAGTCATCCAGTTCCTGAATAAACCAGCAAACTTCACAGCAGTTTGAAATATTTAGGTTCACCAAGTCCTTCAGTTGAAATGTGGGCGGGTTGCTCAGTTTTGACACAAAGGTACATGCTGCATGCGGGATCATTGCCACATTCTTTTATCAAGCCAGCTTGCCTTTGCAGTAAATTATTCTCAGAAAACTGCTTCGTTTTCAAATACTTTCCTCAGTCGCCTGTTCATCTGTCCTCCTCCAACCCAAAAAATAACCTTTGCCGCAGTGGTCTTCCCTTCACTATTTCTTATCTAGCCAAATCCATTCACTTCATCTCTGTGGTGCTGGCCTTTGGGGGCTTCTAGGTTACCACCTGTAACCTGTGGTATAGTCCATGTGGCAGAAGCAAATTACGAATCGGTGGGGATGGCACCTTGGCCCATGTTAGCTGTACAGTGGTACCTCTACTTACGTTCACCTCCGGTTACGTATCCTTCGGAATACCTACGCAGCAAACCCGGAAGTATTTTTCTGGGTTTTGCCCTTCGCGCATGCGCAGAAGCGCTCTGCCGCCACATGCGCAGAAGCAGTCCCTCTGCTTGCGGAAACCTCGAGATCCGACCAGAGCTCCGAAACGGATCCTGTCCGCAACTGGAGGTACCACTGTACTCCTTCCTCTCCACTTCTGCTTTAACAATAAGGTTCGCAGCTAACCCTGGAAAAAGATGCTATTGGAATAAGATACCGTTCAACCTAGAAGGCAGGAACGAAGTACCTGTGGCCCTCCACATGCTGCTAGATCAAGCCAATGTCCCATCCATTCTAGCATCCCTATCGGAAGTCTGCAAGTGAACATGAGCGCAGCAGCAGTCTTTCCACTTATGGCTCCCAGTAGCTACTATTCAGAGACATACTGCCTCCAGTGGTGGAGGTAGAGCGTACCCATCAACTCCCATCAACCCTGACGTTTGGCCATTCTGGTTGGCACTGGAACTGGAACCCAAAACATATTTGGAGAGCCGCAGGTCTTTGTTTGAGAAACAGCTTCATCAGTTGCTTTTGGGTTTAGAATCCAGTTTGCTGCGGGCAGTCCAGTGTTAGGAAACTTGGGATAGGTAAGCTAGGAGCCAACTGGTTTCTGGGACCTGGGTTGTGGGCGCAGTGCCTCTCCCAACCGTGGCTCCTATGCCTGCTCTTGCGAGCGGCAGAGGGACGAGCAGCCCAAAAGAGCTGCATTCGGGCTGCTCCTTCCTCCTCTGCCGGTTTGTGGTGTGGTGAACCGGCTTATACTCGAGTAAATAAGTTTTCCCAGTTTTTTGGTTGAATTAGGTGCCTCGGCTTGTATTCGGGTTGGCTTATACTCGAGTGTATACGGTAAATCAGATTTTAATTCTATCCTGATTTGTTTTTAAGAGGTGATTTAATTATTGTTTGATTTTATATCACTGTTTATATTTGATGTTAGCCGCCCTGAGCCCGGTTTTGGCCGGGAAGAGCGGGATACAAATAAAAGTTTGTTATACATGAACTTTTAATAAGAGTGTGCTGTCTTTAGAACCATGTAGTATGCATGCAACTCCAGACTGTATGTTGAGTGCTACATTTCCTGATTATCCTTTTGCTCTCCTCCATTGGAAATAACTGTAATCACTACAACTGGTTCCCAAGGTCTAGGAAGAATTAAAATCATTGTTGAACAGCTGCCTATGGTGGAGTTCTAGGCCTTGCCTTGACTGGAGTTGTGCAGTGGAACGGTGGTCTATGTACATCACATCTGTGGCTTTGCATAAAAGTAAACGTGTGCTGAACACTAGCAAGTAAGTCCACAGACATGTCAAGCTTACACAAATGTTTACTACTTCCCACGCATACCTGTGTGAAAACAATTTCTTGCACGCAGATAAATTGCAGCATAATCTGTTCCTCTTCCAGAAGCTTGTCTGCCTGGTGGCTGTGCTGATTTGCCAAAAGTTACTAGCTGAGCGACTATTTTCATGCCAGCACTAAAGGCCAGCTGTAATAATCTATGGAAGTGCCTGGCTATATACCGTATATTTATTTATGTATAGCTTGGGTGGCACTGGAAGAGTCTGGGATGTTGAATAGGGGCTTCAACAGGAGGGAGAAACCAGGAAAAATCGGAAGTAGGCAGCTTCTGTGGTTTATTGAATGTGCTTTATTGATTTTTCCTCCCTAATCAAATATTTCAGTTCAACTACTTTTGGCTAATGGAAAAAAAACCTTTTGATGGATTTATGTTGCATGAAAAATTAACACAACATACTTGTTTAGTGGACTGATACCAATCGAAGCCTAATCGCTATTTAGGGCATTGGGGGAAAAAATCCATATTTCTGGTGTTGTTGTTTTTTAAAAAAAATATCCACATCACTGCCAATTGCTGTCCCTGAATTTAAAGAGCTTGGTGGGTTTTTCTGGGAAGTCATTGCGTAATAAAACTGAAAGCCATGTACTTACCTGTCACAATTTTTGTTTGAGGGAAACGCAAAGCTGGTCCTTAAAACACGTTGGGGATAATCAGTCTCTGACATGTAACTCCAGCCTAGAGGTGAGCCTTCTGGCAGAAATGAGAATGTTTCATGCAATATCATATAATAATACATACTTTTATTAACTTGGCTGTATTTATACCCCCCCTTCATGTGATTTCTGGCATCACTTATAATTTTTGAGGTTTTATCTTCTCCCTGTTCCCATGGGGTGAACTACATTTGACCAATAGCAGAGATAATCCAAATGAAACAATGAAATGTGAGCATTTTGAGAAAGAACTGAAAGAAAGAAAGAAAGAGAAAACCAAAAGGGGGAAGGAAGACATTTCTTTCTGAAAAAGAACAAAATATCAGTTCCCTGTTCATATGTTCATATATTACACAATCTGACATGAATGAATATGACACAGGGTTCTCACTGAAAGTACTTTGGCATTTTTGTGCCAGATGGTTTGCCACAAATTCTTCAGGGCATAAGAGTTTGGGAAGGATGCCCAGGACAAAGGCAAAGAATCCAATCTGTTTTCCAGCCTGTACCAATGTCTCAGAAAATACTCAAAATAGCTCGCCACTTTTCTTGAAGCAACAGTGGTCTAGTTCTCGGAATCAGCTGATGAGGCAGTAAATGTACATTTTGGTTGTATCCCTTCAGAGTGCAGATGAGCATTTCACCGTGCAAATACCCACCTTTGGGGAGGGGAAATTCTACCCATAAAGAGAATGATGTGTAGAGAGAATGATGCTAAAACCACCCTCTTTGACATCCAGTTTTCTGTGTTTGAGAATTCCTATGGAGGAGAATTCCATCATATGAAAAACAAACCCATCTCATTCTGCTGTACGCACAGACCAGACGTGATATGGTCAAACGGACTTCAGGTCAGGTGTACTTTGGAGTTTAGGGCAGGGATTGATGAATTCACTGAATTCCACATGTGGTGGGACAACAGTGTTTATCAACCATGGCCATTGGCCATTATCCATCTCTGTTTCATATGTTGAAACACACTTTAATTGAATGCCGTCTTACGTTTGGACTGAAGTATCTGTGATGTTAATTACATGAATGCTAGAAATGTGCATGTTTAAAACAAAACGTAAATAGGAGTCTGTGTAGCACCAGGAGTGCAGAGGATGGTGCTAAGGAGCTGCCCTTGGGAGGAAAAGTGGGATTTAAATTTTTAAATAATAATAATAAAAAAAAGTTTAATCTTACCGTTTCCTGTGGCCCCAACAAAAGGTGCCCCTAATGGTGGGGGTTATTGGGTTGCTGTTTTTATTGTGATTGTGTATTTTGTGGTTTTATATTTTGATTTTATCATGAGACCTCCGGGTATAGGGCGGTGTATAAATTTATTCATTCAATCAATCAATCAATCAATCAATCAGACAGTCAATGGCTCCTATTTACACCAGGGAGGAAGCCCTTATGCAAAGAGGAGCTTTGTGGGGGGAAAGGGTTTCAACTCTTCTCTCCCAGCCTCTGTGATCTGGATGTGTCTGAGGATCCCCTGAGGCTGCTACATGTGTAGCAAAAACACGTGCAAGTTAATTGCATCCATGCAATTATTGCCACATCTACTTTGGTCTTGAGTCTCCTCCTTAAGTGGCGCAGTCTAGACGCATATTTATCACCTGATGAGAGAACTAGACTTTAGGATATGGGTGATGTTGACATGGAGAATGAGACCATTAATGGCTACTACCTAGCCACGTGGGAGGCTATTGTGCTGCCTTCTGAGTTGGAGGCAGTAATGCTTCTGAATACCAGTTGCTGGAAACTGCAAGGCGGGGAGGCACAGTCCTTTTTCTCTTACATCTTGGTTTTTTTGGTTTCCCACAGACCTCTGGTTGGCTACTGTGAGAACAGGTTACTGGACGAGGTGGACCATTGGCCTGATTCAGCAAGGTGTCTTTAGGTTCATATAAATGTGGCATAAGTAGCTCGCAGACTGAAAGAAACAGCCAGCCGCAATGCTAAACCAATCCATAAGCCCATTGAAATCTGTGGGACTTGCATGTAAAACAAGCATGCCTAGGCTTCCACTGTGTGTTAAAGAAAGAGCAGGGGTGGCCTGCATGGTACCAGCTAGATGTTGTTGCACTACAACTGGCATCATCCCTGGCCATTGACAATGCCACCTGATCCTGGCGGGAGTTGTAGTTAAACCACAGAGCCTAGGGCTTGCTGATCAGAAGGTCGGCGGTTCGAATCCCCGCGATGGGGTGAGCTCCCGTTGCTTGGTCCCAGCTCCTGCCAACCTAGCAGTTCGAAAGCACGTCAAAGTGCAAGTAGATAAATAGGTACCGTTGCAGCGGGAAGGTAAATGGCGTTTCTGTGTGCTGGCCACATGACCTGAAAGCTGTACGCCGGCTCCCTCAGCCAATAAAGTGAGATGAGCGCTGCAACCCCAGAGTCGGTTACGACTGGACCTAATGGTCAGGGGTCCCTTTACCTTTAATATCTGCTGAGCAGCATGGTGGCCAGGCCCAACTTAGTGCCAATGGCAAGTGCCAGATTAAAAGAGACTTCTAAGCAGTGTTCAAAACTCCCGTTGTTTTAGGCGCATTTTGCGATGGGATTTCATTAGTGTGAGCAGTTTCTGAGCTCTGGGCGCAGTACTGCGCCTAAGATTTCAGATTAAAACCGCAGAGTGGAAGGAAAGGAGGGCCTTCTTCTGCCTCTCCACTTCCAGCTACTCTCTCCAGCTGCTTCTTAAGAATATTAGGGGAGGACTAGACCATGTGAAAAATGAACATAAGATTTTAGCTGCAGTTAATTCATTTTCAGCACTGTATTCTTCTTATTAAAAAAAGTGTGCCTAGACATTCCATTGTTTTGCCATTCAGCTCCTAGCTTTAATATCTCAGTTTCTAACACTGCTTCTAAGTAGGTGATAATCTTTCAGACAAAGCTAATGGTGTGCCTTTCAGAACATGTCATTTAGTACATGGATATCTCTGGCATATTTACTCTCAATGTGAAGGATATTGAGCAATAGCTGGCAGCCAAGGGAAGCAAGTTTTGGCAATTTCTTTATAAGCAAGAGGGTGGTATCTGAAGAGAATTTCCTGCTAAAGTAGCAATTAATATTACTGAAGTTCCTAAGAGTTGAAAATAGATGGATGCAAGGGAGCAGCTTGTGATCTACATTCAACCTGAAATACTCTCTTGTAGAGACTGGGCTCTTAAAATCTTGAGCACCTGAGCAACATTTTTGCCCTCTGGGTTCCAAGGCCTCATGCCTTCAAGGCAATGCTGAATTAAAACAGCGTTTTCTTTTATTTAAAATGCCATGAGGTTTTCAATTAAGTAATATTGTTCTCTGGTATAATCAAATCCTAAACAGTTTTGTAAATTTGTTTCCAAAACTCCGATAGTGAACTCTACAGCAGCGTCAGGGAGCATAACGTGACTTCTGTGGATATAGTCTGGGCAGGCCATCCCAATCTGCATGAGTTATCCGAGCACAGAAAATTCTGTAATGGTAGAAATTGGCCTTTTTGAAAATAAGGTTGGATTCAGCAGAAGATTAAAGGCCTACAAATTGTACTACTGTAATCTTCTTTCTCGTGGTCACAATTTTCTACTTGCCTAGAGCGCTGGGCACTGGGGTGGATATATTTTTCAACTGGAAGCCAGCATTTTACAGACCATGTTCTTTGGAAACTTGCGTCTCGAAATCTTTGTGAAAATCTAGTGAAAGAGGAGAAGGAGGAGGTGGTTTGGGACCTATTAATTTTGAAAGCCAACCCTCTAATCTGTCTGCAACTTTTCCAGTGTGTTAATTTTAATGGGTTCTTACTTTTAAAATGAACTCATCATTTTCAAAGCTCGGGTGACTCATCCTCTCCAGACTGAAATGCCACATGCAAATTTGTTCCTAAATATTACAAAATGTGGAAAACTGAAATTAACCCAGTACTTCAGTCAGTTCTTTTGGGATGACAAAAATTACTCTGTTTCTTAAGGAAACAAGTGACAGCTTTACCAGCTAGGATCAGCACAACAGAACAGACACTTCAGGGTAGGGGTCTCCAACCTAGATGATGGACTACAATTCCTACCATTGACCATGTTTGTTGCAAAGTCCCAGATTGGGGAGAGGATGTTTCGCAGTGTCGTCTATGCATGTGTATTGATTTTATATCCGGGGCTCACTGTATTGGCACTGGATAAGCTGAAAGTTGCTGGCTGTTGTCACCTTGATTTAGTGCCTGGTTTGATATGCACAGAGACTTGTTTTGTTGTTGTCCCACCAAAAGATACGGCAGGAAGAATTATCGGAAGCCTTCCTTTTACTACCGTATTGTTAACCTTAGGAGAGGGAGCAGCGAAGTTTTTGTTCTTACAGCCTATTAATTCTTTTCACTTACTGCTCAATTGGCAAAACTCATCTCATTCACGGAACTGCCACCCTTTTCTGTGATAAGTCGGTTGATATTGTGTGTTGTGAATCGGTTCTGTTTTCTACAGTAGGCCTGAAAGGCAGAGAAACTACCTTATAATAAAAACTGCTAGGTTGCTGTGCTCCTGAACCCAGGAATATCCCAAGCTATGCATAACCAATACTTCTGTTAGCATATTGCCAGCGGAGGTAGCTTCTTATAGAAGCAAAACTACCGTGTATCTGTGATTACCATCTATGTAAACAGGTTACCCCTTCGTATGGCATTAATAGCTGCCTGTGGTTAGATTGTACGCTGTGAATGGAATGAGGTTCATTCACATGACTAAATGTTGTTGGTGATAATCTGTTGCTATCTTGTGCGGTATTAGGTGGCTTAGAGTTGTCACAAAGGGCTGTGATGGACACAGCACCTAGGCTGAAATGTTTTGGGATTTCAAAACTAACTTTAGGTGTTCCAAGTAAGATACAATTGGGACAATAATTTAAGTGCCAACCTGAAAGTGACTACTTTCAGAGCGGTATGTGTTCTCTCTGTTTGCCAGCAAGCACAGAATCACGTGAGGGCAAAACTCAGCATCCTGAAATTATTTATTGGCTGTCTGACTTGCAGAACATATATGTGGACATAGAGGTAACCTGTGATTTAATGGCAGTTTTTTTTTGGGGGGGGGGCTTTGTTACACACAAAAAAAAGGTTTTGAAATTTGACTATCCATACCAATCCATGCCTCAGATTAGATTCCATGGCTGCACTGAAGAGAACTGAATCCATGAGTCTTTAAAGTCAATGGAGACAGAGGTGGTGTGTGATTTTATGGTTCTTTTGTTGGAGGGGGGAGGGCGAATTATACAATTTCCAGAGGAACCATTTTATGAAATCTGATACGTAAGCACATCTTTTCCATTTTCCTTCCACTGGTCTCCCAGATCACTACCTCTTGCCCATTCAGCTGCTCCACTTTCTGTTCAGCTGCTTAGGTACAATCTGAAAAGCACATAGAGATGAAAGAGGAAGTGAGATAGACTGTACCTCTTCCAACTTCCCCTTCAGCTCTGTATGCTTTGCAAAGGGGATCAGTGTAACTACCCTTGCCACCTCATGACCAAGAGGCAGTGATCGGGCATTAGTAGATCCAGGCCAGGGGCTTTGTAGGCACCAAGGGAGGTCCTCAAGAGTGCCACTGTGCCCATGGCACTGTAATCCCTGGCTCAGTTTAGAGCTACATGGATGGCCCTGAGCAAAGCTTTGTCCTCATGCCCTCCCTTGTCCCACTGGAGGAAGACTTAAACAAGCCAGTTTTATAAGCCATGGGTTGATGTTGGCTTGTACCACGACTGTTGTTTTTTAAACCAGGATTCCTGTTTTCCACGTAATATTGAGCCAAGGTTCTTTGAAACCGAATGCAAACTCCGCAGATGTCCTCTTCCTTCTGGCCATGCAGGGAGGGCGAGTGCTTGGGACTTGTCCATGTGGCACTACACTGTGGTTTACTGTTGCATGTGAACCAGCCAATTAGCTTAAAAGGAGAACGCCATGAACATAGCGCAAAAAGGGCAAGTACTCGGCTAAAGCCTTCTTGAATAGCCGGCTTTGCTTCAAACATCTAAAAGAACGCAGTGCTTGAAGGATCTTGCCTGCCAGGCATCTCCCTGTGGTGGGTTCTCCACTTTGCAGCCAACAACCAAGGAATCTAGAGCAAGGCTTCGTGTACCAAGTGGAGCATGCAGGGGAAGGAACATAATGGCCTGAAAGATATCTGAGTGCCAATCAGTTTAGAAAGCTCCGGATTTATTTATTTGTTTTCAAAAGCAAGTAAAAGATCTGAAGGCTTCCAAGATGGGTCTGCATGTATGTGGGTAATATCTAAAAAACATCTCAGACAGCAGCGGTCTGTCTGAACAGGCTGCCCTTGTCTATGATCAGCAGCCAGGGTAACACCGTGCACAGAATACATTGGACTTGGAGCAGGGATAAGTCTGTTCAAATCCCCTTGCACCTTTGACGCTCTTGGGGCCGTCTTCTTCTTTGGCGATCACTCGTAGCCAAGTAAGATTGTCTTCCATAAACACGGTTTTAACAATGAGTTCGTAAGTGACTGTGGAGGCCAATTCTGGATCCACACGTCCTTCCACAGTGGGGACATTGATTTCCGGGCGGGAGTTGATCACGGTGTGGATTTGCCAAGCGTGCCATCCTCCTAGCACGTTTCTCCCTTGCGTCCTGAGTTCGAGTGCCTTCAAAGCCCATGACACCTTTGGTAAAGGCTGTTCTCCAACTGGAGCACTCGCAGGCCAGTGTTTCTCAGTTGTCAGTGTTTATACTACATTTTTTTAGATTTGCCTTGAGACAGTCTTTAAACCTCTTTTGTTGACCCCCAGCATTACGCTTTCAATTTTTAAGTTCGGAATAGAGTAGTTGCTTTGGAAGACGATCATCAGGAATTCACACATGACCAGTCCAACAAAGTTGAAGAATCATTGCTTCAACACTGGTGATCTTTGCTTCTTCCAATACACTGTTATTAGTTCACCTGTCTTCCCAAGTGATGTGTGAAATTTTTCGGAGACACCGTTGATGGAATCTTTCGAGGAGTTGGAGATGGCATTTATAAGTGGTCCATGCTTCACAAGTGTATAGTAAGGTTGGTGGTACAATAGCTTTGTAAACAAAGCTACAAAGCTCTTGGGTTAAGACTGGACCAGTCATACACTCTCGGACTAGGCCATATTGTTATTCTGAGACTAAAACGGGTGTATAAATTATCACACCGATTATAGAATATGAGACCCCACAGGATCCGGTATTTTTTTCTGTTGAATTTTATAGATGGCTCAGTGAAACGTGTAGCATAAAGAATTAGTTTCATGTGTGGTCATAACAGCAAGCGTTTTGCTGGCCAAAAAAAGGGGGGGTTAAACCATTGCCATTTGTAAAAGGGTGGATAGGAGAAAATGTGAGAATTTGCCAAAGGAATACATTGCATTAGAATAAGAGAGTGAGAGAGAGAGAGGTGATAACAGGTTAAGTTTATAATAAAGTGGATCTTCTTTACTGAACGTGGTATAACTGGTAGCTTCTTGATTATTATTTTTTAATATATTTATTTCAGATCTCAGGTACATGTTAGGTATTTTGCAACTGTTCTAGTTGTGTTGCTGTTTTTATTGTTATATGGTCAGTTTCGTACCCACCCTTACAGCAATTTAAAAATGCAGTATTAAGAACAGTTTAAAAGAAATTACAGTCCTGGGACTCTGCCCCTGCTCCTATTGTTTTAATATATGCATTAGAGGTGATTCATACTGATTTATAATGCTTACCTTATAGGAGAAATTATATATTAGAGAAGAAAATGCTGCAAGAGTATTCAACCTCCTTTTGAGCGCTTGATCCGTTTATTAATCTCTATTCTTCCCTTTTTTAAAAAAACACACAATACACCCATGTATTTTTATTCTGTTAATTTTTTGCTTAATATATGTAGACTGTCTTTAATGTGCGTAATCTGTACATCTTGGCATAATTCTTCTTCTCTGGGCACACGTGGGGTGCCAACACAGGATTTTGATCCCCTCCTCTGCCCAGCACTCTGTATAAGCAGCCATGGCTGTGTAAAGCCCTTCAGTTCTCTTGAGCTATGCTTTGTCTCACCAGCCCTTCTGCTTCAAAACAGTTGTCCAGCATTTGTGCCCGTGATTAAAATACACGAGGATTTAGAGGTAGGATATACACAACAGGTGCACTCAAATGCGTATAAAAATAAGGAAAACTGATCCCGGCTCCTACCCCTATTTAAAGATGCACAAAGTTATATTGCTGTAAATGGTTTGAAAAGCTGGTAAAGAAATATTGAGAGGTTGCAGGTAATAGTCCGGTTTGGTTTTCGATGCTTTTCCCTCTCTGCTCTGGTTCACCTATCGCTGTGAACCGCAATCAAGCATATTGTTTAGTCGTGTCCGACTCTTCGTGACCCCATGGATCAGAGCACGCCACGCACTCCTGTCTTCCACTGCCTCCCGCAGTTTGGTCAAAAACTCATGTTAGTAGTTTCGAGAACACTGTCCAACCATCTTGTCCTCTGTCGTCCCCTTCTCCTTGTGCCCTCCATCTTTCCCAACATCAGGGTCTTTTCCAGGGAGTCTTCTCTTCTCATGAGGTGGCCAAAGTATTGGAGCCTCAGCTTCAGGATCTGTCCTTCCAGTGAGCACTCAGGGTTGATTTCCTTCAGAATGCATAGGTTTGATCTTCTTGCAGCCCATGGGACTCTCAAGAGTCTCCTCTAGCACCATAATTCAAAAGCATCAATTCTTCAGCAATCAGCCTTCTTTATGGTCCAGCTCTCACTTCCATACATTACCCGGTACTACTGGGAAAACCATAGGTTTAACTGTACGGACCTTTGTCAGCAAGGTGATGTCTCTGCTTTTTAAGATGCTGTCTAGGTTTGTCATTGCTTTTCTCCCAAGAAAAGCATAGCTTTGTTTTAAAGCTATAGCTTTATTTTAAAGCATAGCTTTGTTTTAAAGGCGGATGTGCAGTGTTGCTAGCACACACGACTAAAATCTTGCTCCTCGCCTGCTGCTGCACCACCAAGAGCCAAGCCATGGTTTGCCTTGGCCATTTCATCCCAATATGATGCAATGCATTGCAGGGGATTGAACTAGATCAGGCTTCCTCAACATCTGCCCTCCAGATGTTTTGAGACTACAATTCCCATCATCCCTGACCTGCTAGCTAGGGATCATGGAAGTTGTAGGCCAAAAACATCTGGAGGGCCAAGGTTGAGGAAGCCTGAATTAGATGACCCTCCAGGTCCCTTCCAACTCTGTGATTCTTACAGGTCATTGTTTGGTTTCCCATGAGCAAATGACAAGTGGTAATCCAACATCAAAGCTTGGTTACAACTTAGGGTTTGTTTGGAGAGCAAAAGCATAGTTTAGCAGGAGTGGGCTGTTCTTTTAGCCTTATGTACTACCATACTGTGTGTTCACCTTTAAACCATACTTAAATTCAACTGTGGTTTAAAATGGTATGTGAACCTGACCTCTTGTTGGCTTAGTAGACTTGCAATTAATATTTCCTACTCATTTGTGTTTCTTAATTTGCCCCTATGCTGATCTATTTGTTTTTGGTGGAAGGTCTCCCCGCTTGTGGAATGCTCTCCTGGTGCCTTTGCTACATATTGTTAGGCGCCAGGCAAAAACATTCCTCTTCTCCCAGGCCTTTAGCTAATTAAATAATCCGTGGACTTTTAAATGGTGGGAGGGAGGGGAGGAAGGTATTGTTTCTGTTTGTTATTATGTTATGCATTTTTGTGTTTTTATATTGTAAACTGCCCTGTGATCTTCAGGTGAAGGGTGATATAGAATAATAATAACAGTTATTATTATTATTATTATTATTATTATTATTATTTAATAAACTTAGCTCTGGGTTATAGGCAGAAAGTAGTTCATGTGGCTTGCTTCTTGTTTTAGAGTAGACCTTTGGAGGTTTACAGAATTGGTGGCCTTACCATCTAATTCCCATACATCTGAAATGGAGATTATAACCAGTAATTACTTTATGGAGATTATAACATAAATTACAATGCAGAAGCTTAGTGAGGCTTAATCTCTTGCATGGGAAAAGAATTAAAGTCATATTTTGCTAGTCTTGCAAATACATTAACGATTGCATCTAATGTATTTCCCCTGCAAGTCTAGCAAAGTATTACTGCATCATCATGGCTAGTGAACTTTACTACGGCTTTTCAGCAAGCTGAAAACAAGCAATACGTAAAGCGCTTATGAGTAATGTTAATGAAGCCGAATATTGCACTGAACTTGTGGTAGCACCATATTAAGCTCCCGCCCCCCCTTTGCTCTGGTGACTTTGAACTGGCTTTGCAAAAGAACTTTCAGTGAACCGTGCATATAAAGGTGGCATAACTATTATGTTGGAGGTAAAATTATGGGAACAAACTTGCTTTGGAGCTTGAAATTGATAAGTACTTCAGTGCAAATAACATATACTTATATATATCCTTTTGTGATGTACTACACAAGGTACAGCTGTGCAGTCTCTCTCTCTCTCTCTCTCTCTCTCTCTCTCTCTCTGTGTGTGTGTGTGTGTGTGTGTGTGTGTGTGTGTGCTTTCTGCATTGCTCACTATGGTTAGACTGCTCTCATGACAGATGTAGATAAGGGAAAGGGAATGAACTTGCACACTGCTATCCAGCAAGTTCATGACTCCTCATGAGCAAACGAAGCAAATATCATTTGGTCTGGAAACCCATTTTCTGCCCAATGTTGTTTATTTCAAAACATTTTTTACGTTAAAATATTCATTTGGTGCATTTCAGTCACTGAGAAGCGGACATGCCCAACGGCTGCTTTAAAAACCTCCTGGCATCTCCCCCTTCATGCTGGTTCTGAAAAACATTCTGCTTTACTTGATTGTATAAAAAGGGGGGAAAACTTGATTATTTTTCAAATACTTTGCACCCACTCTTCATATAAATGATGAGAAGTGCAGTATAATGTCATCCATCACTTACAGGAATGCCGAGTAATTAGCCTAAACGTTTGCAAGGAGGGGGTGGAAATCACTTACCGAGATTAGAAGATGAAACCAGTGCTGAATAAATCTGTGCTTGTCTTTGGACGGGGGGGGGGGGGATGTAGTGGCCAGTTGCCTTTTTTGGCAAGCACAGTTCATGCTAGGAGAAGTGAAAATGTCTGCTCTTCACCCACATTGCAAAGAGCTCAATGGTTGAGCTGCACATCCTTTGTTTGCAGAAGACCACAGGTTTGATCCCCGCATCTCCATGCAGAGCTGGGAATGTCCCCTCCTTGAAATCATGGAGGGCTAATGCCAGTCATCGTGGACATCGCTGAGTAAGCTGGACCCAATGATCTGTGTCCCTGCCTCTGAATCAGGGCTGTGCTTCCCTCATCTTTCAAAGTGAGGCTAACAGTGCCATCTTGGCAACTAACGATTTCCAGAGGGGTTGCCATGTTGGTTTGTTGCAGCAGACACAGCAACTAGTCTTGTGTGGCACCTTGAGGAATTTTAATATATACAATTAATTGGTGTTCAGGATGCCCCAAGTCGCCTTATTGTGTTTGCTGCAAGTGGGTAACTTGGCTACCCTTCTGAGCCTTGTGAGATAAGTCACTGTTCTTACTTTTAAGGACTGTAAAACAGTATTTAGAAGTGAGAGATTGACCAAGAGCAAAAAGATTGCACACACCCTGTCCCTTTCTCAGTTAAGGGCATCCATCAGGGTGGACATGGTCAACGCAGTCCTCACTGCTGTGTGGTAGGCATGCCTGTGTGCTCTTTGTTTCATCATCTTCACAGTAAGTTCTGTGTCGTTTGAGCTCCAGCCATTGCCCAACTAATTTCATTCTCCACAATGCTAAGGAGCAATGCAGTATGCTGGAGAGGGCACTTGGGGCTGATCTGTTGATGGTCAGCTTCATCTGGCCATTGTGTCATGAGACTGGGACCTAAACAGAATTATCAGGTGCCCTCCAGACCTTGCATCAACCCCAACTAGCATGCCCAATGGTCAGGGCGGATGGGAGTTGGAAAACCGCCCCAAGGTGGTTGGACTAAACTCCCATCAGCAGTGTTCATTGGCCATGCTTGCCTGGGTTCATGGGAGTTGTAGTCCACAGCCTTCAGAGGTCACCACCTTAGTTACTCCTGTACTAGGTAATGCTGCTCCATATTTGGGATTCATTTTCCAAGCCTTAGTGCCAAGTGAGTTCTTTATTTGACATGGGTTTTTGGAATGTTACCTGGTCTTAGCAACACATCTTACTGGCATTACTAGATTTTTGTTTGGAACGCTTTAATCTTTTGCGCTGTGTTGATGATTATGTGTAAACGCTCTCTAGGTCTTGGCGTGCTATCCATCCAGCAATGCAAGTCTGGGGCAGTGCAGCACAAGGAGCTAAAGCTATTTTTCTCTTGGCTTAGGACTGGAGCTTGGCAGGCATATTGGAACAGAAAACAACAAGACGCACCTGGTGAGCAACTGATTATTTCAGTTGAGGAGGAGATGAAGGGTCACTGCTGACCGTCTAACTCTCCCTTTCTCCAGTGATCTCCGCTTAGGCATCAGTTTCTGGTGTCTTGGCTTAAGGATTGGAGCTATTAGCTGATGCGACTAAAAGGAGAGGCTGCTACTGTCCACACTGAGGAGTGGGGCTGACCCCTTTCCCTTACAGAGTACAGTACTCTGCAGAAGTTTCTGTTGCTGTTCATCCCGGAGACTATTTGGGAGTCCTTTGCTTGTGTATTTGGTTAGTGTTAGAAACTGAGATATGAAAGCTAGGGGCTAAATGGCACCTTAAACCTAGGTCATGGGCGCTGCAATGGAGCGTCTGGGGACGCTTTTTTAATAACAAGAATACAAAGCTGAAAATGAATGAACTGTAGTTAAAATCTTGCGTTCATTTTTCACATGGTCTAGTCCTCATCTGAAGACTGCTAAAAAAAAACAAAGCCGTACTTCCCCTGCCTGCCCCCCTAATATTCTTAAGAGGGTCTCTTCTCCAATCTTCAGAGAGTAGCTAGAAGTGGGGAGGCAGAAAAGGGTCCTCTTTTCCTTCCACTCTGCAGTTTTAATCTGAAATCTTAGGCGCGCAGTACAGCGCCCAGAGCTCAGAAACTGCTCACATTAATGAAATTCCCTGTTGCAAAATGCGCCTAGAACAATGTGAGTTTCGGACGCTGGTATTGGAATACAGTTGAGCATGATGTGGTTTGGATTGGGGAGTTCACACTAAGAACCAGATTGGCAAATCATGGCCGAGGGGCTTAATATCGCAACAATACGTGCACAAGCCTGCATTTTCCTCTTTCAGACTGGCAAACGTGTGTGCCTGTTGGCACTGGAATGAGTAAAAACTTCCAAATTGATTCATCAGCTTATTTCCGTATTAATCACTCCAGTCTAAAAGCCCATATATCTGCTTAATGTAATTAGATTGCTCAGACTATAGCATTAGCTGGCCCTGAATAGGTATTTAATCCATTTCTTTTGTATTGTGTTGCGTTGGTCACATAAACAGAAAATGCATATATTAATGCAAGCTTGCCATCATTCATTAAGCTCTCTCCTTTCAAAAGCATCAGGGGGGGAAATTATTTGCCTTTTAAAAATTATTTCAAGCACAGACCTTCCTGTTTGCAATTCTGAAGAAAAGCTAGCATGGTGCAATACAATGACAGTTCCACATGGGATGTCACAAGATGTCTATATATATATTTAAAACCAGGTGAGAGGTTTGTGGAGCAGAGCAAGCTGAGGGTGCTTTTAAAAGAATAGTGTTTATTCCAGGATTTCAAATTTGTTTATTAGCATACACTTACGGTATATGACATTCCTGTTTCTTATGCAAGTGGACAGGAAATGCACGTAAGCAGTCTCTTTGTGAACTATTTCAGGTTTATTTCTGAAGGTCCCCTTTTCATTTTTCAGGACGAGAGGGGAGAGAAGTGGGGGGGGGGGTTGAAAGGAAGCGAAGATATGCAGATGTTGAGAAGCTTGCCTGCTCTTCTTTCCAGTGAAGAATAGTTCAGAAGTTTGTTGTCACCAGCCAGATAACTTTTCAAACAGTGGCTGTTGAGATACCGGAGTGAAAAAACCAAACAAACGTCATTTGGCTTGTGTCTTCAGCCCAGTCCAATCTGATGTAAATTTTGCTGCTGACTTTATTGGCAGCCGGGATGCTAGTAACATTCATGTATCCTCATATACACAGACTGTATTCCTCCTTCTGTGCTAGTCAGCATTTCCTAGCAGGCGTTACCTTGACCGTTCACAGTTTGCTTCCTTCTTTCCATGTGATTGAGTCTTTTCTGACCCACCATTTTGAGGGTTTCTCGCTGTTTACGTTGCCCCACCTCCTCCTTCATACGTCAGCATCTCTTCTTGAAGAAGAACTTTTTTTAAAAAAGCAGGTTGGAAGCCAAGTGACTAGCCAGCAAGCTCCTCTGATCGGCTGAGCTGGAAAAAGCATGCCGTGTGCAACAGCTGTTTCGCCCCTTTCATCTGTAACATGGGTGTTGTGCTGCTGTTTCCGTTCTTGTTTCTGTATCAGCTGAGTCAGCTCCTGCTGCGGGCTGTGCAGCCACTATGAGACGAAGGAGAGACATTTTGATCCCGAGGTGCACAAATAGCCGCGGAGATTAAAGGTTTCTCCTTCCAGAGGTTTAAGTAAGGGAGGAAGAGTAACCTAATTCTCCACTGAGGGTGATGTGGCCCTGGGCTATGGTCCTCAAGTAGCGAGAGAAACAAGCCATTGTCTTATATTGGCTCCGATTGCTGATGTGATGCATTAAATGTGTCGGGTGTCAGAAACATAAAGAACTATGGATTCAAAAGTCAGAAGGAAAACCAAAACGGCAAGTGCGATCTATGCCATTGTTTGGGAGTGGAGGGATTCAACAGTTGCTAACAGACATGCTGAATATTAACTATCTAAATATTAGCAGTTCTTTGGTTGTGCATGTGCATTGTAGTCTGAATTTTTGCTTTGTGAGCTGCCCATGTTCTGTTTGGGGCAGCAATAGAAATAATATTTTTAAATAATAATAATAATAATAATAATAATAATAATAATAATAATAATAATAAATAATGTGGGCTATCTATTATGTAGATAACAACTATGCAACAAGATCAAACCACATTCAAACAGAAAGAAGCACATGGAATTTGGGAGGCAAGGTCTTGCAAGATACACCAGTAATAATAGGGGTCTCAGCTAATGGACATGCCATACTTTAAGCAGGAACTGCAAAGCTGAAGAGCTGTGGTCAAGACACAAGTTTACAGCCTAATTACACTATATGTGAGAAACATTCTTCAACCCCAACCTCCCTGACTGTACTTCATGGTAGAGCTCCATAGCCGCAGGCCAAGGCATCAAAAGCAGCATGACCTTTTTGTGGGCGGAGGTAGAACACAAGCAATCTATTTTAGAAACGAATCTTTGAAGAAGAGACTTTTGGCTTCCTGTTTTCTGTCAAAGGAACAGGCGTCGCTGCTGAAAGACCTCAGTCTATTCCACTGTATTTGTGACATGTGCGTGTGTACACACACACACTTGGGTTCTACCCAGTGCAAGTCCTACTCAGTGTAGACCCTTTGAAGTTAATGGACACAACTAACTGAGGTTTATGAATTTCAGTGAGTCCTACTCTGGAGAAGAGAAGGTTAAGGGATGATATGATAGCCATGTTCAAATATATAAAAGGATGTCATATAGAGGAGGGAGAAAAGTTGTTTTCTGCTGCTCCTGAGAAGAGAACAAGGAGCAATGGATTCAAACTACAAGAAAGAAGATTCCACCTAAACATTAGAAAGAACTTCCTGACAGTAAGAGCTGTTGGACAGTAGAATTTGCTGCCAAGGAGTGTGGTGGAGTCTCCTTCTTTGGAGGTCTTTAAGCAGAGGCTTGACAGCCACCTGTCAGGAATGCTTTGATGGTGTTTCCTGCTTGGCAGGGGGTTGGACTGGATGGCCCTTGTGGTCTCTTCCAACTCTATGATTCTATGAATTCAGCTGGCTGCGACCTCCTGACTTTACAGCTCAGTGAAAAGTGAGTTCAAAGCAGGAGGTGACCATAGAAGACATGTAAATAAAGAAGTGGAGTGGGCGAAAAGCAGTGTTTGTCTGTGAGGAGGGATGAGTATATATGGTTGAGGTTTGTTGGAGTTCGATTTTATTCCCCGTGCTGGTTAACATCTACATGGAACCGCTGAGTGGGGTCATCTGGCGCATTGGAGTACACTGTCAGCTATATGCTGGTGACACACAGCCCTGCTTCTCCTTGACATTTGCACGTGGGGCAATGCATGTGCTGGTCTTGCCTCAGTAGTGGACTGGATGAGAACCGACAAGCTCAATCCAGATAAGACTGAGGCGTTACTAGTGAACAGTTCCTAGACTGGATGGAAGAGAGATGGCCTGCTCTTGATGGGGTTGCGCACTCTCCGAAGGAGCGGGGACGCAGCTTGGGGGGTTCTTCTAGATCCATGGCTGTTGCTTGAGGCTCAGGTGGCCTCGGTGGCATGAGTGCCTTCCATCAGCTTTGGAAGAGTGCAGTACACACTCGCACTGGTGAGAACACATGAGTATCTACATTTCCTATATGGTGGGAGGCCATGATATTTTCATGGGATTATGTGGTCACACATCAACTTGCTTTTTAAATTGGGTTTGGGTCACCTATAGATGCCAGGTTTTTTTGTATTTAGCTGATTGAATAGACCTATGGGTGTCTACCAAAACAGTAGTATCTTTACCCTTCCCTTCAAACTATGAAAACTGTATATTCTACAAGATCAAAAAAGAGTCCTGTTTATTATATGAATATATGTACCATTCATTTTCCTCTTATCTTGGCAAGTGGTTTCTCTGGCATGCTTTTCAAGTATAAATTGATGTAAATTATGTTTCTGTTTGCCTTTATACTCCCCTCCGAGGCTTTTAGACTTGCTTCCTTCTACTAGACTAACAATTCTGCAGTTGGAAAGGTGGACGGTTCACTTTATCCACCCGGGTTATTAAATCTTCATGCTGGTGGTTAGATGTGTTCTCAGGTTTCAGGGCCAACAGGGATTTGAGGTAATCTCTCAATCATTCTTTGGGATTTAGTAAGTGATAATGGTACATGCAGATGAAAAGTGAATTACGATGAGGGAACAAGCTTAGTTGCAGGGTACAGTGGTAAAGGTGTGTCGACATGGTCTGAACGGTGAAATCCGCAGGGAGGAATGCCATGGGAGTTGTGTGATCTTCCAAAGAGGATTCTTCTATATTTAGAGATGCAAGTCCTTGCTAGTTGCTTGTACTTGGCTCTGCAAACAGGGCTGGAGTTCTGCAAACAAACACACTCTCATTTCACAAGCCTACCAACTGTGGGCTGTCTAACCTGTTTTGCCCACAAGTCTTAATTTTCTTGGTATGGGGAAAAAGAGGTGGGGGGAGCTCTCTGCATTTCTGTCCAGTTTGTCTTAACGTTCTTGAGCTTTTAACACATCAAGGTTTCCCAAACTTGGATCTCCAGCTGTTTTTTGGACTACAATTCCCATCATCCCTGACCACTGGTCCTGCTAGCTAGGGATGATGGGAGTTTGGGAAACCCTGGTGTAAATGATACAGCAGCAGTGCAGCAGGCGTTACTGCAAGACACACCGAGGCCACCAGTGAAGGCATGGCTTTTCTTGGTCACTAAACTGAAAAGGAGGGACGTGGGTGGCGCTGTGGGTTAAACCACAGAGCCTAGGGCTTGCGGATCAGAAGGTCGGCGATTCGAATCCCCGCGACGGGGTGAGCTCCCGTTGTTCAGTCCCTGCTCCTGCCAACCTAGCAGTTCGAAAGCGCGTCAAAGTGCAAGTAGATGAATAGGCACCGCTCTGGCGGGAAGGTGAACGGTGTTTCTGTGCGTTGCTCTGGTTCGCCAGAAGTGGCTTAGTCATGCTGGCCACATGACCCGACAGCTGTACGCCAGCTCTCTCGGCCAGTAAAGCGAGATGAGCACCACAACCACAGAGTCGTTCGCGACTGGACCTAATGGTCAGGGGTCCCTTTACCTTTAAACTGAAAAGGTTCTCACTTCCTTGGATTATCGCTGTGCCTACTCTTCTGCGGCTTGTGGTGCAGCAAAGGTAAAGGGCATAAATGATAGGAAACTGCTTTCTATCATTGTTCTGGCTAGCTCAGTATTGTCTGCACTGACTCGCCGTGGCTCTCCAGGATTTCAGATTTGTGCTTTTGCAGCACAAATTTTCGCTCTGTAAGTCAGTATGCAGCAGCATGTTAGGCGAATCCATGGGGAAAAATAAGAATGCTTGACGATTTAACAGTAGGTGGCCTTGTCTGAATTAGCCCTTGGAAAACCTTCAGTCTTGCAAGCGTGCTTCTTGAGAGGTGAATTTTGGACCTAGTAACAAATTCCTTATTTCTCATGGCATGCCCGTGCTGCATGAGCTGTCTTTCTAACCTTAAACTGAAAAGGCTGGGAATTGCAGGCAGTGCTTCTTACTACCTCTAATAATGTGATTATCTTCCTCCTTCTTGAAGATTGAGTTGGAAGTAATGCCCAGCCCGCAGTACTCCCCTTGAAAATTAAGCAGAGGGACACTTACCCCATCCCACTCTCCTCCAGCAGAGCAGATTGTTATTTCTGGGCTATAACATTTTTGCATTCCCCCTTCTCTGTACTATTTTTTAAACTCTACTGGTTCTTCTCTCCCCCCCCCCCCCCAAACTCCCATTTTTGGGTATAACTTTTTTCACAGATATGCTAACACTTTATTTATTTTCCTGAATATCTAGGTCTGTTTTTTAACTTCAGTATAAGATATATTCAGTCTTCATCATTCGTTAATCATATCTGACTTTTTATTGGTGCCATTTGCTACCTGAGATTCTTAAACTGGTTTTGAAGATTTAAAAAAATGAGCATTCTATTGTGCGGCTTTTGTTCCTTTCCAAAGAAAAGAAGTTGATTTTTTTTTTCTTAGAACCATTTTCTTAGAACCATTTAGATCTATTCTGATAACTCATTTGAGAAAAGTACAGTGTGTGATTGTGCCGATTGCAATGTGCATCAGAGAGAACAGGCTAGAATAGCACTATGCTTCTGTGAACCAAGGAGCAAGTTTAATAAAACATACATGGTGTCTCTCTGAATCATCTGGGTAAGAAATCTGCAACCGAGATCGAGAATAAATAGCACCTTTAAGTAAGCAGTCATGCTTATCTGAGTTGGACATTGTGTTCATGTGCATATAAGGCATTTTTTCATCAAATTTGTCTCCATCCCTCATTGAATCTTGCAGGTCTTGGATAACTTGCAACTTAACTGTCAGGGGTCCTTTAGCTTTAAGTCCAGTCGCAGACGACTCTGGGGTTGCGGCGCTCATCTCGCTTTACATGCCGAGGGAGCCGGCGGTTATCCGCAGACAGTTTTTCCGGGACTAAGCCGCTTCTGGCGCAACGGAACACCGAAACCAAAGCAGCGCACGGAAACGCTGTTTACCTTCCCACCGGAGCGGTACCTATTTATCCACTTGCACTTTTTGGCATGCTTTCGAACTGCTAGGTTGGCAGAGGCTGGGACCGAGCAACGGGAGCTCACTCCGTCACAGGGATTCGAACCGCTGACCTTCTGATCGGCAAGCCGAAGAGGCTCAGTGGTTTACACCACAGCGCCACCCGCATCCCTTAACTTGCAACTTACCTACCCCTAAATAAAACTCATTGGCTGCAATTTCGCTGAAGTTGCTTTGAGGGGTATGCAAGCTAAGATCTTTCATTGCCATGCAAGGCTGTTGCAGACTTCCCTTTCCACATACCTGGCAGTGGGAAGTAAATGTATATACAGTACAGGCTTGTGGTTTGCTAACTGTGATGTAAGCCATACTTGTTGAGTTTCCTCACCCCTTCCATTGACTACGTAGATGGCTCAGAGGAAGATTTGGGTGTATTTGTATGATTCCCGTTCCCTAATTTGTATGAGTTGCTACGTATGCATCAAATTTAAACTCATCATACAACTGATGGTCCAGCCTGCATATCACAGTAAACTATAGTTTACCATAGTGTACTTCGGTGTGTTTGACTCCTCCCCACTAGCACATGGAAGAAACATACCATGATCCCTGACTTAGTGTTATGCGCAAACCATGATGTACAAACCAAGAATAAACCTTGGCTACGGGTGGCGCTGTGGTTTAAACCACTGCGCCACTTGGACTTGCCGATCGGAAGGTCAACGGTTCGAGGCCCCACGACGAGGTGAGCTCCCGTTGTTCTGTCCCAGCTCCTGCCAACCTAGCAGTTCAAAAGCACGCAGTGCAAGTAGAAAAATAGGTACCACTCTGGCGGGAAGGTAAACAGCGTTTCCGTGTGCTGCGCTGGCTTCGCCAGAAGCGGCTTAGTCATGCTCGCCACATGACCCGGAAAAACTGTCTGCGGAAGCGGACAAACGAGATGAGCGCCACTACCCCAGAGTCGTTTGCGACTGGACTTAACTGTCAGGGGTCCCTTTACCTTTACAGGTTACTGCTTGGGAACTCAGGAGGGAGCAACATGGTCACGATAGGTGCGTTCACAGTTTACTGTGAGATGCTAACATGGCCTATGTATTTTAGAAAGACTGCTGCAGAATACAGTCAGTAGAAAGCATAATGTTTTTATTGTACAAATAAATGTGTGTGCTTTGTAACCTCTCCCTCCAAGTGAGACTTGAAACATTGACCTAGCTTTGAAAAATGAAACTTAGAGATCACAGCTTCGTTCTTGGAAGCAGCTTTCTGACTTGTAGATTTTGGTACTTCCTTTGTAGAGCATAACTTCATATGAAAGGAAGAGGGATATGTATTTTATACTACTGCTATGGCAAAGCAATTGAGAGAACTTGTACAAATGTGGAATGTGCTTATGTTTTTCCACCATTTCAGAATGCACAGGGGTGAAATTATTGATTTAAATGTTCTTCCGTGTCTTGGTTCTCTGCTAATCGGAGATTTAAGCTTCCTATGTGGAAAAAGAACCTCTTAGACAATGAGGGCACTAGCCCTTAGTTGCATGAAGCTTCAAGTGATTTATACAAAAAGTGAGATATAGTTTGGTTTCTTAAAAAAAAAAATCAAGAAAGAAACATCATATTGTAAACTGAGATGCACTTTGAACATTGTGTCCCAAAGTTTTCACGGCACAAACACTGTCTGTCCTCAGCATGCCACCAAAGGAGATTTACTCTCTGACAAGGGAACAATGAAATATGTGCCAATGGCTCAGTCCCTACCCTTTTCCCATTTTGTGTGACTCTGGTTTTATTATTGGATTATTCAAATTAGTGTGCTACAGGAATCTCAGCTGCACAAAGCCTGCAGTGGAAACGAAAATGCGTTGAAAACGAAGCCAAACAAATGTTGGTACAGACCTTTTCAAATTTATTTATTTATATTAAATTTATATACCACTCTACACCTGAGGATCACAGGGCAGTTAATAATAATAATAATTTATTTATACCCCGCCCATCTGGCTGGGTTTCCCCAGCCACTCTGGGCGGCTTTCAACAGAGCATTAAAATACAGTAATCTATAAAACATTAAAAGCCTCCCTAAACAGGGCTGCCTTCAGATGTCTTCTAAAGGTCTGGTAATTGTTGTTCTCTTTGACATCTGAAGGGAGGGCGTTCCACAGGGCGGGTGCCACTACCAAGAAGGCCCTCTGCCTGGTTCCCTGTAACTTGGCTTCTCGTAGTGAGGGAACCGCCAGAAGGCCCTCGGCACTGGACCTCAGTGTCCGGGCTGACCGATGGGGGTGGAGACGCTCCTTCAGGTATACTGGACCGAAGCCATTTAGGGCTTTAAAGGTCAGCACCAACACTTTGAATTGTGCTCAGAAACGTAAAGTATAAAAGCACCAAAATACATAATGGCTAGCAACACAATAACCCCCTACCACTCCACACTCAGTTTAAAAGGCCATAGATTCTTTAATTGGCCAAAGGCCTGGGATAAATATTTTTGCCTGGCCCCTAAGGAGATTTAACAAAGGCCTCGGGTGAGCCTCCCTGGGGAGAGCATTCCACAAATGGAGCCACCACAGAAAAGACCTGTTCTTGTGTTGCCACCCTCTGGACCTCTTGCGGAAGGGGCACACAAAAAAGGACCTCAGGTGATGATCACAGGGTCCGGGTTGGTTCATATGGGGAGAGGCGGTCCTTGAGGTATTGTGGTCCTGAGCCACTTAGACCTTTCCAGTTCAAAACAAGTTAGGCTATCCTTGCACAGATAGGGCTGCAACTGATGGAAGACCACCAGCCAAAACTGGTGGAAGTCACCACTGAGACCTCCAGAGCGTCAAGTGACTGTAAAGTTTCCAAGCTGTTTCCTTCAGAGGGCAATCCCTATCAAGAGCAGGTCACCTCCCATCCATTCATTCTTATCCGGCCAAATGATGGGCTTGTGTCTCCATTTGGTTTTGCTGTATTCCTACCTGCTACGGAAAAATAGTATGGGAGCAGCTCATGCCTCGGAAATTGCCTAAGACTTAGGTAGTCAGGCAATTGTTCCATCTAGATCTGTGTTGTGTACATTGACTAGCAGCAGCTCTCCCAGTTTTCAGCCAGGGTCTAGCGTAGGAGATGCCAGAGATTGAACCTGGGACCTTCTGCATGCAAAGCAGATGTTCTACCACTGAACTAAGTCTCTTATCATTTGTTTGTGTTCATCAGTAACCCATTTACACATTTACAAGGCAGGCAAAATTTTCTTCAGCATGTTTCCAGGAATACACTTCCCCATTTTCCTTATGGGGAAACAGATCCCTATCTATTTGTCTAAGGTCAAGTACGGTAAATTGTTAGTAGCCAGAACCCAGTCCAAGGCTAATTGAATTTCTCGAACTAAAAATCTATCCAAGTTCTGTTTTCTGTGGAACACTTATGAGAAATGTTCTAGCTTTGCAAAAATGAGACAGAATGCTTCTCCCTCTTTCATTAACTCGAGCATATTTTTAGTTGCAAAACATTAACAAAAACAAAACAGAGTTTACAATAGATGCAAAACTTATTTTAAAATCTTAGGATAAATATTTAAGATATAGGGTGAATATTTCATTGTGTCTGTGAAAGAGAAATATAATCTGGAGATAAGTATACGAATTTCAAATGAATTACATGTTAAGAGGTTGAAAGTATAGCTTACATCTACAAGAGGTTACACTTAGGTGTAATTAATATTGGATGCTTGGGTAATTAGAAATGATTATATTACACTATGCCATGTTACATTATATGTATTCTGCACAAAGACATCCTTAATGTATGAACTAGAAGCTTTAAAAATAAACTTTTGTTGTTGTTTTAAAAGTACTCCTGTATCTTCTTTTTTAATGTGCAGCCCATAGTTTATTGGTCAGAAAGACACGATCACAGCAATCCATTAACAGTGGTTTACTGTGTCATACAAACAAGGCCTGTATGTGCAAACCAGGAATCGTTATTTGAAATAGACTCGTTGAGTTATGAAGCTAGTTCGTTTAACCAGTGAGTTAATTTCAAACTGCAGTTCCTGATTCATCTGCAACAAGTCAGAAATTGGGGAAAGTAAAACCGAACCGTGGTTTGTTACTCTTGACTGGAGGAGTACTGAAACTCAAGACTTTGCTTGGCCTCACAGAGACTAATGCACTTGCTGATGTATCTTGGTTTAACATTATGTAAGTACCAGGGCCGTGTGCATTCAGATTATTTCCACTACATTTTAAATGTAGTCTGTACCTTCATTCAAAGTAATATTGATGCCCCATAGCAGAAACAGGATTGTTCCCTCTAGGCTTAGAATAGAAACTTCGGATCCTGATATAAGGTCAGTAAAGACCACTCTTTACTGGAACGATAGATCATTTTTAGGTTCTTCTTCTTGCCAAAAAGAGAACTTGAAAGGAAATGCAGTACTTCCCAGTTCTGATTCCCAGACATCCTTTTATTTGTTGATCTGGAGTGAAGCCACAATGTCAAATAATCCTGTTTAACTTTTAATGGTCAGGAAAATGTGAATGTAAGCATACAGCTTTATTACACGATTTCCCCAAAGAGACTGATGATAATTTATTTCTCATACCCCGCCCATCTGACTGGGTTGCCCCAGCCACTCTGGGCAGCTACTGAAGACAAAATAAATTTTGGGGTGACACAAAGTGTTTTGTAACTGTTCTGCTCAGTTTAAGGACACAACCATTTAACCACTCGGACAGCAATAATAAACTGGCAGCAATAATTAACATAACAAATTGCAAGCTAGTGTTGCTAATAGCCAAGTTGCCGCTTCAGCTGGAGGTCTGATTCTCTGAAATTAGTTGGGTTTATTAATCCCACCCTTTAATACTTTAAATAATTTTAAGGCGAAATGTTTGGCTTTGCAGCTACTACTCTAACTTATTTTTGGCAATCCACCTCTGTGCTGGTGTACTGATAGTACCTTTCATATTGGGTTTACATCTACCCTTCGTATGCACATACCTTTGAGGACATTACTATTTCATTGCACACTCTGTGAGACTATCTTTTGGAATGATGGATCTGCCCAGTGTCTTTTCCTAAGCAGGATTATACCTAGATAAATATTAGGAAGCAGCCTTGGACTTGCTCATGCCTTTCCCGGTCATTGTGGAGAGATGAAACATGTGAATCCAAGGCTCACTACTGATCTCTCCAGGAGAGGGGAAAATACTGATCTCTCCAGGAGAGGGGGAAATATTGGCAAAAAGAAACTCTGAGGTTAATGTGGCAGAGGCTGCAGAACGGTGCTTTTAAAAAAATAATCTCGAGACATTTAAGTGTGCAGTCCAATCCTAGTCTTGCAGTCTGTCTTTTGTTAAGGAAAATATGGTAAATTATGCTGTCAATACACGGTGCCATGATGATGATGATGATGATGATGGTGATGGTGATATAAAATAAAGGAATATGCTATATGTGCATTACTATTTTATTATTAATTTAGCTACCCGGTATACAGTTTAGTGTCTTAGTTTTAAGTCTATATATTGATATACGGAACATCTTCTCTTGGCGTGAAAAGGACAACGAACTGTACACAACAGAAATGGTCCCATCTAGATACAGTTTTAGTCAGACAAGTTTAAGCCTGCGGTTCTCCTGAATAACATTTTTGTCGAATGAAGCAGTGAACTTCGGAAGTCAACATTGTCTGAAAGCACCAGTATAGATAAACAAATTTATAGGACGTGCATAATGAAACATGCCTGGCTTCCATTAGCTGATACCGAGGCATGAACATTTTACACATTTTCTTCTTTCTTTCTTCTGGCTAAAATTACACTGAAATAAATAAGCACTCTGCCTCTCTCTATCGAGAATTAAAATCTTAGAGCAGACTTTTCTGTCGGCATCCTGAAAGTGGATTGCAAAACTGGAAATTGAAAATATAACAGCATCATAAAACAGTAAAGCGCAACGAACATGGGGCTTTGGGTATAGCTTAAAGCCAAAGAGCTATCATTCTACATATATCAGCAACCAGCTATTAAAAAGCCTGAATACAAATAGCATAAGTGCTGGCTTGTGGATCTCAGTTATTGTGTTGGTCACCACCACCACCACCCTGTCTTCTGACAATATTGCACAAGGCAGACTCCTTTGAGTAGGATTTCCCTGTTGCTCTTCCTTTATACATAAGAAATATCAGTCCATTATGCTGGCAGCACCTATCGCTGGAGCAAACCATGCACTGATAGTACATTGCAAAAGTAAGGGGTATGAGGAAGGCCGGGTGGAGTTTGTAGGCCTCCTCTGAGCAAATTTGGGGGGAGTGCAAGGGGTGCACAGAGGGAAGGGAGGTCCCACTGCACAAGTAAAACTCATTCTACTCCATTCAGTGACTTAGTTGGGTGCAATTCTAGGATCCAGAGCGGTTCTTCAGCTAATCATGACACAACACCAGCGCTTGCAACCCTTAGACTAGGAACTCGGATTGCATATATCAAGTTGTGTGACACAAGGCCATATCCCTTTGTTCCCATGCCTAGAGAACGCACAGATGGTGCTGGAGACAGTTAGTGCAGAAGCAGCGTTTAGTTGTTTGTCTACCCAGCAGCCAGGGAGAGGAAAGAACAAGTGAGTAATGTTATCTTCTCAGAACCCCTACATATACCTTGCCTTGGGGCAAATGCCAACCAGAACCTCAACTCCACGACTGAAACTGGATCTACAAGGACAAGGCATGCACAAAGGGTAAGCAAACAGAGATGGGGGGCCATGCTTCAAAGAAGGCCATCTGTCTTTACTCCTAGGTCACAAAGGGTCTTCACACACACCCACAAGACCCCATGTAGTTTGGGGTAATGGTATGAGCTGGCATAATGGTGGGTGGGGTTGTTTATGAATGGGTGTGTACACTATACAAAAAGAGAGTCTCTTGGGGTCCTAAACTCCCAAATGTATGCACGATCCTATGATACACCAGTGAAGGCATAACCACCTTTGTTGGGAGAACGCCAATCATTTGATGGTATAATTCAGGACTTGTTTTTCTTTACAGGTTATGAGCTGAAGCACATGGAACAGGGCAAGTGTTAAGCTGCGTGCAGAGTTCCAGTGCAGTACTCTGCATTGGATAGGTTGGTATTGTTATGATGACTACATTATCTCCCCATAATGAACCCCCAGGCATAGATGTCAGGGGCTAATGATTTGCACTTGGAAGATGCAAAACTAGTCAACTGGCAGTGGAATAGCACCTGAATAATAACACACTTTCTCACCAATCCACAATAAACATTTAGTCATCTTATTTGCTGCAGCTGCTGCTCATTATCTCCCCATATCTGTCTCATCTCCCCTCAGGCAACCATTTAACATGCATCAAGGCAAAGTGTTTTCCTACCATCCCATTCCCGCATCATGAGAGGCCTACAGCAACAGCAGCATTTAGCAGGAGGGAAGCCAGCTATTCTTCTTTGGGATTGCCACCTTTTGTCAAGCAGGGCTCCTGTGCCTTTCCAGGATACTGGACAGACAGCGTGATGTGGTGGATAATGGAAACAGCTGTCCCCTGCTGATTTTCTGTGGGTTTCGAAGGCACAGCAGGTCTGCATAAACCAAAGAGTGGGCAACCCCGCTCATCTGAGTTGATTTCAGAACTCCTTCGGCAACTGACACTGCTCAATAAAAGTTGTGACTATTTCAGCTGTGTGTCTATTCTCGTGGTGGCTTACAGATAGGAAATCAAAACTACTCTTAGTTATTCGTCCTGGATGGCTTCATGATAGGGCAGTGGGTTTTCTACCAACAAACCCCATCAGGGTTGAGAGTCTCCATCTTCTCCATGACCTTGTCCTTGGTCCATGGTCCATGTTACTCGTTACTCATCCTGGATAGCTTCATGATGGACCAGTGGATTTTCTACCATCATAACCCATCAATACTGAGAATCTGCATCTTCCCCATGACCTTGGCACTGGCTATCACACTCTTTTCAGCCCTTTTTTCTGGCAATCTACCCAGATTGAACCTGGGATGTCACATAGTCTAAGCCTGTGCTTTTTCACTGAGATGCAGTGCTCCATACGGTCTCTAGGGTTCCTGGATGTGATGTTTGGGATAGAGGGGGGGAGGGAAGCGTGTGTGCTGGCTCTTGGGAGACTACAAAGTTCCCATTATGGTTCTTGCCTGTCTTTTCTTTGCTTCTGTGACTATATGGTTAGGCTGTTGCCCTGTGCCATGGAAGGCCAGCCTATCCATAATTATTGCCCTAGAATGTAAGCATTGCCATGTTGCGTGCCCCAAATGTGGGAACTCAAACACACATTCCCTGCATTTCTTTTGTGTTGTCTTACCAGTTGTGTATCTGGCAGCTCGTGGGTGCTGCTTATGGCGAGTTAAACGTCCGTTCTTCCTTGTGGTTCCCTATCCCATGGGGGAGTGAAACTTTTGCTTCCCCTTCCACAGACACCCATAGATGTGTTCTGCACAGTATTCCTAGCTTAGAGTGTGCAGAATCGTTTTGGCGGGTGGGACTTGTAATCCTTTTCCTTAGTATCCTCAAAATTCCAAACACGTGCTTCCTGTATGCTGTGTGATGGTAAGTCTCTGATGGGGCAGGTGCTGTTGTCTATTCCTGCAAGTGTGCCTGAGTGGGTGATACAATGCACTGAATAGGGAAATATCACTGTGGTGTTTCTACTCTCTCTCTGCATTTGTCGATTGCTGTCGTTACCGCTTGGTACCATGGGGTGTGTGGTTTCTCAGTGCACTGTGGTTTCTGGTGACACTGTGGGAGTGCTGGTTGGTGTCGGCAGGTCTAGCAATGTTTTAAGTCCTCGTGGAGCAGCAGCCAGCATAACGGGGACATAGGATTTTGACCTGCCAAGCTCTATATTTCCCATAAACAGTGCTCCTTGATTTAGAATGATGTTACTTTTTGCCTGTCTCTGACTCTGCTAGCCAGGGTCTGTGTCCTGATGTTTCACCCTTGATACCACCTGAGATTGGTCTCCACTGTTCTGGAAGGCTGTTAATTTCCTAATTGGCTCCATCTTTCCCTTTGCCTCTCAGCAAAGGTAAAGGTAAAGGGACCCCTGACCATTAGGTCCAGTCGCGGACGACTCTGGGGTTGTGGCGCTCATCTCGCTTTATTGGCCAAGGGAGCCGACGTACAGCTTCCGGGTCATGTAGCCAGCATGACTAAGCCGTTTCTGGCGAACCAGAGCAGCGCCACGGAAACGCCGTTTACCTTCCCGCCGGAGCAGTACCTATTTATCTACTTGCACTTTGACATGCTTTCGAACTGCTAGGTTGACAGGAGCAGGGACCGAACAACAGGAGCTCACCCCGTCGCGGGGATTCGAACCTCTCTGCATACTGGTACCTAAACTTCAGAAAACTTAGGGAAATGCTGGATGTGATCCCATGGTCAGTAATACTAAAAGGGATGGGAGTTCATGATGGATGGGAGTTTGTTAAAAGGGAGATATTAAAAGCACAACTTCAAGCAGTACCAATGCGACGAAAACATGGAAGGTGCCTAAAGAAGCCAGGGTGGCTATCTAAAGAACTTTTAACTGAGTTAAGATTTAAAAGGGATATGTACAAGAAATGGAAAAAGGGGGAAACCACCAGAGAGGAATTCAAACAAATAGCCAGCACATGTAGAGACAAAGTCAGAAAAGCTAAAGCACAGAATGAACTCAGGCTTGCTAGAGAGGTTAAAAGCAATAAAAAGAGTTTTTATGGGTATGTCCGTAGCAAAAGGAAGAACAAGGAAACAGTGGGGTCACTTAGAGGAGAAGATGGTGAAATGCGAACAGGGGACGCAGAAAGGGCAGAACTCCTCAATACCTTCTTTGCCTCAGTCTTCTCCAAAGAAGAAAACAATGCCCGACCTGAAGAATATGGAGCAGATGATTCAGCAGGGGAAACACAGCCCAGAATAAGTAAGGAGGTAGTACAAGAACACTTGGCTAGTTTAGATGTATTCAAGTCTCCAGGGCCAGATGAACTACATCCCAGAGTATTAAAAGAACTGGCAGAGGTGATTTCAGAACCACTGGCAGTAATCTTTGAGAATTCCTGGAAAACAGGTGAAGTCCCAGCAGACTGGAGGAGGGCAAATGTTGTCCCTATCTTCAAAAAGGGGAAAAGAGAGGACCCAAACAATTACCGCCCAGTCAGCCTGACATCAATACCAGGAAAGATTCTAGAGCAGATCATTAAGCAAACGGTCTGTGAGCACCTAGAAAGGAACGCTGTGATCACTAAAAGTCAGCATGGGTTTCTGAAAAATAAGTCATGTCAGACTAATCTGATCTCATTTTTTGACAGAATTACAAGCCTGGTAGACGAAGGGAACACTGTGGATGTAGCCTATCTTGATTTCAGCAAGGCCTTTGACAAGGTGCCCCATGATATTCTTGTAAAGAAGCTGGTAAAATGCGGGCTAGACAATGCTACCATTCAGTGGATTTGTAACTGGCTGACTGACCGAACCCAAAGGGTGCTCATCAATGGCTCCTCTTCATCCTGGAGAGAAGTGACTAGTGGGGTGCCACAGGGTTCTGTCTTGGGCCCAGTCTTATTCAACATCTTTATCAATGACTTGGATGATGGGCTTGAGGGCATCCTGATCAAGTTTGCAGATGACACCAAATTGGGAGGGGTGGCTAATACCCCAGAGGACAGGATCACACTTCAAAATGACCTTAACAGATTAGAGAACTGGGCCAAGGCAAACAGGATGAATTTTAACAGGGAGAAATGTAAAGTACTACACTTGGGCAAAAAAAATGAAAGGCACAAATACAGGATGGGTGATACCTGGCTTGAGAGCAGTACAAGTGAAAAGGATCTAGGAGTCTTGGTAGACCACAAACTTGACATGAGTCAACAGTGTGATGCAGCAGCTAAAAAAGCCAATGCAATTCTGGGCTGCATCAATAGGAGTATAGCATCTAGATCAAGGGAAGTAATAGTACCACTGTATTCCGCTCTGGTCAGACCCCACCTGGAATACTGTGTCCAGTTCTGGGCACCACAGTTCAAGAAGGATATTGACAAGCTGGAACGTGTCCAGAGGAGGGCAACCAAAATGGTCAAAGGCCTGGAAACGATGCCTTATGAGGAACGGCTTAGGGAGCTGGGTATGTTTAGCCTGGAGAAGAGAAGGTTAAGGGGTGATATGATAGCCATGTTCAAATATATAAAAGGATGTCATATAGAGGAGGGAGAAAGGTTGTTTTCTGCTGCTCCAGAGAAGCGGACACGGAGCAATGGATTCAAACTACAAGAAAGAAGATTCCACCTAAACATTAGGAAGAACTTCCTGACAGTAAGAGCTGTTCGACAGTGGAATTTGCTGCCAAGGAGTGTGGTGGAGTCTCCTTCTTTGGAGGTCTTTAAGCAGAGGCTTGACAGCCACCTGTCAGGAATGCTTTGATGGTGTTTCCTGCTTGGCAGGGGGTTGGACTGGATGGCCCTTGTGGTCTCTTCCAACTCTATGAATTCTGTGATTCTGTGATTCTAAAACCTGGCAAGCTACCTCTTCACTCTTCCCCACTCCCGCCATTCCATTGTCACCCAATTACAAGAGTTTTCAAACTTCTTCAGTGAATCCCTCGCAATAATGAAGGAGACTGGGAGGGATGGGATTTGGTTTGCAAAAATTTGCTCTTTCCCAGGCAGTGCTCTGGCAGATGATCAAACGAGGTAGGGCTTGCTCACACCTCTGCAAGGACACTTGGCTCATGCTTCCAAATCCCTGTTCCTAAATCATTCACAAATTGTTTATGTGCTTCCTGTGTTTCCACTAGCTCTAGCCCACTCACTGCATTCCTCAGGTTTTGACCTTGTGTCTTGTTCTCACGACTTCCAACCAGGGCTGATGCTATATGCTTAAAACTGGATTTCCAAACTACAGAAGCCTCATTGTCACTCGCATTGTAATGCACTTGTGTCAGCGAAACCTGGGCAGGAACAGCAACGTTCTTGACGGGGGTGGAGTAAGGAGACAGCACACGGTCTGGGAGGAAGGTGGGGGCGTGTGGATCCGGGTGGGGGAAGATGTCCATTGGGGCCCTGAGATTGAAAACAGATTCCTGGATGGAGCCCTGGCACAGTGTAGCCCTGATTTTGTAAGCAAAGAATGGAGAATTGTCCTGGGGTGTCGATGGCAAAGAATTGGAGTGGGTGGGTGAGGAAAGGTTGGGAGGAAAACCTAGAGTTTTGCAAACCTAGGCTTGGATTCTCTGCGCTTTGTGCTGACAAATAGGTATGGTCATTTTTTACTTTCTAAAAAAGAGAGGTCTGCTGGGGAAGCCATGCTTGATAGTCATCATCATCATTATTTATTACATTTGTATACCATCCTTCATCATGCTTGACATGTTGCGACTGGTCTCCTCATTGTTGCTGAAAACAGATCTCAGTCCCGTCCCCCCCAGTAAACCACAGCATAAATGTAGACCTACATGCAGGGCGCCATTTTGTCTGTGGTCCTGGCAGGTGGTTGTTGCTGCCACGGCTGTTAGCGATGAACCCTGTGTGCATGAATACTGTTTCCCCCCTGAGAAAACAAAGGGAAATATCTCTTGGGGGAAGAGGAACACCAGCAGCAACAAGGTTTGATGGCCATGGAGAGAAGGGAGGCTGAAGGAAAATGTTCCGCGTAGCCTTGGGCTAGGGAGGGCAAAGAAATCGCCTGGAGCGTGGATGTGGCAGTCGAATGTTTGCACATGGGTTGGAATTTAGCCAAAAACATTTGCCTGTCATGCAGTCATTTCATTCTCCTTGTAATTCCCTCCTCCTTCCTCACCCCCACCCCAATATTTATACATATAGTATTGTACCTGGGAGAATGATGCAATTGGACAAAGCTCTCTTGTTTTGGTTTGAAAGGTTTCTGCGGTGATTTCAATACCAAATGGGTTTGCATTTATGTGGTGCCGTTCCAACTCAAAACTCTTAATGTTCCCTTACTGAATGCAAGCTGTCCAAACACTAGAGATCTGCTTTTTGCTTTGGTTTTATAAAGGTCTGGAAGTACTTTCTTGTGTAGGTTGTGCTTGAGTGAAATATCTTCAAATTTTGGCTGTTACGTGGCGTTGCTACTTGTTGTTTAAAGGCCAAACGTAGGCTTTTTAGGCCATAGGTGGAAGATCACACATCCCACAAACAAATTTCATTTGCTGTTTTCTGAACTCAAAAGCAAATGCTCCAGTGTAAAAGTGTGAGCTGTTTGCTGTTTGCCTTGGAAAAGCAGCGAAACAGTGCAATTATCTAAAAGTTTACATGCTATCAAAGAGCACACTTTCCAGGGCAGAAGAACATAGGACTCCTGTGGACTTGACACATCTGAATGCCTTTGGACACTTCGATTTTGGTTTCTCCTCTTTGCATGATATTTGAAGGTCCGCGTTACATCTGCCACTTGTTAAAAGAGCATTGAATCTGTCAGTTTCCTTTAAAGCACTGGTGAATGCGTTTGATGGAAATATTCATCCATGGAAACTCTCTATACTTGGCATACAACTTGCAGTTACAAACTAAGGAAGGAACATGCCTGTTCAATTGGGAAGCTTTTGAACATCTATATAGAGCCATTCTGACACATCCAAATTTGATGGGGGGAAGTGAAATGATGCTCCTGGCAGTCTTGCTTTGGCCCAAGATCCAGCTCTCTCTTTTCCAGCCTGGCTTTGGCAGTCTCTAGTGGCTGGATCTCAAGAGTCTTCAGCTGTTGTTTTTTTAAAAACTTTTTTTTTGGGGGGGGGTGTATTTTTAATCCTGGCAACTAACAACTTTTGAAGAGCTTCAGCAGGTTCCTCGGGCCCACTTTAGAACCAGAAGTCCTCCTATATATCCTGTTAACGCTTTGTCTTGGGATGTTAACACGTATTTGTTTATGCAGATGGGGTGGACGACGTATGTTCCCTGAAACTGCTTCATTCGTACAGTGAAAACTCTTTTTTTTTAAATCAGGTTGGGGAGGAGTTCGTATTCCTCATGGTTACAGAGGGATGGGATGACAAATCTGCGTGAAGATTTGAAACAGGGAAGCTGCCTCATCTTGTAATATTTTTGTGCCTCATCTTGTATTATTTCCCCTGGCTTGATTTAACTTTAAGCAGCTGTAAATTGCAATTTCAAACAGAGGAAAGGCTAAGCAGGCCTAGTTTAATATGTAGGCTAGCTTGAAATTTACTGGTTATGCAAAGAGCACATAACCCAAAACTACGACTGCGGCACCTTGATGCTAAACAAAGTGAGTTTTGGTTATAGTAAAGGCAAATAGTATATGAGAAGCTCCTAAATGCAGCCAGCATTTTTAAAACTTTCTTGAAAGTTTCAAGTGAAAATCTGCAACTAGAGCACCTTTTGGGGTTAATACAATGATGGCTAAAACTCAGCCTGCAGGCACGACCAGCTCATCCTATCCTTCAGATATCATCCAATTCCTGGCCCAGTTTTGTGTTGCTCTTGTTCTTCACACAGTAAAAAGTGAGCCTGCCACAGGAGCTCTGGTGGTATCAAGAGCAAATGTACAAAATTGGCCGCATGCTGTTTCTGACCAGTCAAGTTCATAAATGCCCTAGAGACCTCTAATAGGGCTGTCACTCTGTATGGGACACCTGTCAGAAATTCATTTTCATTTATTTAAAGTGATTAGAGCCTGCCCTTTATCCTAAGATTTCAGGGCGCAATGAAAGTATATATAATGCATAATCCATTTGCAGAACAAACAGATAGCATTGATGTAAAATTGAAACAATCAGAAACTTGATGATATCTAAAGGCTTAAGCTGAACAGTCAAAAGCTTGAGAAATCAGGTTTTTAGCTGGGTACCATAATAGATACTGGCCAGATTTCAGACAGTAGAGAGTTTCCTAATTGGAGTGCCACTACAGAGAAGGCCCTCTCTATATCACTGTGGAAAACCCTGGTGGGACACTGAGAAGAGCCTCACCAGCAGATAGTAGCATGTCGGGAGAGGCACTCCCAAGTATTTATGTCACATGACTTTTATGGCTTTGTAAGTCATTTGTAAGCCTGCCGTGCTCTGGTCCATGGGGTCACGAAGAGTCGGACACGACTAAACGACTAAACAACAACAAAAGTCATTCACAATAACTAGAAACAAGCTGGCAGCCAGCACAAGCCCCCGAGAACTGTTGAAATATGGTTTTGACTGGATAATCTACTCCAGTAATTGAGCAGTCACATTTTGGACTATCTCAAGTTCCCATTCAGTCCTCAAGAGTAGCCCTAAATAGAATGCATTGCTGTAATCCAAGCTTCATGCCCTGGATTTTTTGACCAGGCTCTGTGCAGAATTGCACCATGACCCAGAAGCATGTCCTTAGTCCGTTTGCAGAAAGGCTGTAGCTCAGTGGTAGAGATCTGCTTTGCTTGTAGAGGGCTTCGGGATCAGTCCCCAAGATATCCAGGTACGGCAAGGAGAGTACTTTGCTTGAAACTATAGTGAGCCACTGCCAGCCAGGCATTACTGAGCTAGATGGACTAATGGCCTGACTCTGTGTAAGGTGGTTTCCTGTGTTCATGTGCCCTTCTTTCTTGCTGACAACACCCATGTTTCGTAAGTTGTACAGTGATACAGATCTTCTATGAAGAGTTCACCCCTTCTAATAAGCAGGACATTATTGGATTAATGGGGCCGTTTCCATCATTTGGGAAAGTCATCATTTAAAGATCTTCAAAGATATTTTTGAACACAAAGCTGGAGAGCTAGTTCTATTAACTTTCCAGAAAGAACAGAATGTTGTACCGTAAATAAGTTCATAGCTTTGAAAGGAAGAACGAAGCTGGAGGAGTGCAGTAAGGTTTCAGAACATTTCTGAATGATCAGCAGCTGTGCACTCCCATCACAGTATGTTGCTATAAAAGGGAAATAAAGAACACACTAATTGAACCTTCACGAACCAAGCTACCCCAAATGCCTAATCTCTACAGGGGAGGTGGAAAATTTAACGGTATATAATTCCTCACGAGATCAAAAGAAATGAAAAATCTTCTAATCGGTGACTAACGAAGCGCACCACTTTTTTGCTCTACCGTAGGTGATCACATACATGGGGGGGGGGTCACTAAAGGTTCTGTGTTGGTGGCCACATCTCAAATCTTGAGAGGAGGACACTGGCAGCACTGGCACAAAATGGCTGCCGTGGGATGCGTGGCCCGACACAAAATGGCTGCTACAAGAGTGGCGGGGTGGGGGAGGAGAGAGAAGGCCTACGAAATTGTGCAAGCACTGTAACCCCCTCATATCAGTGGGAGGAAAGGCACATCTTCTCAGCCAGGATTGCTCACAGAGAGAATATCTTTGTACCTCTCCCACATGCAGATCAGAAAAGAGGATGGGTGTCCAGTCCTGGCATCCAAGTAAATGTGGGCAAGTCTTAGGATGTGTGTTCAATGGCCAAGCCATTGCAAATAGGAACTGAACAGAGCAACAGACTCTGGGGCATTGTGAGTGCTTGAGGGTATGTTTACTGATACCTCTCACAGGTGTCGTAGGTGGTACTTCAAGGCCTACTGGGACCGGTAGGTGCCATATTAGCAACCCCTGAATACGTAAAACTGTTTATGAAGGGGGAAAGAGTGACTAACTGTTTCTCTTGACCGTGCAATCCAGAAGTGCACCGTATGCTTGTGTTAGTTTATGCCAGGCATAGGCAACCTCGGCCCTCCAGATGTTTTGGGACTACAACTCCCATCATCCCTAGCTAACAGGACCAGTGGTCAGGGATGATGGGAGTTGTAGTCCCAAAGCATCTGGAGGGCCGAGTTTGCCTATGCCTGGTTTATGCTGTTCACAACAAAAGTCTTGTGACACCTTAGACGTAGCATGTGCATTGCAACACAAGTTTTTGTGGACTACTTCTCATCAGTTCCGTCTGAACAAATGGCTTCTACTCCTCAGAGGTTTATTCTACAAAATATCTGTTATATATTCAAGGTGTCACAAGACATCTTGTTGCGTTTGCTGTGGCAAACACAGGTGCCCTCTGCAAGCTGTTGTGGTGACAGCTTAGTCCTGTGCAAGTTTACTCAGAAGTAAGCCCCATTGATCTTGGGTAAGCACACATACAATATTGGAGCCTGAACTTGCCATCTGTCACTCTGTTCTGAGGTTTCCAGATTTATTTACAAGAACAAATGTGATTCAATGCCTCTTATTCTATTGTTTTTCTGCTGGAAATCAATTAATGAAAGTCAGCCTTAATTTATTTTGTGAATCTTGATTCTTTTAAAAGATGAACCTTGCAGCTTTTAACAATGCGACCAGATTTGCACTTTTTAAATTTTGTTTTTGTACAGTTTGACAAGGCTTTATCAAACACCTGCTTTCTCTCCTCCTCTTCACAACTTGTTAAACTGTGGGTTGGTACAGTCATGAATAACTTAAGTACATTGATTTCAATGCCTCAAATGCCACCTGTAGTAATCATTAAAACTATGAACAGAGAAAAATCGTTCATGCTTATGTAGAGAGGGAAAGAGGATTTGGGATCAATGGGGTTCTGATTTTTACAGAATGCAAACATGTAGTCAGAGCACTCAGCTCGCTACAGACTGCTTGCATCTGCCATTTGGAGGTGATACTGGTCTACTGTTGAGGGTTATTGCAAGGCTTATAAAAAGATAATTTATGTGATGAAATGCTTTGAATACTCTTAAGTGTTGTTGATAGCAATGATTACCCACAGTGTTGATATAATATGAATGCTATTTATGAACACAGACAAACCTGCAGACCCATAAGAGGTTTGAACATAACATTATGAACACAACAGGGGAACAACAACATCTTGCTAGACGTTATCGTGGTTTGTTTCTGCCACAAATGTGCCGTGTAAACAAGATGCTTCCCCCCCCCTTGCATCCAAATAACAGTGGTAGTTCTCTGTAGCATGAGCTTTTGTGCAGATGTTTTGTGGGTTAAATTCCCCCTGATTGTCCCTGATGGGCTATTCCGGTTAGAATAAATCAATGGAGAGAAATTTGAGTTTTGTCACTTGGGAATGTGTGGGTTGCAGTTACAGTTCATATTGCAAACCCATAATGGTAACCGTGGGGTGGGGGTGGGGCAAGGGCAGGACTGGATCTGGCCCACCTTCTGCAGATCATGTCTGACAAGTGTTTAGGGCTTCACACAGTAATCTAATATCAGATTCTTCTTTGCTTACTTTGCCACCCTGACTGTGAAGGCACCAACTTGTCTTGGTGCAACAACTGGAAGCCCTCCTTTCTGCAGGAATTGGCTCCCTTTGGGCGCTCCAGTCCCCATCAGGATTTTGCAACTGGGGCTGAATCGGTGAGTACTGCGGGCCTCGCTTTCAGCAGGATTGGCCCCACTTGAGAGTGCCTAAGTTGAACCTGAGTTGAGCCTGGTGCACGTCCTGCTTCCAGAAGAGCACTTCAAGGACCTTGGTTATCCATTTTGATCTACAGCTTTACCCGTGCCACGCCTGGCGTCCTCACAGGCCAAAATAGGGCCCCTGGCAGGCCTTATTTATTCTGTGACCTGGAGGTTCCCCATCTCCTGATTGGCATGCTGAGGCCACACTTAGTAGAGTGTGTGCCAGTGTATCCTTACGAAACGCTCTGCTCCAGCCTTAAGGATTATTTCCTAGCCCGTCCAGATGTTGCGAAGTCGCTTAAGTAGCGTGCCTGATATTGGTAAATTTATAGCATGTCGTTATTTTTTAATACAGGGTTTTTGACAGCAAGTGTATGAATTAGGCATGAGCAGAGATCACAGCGGCTTAGGCATAAAGGTTTATGGTGAAAATCTGCAAAAGGAAATATAATTCTTCTCAGAGGCTGGAGAAGAAAAGGGGCGCCCTGAACATGCACGGTGGGAAGCAAGTTCTACTGAACTGAAGGGGGCTTGCTTCCAAGGGCATGCTGTTTGAGAGGAGGTCGTACTCCATTGAATAATAAGTGCATTAATCTCTTGTGTGGCAAGCGAATTCAGGGAAAGGACATACATAAAGCTTTATTTTTTTTAAGTGGATATATAACTGAAATGCTTAGCTTTTGGAAGGAAAAGAGGAAGAAACCAATTATGGACAAAGGAAGGGTTGTGTCCAAGCTTATTGGCTTAATTTTGCTACGATACATGAATATGTAATGTTTGATGCTACCTGGAAAGGGTATATAAACCCAGAGCACTGATGCTCTGGGCTCAGCCTTTGGGAAATATCCCGCTGTGCCTTATTGCTGCCAGCAATAAACTTACTTTCTATTCCTCCAACTACTGTGTCTGTGATCCTTGAGAAGTTATCAAACTAAGGTTCCCAGGCGCTGCGCTACACGTGCAGCATGGAAGCTCTTTTCTCCTTGTTCCTGTTAAGGGTTTTCTGCCAGCTGATTAGGGCTTTCTTGGTGTTGCTCTTGTTCTGGAATGGCTTCTGAAGGAAGACTGGTTGGATGGCCACCACTCCATTACTTGGCGCCTTACTTATGCACCTTACAGTGCTTTTATTTACTTGGGTAAAATTAGAATTAGCCCAATAGGTGACATGAGGGCTGTACCCCATCCAGCTGCCTGCTTCATTTTGCTTTTGCAATTGTTACCTATGCACTGCCTGGAGTGTTTTCGTTACAGAAATGTGATTTAGTGAACTTTAATTTTCATTTCATCTATATATATTTCATCTGTGCAGCGATAAGTATGAAACGCGTCAGCTGTTCTTGGTGCGAAACAGGCAGCATTCCTCGTACTCGGATACTCTTCGTTGCAGAAGCTTATACTGGCGGATGGAAGAATATGATCTGTGAAAGAGACAATTGTCCTGCTCTCATCTTAACAGTTTCACAGACTCCTTTGTTAATAGACAGTTGCAGTCCAGCTGCCTTCGCTTCTACAGACATACATTAATCTCCGTTTGACGTGCCCCGCATTTCAGGATGCTGCTCGGTGTAGTTGTCTGAAAACTTTAGCAGTGCTTTAAATGATTCCATCTCAAAGGTACAAGCTAAATGAAGTTTAGAATTACCTACAGTGACTGGCAGATTTCAGAGAGGAGTTTCCCCCAGCCCTACCTAGCAATGCCAAGGGTTAAAGCTTTGTTCTTCTGCAGGCAAAGCATGAGCTCTACCCTGAGCTGTGGCCTTAATGGTGATTGTGGAAAAAGCTGCATTGAGCTAAAGTACTACTCTTATATTCTGCTTCTATGCATGCCAAGAAGCATGTTTAATGTCTTATGCCACACAGGCTACCCATGCTGGCTTTGATTAGGATGTTAATATTAGATGCTTGCCAGAAAATTGTGTGTGTGTAAATGTTCTGATTTCCTTTTTTAATAAGTAAAAGGGGGGATTAACATGATGGCAACCGCTTGAAATTAACCAGTCACAGCATCAAATGCATGGTGTTTCTCTCCCCCCCCCCAATTGCTCCCTGCCAGTCCTGATAATGGTTTGACTGTTTTGACTCTTCCTCTTACCATATCGCGGCTTTGTAACTTTTAACAGTTGGTTTGTGAGTTTCCTTGTTTGCCTCATCCCTCCTCCTCCTTTTTTCATTTTGTGCTGTGTCTCTTGGATTGTAAACCTTAGGGCAAGTCTGTAAGCCACTCTGGAAGGCTTCTCAGCTTCGGAGTGGAGTTATGTGGCCGAATTATACCTGACCACACAAGACCTATATTAATAGTCATGCAATAGAACCCAAAAGTTCTATTGAAACATGCCTCTGTTCTTTGCTATTGATGCCTTACCAAATTGTCAACTTCATTGGGATACAATGGGAAGCTTTTATTGTTATTAATTTTTTTTATTAAAAAAATTAGTCAGTTGATTTTCTTCAGTGTTCTGCCGCAGTTGTCCGCTGAAACTGTTGCATTTGGCTTTGTATTGGAAGGGTTTTTAGCACCATGCAGGAGTACAGTGTGTGTCACAAGGGAATGGTTATTTGTAGGTACGCAATTCTAAAACGGCTACAGATCTCTGCATCCAGAAATTTTAATAGCTTTTATGGCACAAATTGCATAAATAAAATGTTGAAGCAATTCCTTGTTATCCCTCTCTTTTATTACCCCTCCCACTCCCCTGTCAAATGCTGTGTTCTTTCTTGGACAGCAGTTTTATACATTTTTAAAATCAAGCTTTTCTTATTAGGACGTAGCCAACTTTCGGAATCCTTGGATACTTCTTTCCTCTCGGCTTTTCGGTTTATCTGCATATATAATCGTGCGCGTAGAACGGAATGCAAGAATATGCATCAGTTTTTGGGAACGAGACGCTCATTCCCTTCTAAATTCTATAGTACCGTTATCTGCACTTAGTGAGCAATCCTATGCACAAGAAGCTGTCATAGAATTGTAAGAGTTGGAAGGGATCCCAAGGGTCATCTAGTCCAACCCCCGGCATAGAGCAAGCCGGTGTAGGTTAAGCTGGTGTAAAGTTACACCAGATCCACCCCCTGTTCAGCAGTGGGGCTGCTGCTCTGCCTAAGCCCTGGCAGTGGGAAAAGCAAGCCTTAAAAATGGTGTCGAATGCTGAGTTGCCAGGTCACATGACTGAGCTGAATGGGTTTAGGATTCAGCCTAAATCTCACCCTTAGTCATGCCCCCGGAATACCCCTTTTGGAGAAGTTGCCCCACCCTTGGCACCACGAGTGTCAGCTGAGCCAGTATGGAGAATTTGTGCCGCCTTAACTTTGGTGCGGGTGGCGCTATGGTCTAAACCACTGAGCCTTGGTCTTGCTGATCAGAAGGTCGGCGGTTCGAATCCTTGCGATGGGGTGAGCTGCGATGTTCGGTCCCATTCCTGCCCACCTAGCAGTTCGAAAGCATTTCAAAGTGCAAGTAGATAAATAGGTACCACTCCGGCGGGAAGGTAAATTGCGTTTCCGTGTGCTGCTCTGGTTCGCCAGAAGCGGCTTAGTCATGCTGGCCACATGACCCGGAAGCTGTCTGCGGACAAACGCCGGCTCCCTCGGCCTATAGAGCGAGATGAGCACGCAACCCCAGAGTCGTCCGCGACTGGACCTAATGGTCAGGGGCACCTTTAACTGTGGCTGAGCAAAGGAGGACCTCCCCCCCCCCCAAAAAAAGAAACCCAACCAGCTTACAAATCGATATGTTTATCTGACTCAACAACACACACCCCGTACACACACACAGAGAGAGAAACCACAGTGCAACCAACCAAACACAACCAACCAAGCTCTGGGCCCCCCAATCTCTCTCAATCCCAACTTATATATGTACCGATTTATATATAGGACCTACCTGCCTGACGCTGACACACAAGCCCAGCACAAACACTGCGCGATGGAACAAAAGATTGTTGTTCCCCCGCCACACGCACACTATCTCTCTCCTCTCTCTTCTCCCCCACCACATAATGTCTATGACCAGAGTGTCTCATGCCGAATGTAAACGAACTGTATGGATTGAAAGTGGACACACTATATGTACTTTTCTTTGGTTTTGTTGTTGTTTCACGAGAAAATGTTTAATAAAAACTAATTGAAAACAAAAACAAAACAAAACCTTGGCTGAGCTGGGATAGGGAACTTAATGCCAGGAATCAGCCAGCTGAACCAGAGATCTGCAGAGATCCTAAGCTGCTCATTCCAGTGGATATCGCCATAGGATTAGTCTGTAAGTCTATTAGTCCTGAAGGCATCATAATACTATCTGTGGTTATGTTTTCTGCAGCAGAATAACACTGCTGCCTCCTAGGATTTTGTTAGTGGAGAAGGAGAAACTCTAGAGCAGGGTTTCCCAAACTTGGGTCTTCACCTGTTGGTTTTTTTAGACTACAACTCCCATCATCCCTAGCTAGCTGGACAAGTGGTCAGGGATTATGTGAATTGCAGTCCAAAAACAGCTGGGAACCCAAGTGTGGATGTGACATAGCAGGGTTTCCCAAACTTGGGTCTCCAGTTGTTTTTGGACTACAGTTCCCATCATCCCTGACCACCACTAGCTAGGCATGGTGGGAGTTGTGGTCTAAAAAACAACAACAGGTGAAGACCCAAGTTTGGGAAACCCTGCTCTAGAGCTATGTCACATCCACACCATACATTCAGGTTGTATCGCTTCTCCCAAAGTATCCTAGGAACCGTAGTTTGCTCCTCCAAGAGCTGTAATTCCCAGCATGCTTTAAAACTACGGTTCCCAGGATTCTTTAGGGGAAACCATATGCTTTAAATATATTGTGTGTAGGTGACTTGATTCTGGAAGGAGAAACCCTTAAACCAGGGGTGGGGGACCCTCCTCACCCAGAGGGCCACATTTTCTCATGGGCAGCTTTCCAGGGGCCACATGCTGATGGCTGGGGTGGGGTTGGAGGCCAGATGCCAAAGCGAGCAGAGCAAACAGATGTGATGTTCACCTTTGTACTATAGGCTACATTTCAGCCACACTGGTTTTCCTTCCCCTTTCCCTGTCTCAAAAGTTGAACTTGTGCAGACTTGCCTGAGGCTATCTGAATTCAGGCAGACTTGCCTGAGGATATACATTTCTTGAGACTTGAGGAGTCAGATGGAGCCAGGGGTTCTCAGATGCACGCTAGAGCTGGGCTGTAACTGTATAGACATAAATTTGAACAGGCAGTTTTCAGCTCTGGTTCTGGACTTCATTAGTCTATCTGGAGCTGAACTGAATAGTTGAATTAGTTATTTAATCTTGATGCTATAACGAGCTGATAGTGGTTTTTTTTTCTGGCACGGGTTTCTACTTGATGTTGCAAATAGCAACACATGCAGTTTTCATTTGCAAAAAGTATTTTAGTCCTTTTTGTGTGAGTGACTTGGGAATTTTAGTTACATTGACTTAGAGATATCCTGTGTTCTCCTCTCCACCTCCATCGCATACTTTTTGAGCTGTGTTCTGGGGAAGGGCTGGGGTGTGGAGTTAAGGCAGATAAAAATCAACGGGGTGTGTTAGCATTTTTTTTATTTAAGAAAAAGCCCTCTCCCGTTTTTAAAAGGAAAGGGTTTTAATGGGAATTAATTGAATACAGACAAGTTAAACTTGTGCACAAAATTGATTCTAACAAGCACATCGTTCAGTGACAGTTCCCCCTCCCTCATAACTGGAGAATGGTGCAAATAATCTGATTTTGTAAACTCAAGAATGTTATAAGGCAGCAATTTGTGGCTTTCCATATGTTGTTGGAATTTCAACTCCCATCAACCCTGACCATTGGCCATGCTGGCTGGGACTGATGGCAGTGTTAGAAGCTCAGATATATAATCTAGGCGCCAAATGGCTCCTTAAACCAGGGTTACAGTCGCCAGAACAGAATGCATAGTCATTTTGGGGGCCAGGCAGCTTGAAAGTCGTACCTTTCCCCTATGACTTTTTGGTTCATGAAATCCATTCTGGTTGTGCAGATAAAATATAACAGATAGAATTCTACAGGATGTGTTGCCAGGGTGTGAAAACAGTCAAGGTCCAAGGATTCCCCAGGAATGCACCTCCAGATGGTGCTATTCTGGCACTCGGGCATCTTCACTGGGTCACAAGTGGCTGATTGTGGTTGTTGTTGTGTAGTCATGTCCGACTCTTCATGACCCCATGGACCAGAGCACGCCAGGCACTCCTGTCTTCCACTGCCTCCCGCAGTTTGGTCAAACTCATGTTGGTAGCTTCGAGAACACTGTCCAACCATCTCATTCTCTGTCGTCCCCTTCTCCTTGTGCCCTCCATCTTTCCCAACATCAGGGTCTTTTCCAGGGAGTCTTCTCTTCTCATGAGGTGGCCAAAGTATTGGAGCCTCAGCTTCAGGATCTGTCCTTCCAGTGAGCACTCCGGGCTGATTTCCTTAGGAATTGGTAGATTTCAGCTTCTTGCAGTCCATGGGACTCTCGATAGTCTTCTCCAGCACCATAATTCAAAAGCATCAATTCTTCGGCGATCAGCCTTCTTTATGGTCCAGCTCTCACTTCCGTACATTACTACTGGGAAAACCATAGCTTTAACTATATGGACCTTTGTTGGCAAGGTGATGTCTTTGCTTTTTAAGATGCTGTCTAGGTTTGTCATTGCTTTTCTCCCAAGAAGCAGGCGTCTTCTAATTTCATGACTGCTGTCACCATCTGCAGTGATCATGGAACCCAAGAAAGTAAAATCTCTCACTGCCTCCATTTCTTCCCCTTCTATTTGCCAGGAGGTGATAGGACCAGTGGCCATGATCTTAGTTTTTTTGATGTTGAGCTTCAGACCATATTTTGCGCTCTAAGTGGCTGATAGCTGGGTGCAAAAATGTGCAAAAAACCAACAACCCCAAACCACTGGCTACAATGCTTGTTTCTCTGCTTGGGTGAATGGTAAGCCCATAGTCAGAGGAGTAAGGCTTCTGAATCCCAGCTGCTGGGACCCAATAGGAGCGGAGATCCTATTGTTGAGCTGGGATCCTGCTGATGGGCTTTCCCACAGGCATCTGGTTAGCCTCTCTGAGAACAGGATGCTGGACTAGATAGCCCAGTGGCCTGATCCAGCAGATCAGCAGAAGCAGCTGCCTGAATGTGCGGGAGAGTTTGTTAATCTCTCACTGGTTAAGCCAAGAGTTGATTGTCCAAACATGGACTTAGTGTTGCCAGTTCCCTCCCCTCTGCCGCTCTTCCTGCCTGCTCACATCTGACTTGTAAGCGCTTAGACGGACTGGTGGGGTTGAGCGTCAGATGTTGTTTCTTCACTTTTCTTTCATCACCCCTGGGTATTTTGGAATGTCCTAACGAAGCGTTTGTTCTTGTTCTTTCAAGACCACCGCCGTTCTTACCCTTCCCCATTCAGCTGAAGTTGAGAAATCCCTTGAAATGTAAGGTTGTCGTAACAAAAGATGCAAGATCCGAACCGTTTTGTGTTTTCAGAAAGGTGCATGTAAAGCAGAATGAGACAGAATAGATGTGTTGCTGTTTAAATAAAGCCCTGGCCCTTGACCAACAAATGCAAATTGAGGAGTTTTTGTAATGGCGGCCCCCGAACGGAAATATAGCTGTTGTCAGGGTAGTTTGGGTCTGGGAGCAATTCACACATTTAGATGCCATTTCTGTAATTTGAATTGTACGTATTACCATGGTAGACAACAAACACCCAACGGTGGATCGTGTTTTGATTATTTTGTGGCATTCGTTCATAGCTAATCGCAGTGGTATGCTCCGTTGTGGATGATGATTCATTGGGCGAAATTTGGTTAAACTGTAGCAGTAAACATGTTTAGAGATCTGTAAACCAATTTGAGCAAGCTAATATTCTCTCTTCCATTCACCTATCAGCTTTTCTTAACTGTAACTTAGAGGCAACAGTGGTGAGCTTTCCTAAGAGAACAGAACTAAACTTTAGTTAGCAACCACCACCCCACACAGATTTGACACAGGGATCCCCCCCCCAAAAAACCCACACCTTTCTGTTATACCTGCATTTCATTAATCTCGTAATCCCTCTAGAGGAAGCCCAGATATATGCCTTCCACACCAAAGTGGGATATCCTTTGTTCCTGAGGGCCAGAACAAATAGGACAATAATTACATAATTAGTAATTGCAGCGGCAGATGGGCTGGATGGAGCCCCTTCCCACTGCTGCTGCTTGCTGCTGTGTGTGTTTAAATAAACACACCATGGTCAGTCAAAGAATCATAGAATTGTAGAGTCCAACTCTACAAAAGGAACCCCAAGGGTCATTTAGTCCAATCCCCTGCAATGCAAGGAACCTGTGCGCAAGGTGGGGCTCAAACCTATGGCCCTAGGCTTAAGAATCTCATGCTCTACCTACTGAGCTTTGGCCACCTTATGAGAAGAGAAGACTCCCTGGAAAAGACCCTGATGTTGGGAAAGATGGAGGGCACAAGGAGAAGGGGATGACAGAGGACGAGATGGTTGGACAGTGTTCTCAAACATGAGTCTGACCAAACTGCGGGAGGCAGTGGAAGACAGGAGTGCCTGGTGTGCTCTGGTCCATGGGTTCACGAAGAGGCGGACACGACTAAATGACTAAACAACAACAACAACCTACTGAGCTATCCCAGCAAGTTGCATGATTGTTGCTGTGCATGGTTTGATTCTAAGTCTGCATTGGAAAAGGGCATGGTGGTGTAGTGGTTAGAGTTCTGGACTAGGCCCTGGGAGATCAGGGTTCAAATCCCCACTCAGCCACCAGTCATCCTAACCTACCTCACAGAGTATCTTGCACAGAGCCAGTTCATATTGCCATTACTATTTGTCTTGATCTCCAAGGTCTCTTTCTCAGCCCCTTCACATGAGATCCTTTCAAGCTGAAGATGCCAGGGACCAGGCGAAGCATGGGCTTTTCTTTGAACAATGGCCATTGTTTGCTGCAGTAGATTTCTTCTCTTCATCTTGCAGCCGGAATTAGGAAGCGTGATAGCTTTTGTTCTAGCTGATTACTTCGTGTCTCTGTGCTCTGACCAGCTTTTGTGTCCTTTTGTTTCTCTGTGTTTGCGCAGTAGAGAATCTATTGTGATTACCTTGGTATTTGGGGGCAGTCTTCCATGTCAGCCAAAAGAACATGTGCTAGTTGTGAGAATAATGGCACTAAGAAGCCGAGTCGGCACATTTTAGTTTATTTATCTGAAATAACGTGTAGGCTGCTCTTCATCATAGTGATCCCAATGTGGGGTGCAACCATAAAAATACCAGTGACACCATACCATAAAAGCAATAAAACACATTTAAAACAGCAAGCTCTGCACCACTAGAGCAAGCTACGAAACTCCTGTATGACTAAAACTAGTAGTATCTTATTCAGAGATACAGTACTGTGTATTACAGAAGGCAGTTGAATTGCATATGCACACAGATGTTTGGAATGGTTCCTTTGCCTGTGCTTGTTTATTGTGTGCATTAACTTGCATTTACAAGGCTTGGTCAGAATATTTGAAATCTGATTGATCGATTGATTGATTTAAGCATCTTTTGTTTGCATCCCAAAAGTTGGACAGCGAAGAACAGTATATTACCATTTCAAACGAACAGGATGCTTGTAACGCCGTATTATTTTATTAAAACTCGGCAGTCGTATACACCTTGTTTCCAGCCTCCTGAAGCTGCCTAAAATAAGACTTGCAAAGCTTCCAGGCAATGCTCATGTGGCTTTGGAAAGTTCCCAGCACTGGGCCATTTCACAATAAGAAGGGCAGGGGTGCTGACAGCCCGGCTGTGTGCCCTTACCGTCATAAGCTGGCAAAGATGGCAGACTTGAGGATGAGCACTGACTTCTCCGGTTTCAACATGGTGTGATGACTAGGAAAGGAGCAAAGGCTTCTGCATTAACCTCTTTCCAAGTGCTGACATGATTTAATGGTTCTACCTAGTTTGCATACTGAGGGTTGCGTGTTTCAGCACTTAGGGCTGCTGAATGTGGTCCCTGAATGGCTGCTCACATTAATTCGCATGCATGCGTCAAATTACTTCTCTAGGACTTGAAGCAGCAAGGGGCTTTCTAGGAACGCCACATTGCGAGGGTACCATTGTAGCGGGTAAGGTCACAGTTGCTTGTTTACTTCCCCTGCCATGTTAGCAAGTAGTGCTGTGTAGTCAAGCAAATGCGAAGCAGTGTGATAAAATAATTGCAAGAATCAAAACTATCTGTATCCATTGTTCATTGTAAGAGTTTATCTCTCCTTCTCTCCTAAGAACTTCACACAAAACTTTATCTGATCGGCAGTCTTGCTAATCATGTGCTTGTGTGGATGTTTGTTGGTGTGCAGGGGAGAGTTAGCGCCTTCTCCTGCTTGCCAAATAATTTTATTTCATTCTGACTACTTACTGGGGTTAAAGGTTATTGTGTGATTTCACGCCCCCTCCCCTCCCCTGGCTGCAATTTCACCACTTTCGATAGTAATTTTACCTGAATATGTGGTGTTATTGCTGCCATTTCAGTACCTTAATTCATTTATATTTTTGTTGCTGCTGAGTTTGTTCAGTCCCCCCCCCCAGATTGGTTAAATGAATGACTTTGTGCCACAATTAGTCTCAGTAATTTTAGTACAATGGATTATTACGAATTAAGTGCTGTGTTGATACTTGCCTTGGCTTTTGATTTATCAGTTTTTGTAATGAACCAAATCATTAAGTTGCAACATCTATTGCCTGTTGCAACCCCACTTCGAGTGCAGTAATTGCAGAAAAGGTGTACATGAAATAAGCTTGACTTCACTACCTTCTAGTGCTTTATGATTGATTTCCTCTCCCTTTGCCACATTGAGGCAAATGGTTTGTGACAACATAGCCAGCCAGCATAAAGGTGAAACCTTTGACAGCTGCACTAGTATGAGTGGCTGGTACCACCTGCATTAACATTTAGCACTAAACCATGGTTTGTCTGACAAACCATTAGTTATCCCAAAGACAAGCCATGGCTTGTTTCTGCAAAGCTTCGTTTGCTTTCCAGCTGTTCTTGCCTCTTGTAGCATCTAGAGTTGACTTGCCAAGCAAGGCTTTCTGTTTGGACAGAACACCAAGTCACGGTTCATAAGCTAACAGCAAAAGGTGGCCTCAAGTTGTGGTCTGGTGGCAGAAAGCACAAACCATGGTTAATCTGCAGGACTGGGTTTGCTCATCATGACTTAGTGTTGTATGCAAACTGGGCTTTTTTTTTAATAAAGAAGATAGCTTCATATTGGGAAATATTTGGAGGGACAGAGGTTCCCAAGGTGCAACAAAGCCGTAGCAGAAAGTTCCAAATAATGGTTTTCCTTGTTCTGTATATTCTTTCACAGGTCCTGGTTAATTAGCAAGCAGCATTGTTTCTACTTTTCCTCTGCAAAGCTTTTTATTTTAAAGGGATTTAAATTCCACGATGAGTTAGAAACAAAGGTCTCTTTTCAGTTTTAAAGAGCTCTGCAACATGCAGCCCATGGATGAGGAGTTTGGAGGAGGAGTTTGGATTTGATATCGCGCATTATCACTACCCGAAGGAGTCTCAAAGCGGCTAACATTCTCCTTTTCCTTCGTCCCCCACAACAAACACTCTGTGAGGTGAGTGGGGCTGAGAGACTTCAAAGAAGTGTGACTAGCCCAAGGTCACCCAGCAGCCGAATGTGGAGGAGCGGAGACGCGAACCCGGTTCACCAGATTACAAGTCTACCGCTCTTAACCACTACACCACACTGGCTCTGGATAACATTGCCTGAGTGTTGCAATCCTTGCATTAAGTGGTTTGATGGAAATAACTGCTGTGTTGGTGCAGCAGGGGTCAGCAAACTTTTTCAGCAGGGCCGGTCCACTGTCCCTCAGACCTTCTGGGAGGCCGGACTATATTTTGAAGGAAAAAAATGAATGAATTCCTGTGCCCCACAAATAACCCAGAGATTCATTTTAAATAAAGGGGCACATTCTACTCATGTAAAAACACGCTGATTCCAGGACCGTCCACAGGCCGGATTGAGAAGGTGATTGGGCCAGATCCGGCCCCCGGGCCTTAGTTTATCTTAGTTTGCTCACCTCTTTACTTTGGTGTTGCAGTTGCTTCTCTCGGCCACTTTGCAATTTTCGAGCACCTACTTGTGGCCGCTCCCTGCTTTGAGTTTAAGGTGATACTGCATACTGCTTCCCTCTTTTTTACCCCCCGCCAGAAGGTGGGTGGCTGTGCTAATAATGCACAAGCATTCATGGCCAGCTCTGTATGAAGCATTTTGAATGAAATAGACAATCTTTACAGCTGTATAGGCATAGGATATTGTCAAATCCTGTGGTCTGGAAATAGTTGGAGTCTCATGATCAGATGGACTTAATAAAAAACGGTGTCTAGCCAACAAAATAAAATAAAGGCTCTAACATCATTGCTCGATCCAGGAGCATTGCCACCTGAACTGCCAGAGAAATATAATCATTTTATAAAACCCAAACTATCAGGCATTCCATCTTGTTGTAGTTCATTTACAATTAGTGCTCCCTTTTATGCAGGAGGCCATGACTACCAAAACACTACAGGGTCCCTGTTTGTGTGCCTCCTCATATGGCTGATTGGTATGGCAGGCACAAGAGGCAGAGTCTTTTCGGTGATGTCCCCATATCTAAGGAACTCCTTTCCTGAGAGGTACAATTAGCTCACTCACCGATTTCATCTCGGAGGGCCCTGAATAAGTTTTTATATCAATCGGCTTTTAATTAAAGAGTGTAGGTGGACATTTTGATTACGGTGTGTTGTTTGCAGTCGTGGGTTAGGGTTTTAGATGTTACAGCGAGGATGGTTGGCTGGAAATGAAATAGATTTAATGTTCTTTCTGGGGTTTTTTACTCATGAATCTTGGTAATTGTGTTTAAATGTTTTCACTTAAAATGCTTTGATTATGTTTATCATATTTGGAGAGGTATTTGTACTTCTAAAGGCTACTTTTAAGTCTCCTCCGTAAATAGAAGTGACATTTATATCCCACCGTTTCCCCCAGGAGCTCAACGTGGCGTTGTGGTCCTCCCCACTCCCCTCCATTTCACCCTCACGACAACCCTGTGAGGTAGGTTGGACTGAGAGACCGACTGGCTCCAGGGTCAACCATCCAGCTTCATGGCCCAGTCGGGATTTTGAACACTGAATCTCCCAGATTCTGATACAGTGGAACCTCGACTTACGAATTTAATGCGTTCCCAAAGCACACTCGTAAGTCAAAAATTTCGTAAGTCGAAAAACGGCATTCCCATAGGAATGGATTGGAAACGCAAGTCGGAAAATTCATAAGAAAACCCTATGTAAACCTTTGTAAGTCGAGTAAACCCCATCTAAAACTTCGTATGTCGAGTAAACCGCATCTAAAATCCAAGCAGATTTCCTTTCGGAAGTCGAAAAATTCATGGGTGCGCGGCCGGGTTTTCCCTTTCGGAAGTCGAAAAATACGTAAGTCGAGTTATTCGTAAGTCGAGGTTCTACCGTAGATGCAAACGACTGAGTCTGCTCATCTTCTACATAATCCGTTCAGTGGCTTAATACAAAAGAACAGAGCAGATGAAACTGTGCCCCACAGGGCGCTGCGGGAGGAGCAATTTCCAAACAGAACAACCCATTTTAGTACCAATATACTTTGCACAATACCTAATCATTTTATGAGGATTTGGTATAGTGACTCTAGCAAGGCAGAGTCGTGCCTGTTCCCCTTAGGTTCATGTAGACCAGGGATGACTCCTCACCCTCATGTGTAGCGTTAATCAGGCTTCTTATTCATGAAAGAAACGGGAAGCTATTCAGTTGAGATTTTCTGGAAAGGTGGGGGGTAGTGATCTGTCACCTCCTTCCCCCCATTCACAAGATGCACTTTGCTGCCATGTCTGGTTTTCCGCCCTGAACGATTCAAGCACATGAGATTATTGTGACTCATGCTTAAAGCACATTAAGTATTTAACACTGGAAATCTTGTGTTGTTGAGGTTCTTCCTCTCGAGTTGTGTGTGTGTGTGGTTTTTTGTTTGTTTGTTTTTTGCTACTTGAGGTTTACTCGAAATGCCACCTATTTCTTGGAATGACGGGGGCCGTTTCCAGTGGGAGTAAGTGGTGAACCTGCGTCTGGGCTGCTTCGGGCTGCAAGTGGGGGCTTGTAGCATTTCAGTGCTCCTCCATACGGAAATCAAAATCAAAATGAAAAATCCATCTGCGGGGGGCGGAACTAGGCTAGGTTTCCCCTGGCATGCAGTTTTCAACGTGATATATATTCCTCTATGAAGGAGCACTCAGTCATGTGAGACCTCCCACCTGAAGACTTGGGAGTGGTACTACCCAGACAAAAGGTTGCCACTTCAGCAAGCCCTAAGGTCTATTTTTGTTCCCTGCACGTCATCTGCATTCAGTTACATCAGTGTCTGCTTATCTCAGATCTCTCTTAACAGCACGATTCTGTGATGTTTGACCGCTGCAACTTTTACAGTAGGGCTGAAGAAGTATTCCGACGGGGAGGGATATTGGACAGCGAACAAGTGTCTACACTCTGCACTAAAACATTTGCACCGCAGTAACCCAAATCCGGTTGTCATATTTTTTTTAATTATTTTATTATTATTATTATTATTATTGCTCTAGTGTAAGTTTTGTCCTTGATATTCTGCACAAGAGGAGTGGGGAATCTCAGGCCGGGGAGCCAAATGTGTGTACACACACACAGAGAGAGAGAATACTATTCTCAATCTGGCTTTTAGGACTCCTCTTATAGGCCACCCTCACTCCTCAGCAACACTGTCTGTTCCCAGGCCACAATTCTCACCATTTTCTTTCTGGGCTGATAATGCATCTTGCTTCTCTGGATGGAGGTTAAGTGTGTGCAGGTGTGTGTCCACTGTACAGAGGTAATATTTGCACCTGTTGCTACACATACTTCTGTCTCTCGCCATACCCGCTACTACAATGTGCCCCCTCTCTCCCGGGTCCTAGCCTGGCACTATAACCACTAGGCCACCACAGTCTTAACCTTGTCTTCTGGGCAATTCACAGACATAAAAATGATAAAATGCAGTTAAAACGAGTAGACTGTGTGGTGTTACTGGGAGAACATACCTCCAGATGTTACTGGGAGAAAAGAAAGAGTCTTCGCCAGGTTCCAGGACAACAATAAAGAAGGCGGCAAGAATCTCTGGGGAGGGAATTCCACAGCCAGGTTGGTGCCTGCACCAAGATGGCAGTTTCTGTAGTAGCCAACCGCCTCACTTCACCTGGTGGGGGCACCTGGAGCAGGGCTTTCTCCATACTTGAATCAAGATTTTTTTTTTTTATCACAGTAAAAGTGTATCTAGAAGAAGCAATGAATCATCCTGCACGCTCTGTATAAATGTCGGTCATGCTCATTCTTGGAAGGAAGTGAGCTGATGCCAATCTGTCTCTTGAGATCTCTCGGAAAGCACATTCATTCCGCAGCCTCCTCCCCTTTCACTGATGTCAGAGTACATGCATGGGGTTTCTTTCAGTCTCACTGTGGGGGGGGGGGTTCCAGGGGGTCCCAAGGGCGCAGAAGTTGGCCATTTGTGACTAGAACTTTGCTTAAGGAGCTCAGTGCCATTGAGATGTCTCATAAGAAAACAAGAGCAGAAAACTCAACGTACGGTTTTGGTTCCCCTGCCTGTCACAAAGGCTGAAGCTAGATGTCCTTCTCAAGAGGAACAGCAGTAGTTTCACCTCTCAAAGCATCTGTACCGACAGTACCAAGATGATGTATTTTATTGCAGAAGTTGATGCGGAAGTAGACTATTGTGGTTGGGGACAAAGACAGGTGTGGCTCCATAGGCATTTGTACAGCTGGGGAATTGGAAATTCCATGCTCTGGTTTTTGTTTCATTTTGCAGTATTTATAGGCTACCTTGTTTTTTTAAAAAAAAGTTCGGGAGCCAAAACGTATGAGTGCCAAGGCGTTTGGCTTTCAAGGTACGACAGTAGAATGCTGTGGAATCCCAAAGTATAAATGTTGAGTAGTCAAGCAGAAATCCCATCTTCTTGAGTCAGCCATCCAAGTTTGAGTGGAGCAGCTGAAAAGCAGGATCCCCCAAGACCCAACACGATCAGCCTCTCTAAAAACGTACTATAGCTGATGGCATAAAAAGCCACAGAGAGGTCCAGGAGAATCAACGGTGTTGTACTGCCCATGTCTCTCTTCCAGCGGAGTTCATCTACAGGAGTAGACAAAGGAGTTTTTCTTCCAAAAATAGATCTAGAAACAGATCTATAAATCTGGAAGTTGACTGGCTACTCTGCATCCAGGAAGGGGATGCTAGCCTCCATTGGACACCTGTTCACATCTTCTGGGCCCAAGTAAAGTTTATTCAGAAGCAATTGCACCGTAGTCTCTTTAGTTCAGCAATAGTTCTAACACTGGAGGACTTATTCTACCATGTGCTGGGAAATGTTATAAAAAGTCAGAATGCACTCGAAATGCAAGAGGGTTTACGAGGCCACTTGCAAGTTTAGTACTTGGCAGAACTGTGTACATTCTGCCAGTGTGGTGTGTGTGTGGGTGGGTGTGTGTGTGTTCCTGGAAAAAAAACACTAGGATCTGGCACTAACTCTCTATTATGTCTAAATTGAGTACAGAAAACAAAGTGAACTTGCATGGTGTTCATGTAAGTCTTATATTTATTTAGTTAACAAAATAAATATTTAAAAAAATGGCTTCACTCCAAGCCTAGTCAAAAATGATGCATTTGGCCCAGCATCTTGTTTAATTTTCTTGGATTACCATTTAAGCTGAGCTTTACTGTTCATTTTGCATATGCAAGGAAGATCTCTCTCCTGGAATTTCTTAAGTTTTCTTATGCCAGCTTGTTTTTTCATACTGCTTCAAGTTAAAACCCAGCAATTTGCATTTCAGTTTCTGAATCTATACCAGGCCTTCCGTATTTTTCTAATGCTGTGTGTTTCCTGTACCAAGTCCTTGTGGGGTTTTTTTTTTAATGGTTGATTTATTTAATATTTTTAATCCACACTTCATTACTACACAGTGCAATCCAATTTGAGACAGGTTTGGTTTTATAATAAGGCAACACAAAAATCTTTTAAGTTCATTGCTTCTAAATTGTACTGCTGGCTTGGTGCACGGAACACACTACATACAAAGGATTCTTTTGACATCTATGGCTCCAGCCCATGGCGCTGATGACTCAAGAAAACTTGGGTTCTTATCTTAACCAAACACGTGCAGCCCTTAGCTATTAATACGTATTTACGAAATGGTGGCATGTAGGATACCAAAGGACAAATGTGTTCTGGCAGAGATATCCATGCCTAGCTACTTATTTTGCAATTAATACAAGACCCGCTATTGGTAATTTTGGTCTGGAAGTGAAAGTGTGCTTTCTCCTGTATGTCACACAAATGAAATCTGGCAAATAACATGGTCTCTATCCTAAAATCCTTACTGTGCAAAATCGTTTTTCGGTGACGTCGTATATATATATATATATATATATATATATATATATATATATATATATTGCTCAGCCTCTAATGTAAGATTGAACATGGCAAGGATTCTCCTTGGGTGATTCCAATCTAAAAACTGGAAACAATGCTTTTAATGGTTTCTTTGCAGACTCCACAAAACAGAATCAAGCACTGTGATAAGCCATCAGCTTTCAGTGTTTGTTTTTTTCCTGAACCAACCAAAACAAAGCAATAATAATAATAATAATGTACAGTGAACTAACTATGAGACCGCCATGTAGATTTGCAGCACAACTAAATTTCTTGATTTATTTCCTTCTAGGACATAAGGCATGAAGCCAGTGACTTTCCATGTAAAGTGGCCAAACTTCCCAGAAACAAAAATCGCAACAGATACAGAGATGTCAGCCCATGTAAGTACTGTATCCCTCTCAATTCGTTCAAGGAGTATTTACAAAAGGGTGGAGTAGTGCAGATGCAATGCCAAACAATTCAAGGTAAAACTGTATTGTTTCCAATGTACGTGCAAAGCAGAGAAATTCGCAACTGGGACAAGCAAAGATGGAGTCCCGTTTGTCCAAAGCTGTAGAGAACTTGCAGTATGTCCACCTTGCTCCTCTCCCCCCCCCCCCACCTTTCAAATGCCCAGCTTTTTTCTACATGCCGGTGATAAACTTTGCTAGAGTTCAACCTTGGAATGGCGTTCTCCAATATCAGACCTTCGTCCTGGAATGCTTGCAGTAGTGGTAATAAAGTGAAGTGCCTGTGAGCTTGTGAAGGTTGCGTTTTCTTTTCCCCGTTGAGTAAGCTCAGCCTGTTTCCATGCACTAAGCACTAGGCTTCCAGAATGGATTGGTGGACTTGGGTTCCGAGGCAAGCAATGAGCACAGACACTTGGCTTTTTAGAAGTTAAGCGAAGAACTGCCGTTGCTCAGTCTCTCTCATTTTTAATGGCTAGCTTAAAAGCTGAGTGATTTCCTGTTTAATCACATAAAAACGCTTTGCCAGAGCCAAGCAGATGCCTTCTCGTCCAGCATTCTGTTTCGCAGAGTAACTAACCAGTGCCTGCAAGATGCCCACAAGCACTGGAAGCATACAGAAGCACCATCTTGCTGTTCTACCCCACCAACTGGTTTCAAGAGGAATCTTGCATCTAGACCTGGCTGTACCATGTAACCATGAATAGCCTTGTCCTACGTGAATTTGTCTAATCCTCCTTTAGAGCCATCTAAGCTAGTGGCGGGACGCGGGTGGCGCTGTGGGTTAAACCACAGAGCCTAGGGCTTGCTGATCAGAAGGTCGGCGGTTCGAATCCCCGCAACAGGGTGAGCTCCCGTTGCTCGGTCCCAGCTCCTGCCAACCTAGCAGTTCAAAAGCACGTCAAAGTGCAAGTAGATAGGCGGGAAGGTAAACGGCGTTTCCGTGTGCTGCTCTGGTTCGCCAGAAGTGGCTTTGTCATGCTGGCCACATGACCTAGAAGCTGTACGCCGGCTCCCTCGGCCAATAATGCAAGATGAGTTCGCAACCCCAGAGTCGGTCACGACTGGACCTAATAGTCAGGGGTCCCTTTACCTTTAAGCTAGTGGCTGCCGCCACAATTCATAGCAGTGAATTCCATTTGTTACCCACTCTTCTCAAGAAAGCTCAGGACCATGTGCATTGGGCTATCTCAATTTATCATTGCAACAACTCTATGGGGCTAAGAGGCATGTAAGTGGGGATTTGCAATTAAGTCTCACTGGTCAAAATCCAGGATTGTCTCCATGTTGACTGCACTGGCTCTCAAACAAGCTGTGGTGAACTTTTCTAGCTGTTCAACTCCCAAGTGTGTCATAATGACCACCTGCATCTCATAAGGATTTTTTTTGAAAGTCATGTGCATTCAGTCACAGATCTCCTATCTACATTAATGTTGAAGATACGGTATTGCCATGTACTGGAAAATCTCTACCATCACTTAATAGACTAAAAATCAGCTGAGTCTTCCAGGAAAACTCAATAGAAGCTATAATGTTGCACATAATTTTGCTTACTGGTCAGTTTTAGGGGTTCTTTTTGTGGTAACCACCATTGATTTTTGTTTGTTTTAGATGAAACGGCTTCCAGTCAGTTTGGTTTTCCTGTAAAATGTAGGGATTCTTCTATATCTGGGTAGGCTAAATAGAGCAAACTTCAGATCTTTTGAAACGAAGTGCAGTTACTGTCAAAGTGGTTTGACTATTGATAATAGCTGGGTGAAACATTAATTGGATAAAAGATACACAACAGTGCAGGTGAAGGATTATGTTTTGGAATTATTGAGATTCCGATCTCTTCTGAAAATATGTGACAGCTAAAAAAAAGAAAGCTTTGAAAAATAAGCATACTGCTAACAACAACTTAGTTTTGCACGTCATGTTAACCCATAGTTGTTGTTAGTAACTCATCTTATTAAGCATCAGTCACACACTCTTTTCAGAAGAGTTCTTGAGAATCATATATAATGGGTGCTGTTCCATACTTCATTATTTTGAAATGAAAGATGTTAGCTTCTTGAATAAGCTGCTTCTCATGAAATGAATAACACACAGGTCTTCAACAGTGATTTTCTTACTGTGCATTCTACAGTTGACCACAGTCGAATTAAGCTGCAGCAGGACGATAATGACTATATCAATGCCAGTTTGATAAAAATGGAAGAGGCGCACAGGAGCTACATCCTCACACAGGTGAGTGCTTGAGAGAGGAGGAAGGATGGAGAACCCATTTCATAGTCTTCCTTAACTCTCGTTCAGTCTTTGACTCTTATAAACCCGTAGCTTGTGTGTGGCATGAGAGAGAATTGGTTAAAGGCATTAGTTTCCCCTGTTGTGCAACATTTCACTGCTGTAGAAATGCCCGTAAGAGAAGTTTGCCATAGATAGCCTTCTCCTTCATGAATTAGTCTAATCCTATTTTAAAGCCATCAAGAGTTGGTGGCCACCCCTGCCTCTTTGGGGTGGAGTATATTCTATAGTAGACATAGGCAAACTCGGGCCTCCAGACGTTTTGGGACTACAACTCCCATGATCCCTAGCTAACAGTGGTCAGGGATGATGGGAATTGTAGTCCCAAAACATTTGGAGGGCCGAGTTTGCCCATGCCTGTTCTATAGTGTAACTATGCACCGCGTGAAGAATTGCTTTCTTCACATATGAGAACTGGGGAAAGTCAGAGTGACAATCTAGAAAAGAGGGCCTACCAATGTTTTGTTAATGCTGGACCCTGAAGTACTTACTGACATGAAATATGACTTCCAAAGACCTGGGATCCCCTTTGGAAGAATGTATTTATAAGGCCTGGTTCTTGTTTGTATTACACGGCTTCATTATGTGGAATAAGAATGAAAAAAAGTATATAAATTCTTATACACAAAGGATTTTTCTTTTTGTCACTTGTATACCTAGAATTATGAATTGCAAATTATGATTTAAGCATTCTGAAATCCATTCAAGTTAAACAAGGGATTGCTCCTTCAGCATCTCTTACTGCATAATATATCCATGCTTTTGTGATCTAAATAACTTTGATGCTGCCTAGTCAAGACCTCCCTCCTCCTAGCGTAACAGTGGGTTGTCTATGTAAAAGGCCGTGGAGCTGCTGTATTGTTTTTTTTTCTTCAGTGACTCTCAAAAATAGATCTCCTTAGAGAGGAGGCATGGGTAATTTCCAGCAGAGCTTTGCATCCCTCCTTGGCTCCTCCCAACGTTATGTCTTTGTTGTTACTGTGAACCAGGATCATTTGCTCCCCCAGAGCAGAGTGCAGGAAGCTGTGCACCCAGTCCCCTTCCTGTTGATGGTCGGTTTTGTGATCAGTCGTGCCCTTTTCTCTTTCTGAAGCTGTTTCCTTTGATAGAATCTTCACTCTGCCTCCTCCCTCTCTCATTGGCCCAGGCACTTTAAATTTCTCCAAGCCTTTTCCATTGATTTGTTTGGGCTCGATCCATCTTGGTTTCTTGTGTCTGTCTGTCTCAGTTTTGTATGAGGAGTCATGAGAAACGCCAATGCTGACTCGAGAAAGTCCCCATGGACAAGTTGAAGAGCCTTTCTTTAGCTTTAAATCTTATTAAAACAAAGGGTGGTGGCAGCCAACTAGGAACATCTGTAAGGAATAGTAACCTCTTCAAAAATTATACAAATTAATAATGCACACTCAGTGTTCGAAACTCCCATTGTTCTAGGCGCATTTTGCAACAGGGAATTTCATTAGCGCGAGCAGTTTTTGAGCTCTGGGCACAGTAATGCGCTTAAGATTTCAGTTTAAAACTGCAGAGTGGAAGGAAAGGAGGACCTTTTTCTGCCTCTCCACTTCAGCTACTCTCTGGAGACTGGAGCAGAGACCCTCTTAAGAATATTATGGAGGTGGGGTGGACAGGGGAAGGACTTACTAGACCATGTGAAAATTGAACACAAGATTTTAGCTGCAGTTCATTCATTTTCAGCTTTGTATTCTTGTTATAAAAAAGTTCACCTAGACATTCCATTGTTGCACCCACAACCTAGGTTTGAGGTGCCATTTAGCTCATGGCTTTCATATCTCTGTGCACACTCCACGAATAGAGATGATAATGTGGCTAAACTGAAAGAATCAGTAAAGTATCAAGTCTCCAGTTGCCTGTGTTGTGCATGGAGAATGTCTTTTCAATTTACTTTGGGCGTTCCATGTGTAGGTGTCCTAAATAATGATCATATCACATAGGGTGCATTCACCCTACTCCACAGCATGGAAAATTAAGGGCAAAGTCTCACCCATATAGAAAAACAGTCACGTGAAATGAGACCTACAAGGCTCAAGGTGTTGTACCAAAACAAAATAAAATAAAAAAATTCCTTCCAGTAGCACCTTAGAGACCAACTAAGTTTGTTCTTGGTATGAGCTTTCGTGTGCATGCACACTTCTTCAGAACACTTCTTTATTTTATTTTGTTTTGACTATGACAGACCAACACGGCTATCTACCTTTAACTGGTGTTGTACCAGTGCTGGATTTACGTATAAGCTAAACAAGCTATAGCTTAGGGCCCCACTCTCTTGGGGCCCCCCCAAAAAATTTAAAGGAAAAAAACCTGGATGTACATTTCCAAAATACAAAAAAACAGATAAAATAAAACCTACATACAGCAAATGGGTTTAGATACTATTAGGTCCATAAATTACCATATAGCATATATTCAACACAAAAAACAGTGACAATTTGTTGTTGACAAAGAACAGCTGGACATATAAAGGGCCCCATTACCTTCAGTAGCTTAGGGCAGGGGTCAGCAACCTTTTTCAGCCGTGGACCGGTCCACCGTCCCTCAGACCATGTGGTGGGCCGAACTATATTTTGAAAAAAAATATGAACGAATTCCTATGCCCCATAAATAACCCAGAGATGCATTTTAAATAAAAGCACACATTCTACTCATGTAAAAACATGCTGATTCCCGGACCATCTGCGGGCCGGATTGAGAAGGCGATTGGGCCGCATCCGGCCCACGGGCCTTAGGTTGCCTACCCCTGGCTTAGGGCCTCATCAAACCTAAATCCGGCCCTGGGTTGTACCAAAGGGGTTAGCCAACAAACAAAGTATTCAAGTGTGGTTTCTTTAGTAAACGAGGTGGCATAGTGCCATCTAAATTTAACGAATATTTACATAAACTTCTCCTGGGCATCCAGTCTCCCTATTGAGCCGGGGCGAATACAGTATCGCGGAGTCAAGTAAACAGGCAACATCTGCTCAAGAGTCTGGGTTCAAGGATGCATTGTTGAGGGTACATCAGAGGCAAAATGCTGTGGATGGGCAGAGATGTGCATGAGACAGAGGAAATGCAAGGATCAGAAGTGAAATGTGGTGTGGCCACATTCATAGTGGTGAAGCAGTCCTTTGTTTGCTCTGAGCATCTCCCCATAAGCTTTGTAATACTTAAGGCTCAATCATGTACCCATGTGCAGCTAATCAGAAGTTAAGGGACTAGGAAGTCTTTGTTCCTGACCTCCTAAACTTGGATAAACTGGGTAGTCCAAATCCCTTTGGCTCCCAATTCCTAGCAATATCTATTCTGCATTATTTACTTTAATAGCAACAGGATATGGCATGCATTCGGGTGATATGAAATGCCAGTTGTGGGCTAATGGAATTGACTTTTAGCCACTCGGCCATCTGTCATTTTCTTTTTTAAAGGGTCTAGTTCGCCACACTTGCAAGCTTTGTGAGTGCAGGGTTCCCATTTTGGCCAGCCTAATATCCTTAGTAAGTCTTTTGTAGATAGATTTTAATACATTGGACATCATGGGTTGATATGTGAGGGACTGGTGGGAAAGGAAGAACCTTTGACCTGGAAGAGAGGTTACTTTGAAAGTGGATCGGGTAAACATCTAGCAGGAATAGTAAACTCTTCCTGACCTTGCGTGTCAATGCTATGCCAAGACTTTTCATGAAATGATAAAGATGGCTGAATTTCCTAGCAGTTGGCTTTTATTGTCTCTCGTTTCTGTGAATTGTAAGTTCCATTGATTGAACAAACGTCTTAAATTTATCATGCAGAGTGGCGCTTTCATTTTTTTTCCTCGACAAGCTTTCTTAGAACTGTTCTTTACTGTTCCTATCTAGCAAATAATGAAATAAGGACATGGTTCTCTATCTATAAAACTTTCAAGTTCTGCATCCTTAATGATTAATATTTGGCAACTTCACAATATGAAGGGGGGGCGGAAGTCACTTAAAACTTCACATTTTATGTATCTGAAAAGAGGAGCCACTCCCTGTGTTGAGTTTAGAAATAGAGAATTGTTGCTAGGCTGCTGTTCTCTGAACTTGTACCACATTAAGGCTTTGTATCTTTGCAGGGGCCTCTGCCAAATACTTGTGGTCATTTTTGGGAGATGATTTGGGAACAGAAAAGCCGTGGTGTTGTCATGCTCAACAGAGTGATGGAAAAGGGATCAGTAAGTAACTAAATCATTTTCCCCCCTCCCTAAGTGTTTGTTTTGGGATCCTGAGCACATGGGGTATGCACAATTTAAAAACCTGATGAAAATGGTCCTGTAGAAAAATATACATGCAATAATGCACATGCCTGAAGTGAAGAAAAATAAGTATTGGTCAAACAATGCAGAAATATAATGGAATCTACTATGTTCAGAACCAATTGTGCACTATGAGTACAATATATGACCAGGCTGCAACCCAGTGCAATGTTGTTGTTGTTTTTACTTTGCTCCTTTGCAGTATCTGCATTTGGGTGTAGTGAGAGGACTGAGCATATTTATTTGTATTTCATTTCTCTCTCAGTCCCAAGTATAGAAGCTAGCACTGAGCTTCACCAGGAGAACGAGTTGCATGGACTTTTTATTCCGTATCCCAATTTTTTGGTGGTTCTTTTATTGTTGGGCCACGTGAAAAGGTGTGAAAAATTATTGGGACATTCCTCGGTTATCACTATTTTCAATTCAGGTGTTTTTGTGCATCAGCAGAGCCCCTCATCATGTAGTTAACCAGGGTCAGTGATGTCATTGCATTCACCATGTGATCCCTGAATGGCTGGGATCACACAGTGAAGAAGTCCGTTCAGGATTTTAAAAGTGGCTCTGAAGCAGCAGTGTGTTGATGACTGATGACTGCAAACAGGTATGAAAAAATGTATGGAAGTGTTTAAAGCAGGGAGACTTTGGAGACATTTTTGTACCCTTTGAAACAGCAACTTTCGTGTTGAAAATTGAACAGCTTGAAAACTTGGTACAGCAATAACAGCTGTGTCAACTCCTAGCCATTAGAAGCCCTCCAGATCAGACCTTTTAGTAACCTAAACCTTCAGCTGACATTGCTGTAGCTTTTTCAACCCTTTGCACGTGTCCAAAGAAGAACCACATTTTACTTGTTTTCAGTTGTGTATGTCCTTCATTCTGTTGTGGAACCCAAGCCAGTGTCCATGTGGTTCTCAGGCAATCCAGGGCCTTCTGTGGCTGCCATAGCTACACTGATACTCCCTTTCCTCACTGTTTTCCCTTTACTTTCTTCTCCTCCTGCTTCCCCTCTGGTCTTCACATTCTCTTACTACTTCCGAAACCATACTGCTGCTGCTGCATGTGTGGTTTTTTTTGAAAGCTCTTCAAACGCTTTAGTGAGCACATTTTATATGCATATTTTTCTTGCTTCGGGGTTTTTGCATAATGCATTTTTTTGGTCTTATCACAAACAGCCCTGGGTGTGGGAGCTGTAAAGCAGATGGTGCACTCACTGATGAATAAATCACTTTATAAGTAGTTAGGAAATTCATACCCAGGTTTACCTTAGGGCAGAGGTGGGCTACTGTTCTAACCCCAAGGACCGCCTTACGTCATGGGGAACGTCCCTGGGACCGCATTTCGGGGCCAAAGACAAAAGTGGACAGAACAATTGATGTAACTTCACGTGGCCATGTGCAACCTCCCCTACCCCCAAATGCACCTGTCCATCTACCATCCATGCATGCAAGAAGTACTATTCAAGGGCAGTTCAAGGACACATTCCCGTTCAAGCAAAAGCATCTGAGGAGGATTAGATAAGAGAGGACTGGGGAGCATTCAGCCCCTGGCCTTGAGGTTCCCCACCTTAGGCAAAAAACAGGCAATGGCTCCATCACTTATGCAGGTTAATCTGGAAATGGTTCGTGGAGCTGGTTAGTTGGCTTCTGAATTTATCATCGCAGACATCCAAGTTAAAGTGGTGAACACATGGGTGTCCATATGCCACGTGGCCTGTGTGCGTGAGATTGACAGCTGAGCCATCATCCATTCAGTTGGTATCCATGCCTCTCATTTCATTTGCGACGCTTAACCCAACTGTTAAGTAACGTGTGATGAAAGGAGTTGTCAACATGGTGCCTTCCAGTTTGTTGTTGGACTCCAACTCCTATCAGCCTCTGGGATGACGTGAGTTGGAATTTAAGAACATCCGAATGGCACCACGTTGACTACTCCTGTGTTACGAGCTCTCTTCTTCTGTCTTCCTTCAAGTCTTCGGCCTTGAAGGAATTGCCAAGCTCGCCTGCCCATGCTTCTCTTTCCAAACAACAGTCAGTCGACCACTTGCCATAAATAACCTCACAGGCGTTTTTCAAAAGTCCTTGGAGTGAAGAGCGAATTGTATTCCTTATAGGATATAGGAAAGATTTATGGAGAAGTCGTCTGCAGTAATCACTGTCTTGTTGAGTGGAGGTTTCCAGTTCCCCAGTAATATGCGTAGTGAAACAAATCTAAAACGAGAAGTACAGTAACCACAGACTCAACCATTCCTTCCTCTCCCACTCACCCCCACTCATTCTTTCTCCACTGCCAGTAAGCTTGAACAAAGCACAGAATTATTGAGATCCCCTGGGGGAAGGCTGCTAATGCTTCTCGACAAACGGTTGAGGGGGGATACTCAATGGGAACTTGGCAAAAACATTATTTGCCAAACCATTTAGTGCAAAAAAAAAAAAAGTTACATGGAACAGATTCTCTTGCAAGCTGCGATTAAAAATAAATTTGCAGAAGATTAAAAATTCTTTCTGTCTCCAACCAAGTCGTATTGTTCAGGAGTTAAATGGAAAAAGACGTTGGTGCCTTCTATGATGGGCTATCCTACACAGGATTCCTTCATTGCCCACCCACCCACCCCGGATAAAACATTTTGTGGGTTGGTAAACTATTGCCTCAAACACTTCTTTTGTGTAATACTCCCTAGTGGATTGTACCAGTTTCCGTTCTATAAAAGGTCTCCAGTATTACCATCCCATGTTGGACTATTTTTGATCAGTAATTAAATAGCATAATTATCCATTTCTTTGTCATATGGTAGAAAAAGCAGAAAGAATAAGGCTATTGCACTGAAAACAGAACACTCAAAATCCATGAACAGTAAACATTTCCCTCGTCAAATGTTACTGAAGTTGTCTTGAATTCTGCAGGAACCCAAGTTCTTGGTGTCTACAATTGTAGGTTTGGTAGTTGTCTCAACCACTGGACACCATCAACTTCGTGGCATATAAACATTCTAGCGATGCAAATCTTGGATTTCCTGGGAAATTATTATTGAGAAAATTACTATGATCAGTCAAGATCTTAGGTAATTGAAATGCCCAGACTCCATTTTCAGTGAGAACAAACCACTGTAACCTTTAAACTATCCCATATGGCATCAAAATGATCTCATAAGACTGGGATTTGGGGGAAAGGGGTTGAACTGAACTGAACAACTCAATTGCATCTGTGTCTCTTGATTCCTAATTAAAAGCTACAGTTGTGTACATGTATACTTCTAGCTGTTCTCCTAAATAGAGTCCCATAAATCATTAAGGCAATTTTGTTGGCTCGTTGTAGTTGTCAATTTTGCCCAAGTGAGGTTTTTCCTAGCTGCCATGTTCTGTAATCCCAGATCGGTTCCAGAAACCTAGCGCCAGTCCATGGCACTTGAAAATACGTTTTGTTCACTCAGTGGTTTAAGGGGTAATCACAGGGGTTTCTCCTGTTGTTAACGGTTGAGACTTTCAGCGTAAATTCTTAGGGGTGGATGAACACACACAGGCACTGAAAGCTGGAAGCTGCGGCTTATCTAGAGTACACTCCGCTCCAGCCGGTATCCAAGGCAAAGGTCTTTCCACATCCTACCACCTTTCAGTGCCAAACTGAGACCTGCATGCAAACTCATGTGCTATACCACTGGCACACTTCCAGCCCCAAAACTGATGCACTCTGCATTCCATCACTGCACCTTGCAAGTGATCTCTTCCAACATCACCCATGCTTCATCCGGCATCTTCAAGGAGCATTTAAAGGAGTATTAGGGGTCCTGTGACCTTCCGGATGTCGACTTCCCATCAGCCACAGCCAGCATGACCAGTAGTCAGTTACGGTGGAAGCCAAACACAGGTTCACAACCACTGATTTTAAAGACTCGTCTCTTTGCTCAAGTCCTTCCCTGTGCAATTTCCTTCCTCTTCTTATTGACTGGAAGCCTGTGGGAAACGACAGGCCCCCCCTTTTTTTCATTTCTGCAAGTCTGCTTTTAGATATTCAGTAAACTACGTGTGTGTGCCACATGTACACAGATAATGCAAAGGGGCTGTCTCAGTTGTCTATAAGTGCCACGCGTGCTGATGATTTGTAAATAATGCTTGCCGTTCTCCTTGTTAAGCAGCTTGAACACGAGTCTTGCTCGTTTCCCCCTCTAGATAAAATGTGCACAGTACTGGCCGCAAAAAGAGGAGAAAGTGATGCTCTTTGAGGATACAAACTTGACGTTAACCTTGATATCAGAAGATATAAAATCCTACTATACAGTACGGCAGTTAGAATTGGAAAACCTCACAGTAAGTATGGAGAAGCTCAGCGTCAACTATTTCTCTCTCTCTCCTGCACACGCACTTTTTACAAACCGTATTTTGCTATATTAGTCCCCTGCATTAAGAAGATGGATACTTGATGACTCCTTGCTAGAGCTTCAAGATCTGCTTAATGCTGATGTAGCAGAATCTCAGTTGCGTTGAAGATATCTTGTTCTAACATTTGAGAAGTTGCCGCATTGGCTCTTAGGATTCTAGTTGCTCGGTATGGGTAGCACATTCAACACAGATAACCACATCAGGGGTTTTTTTTGCCATCGTACCTTCAAACATCTTTGCAGCCACGGGGGCTAGAAACACCGCAGGAATTCTCAGAGTTTCCTGTCTCTACATTCTTGGCAGTTGTGTGGAAATAGAAGTGGGGAACGCAGTATGTTTTCCATATTTCCCCATTTTTCTTTTTATAGCTTTTTTAATGAGAAGAGCAATTTGGTCATGTCCCATAGTAAAGGACTTCCTAGAACGGCAGATTTCTACCTCCCGCACCTGACACAGTTATGCTTGGTGAGCCTTTTTCGCCAGCATGGGTTTTGCAAAACGCTTTGCAAGGGACCCAACAGTCAGCTGATAGTTGAGTCTTGCTGAGACCCTTGCAAAACACTCAACAAGATAGCGCTTTGCAAGGGTCTCAGTCAGACCCTCCTGCCGAGTCCCTTGCCACGCAAAAAAAGCTGTCTTGCAGACAATCGACTGATATCCAGGCCACGTGGATCGCTTTGCACGGGGCTTTGCAAACTCTCCTTCAACTGAGCAGGTTCCCATGAACTTTCTCCTAGATCTTGTGCCAATAGCTGATGGCAAACCGCAGAATCAGACTGCATTTGAATCAAGAGGCAAACCCTGTTTAGCGGTTCTAGTAGTAAACAGCTACCATGTAATAATCATGTAGGATCTTAGAGCAGATATGGGGAACAGTTCCCAGCCAGCCCCGAGCATCTATTTTTTAGATGCCCTTTGTACGACAAGGCCCGCAGAGACATCATTGCCCCCCTATTGGAGAGGTTAGCTGACCTTCCAGATAAGACCAAACTAAATGCCCTTTTACTAGGCAAAGAGCAAAAGATAACCTGGATGGTAGCTAGATTCTGCACGCAGATCTGCAGGAACAGTCTACCCTCCCAGAACAAACCAGTCAGCGGAGTATCAAACTTGGTGTTGGGCTGTGGGTAGCAGCTCTTCTGTTCGGGAATGGAATGAAGACCTAGAGCAGAAGCTGGGAAAAGGCAAGCTGGACCCTCCTCCTGGATATTTTTAGCCCCTTTAAATTTTTAGACTTCTATATTCATTCTGAGTTTTAATTTCTTTTAGCTCTGTAAAGCACTTTTCAGATTTTAAATGCTGGTCTATGACCGTAATAAAATTTGATTTGGATTTGGTAAGCAGTTCCCAGCCAGCAGAAGAGATGCTTTGGTACCCAAGTGCACAAAACCATAGAATTGTAGAGTTGGAAGTGACCCTGAGGGTCATCTCTTTCCCGCAACGATTTTGATAGGTGCGCTAGACCGCAATCCCCAATCACCTAATGCCACCATGACATCTGTTGATGAATTTTCCTTTGCCTGCGCGGTTTGAAATCGAACAGGGCTAGAATATCATGAATTACAGTGTCCCTACAGTGGAATTTAAGATACTCTGTGTATCTTTTTACATGTGAGTAAACATTTTGTGGCACCTCATGAAGTAAATGCCTGTTCAAATGCAGCCTTGAAATAAACTTTCTGAAGTTTGGCCAGGGCAGGTGTGGGGAGTTGTCGGGTGTTACGTTCCATGCACATGCAATTTTTTTTTAAAGAAGAAATATGAAAATAAACTGGATGTCAGTTTCCTAATCACTGAAGCGTTGTTGCAGGCCATAACGAGTATCGCTGAATACTTTCATTTTCTTGAAACCTTGGGTGAAAACAGTTTTTGTCTTTTGCAGACACATGAAACACGAGAAATCCTGCACTTTCATTATACAACGTGGCCTGACTTTGGAGTCCCCGAGTCTCCAGCTTCGTTCCTCAACTTCCTGGTCAAAGTGAGAGAGTCGGGGTCACTGAGCCCCGAACATGGACCCATTGTAGTACACTGCAGTGCAGGGATTGGAAGATCAGGAACTTTCTGCTTGGTTGACACTTGTCTCCTTTTGGTAAGAGAAGCTTGCTTGTAAGGTGGAAGGGAGTGTTGGCTGCCATTTTGTTTAGTGCCTTTCAACTCCACAATTCTATGATTCCAAGCGGAGCGAAATAGGCTTCATAAACTTCGGCAAACCCTTTGTAGCAGTGACTGTGTGGGACATCTGTCTGAATTCTGCTTTAACCTAATTCCGTTTCAGACTTGTGCTGGGCTGGCACCGATCTTTATGTCATGGAGGAACCGGCGCACACCTCTCAGTACCACCAGTGCACAGTTAAACTGTGGCATGGTATAGAGGCCCATACATAGGAGAACCTGATACATTGGTCCCTTGACTTACGGGTGACCCGACTTCCGTATTTTTCGAGTTACAAGGGATCAAAGCGACCGTGCGCCTACGAATTTTTTCGACTTTCCGAAAGGAAGTCGCGGCCGTTTTAGATAGGGTTTCCTTGACTTACGAAGTTTAGATGCGGTTTTTTTCGACGTACGAATTTTTTTCTCCCAATGCATTCCTATGGGGACTCGACTTACGATTTTTTTGACCTACGACAGTCCCTTCGGAACGCATTAACTTCGTAAGTCGAGGGACCACTGTACTTCTGAATCTTCACCCTGAAAAAGAAAAAGTTTTTGGGGAGAGAGAAATTCCTACAGACAACTCCCATCCTAATCTATTTAAATCCCATCCTAATCTATTAAAATCAAGCCTAGCTTTCAGTGAGGCCTGCCTTCGGTTAGCCAGTTGGTAACACCCTCTCTTTCCACACCCTTGCTGTGTCTTGTTTCAGCAAATGTGCTTTTGGCAGGAAAACTACGAAAACGCTATGTTCTATCCACTTCATTCTGAAAACTTGTTGCCTTAATTTTCACATTTATCGCCATGATTTTTGAGCAGCTTTCCAGAGCTCGTGGGCCACTCTAAATTTTATGTTGACATGGTCCTTGGCACTGCAGCTAGAGAAGCTGGGGAGAATCCCATTTCTGTTCTCCTTCCTCTGGCATTCCAGTCCTAAGCATGTGTTGGAAATGAGTCCTGCTGCTTTTGAATAAATGTGCAGAGAACGACAGCCCCTCAACACAATCTTATGAGTGCCCATTGCATTCATGGGAGTTAAGTTCAGTGTCAGAATATGTGTGTCTCTTAGACAAGTCATATTGTTGGGGTCGCCAGTTTTAGTGGGATGAAGGGGGAGGGCCCAATAATAGCTTGTTGTCTAGGGCTCTTAAAAAATATTAGATCTGGTGAATTTGAACTGGGTATCATTCTATAAGGCCTGAGTAGACATGGTTTAGGGCTGCAACCTTGATAAAGACGTCTTCCAGATATTTCACAAATGAGAAGCTGTACTGTTGCTTCGGAGGTAATTCAAAAACGATCTGAATTTCACCTTTCTCTGTTTAGATGGACAAAAGAAAAGACCCTTCTTCTGTCGACATTAAGCAGGTTCTTTTAGAAATGAGGAAATACCGCATGGGGCTTATACAGACTGCAGACCAGCTTCGTTTCTCATATTTGGCTGTTCTAGAAGGATCAAAATTCATTATGGGAGACTCATCTGTGCAGGTGAGCAGCATTAGCAGGATTTGACTGGCATAGGTTGTCTTCATTTTTTAAAGTTGTGTGTGAATGGGCCAAGATTTTTTTATGGAACAGCAGTGCGTGGAATCGAGTGGCAATTAGATGTGCTAAAACAAAGTGGTTCACAAATGCAACTTTGACACACATATATACTTACACAGACACACACACACACACTTGTGTATAAACCAAGTTATAGGATGTTGCATGTGTTGTTGCCATTGCGGTAGGCGATTCTTACTGTTTTACAGTTCTGGGGAATATCAGGTTCTGCCCTGGCACTGCAGTACTGTAGTCCCATTTTCCAACCCGTGTCTTCCTATGTCTTGTAGATTTGAGGACTCTAGCAGGGCAAGGGTATTCTCTGAGCAGAGGCTTGTTGCTTAAGGCGCATCATGCCGTTGTCACTTAAACATTATTTGAATAGGCGGTGGAATAGTTGGGGGGGATGCAACTCTGGGAGGAAAAGAAAAAATTCAGAGCAGGGTGATAGTTTCATGTGCCCCAAGCACCAGGGTGGTTGCTTCAGAAAGGGAATGAGGTGATAACAAGACTGCAAAGAGGAAGTCAGAAAATGAGGACGGGAATTAAGCAGAGGCTAGATTCCTCCCCCTCTTTTGATGGGGTCCTTGAATTTTATTATTAGTATTTCCATTTATGAATTGTTTCCAGTGAGCCGTTTCAACGTGACTCAGAGTACAATAAAAATTTGGATGATATTGCTTGTTTGCAGCAAAGCACCTTGATCTCAGGGTTGTGGGTTCGAGCCCCACACAGGGCGAAAGCTTCCTGCATTGCAGGGGGTTGGATTAGATGGCATTAATGGTCCCTTCCAACTATACAAATCTGTGATTTTTATGATTCTGTATTGCTTGCATTTATAATTAAAAGCCAAAGGTTGCATTTCAGCTACCTGAAGACCTTTCAGTGAAGCTCAGTGAGTTTTGTTCAGCATCGTTCTGTCTGTGCAAGCGTTGCAACTTGCCGGCTGGACCGATTTCCCCCTCCATCATGCTATTCTGGGAGCTCTCCTGACACACTCACCCAAAACCCATTTTCAGGGAGTGCAAGCAGAAATCTTTGCTGGAAGCTGCCTTTAGTGGCTGGGGCAACCCAGTCGGATGGGCAGCATATAAATAATAAAATGATGATGATGATGATGATGATGCAGGCATTCCTCTGTTGGGACTGGTCAGGTGAATTGTGCCCTTCCAATGCATTTCACAACTTGAACCTATGCAGCCAAACCAGAAGTAAGTACCACTGAGTTCCGTGGAGTTTACTCCCAGGTGACTGCGCATAGGATTACAGTTACCGGTACATCACCAGGAATAGTAAATCTTGTTATTTTGTCTTTGGTCTAGCTAGGAGCCTAAGGGAATGCACAGTCCCGTGGCTATAGGGGCTGTCATGATGAGCTCCTGCACTTCAGATTTTCCCACTGACGATATGTACAACAAACTGCACAGTAACATTTCTTTAAAAAAAAAATGGATAAATGGGAATACCTTAATGGTGCGTCCTGGGCATGTACAAAAAAAAGCGTGTGTGCATTTTCCTTGCCGTTTTTTAAAGAAGGTTTAATGAGTCTCCTGCTTCTGTTGAAGGAGCAATGGAAAGAGCTCTCTAAAGAAGACTTGGACCCCCCGCCGGAACATACTCCCCCGCCACCAAGACCACCCAAACGAACCTCAGAAATGAATAACGGAAGGGTGCACGACCACATGGAGAACTCTTCAAAACATCGGGTGACGGAGGAGGAAGTTGCGTGTGCCGTGAGCGTTCTGGTGGGGAAGGTTCCTGATGGCAGAGATCACCCCTCTGAGCATCTAGACATGGAGAGGTAATGTTGGCGAGGATTTCTTTGGGGGAATACCTGCATCAGATTGCCATCAGCCTTGCAGACAGCAAGCGGCCTGTCTCTTTTGTTTCCCAGTGTTTTTACTAAAGCAGAGTGAGGACCTGATACATTTTATACGTTGGTGTAGAAAATAGGAATGGAGAGGCAGAGATTGAGGGGAAAGGAACGAAAGCATTTGAGGAAGTTCCCTTTTGATGTATTTTTTTTTCTTACTCCTCTACTATAAGAAGAAAAAATTGCCAGGAGGGAGGGGGATCCGTCTCTAGGATAAACAAGTAAAATAATTTGTGATGGAGAATGAAATGTGGTCATTTCCAAGCTGTACACAGGCTTCTTAGAAAACCAAAGATGCAACAGAGCTTTATTTTCTTAAATATAGCAGGAAGTATTCTTTATAGTCTTATTGTTTTGTGAATTTATTAAAAGAAGCCAAAGGGGGTAGTTTTGAAAGCAGCTACACTGATTTTGCATGCTTTCAAAATCTTCTGAAAAGGATAAATGTTCGAAATTTCTTCAGAAACTAGGTCAGTTCAAATAAGACGTTGCAGGGGCACAAGGTGGTTTGCCTGCAATCCTTTTAAATCTTTGCACTAGATAAGAATGAACGAGGTCACTTATTTAGCAAATTCCCCATTTCTCAGTAGGAATGAAGTATTTCCATTGGAACTAAAAGATTGTCAGGGTGGAAGCCAACTGTTCATTTTTTTAGCGAAAGAAAATGGTTTCGAATTAATTGTGGATCTAACCAAAATATAGCTTAAAGGCTGTTGCAAAATATCAGACAGTTTAAAAAGAATTAAGAGATGGTCGAAGTTTTTCCTACTCTAATAGAAGAAGCTTAAAATCTGAGATTTTATCTTTTCAGTAAGGGGCTTGCTCACCTGTCATTCCAGACAGCTGAAATGAAAAACTCTAGAAACAGCTGGCAAAAGTTATCAAAAGCTGGGAGGGGGGAAATGCACCGCTTGAACACTAGATGTCACTACTGCTCCATGTGCAATAATGTCAGGATGTTTCCTTTTCCTGGTTCAGCAATTCTGGAGTCTGACTTGGCCATTTTTATCTAGAACTGAGCCAAAACCTATTTACCCCGCTTCAAGTTCACCTTCAGGCGTGCTGAAAAGCAACCTCCCATTTCTTCCAGTTTTGTAGCAGTAGCTACAAGTGCATTCATAGGATCTCCAAGATGTTTTTATTTGAAGACCGTAAGGTCCTCCGTGGGACATACCAGGAGAGGCGGTCCCGTAGGTACGAGGGTCATGGGCCATATTATGGAGAACCGGAGGCCTTTTTTTATTTTACTATCAAAGTATCTTAGCGATACGAATCGCGAGTAGGATTTGACATACGAGCGTCCGGGGCGGGGGGGCAAGACAAGATGGAGTTAGGGCGGTTAGGAACAAGTAGAATGCAGCAATTAAGGATAAGGATGGAAAACATCAGGGTGGGAAGTCAGAAAGAAAAATAGATGTGGAGTCGATTTGTTAAGAACCTTTGGAAAATCTAATAAAAACAAATGTTGAATGTATATTCTCTTGTTCCTCAGCACTAGTCAAGACACTGAGCTTAGGAAGAGAACTGTCGATGCCTCGCCACAAAGTGAAGAGATGGTCAAGTCGGAAGAAGAAGACGACGATGAGAACATGGTGTCAACTTGGAAACCATTTCTGGTCAACATTTGCATGTTCACTGTCCTGACAGCAGGAGCATACCTCTGCTACAGGGTATGTTTCCATTGATAGACATGCCAGCGATGGTATCGAGAACGCCAGTAGCTTCGCCGGCGTTTTAACTTTGTTACAATAAAAGAAAGCTAAAGCGGGGCATCCAAGCCTTTGCCCCAGTGGAAGTATATCTTAAGTTTGAGATGCTGGAACTTTGGTTAGGGCTTAAAGAGAAAATTGATGCACTAGGGTTTAATATTAGCCCTATGGTCCCAAGAACATAATATTCTAATCTCAGGGCCTTAAGATATTCAGGAGTAAGCAGAGAATATGCCAAATAAGTCTTGTGGGGTTTTTCTCCCCCCTTTCATTATTTTTTCCTTATTTTTTTTAAATGGAATAATAAGAGTTTACAACACATTGTTTTTTTTAGAAGTCTTTGAAAGCCAGTTTTCGTTCTTTTGGTTGTTGTTTTTCGGGGGGGGGGGAGCCAGGCACAAGTGAAAAATTGCTTGTATTCTCCACGTGTTTGTAACCAAATACATGATTGGGTTCCTTAAATCACCACTATTGGGTTCCTTAAATCACCCACACATGCACACACCCCTGAAGAATGTACAATTTTTTTTAATTTTATTTGAGAGGGGAGAGCTCTTTACTGCATGCCTTTCAAAGACTGAGGACTCTCTAAAGAACCACTTTTTTGTAAGTTCTGTTGCTTAAATTGGCTGCTGCTCAGGAGCCCCAGTAAATGAATGGAGATTATATGCCCCTGCAAGTTGAATTTCACCCTGAAGTGTGGGGTTTTCTGGCAGTGCAGGTAACATGGATAGATTTTATCTTAAATAGATTCTTGCTTTCAGCGCAATTGTAATGGGCATCTGCTGTTGCTCAGGGCATCCCAGCAGGTCAAACGCTACTCTTTCCTTCTCCCTTTAAGACAAAACCTCTCACTCACCACAAACATCAAATGCAAGTCTTCTGTCGCACTCCTTATTATTAGCCTGTACATCCCCATTGCATAGCACCATCCCATATCTCTCTCTCACACACACTTTCTCCCTGTCCTTTAGGGAGAGGGGAAGGAAAATACAACCGAAAGATATCCACTAGCATTTGCAAAATTGCTTTGGAAAGGACCAGTGTTCTTAAGCATCGGTATCATAATTTGGAATGTAAAATGCAATTTCACTCTAGACCTGCCATGCAAAAAGAAGGCGCTTTGTGTATAATATGGAACAGGAAAAGTTTAAAATGATTCTTAGAGCTCCTTTACGCTGCAGAAATGTATCTCAAGGAATCCCAAGTAGCTATTGCTACTTTGGAGAAAAGCTGAGCAAATGAACCGGCTCTCCAAATCAACAAGTCGTTTTGCGAGATGCAAGTCACTGTTGGTGGCTTATAGTTTTATTGCCTCCTTCCCCCCTCCCCTTTTGAACAAAGATTTCACGTTTGGCTTTTATTTGGCTTAAGATCATGCTGTTCGGTAGCCAGGCTTAAGTGTCTTAAGCCGTCTGCCTGCCTCTGCAGAAAAGAGTATTATTCAGCCTAACTCAGATCAGATCCAGGTTCTGTTCTAATCCATCTGAAGATGAAGATTTGAGTTTTTTGTTTTTGGTATAGCGTAGCTTTACTGACCATAGCTGCTAAAAGGAGGGTAAAAGTTTAGACCAATCATGTATTTTGTCTCTTTGTTGGATGATACGGCGGGGGCGGGGGGGTGTTGTAGTAAGCTGACTTTGTCAACTCTTCTTACTGCATTCAACTGAAATAAATAATCACACAGAAGAATCCTTTGTCCGTGCTGCAGAGAGCAAGACAAATGCGTTCATTACAGTGGTAGACCGTTTCAAAGTAAAACCATGACAATTGACCTACAAGTGTGACTGATCAATGCTTTAAAAATTCTGCAAAATTCTAATTATATAGCACTTAAGTACCATCTACCTTAAAATAAAATACAACATAGTAGGCTTCTCACTCCATACTTATTTTGGTTCGCCACGACGCTCACAAACTTTAGCTCTTTGGGTTTTTTTTCCCTTTAACCTCTGGGTCTTGGGGAAGGAAGGAGTGGTTGGATCAAAAATAAATGAAGTCAAGCTTTGCATCAAGGGCTTTTCAAAAGTACAATAATAATCCTCAGGTAGTAATGGGAAACTTAAGACACACACGCAGACAGACAGAAAGTTACCCGTGAGATTGCTGTTTAGACCAGAATTTGAAAGGAGGAATACTCAAGCAGTCAATCTTCAGTAGTACAGTAATAGCGCAAGCGTGAAAAAGACTGATTATATAGAAAATGGTATAACTATATAATGCTCATCTGTGTGTTTTTACTATACAGTATGTGATTGCTTTGTCCCCATTTCTCTCTCTCTCATTCAGTAGGCTCTTGTTGAGATCCAACATTAGTTAGCACATTTTTATTCAGATGCATGTATAAAGTCTCCCCCCCCCCAAAAAAAGAGAGAGTCCTGGTCAAAATCCATGTGCTTGAAAGTTGAAAAAGAGTTTAAAATATATATATATATATTTCTGCTTACCGATGTACCCAGATTGTATTTGCATGATCTGATTGTCTAAATGGCCGTGGTTCCAAGAGTGTTGCTGAAATGTCTTCGTTCAGCCAATAGATTTGTAGGTGTGCTCTTTTTTAAAAAATACAACAAACCAACAGCCAACAAACATCAGGTTACCTGTATCTTGCCTAATAACTTGGCATGACTTTCTATTCAGTTTTATACGTCTGCCGTGCAACCCAGTTGTATACCACTCTCTTAAGCCGAGTAAATATAGTACAAACATTCCAGAGTGTGTACAAAGCCATATTCACACCTCTCCCGTGTGCGCACACACACTTGTTCCCTGCAGCAAATGGGGGCCCGGATCCATGGAGCTGCTGTCTGAAACCCCAAAGGAGCAGCTTCTCTCTCTCTCTCTCTCTCTCTCTCTCTCTCTCTCTCTCTCTCTCTCTCTCTCTCTTTCTCTTTTGCATAGGCCATCAGAACCAAAGTGAGATTTGAAATCTGCGCTTTGTTGTTATATAGAGGATGTGAAAATCAAAGCTCTTGAACTTAGCAGCAGGTGATAAATGAATGGTAATATTATTCCTTGGGGTGGTTGTTTTTTTTGTGGGGGGAATGGTTGAATTCAGAATGTCTCTCCTTAAAATCCACAGTGACTTGATTGTACTGTTACGTATATCCCCTTCAGCGAGGAAGAAACTAAAGATCTCCCTTGCTAGCCGGAGATGCGGGGAGGATGGACTGGCTACCATGTCTCTCCTGGGTCTGCCAGTATTAGTGATTTGCCTTTTTATCCTATTTGAACTCGAGAAGGACTTGTACTGTAGTGAAAACACGCAGTGGAATTGCCCTAGTCAAAAGCCCAGTGAGGTGTGTATAAGGCTTATAATGCTGAACTTGTAAGCATTTTGTTTTGGTGTCCTGTCTATGTATGTAGTAGTTTGGGTGTGTAAATACAAGTAGCATTTCAAAAGTGGATGTATTGGTTAACCTATTCTTGGGAAGGGGGCAGGGGTGGGAAGGGGGGGTGCCGGGGAAAAAAATATCCATGTTTAAACTTGTTAGGAAGTTAGTGAGCTGCTCTGCTATATGCCTTAAGCAAATATATACTCATCAGGTCTTTCTTTTTTACAGATTGCCATAGAAAAGTTTTTTTTAAGAAAAATAAAATAAAATCTTTAAAAAAAACAAACGAACAAGCTAAATGTTTTGGTATAATACGTTTTCAGGTATATTGTCTTTTGTGTAAGGCGCTGCAATGACCTCACAGTTTCAGTAAAAAAAACTGTACAGTTTTTCAATTTCCCATAAAGATTTTCAGTTCTCATTTTAGCTGCAACAATAAAATTCTTTTGTAAAGAAGCATGTCTCTTGGAATATCTTCCACTTCCTCTATCATTTATTAAGGTGATGGTTTCAAAGGCATCTTTCTTGAGCATCTTTCTAGTCCTGAACTTCTAAACTTCATATTGCTGCTGAAGCCATCTCCTCTGTGTGCTTCCCTACTCTGAAAGGACAACATCAAAAACACCAGCTTCGCCTAACTTGGTTCACTGCAACTGTGCATTAGCAAGAGAACCAGGAACGGCACCCGCCTGATAGGTTTCCTGTCAAATTGCTGAATACTTTCGTTCCTCCAAAGCATCTCTCTTCTGACGCTGGACTCTGTGTTTTGCATTGTATTTTAAATTTTAACTGGAAGAAGAATGCAGTTGACTTTTCAAACATTTTATTAAACTTTAAAAAAAGAACAATATGTAAACTAACCCCAGCAATAAATACTGAAAAGTGTGTTTTTTCCTCATAATAAAAAAGCACAAAGTTCTGTATAAAATATGTACATTAAAGCAAGGGGCCGGGATCCAGTGATGGGCAGCTGCACACACACACACACACACGGATGGAAGCATTTCTCTTATCAGCAATAGGCAAAGTACACACACCCAACTGCATTCAGCTCCTGCCAACACCATCAGTGGTAAAAAAAGAAAGAAAGAAAGATGGTAGGCATTGTTCATCAGCATCAGGACCTGTTTACTCAAATGTGCATGTCACCAAGTTCAGTAAAAGATCAGTGCTTAGTATTGCAGCCACAGTCCACTTAAAAACAGCTCGGTTAAGATTATAGACCCAGAATTAAGCACTCGTGGGAATAGCTGGCTTCTCAGTTTTCCCTGGCACTAGATTCTGGTGTGTGTACAAGAAGAATGGTTATGGGGCTTAATGGTGGGAAGTGACCAACAAAAGGTGAGGATTCTTTAGCTGTTAATTCTTGCATTGCAGGGGGTTGGACTAGATGACCCTTGGGCCCCTTCCAACTGCAATGCTCTAGGGTCACAACCCCCATGTTATCTTAAGACCCCAATACATCTGCCAGAACAAGGTGCCCTTGAAAGAAGATTTCAGGTTAATTTACTGTCGCTAATTGTGCGGAAGTCCTTGTCCACAATATTAAGCAAATAAATATACAAGTTATTTTCCTATGCCTAAAAAAAGGGGTGCAGGTTGGATTGAAGTTGTAGAGGGCTGCATCTTCATTCATGCCACTCACTGCAATCCCAGTGTGACCCATCCTCGCGGTTTTCTTTTTCTCTCCTGCTTGAAACACCTTGGTTATTCCTAAGAAAACATCTCGCAGTCAAAAAAGAAGCTGCTTCTGTCTCCTTTCCTCCCTTGAGAACTGCAAATGGAGAACTTCAGTGCAAGATTTTCGGATGCCTTCTTAGTTCAGGTTGAATGTTTCCTGTGATACTGAAGACTGGGGGATGCTGATATTTAATGGTTTACACAGTACCTTTCTGGTTATAAGATCAGAGTCTCCCAAAGAGATGTTGCACCGTGCGGAAACTCTGCTCATTCTCAAGATAATTTGTTTTTAAACCCAGCCGAGACAGATTTAACATTTGTGTGCTTTCCTCTGCACTCTTGTAGCCGAATTGCAGATGGTGCAAGATTAGCTGGCCTCCCCCTCAAAGGCACTGCTTAAAATACTGTGATTTCTATTTCAGCTTCTTGGTACATGGTATCCCTCAGCTCACAACAGATCTTGTCCATTTTCTCAAAAGCCAGCCTTCCTTTGTCACCTGTGAAGAAAGGGACAAATCAGGAAGTTGACTGCCGTCGTTGGATAAGCGAAGTTTTCCTTGCGCACGACTCTCCCTCTTTCACAATTTTGCGACCAATTTTTCACAACCACATGGAAAGAATTTATTATGAAGAAAATGTTTAGGGCCTGCCTAATGGACCCAGGTGGCGCTGTGGGTTAAACCACAGAACCTAGGGCTTGCTGATCAGAAGGTCGGCGGTTTGAATCCCTGCGACAAGGTGAGCTCCCATTGTTTGGTCCCAGCTCCTGCCCACCTAGCAGTTCGAAAGCACGTCAAAGTGCAAGTAGATAAATAGGTACCACTCTGGCAGGAAGGTAAACGGCATTTCCGTGCGCTGCTCTGGTTCGCCAGACGCGGCTTAGTCATGCTGGCCACATGACCCGGAAGCTGTACGCCGGCTCCCTTGGCCAATAAAGCGAGATGAGCGCTGCAACCCCAGAGTCGGACACAACTGGACCTAATGGGTCAGGGGTCCCTTTACCTTTACCAATGGCTCCCCTAGCAATATCCAAAAGTCAAAAAAGGGATATTGTTGAGCTGGAACAGGTACGGTAAAGGGTGAGCAAGAGCAGAGCCATGGCTTACATTGAGGGAACATTCACTGCACATTTCAAGCTGATGACTTCCCCCAGAGAATCCTGGGAACTCTAGTTTGCTAAGGGTGCTGAGAATTGTAGGGGGAAACGACAGTTCTCGGGATTTGGGGGAGGGAAGTTGTTTGCTTTAAGTGTATGGTGTGGATCTGTTCCCAAATGATCAAGTAGCTGGAGCAAAACTCCATTGATGAAACCTTGGGGACACTTCAGTTTAGAAAAAATAGTAAGAAAACAGAGAGTTTATCTGTTTCTCCCTCCCCCATAATGTGAGAATCTGGCCCACCCAATGAAACTTAATATCCAATGTTAGAAGATTCAGGGCTTTAGAAGAAGACTTGGACCTATTCATGAAGGACAGGTCTACCCATGGCAACAAGCCACTATGAATATGTTCTGTCTTCTACTTCCACTGTTGGAGGCAGTATGGGAAGTAGTTGCTGGGAACCCCAAGTGGGAAGAGTGCTGCTCTACTCAGGTCCTGCTTGGGGCATCTAGTTGCCCGCTGTGGCAACAGGATGCTGGAATAGATGGGCCATTGGTCTGATGCAGTGGTCAGCAACCTTTTTCAGCCGTGGACCGGTCCACCATCCCTCAGACCATGTGGTGTGCCGGACTATATTTTTTTGGGGGGGGGGGTGAATTCCTATGGCCCACAATTAACCCAGAGATGCATTTTAAATAAAAGGACACATTCTACTCATGTAAAAACACGCTGATTCCCGGACTGTCCGTGGGCCGGATTTAGAAGGCGATTGGGCTGCATCCTGCCCACGGGCCTTAGGTTGCCTACGCCTGGTGATGCGTCAGAACCAAGCTTAGGTTTTTAAGCAGTATATAATACCTAGAGCAATTTACAAAGCTGAATAAGGGTGGACAGGGAGCTGAAATGATTTAACAAGACTTCTGGGTGCAAGCCAAAGTCAATTCTCAATGAAGAAAAAAGGGCAGAGACAGTTGGCGCTGCAGGAACAAGGCACAGAGTTTCGTAGGTGGAAGGGTTTCTGTTGGGGCATCCTTCCCTCGCAAGAGCCATTCGTGTGGCGCTCTTTCCCCAGAAATCTGTCACAAGAACAGTGCTGGGAATTGAGGGCAAAAGAAGATCCGCTGCAGGGGCAACCAAAACGGACACCACTACTTCCTCAGAGCAAGCGGCGATGCCTCTCTAAGCCAAGGCCTACTAGCTGTTGTTTCTGCTTTTCAACTCACTATTCTCTCATTCAAAAATCCACCCGCAGGGAATCGTTATAAAAGTACTTACCAAATGAAAGAGTCGTTTCTCTGGCGGCGTTCCGCACTTCCTCTGATTCTGATAGACACAGTCTGGCAATTTGCTCTATGCTTTCCACACCCTGTTATATAAAAGAAGCAGTGCAGGAGCAGCTGTTAAATTATTTCAGAATGCTTCCTAACTCTTGACTCATGGATGGATAGCCTGTGGCACTGGAGATCTAATAAATTGGAGATTTAATAAATAATCATCATAAGTAATCTGTAGCTCTCTTTATTATTATTATTATTAATTAAATTTGTGTACCACCCTTTATCCATACATCTCAAGGTGGTTTTTCATCTAGGTTCACCCTTTAACAACACTCATTTCAGTCTTCGTGTGTGTATGTACCCTATATACTCGAGTATAAGCCTAGTTTTTCAGCACATTTTTTGTGCTGAAAAAGCCGCCCTCGGCTTATACTCGAGTGAGGCAGGCAGTGGCTCCTATGAAGCTTTCCCAGGTTTTTTGTGGTGAAATTGGGTGCCTCGGCTTATATTCGGGTCGGCTTATACTCGAGTATATACGGTATGTGTTTTCTTATGCCCTCTCTGTGTTCCAGTATCCAATACAATGATCATGGGTTTTTTTTGTGACTCTCACGCCCTCTCCTGGCTGCCTGTGACTCTGCACATGCACCTCTCTTAACAACCCCACTAAACAAGAATTGAAAAATACTCACTTTGAGGTTTTTGAGGGCCAGACATGCGGCTTGCTGTAACTTCGCATCATCGTTACTTAAAGCATCTGTGTAAAAAAGCAGAGCCTGCAAAAGACAACGGAGCAGTCAGTGACATTGATAACATTCCCTCCTCCTCTGCTCCAAAGTGCCCTAACATAAGATATTGGAGCCTCCGGTTAAGACTGCAGAGCTGCTGTTCCCCCCACCATTCCCACTGCTTCTCTTCCTGTGAACAGATATTTCTGGGAGATACCAGGGAAGGGTGGGAAGAGGAGAATAGGCTAGCTAGCAAGCAGCAATTATAGTGGTGAGGACCAGGGCCATAGTTAATGGTGGGGGGGAGCTAGCCAGGGTCTCAGCCCTGGGTGAAGCCTCTAGGTCAGGCATGTCCAACAGGTAGATCGTGATCTACTGGTAGATCACTGGACGTCTGTGGTAGATCACCAGTAGATCAGTGGCTAAAAAACTTTGGCTGCCCTAAAAAAAGCTCAACACCTTTGCCCTGCACCCCTAAAATGACCTGAACCACCAAAAATAGGGCTTTCCTTCCTAAAAAAAAAAAAAGCTCAATGTCGCTTTCCTCTTCCCTAAAGAAGCTCAACAACTTTTACGTGAACCCCCCATTTTACTGAAAATAAAATGCCTGCAATGAAAGAAATGTGATGCTGACATGCAAAGCACGTTGATTTTGTCCCTTCCTGTAATTTGGAAGGAAAATGTAGCCAATCCACTTTAAATTCTTTAATTGCAATGGTTCAGCAGCCAGCGATTTTTAAAGGAAACTTGTGGAGTATTCTTTTATTTTATTCTTTAGAGCCTTAAACTGGAAGCCTTCACTACTCAGAAGTAAGTCCCACTGAATTCAATGGAGCTTACTCCCAGGTAACGGTGTAAAGATTCTGCAATCTTAAGCATTTTTACTCAGAAGTAAGTCCCACTGAGTTCAATAGGACTTACTCGCTGGTATGTGTCCTGATTATTATCACAGTTTCCACTAATATTATTATTATTATTATTATTATTATTATTATTATTATTATTATTATATCATACAATCATAATACTGTACTTCATAGAATTCCTCAAACGATATGTTACTCTCTGAGGAGATCTACTTAAGGCTGCATGAAAGTCAGATACATACACAGACAATTTTACTATTTGGAGAGACTCTCTCTTCTCCACCCTCTTTCAAACTACCTTTTATGCCCTTTATGAACGTGTGGGGTGTGTGTGACAAACTATGTCTTTGCCCCAAGTGACAGAAAGCCTAGTTTCAGCCCTGGTGAGGAGGACTGCACAACATTTTGGTATTTCACTGCCTCAAAACAACATCTGAGGGCCATGGAACAGCCAAGAGTTCTGGTTGACTCCAGTGAGAACACGATGCTAGACAGGATGGACCTTTGGCCTGGTCCTGCAGGACTCTTCTTATGCATGCAAACCAATAATACCGGTAATATAATATAATAATAATAATTTATTATTTATACCCTGCCCATCTGGCTGGGCTTCCCCAGTCACTCTGAGCGGCTTCCAACAAAATATTAAAATACAATAATCAATCAAACATTAAAAGCTTCCCTAAACAGGGCTGCCTTCAGATGTATTCTAAAAGTCTGGTAGTTGTTTTTCTCTTTGACATCTGGTGGGAGGGCGTTCCACAGGGCAGGTGCCACTACCGAGAAGGCCCTCTGCCTGGTTCCCTGTAACTTCTCGTAGTGAGGGAACCGCCAGAAGGCCCTCAGCGCTGGACCTCAGTGTCCGGGTACATCGATGGGGGTGGAGACGCTCCTTCCACTCAGCTATCGCCCCTTCCCATACATAGGCATATATTATCTGGAAGCAGCCAACGAGGGAATGCCAAGCGAAGTGGAAAGCCGGTACCTTTTCCCTGAAATTCCTATCAGCTGCCGCCCGAGAGAGACACGACATGGCTGCCTTGCCCACACGATGGTTTTCATCAAGCTGCAGAACGGCAAGGAGCTGTAAGGTCTGTGGAAGGGGCTGTAGTCGGCTGAGTCGCTTCCCTTTCAGTTTCTTTATTTTCTTCATTCTCCCAGGACGCTGCAGGTCCTCAATCAGCATTACTGTGGAGGAGGAACCCAAAAAAGTGGATTATGGCTCTGAAAGGCTATTCTCTCTTTCCTCCAATAAGGTAACTTATTCTACAAGAGTTTGCATGCAGTGCAGTCATCGCATTTACACACAAGGACTTTTCTGCACCAACGGGACTTCCTCTCCCCATGGGCTCCCTTGCCCACCCCACAAATCTTCTCCAAAGAGTTGAAGGAACACCTCATCAACAAATTTGGGGGGTATATAGGGAGAGGAAGTCCCATCGCATAGGCAGAAGTCCTTCTACGAAAACAGTGTTTCTCAAATTTGGGTCTTGCCCTGGAGCAGCTTCTGATAGTCTTGGGACTTGAAAGTGAAACTCTCCTAGAAGAAGAGAAGAAGTTATGTGATAAGGCTTGATAAGACAATAAGGAGATAAGATACGAAAAGTGATTAAGATAGTAAAAATAGAATAGAATATTAGAAATATAATATTAGATGATGAGAGGAAATTGCTAAAGATGAAATACAATGAAACGCAGAGGGAACGATAGGAGGAATTCAAACCAAAATGTTAAGGAAATAAGAAGGGGAATTATGATTTTTTTGTGTGTGTATTTGTAATGTTGTATTTTTTGTTATGTTGGTTTTATATAGTATTGTGATAAGTGGTATGTTATGTGTCTAAAACCCAATAAATTTTTTTTTAAAAAAAATAGAAGAGAAGAAGAGTTTGGATTTGATATCCTGCTTTATCACTGCCCTAGGGAGTCTCAAAGCAGCTAACATTCTCCTTTCCCTCCCTCCCCCACAACAAACACTCTGTGAGGTGAGTGGGGCTGAGAGACTTCAGAGAAGTGTGACTAGCCCAAGGTCATCCAGCAGCTGCATGTGGAGGAGCGGAGATGCGAACCCGGTTCCCCAGATTACAAGTCCACCACTCTTAACCACTACACCACACTCCTACAGAACGCAGTGACCTGCTAGGTACAGGTGAAGGGACAGGATGGTCTCTCAAATAGCTATCATTTCAACATGCAACAGCCAGTGGTGGCCCTTGGAGATTCACAACTCCTAACCTGGCAGACACCTGACCAAATCTCAAATAGGGTCTCCCTCGCCAGCCATTCATTTACCTTCTTTAGCAAATCTGGCCAGGTGTTTTTCCAAATTGTTCACGTGGTGCTTCTCCAGGTAGCTGTAAAACTGGAATAAGGTCACCGATTCAGCTGGGAGATCCGTCGAGGGAAAGAGCAGGCTTCCTCCAACTATCTGCTCCAGGAACACCTGCAAAACTGAAAGGGGGTGCATAGAAATGAGGAGCAGGATGTTTTAAACATAATAAATGTGAGGCAAGCAGTTCTATCTAGAGATGGCCAGGGCTTGGATATTTGAATTTCCTCCTGTACATTGGATCAGAACAAAGGTGCATCTAGATCAATGTTTTGTGTGAAACCACTATTGCCTAAACACTTTCAAGCCCATCCTCAATGCATTCAGAACTAAACAATAATGCTGTGTTGTTGTTTTTTAAAGGAAGTTGAAATTGTGAATATAGTAAATGCTGGTCCCAATATTCCTTTCTCCACTTGAGATCAGGGCATCACACAATGCACAGCCCCACAATGCACAAAGGTAGCAGGTCAAATAACGAAGGCCAGTTTACTTAGAGGGCACAGTCTTAGCACGGCTGCTAGAATAACTGTGCACAGGACAGGAGTCCCAGTGTAATTCACGGAAGCATGCAGCAGCAGCAGCAGCAGCAGATGGTGGGGGGCTTAGTACCCACAGGGCACAACTATTCACTACCTAAGCATAGGGGGGGGGACATCTTTATGCATAAGTCAGAAGGTGCCAGATTTCAGCCTCAGGCAGAAATCCCGAGCTCATTCACTTGTATGCATATGCTAAGCAAAAAGAATTAAAAGATAAAAAAAGAACACCAGCCCTGCTTAGTTTGAAATATTTCAGCAGAAAACATACGGTTTGGGTCAGTTAGGTAATTCTCAGGACTGGGAATCAGTGCTTATTTCCTCCATGCAATCCTGAATACACAACTGCAAGAAGAAAAACTATGGCATGAAATTGCAGGAGGAGAACTTGCAACCATCGCTGCCCTTCTTCAACCCACTTCAGTCAAATGAAGGAGAACCTGCAACCATTCTAGTGAGCTCCGACCACTGGTCCTGCTGGCTAGGACTGATGGGAATTGGAGTCCAGTAAAATCTGAAGGGCTGCAGATTCCCCACCTCTGCTCTAATGCTCCCTTGGCTACAGCAGGAATAGGGGAACCTGTCTCGCCCCAGTGTGTTGCTAGACTACCATCCCCATCATCCTTGGACATTGTCCTTGCTGGCAGGGGCTGATGGGAGTTGGAGTCCAACGAAATCTGGAAGGCCACAGGTTAGCCAGCCTTTGCCTACAGGACGGCTCTAAGCTACATCAGACAGCATTACCAGCTAAGTGACTACTACTAGGGCCATGGATCAGAAAGTCCTGGGTTCGAATTTCCCCTCTACCAGGAACTCTGCCAGGCAGCTTTATATAGGTAACTCACCCAACAGCCAGAGTTCCACTATCTGCAGTACAGAAGTTGCAATATTGAGGAGTCCTGGAGGCAGTAATACTGAGCAGGATTATTGTAAGGATTGCTGAGCTAATGTACATCAAGTGCTTTGAGCAGCAATGGGGCAAGTTATAAATGCTGAAGAATTATTATTACACAGATTACATTTTTATCAATGGATACATTTTCCTTTTAACCAGTCAGTGGATATTTTAATCATTGCACCGCTTTGGACTAACTGAAATCCAAAACTGCTGCCAAGTTTTAAAAGTGATCACAAGCAAAGGCACAAATACAATTGTGCATCTCATGGGTAGACAGGTATTACCTTTTTCTATGTGTCCTTGATAGTTCTCTTTCGTTTTGAACATCAGTATGTATTTCAAAGGGTTCCAAAATCTCTCCGCCGGACAGAATAAAATGCTCCCCCGCTCGGTGCACTCACTCCAAATCTTCAGGCAGCGCTTCTGCTTTTTAGCTTTTTGAATGACTGGGGGGGGGGGGATAAAAAAAAAAATCTGAATGTCAGCAAGGGGCCTGAAGCTCATTTGCAAGCTAAAAGTGAAATACCAGATGGTATGCCTTTTCTGCAGTGGCTCCCATCTGTGGAATGCTCTCCCCAGGGAGGTTTACCTTCATTATACACCTTTTGGCACCAGGCAAAAACGTTCCTCTTAACCAGGCCTTTGGTTGATTTGATTGACATCCAATGCCCTTTTAAAATCTGGGGAGGGGTTGTTATTGTGTTGTTGTTGTTGTTGTTGTTGCTTTGAATATGTATTTTGTGGTTTTATATTTTGATTTTATCCTGTGAACTGCCCTGAGACATACAGGTATAGGGCGGTGTATTTTATGTATATGTATATGTATATGTATATGTATATGTATATGTATATGTATATGTATAAAATAATAAGCCTAAATTGAGCCTGTGCCAAAAGGAACATACGCACAGATAGGGATACGTAGACGGATACATACACCACCAAATCACTCCACTAGCATTTTACTAATCTCAATAAAAGCTTGATCTCAAGCTCCCAAATAAATTTCTGCCTTCTTGAGAGTCTGAGTCACATATGACATGCAAAGGTATGCAGGGGGGTGGGGGGGAGTGATATGTCCAATGCGGACTTTTTGTTTTGCACGCAAGTGAGAGCTGGGAGGCCATTAGAAGTGGAAGATCTATTTGAAGGAGTGGGACTTGGTTAAGGAAGGAATCGAGAACCTGTGGCTCTCCAGGTGTTGTTGTTGTTCAGTCATTCAGTCGTGTCCGACTCTTCGTGACCCCATGGACCAGAGCACGCCAGGCACGCCTATCCTTCACTGCCTCTTGCAGTTTGGCCAAACTCATGTTAGTAGCTTCGAGAACACTGTCCACCCATCTCATCCTCTGCCGTCCCCTTCTCCTTGTGCCCTCAATCTTTCCCAACATCAGGATCTTTTCTAGGGAGTCTTCTCTTCTCATGAGGTGGCCAAAGTACTGGAGCCTCAACTTCAGGATCTGTCCTTCTAGTGAGCACGCAGGGCTGAATGGATAGGTTTGACCTTCTTGCAGTCCATGGGACTCTCAAGAGTCTCCTCCAGCACCATAATTCAAAAGCATCAATTCTTCGGCGATCAGCCTTCTTTATGGTTGCTGGACTCCAACTCCCATAAGCCCCAGTCAACATGGCCAATGGCCTGGAATGATGGGAGCTGTAGTCCAACAGGGAGGTTGAGAGAGGGGGGGGAATGAGAATGGGTGTGTGCTATATGTCTAAGAACAGATGCACAGATCGTGGAGGAATGCATCTGTTGGTGTTTGTGTCCAGCTGTGCACATGCAGGTATGTGAATTAGGATGTGTGTGAGAAACTGTGTGGGATTATTCCACCTACTTTTGCTTTGATCCCACTGGCTCCTTGAACGTTTGCCACGAGCGAATGCAGCCCTTGGTCATAACAGGTCCTACACACACACACACACACACCCTGCTAAACGGGGGCTGAAAAACAGAGGATTCTTGGGAGTGTCTGTTCCACAGCTTAATGTTTTGGACATCTCATAACTTACTCTCTTCCACAGAAGTCAGGTTCCGCGGCACAGGAGCAGCCAGAGCAGAGATTATCTCCAGAACGTGTTTCTGTTGTGACGCCTCTTCCAAAAGGCTCTGCTGGACAATTGGAGCTAAGTTTGGCAGGACAAGTTTCTGGAAGCAAAAGAAGGGAGGAGTGGAGAGGCTACTGCTCAGGGTTGTATATTAAGCAACGAAGCAGCCAAGTTCATCTGCACATGATCCAAAACTTCCCCAGGGCCATCGGGGAGAACACCTGCCTCCCACCTCTGCGGTGGGACACACATTGTCAAATGCAACCCAACAGCTGCGAGTTAATTGCACTCCGCTGAGCATGGATATGAATAAAGCCACTTCCTTCCTTCCTTTTGAAATTACTGTGTTGTTGTAGTGCATGCCGATAAGCAGCTGCCAATAGTATGGACCACAGAGAAATGCGCAAAGAGGACTCTTGCAATACCGCAGCTCTTGGGCTGCAATCAAGGCTTTTCAGTTCATTTCGCATTTAAAGGTGAATCTAGCAAATCTGCATTTTCCTAAACAGTATGAGAATCGAAACAAACACAGCTATCCTAAATTTGCACTTATCCGAATTCTGCAATGCAATTCTGCATCCAACCAATGTTTGCAAAAATGCATATGTTAGGTGAAAGTGTGAATATAAAAATTGAACACATAGGTGAAAATAACACACAAGGATGCATTAAATTAGGGGAAATTGCTTGCAGAAATGTGTGTATAACTCAAAGCGGCATATAAAAATGTGATTTTCAGGAGAAAACAATTTGCAAACTGCTGTGCAAATGGAGAGAACTGAATCTTAAGTCTGGAAAAATGAGAAACCGAGGGAACTGGAAATGACAGATCACTCCACCAGCAGTTGCAATCCAAAACTGGTCATAAAGGCCAGTGCAAACAGGGCCGTCTTAAGCATATCCGGCGCCATGGTGCAAAGATCCCTCCAGCGCCCCTCCCCCTTTCCCAGAGTTGTCGACCTTTTCCCAAGCCTCTGTGGGGATTGCTCTCCTCCTGCGGAGGCTTGGGAAGTCGAGCTGCTCTCTTCCCTCCGTCCCTCCTCATTCCCCGGCCAGCGTGAGCCCGGGGAGCGGCCAAGGTGCCATCTTGAAGGGGATAACATTTGGCACCTCCGCCTGAAGTCCCAAGCAAAGCCGCAGCAAAGCCAGTGCCTGTAGGCTTGGGACTCACCACAGCCCTGCTTGCCTTGCTCAGTCCACCTGGACCTGGGCTACCATCCGCCCACACCTCTTCAAGTCACAGCGAGCATAGACAGCGCTGCCCCACAATGCTCTGCGGCACCAAGATGGCACCTTGGTCGCTCCCCAGGCTCGCTCACGCTGGCCAGGGAATGAGGAGGGACAGAAGGGAAGGGAGCAGCTCGGCGATAAGCCGCTGCCTGCGCCCTGAAGGCACCTGACAATGAGCGCCCCCTCTCGCCTGGGAGAATTTGCAGCAGAAGAGCCCGTCCGAGCGCCGCAGACTCTCCCGGCTGGACTCCAACTCTCCTCCCCCTGAGTGTCCACTCAGGCTGGCACCCTTGAGACCATGGCACCCTGGTGCACTGCGCCACTTGCACCACTGGGTAGAGACGGGCCTGAGTGCAAACAAGATAGGTCCTCGTGCAAACATTCCTGTAAAAGGGCCTATGCACAGCAGAAACTGACACAGAAACCCCAACACTGGCAACTAACATCTTGGCAAACTTGCAAACTATATAAGCACACTCACTAGTGAGCAGAGATTGGCTCAATATTAAGTTGACACAAATGAATAAATGGGTTTGCTGTTGGAGCCTTGTTCTAACTTCCCACCCCCATACACATGTGATTAATAACTGAATGAGGATGGGGAGCAAGACTGTAACACTGGCCTGTCTGGGATGCTCTGCCCCCAGATTTACAGCTTAAAAGGATGAGTTCTCACCAGAAGGCATTTCTTTGTAGTATCTCAACAGACATTGTATGGAGCATTGAACATCTGCTGACTGAGAATGGTTCTTAGCCAGAAGATCTGTTCATGAGTAAGCATTAACAGAACCTTTGGGAGTCTAAGGTTTTGGGGTTCTTCCAAAAATCGGTCTCTCTCTCTCTCTCTCTCTCATGTGAATTGTGCTCTTCCCACTCCTGACTGCTACTACTGTATAAGGATGATCAGCATGAAAGAAGGAGCAGCTGGCTGCTCTGTTCTCAGATACAGCATAGCCAGCAATCAATGGAGCTGGGAGGGGCCTACTTGCTGAGAGATGTAGCCAGGAGTAGAGACTTTTTGGAAGTCAGCCTGGGCCAGAGTTACCTGGGACCTTACAATCATCACAGTGCTTCCTTGTTCAGCTCTGCACTGGGTAGTCATGTCCCCAGGAAAGTCAACATCTGGAAGTGCCTTCAAAGGCTTCCTGAGAATTTCTGCTCAGGCCCTGGAAACATAACTATCTGTTGCAAATAGTCTGATGAGCATGTACAGTGGGACCTCGACTTACGAGTGACCCGACTTACGTGTTTTTCGACTTCCGAATGACTTCCGGAAGAAAAAAAATGGCCGCCGCAACCGAATTTTTCGACTTCCAAAAGGAAGTTGCGGCCGCTTTGAATAGGATTTTTTCGACTTACAAATTTTTGAATAGGATTTTTTCGACTTACGAATTTTTTTCGCTCAATGCATTCCTATGGGGATTCGACTTACGAGTGTTTTCGACTACCGAAGATCGCTTCGGAACGCATTATCTTCGTAAGTCGAGGTCCCACTGTATTAGGAAAGCAGATTTAAAAGAGGATGGGGGTCTGTTTTGTTTTTACCGGAGCGCCAAATAAGAGCTGGACCACCTTCCTGTGGGAACAGCTTCCCTGGCATGAGAAAACAGCCAGGCAAACCTTTCTTTAAATGTTTGGGTGTCCATTATGTGAATCAGTGTGGCACTCTCAGAAGCAAGGAGAAGCTCATAGCTCAGAGAAAGAAGCTCTGAAGGTCCCCACCTGAATCTCCGCTTAACAAGGTCAGGCAGCAGAGGCTGGGAAAGACCCCTTGCCCGAGACCCTGAAGAGCTGCTGCCAATGAGACTGGGCCAGAGGTAGCCCTTTAGATGTGGTGATGCTCTTTAGACGTTGTTGGACTCCCAACTTTCATCACCCCAACCAGCATGGTCAGTAGTCAGGAATGGTGGCAGTTGTGGTCCATCATGCTGGCTACCCCTGGAATGGACAATACCGGGCTAGATGGACCAGTGATAAAGGCTGCTTCATATGTTCAAAAGATGCAGGGATAGGGCTGCCAGCCAGCCTGGAAAATACCTAGGGTTGTCCGGCCCTGTTGTCATCAGATGAGAAAGGGCGAAGTCAGTGTTCCAATTACACAAAAAAGGCAGATTTCCAAGGCATGCACAAGACGGTCATTACTTCCCTGTCTTGTTAGTGGGCTTCCTAAGAAGCATCTTTTTGGGAATGAGGATGCTGGCCTAGATGGATCTTTGATCTAATCTAGCAGAGCTTCTTCTTACACATGAGTCACAGGGATGCGGCAATCTGTCGATTTTGGTTTCTCCCAGTTTCTCTTTTGCCCAGCCTTAAGTTCAGTTCTCTACATTTCCACATCAGGTTGTGATTTTTTTTAAAAAAAAGTTCTCATGAAGGTTCATCAGCATTTTTTTAAGTGAAGATTTCTCCTAATTTGTATGCAACAATACACATTTTTGCAAAGTGGACTTTCCCATTTGTATATGGTATCTTCCCCAGTTTGTACATTTTCACACACACGTTGCCTTAGTATATGCATTCCTGAACACATGCCTTGGAGACCTGCAAGGCAAAATTCGGAAAAGTGGGAATTTCAAAGGATGGCTGTGTTTGGGTTTGCATGTTGCTTCAGAAAGTGCGAATCAGGTAGGTTTGCCTTTGAATGAGAACTAACTTGAGTTTCTCCCCCCCCCCATCCCAACTCATGACAAAGAACTTTGTATGGTTCAAATGTTTGCTGACTGTGCTCATTAATACAATCTTCTCTCCAAAGACCCACTGTCCTGTGTCTCCCGTTCCGTGAGATTAATCATAGTAATAAGATTCCAATTCCCCCCTTTTTTTAAAAAAAGAAAGCAATCAAACACAATTCCCCACCTGCAGAAGAGCTCTGCAGAACTGCAGATGAACTTCCAGAAGTGTATCTAGGTCATCACTGCCTGTGGTTAACTCCTTCTTTTCTCTTTTGGTATCATAGCCCAGGGATGGAAGTGTGGGTTTGTTGTAACTGCTGGTGCTAAGGACAAGGATAAGGAAGCAAATAATTAATAGAATGAAAATAAAGCAGGGTGGAAGGGGGATGGATGGTGAACCAAACCCTATCTTACTGAGGCTTAGGAGAGGAAATATGGTCAATGCTTCCTCTGGGTTATGATCCGGGATCAGATTCCAGTGATACAAAGGAATTCAGTGAAAGGAGCATGAGAACAGAACATCAGAAGAACCCTGGTGGATGATGATGATGATGATGATGATGATTAATTATTATTTGTACCCCGCCCAGAGTGTACCCCGCCCACTCTGGGCAGCTTCCAACAAAAGATTAAATATACATTAAAATGTCAGACATTAAAAACTTCCCTAAGCAGGGTTGCCTTCAGATGTCTTCTAAACGTCAAATAGTTGTTTATTCCTTTGACATCTGTTGGGAGGGTGTTCCACAGGGTGGGTGCCACTACTGAGAAGGCCCTCTGTCTGGTGCCCTGTAGCTTTGCTTCTCACAGTGAGGGAACCTCCAGAAGGCCCTCAGTGTCCGGACAGAACGGTGGGGGTGGAGACACTCCTTCAGATATACTGGGCTGAGGCCGTTTAGATCAGTCCATCAATCCATCCACTCCAGCACCTTGATTGTCAAGAGTGGTCAACCAGAAGCTTCTGGGAAGCTATCAGAGTAGCACAGTTGGTAGATGAACGGTTGGTAGAGCATGAAGGCTCCCCCGACTCAATACTATAGGGAGCATAATTATTTAATCTAGCCCTGTTGGGCCATCACTCTTCTTTCTCATAGTCTTCTAACCTCTCAGAGGCAGGGCTGTGTATATACCGCATTTCTGCAGATAGGGAAAGAAGGTTGCCCAATGTGGCAGGTATTTACAAATTTATATAGAAGACCTTACCTGGTACTGCGGGTCCTTACACTCCCAAGGGATGACAGTTCATCTGCACTGCCATCAGCGTTGAGGAAGTCAAAGCTTTCCAGCACTGTCTCAACCATCAAGCTCTCCACAGAGGAGTGTTTCAGATGGTACTTTTTCGGCTGTTGGCAAATGCGAAATTAGTTGCATTTCCTTTTCAGTAGAAACCCTTTTCATCCCAATGCGCGCAGTGCTATCAGTAGCACAGATATCACCAGTGAATATTCCACCACCCCGATTTCCCAAACTCCCATTAGCCCCAACCCACCATGGCCAATGGTCAGGGATGATGGGAGTTGTAGTCCAATAATATCTAGAAAGCCAGATTCCCCAGACCTGCTTTAGGGTACATTTCTCTAGGAACATTCTCATCCCTGTGCATGGCTCGGGCATAATCCATATGTCTGCGGAAACGTTCTTGCCATCTTTGGGAATCTAGGAGTGGAAAGGATAAGTACCGAGAGCTAAAACTTGACACCAATACTTTACCTTTAATTTGCCCCGGATGCAGAAAAGCTGGTATTCCAATTCCTCCAGTTGGATAGGGCTCGGATGCTGGGATTTCAACAAAAGCAACACTTCCTGAAGCGTCTTCTCAATCGACTTAGTCCTTCTACCACCTCTGACGTCAGCATTGCCTCTCGATCCTCTTCGACCAGCAGAGAGGACCTTCCTTTGCTGTACTAAATGGTGACTCCTGTCCCGGATGGAGGACTTGCTCCCCGCTTTCTCCTGATCCAGTGGGCGCGATGGTATGGCGAGAGCAGGGTCAGCATGGGTCGTCTCTTGTAGGATGTCTAGAGTCCTGCGGCTGGGAGTCTGGCACAGCAGAAGGTCCCGCTGCTCTCCTGCCGCACAAGCATCTTGCAGGATAGTCAGTGGCATGGGCAGCGCCCTCTGATTCGAAGGTGGCGTCGCGTTCCTGCTTTCTGCCCCTTTCGGGTCCTCTGAGCTGAACGAGCTGCCTTCCGTCGTCTCCGTAAGGCTGTGGCTGGCACTCCTCAGGCTCATGTCGAAATCGCAGTCGGCCAAGTAGCTCAGGATGCAGGGATCTCGGGCCTCGTCCCTGATATCTGCTTGTTTTTTCCCTTGCTGCAAAACAGACTGAGGCAGAGAGAGAGAGAGGTGGAATTACGCAATCAGTGCCTTTCTACAGCACATGGTAAGCCCCACTTCCGTCTTCAAACAGGAGGTGGCATTGCAGGCGTCACGACCGACCCTGCTTACTGGGCTGGGAATCAGCCCGGTACGTTTGGGGGATTTCCCGCCCGCATCACCCTCAGGCCAACCAATCGGGTCGACCTGGGGGCGTGTCTTGCTGCCCTTTAAGCAGGAAGTGGGCGGGAAAGCCTCCTTTTTCGCCCCGCTCCCCAGCTGTTAGGTTCACCCACCATCCCGCCCTTACACTTAGCCTTGACCTTGCTATGGACTTCAGTTGGTTGCCTTGGTTGGCCAAGGGGCCTGGTAGTTCTTTTTCCCGTTTGGACTAGCCATTCGGGTTTTTTCACCTACCTCACAGCAATCTGTCACAACTTTGGTTTGGCAGTTAGGCATTGGAAGAATTCATCATAGAGCAGAGGAGGGGAGGTAGCGCCATCACCTGCCCCTATCTTGAAGGGTATTCCTGTAAATGGATTCCGGGGGCGTGGCCATGTCCGAAGCCTAGGGAGGTTAGGGCCCAAGGCACGCCCCAACGGTGATCACAGGGGGAGTTCCATTCGATGTACATCAATGGGGCTCCTTACTGGGGATTAACCCTTCCCAGACTTCCAACACACGGGTTGGGGTCGGATATAGCCTGTTAGGGTCCAATGCCTAAGCCAATACCGCTCTACATCCGTAACCAATAAAGTTGTGGCCTTCACACCCATTAAAATTCATATAACGTGTCTGTGTCTTTACTTCAAGGGGAGGGGAGGGACATAGCCATGCAAGCGCAACTCCTAAAAGGAACCTGCTTTGATGAACCGCAATTCCCGCCATCCCTGAACATTGGCTACACTGAGCAAATCCGTCAACTTCATTTTCTCTCAGTTTCTCATTCTTCCAGTGATAAGTTCAGTTCTCCTCTCTAGAGGCTGAGCTCTCCGCCCACCATGTCCCTCAATTGCAAAATTACCCATCCAGGGAGGGATTCAACTAACTGGTTGTGCATGTGGAATGGAGGTTCTCTTGTGCAATGGGACTTCCCCACGTTCCCTAAATCTGCTCTGGAGAATTGGGGGAGCATGGGCAGAGGACAGAGTGGGGTGGGGTGGGGACATCTCATTGCACAAGTGGCCCTCATCCCCTGTGCACATGCCCCGCTTAGCACTACAGGCAACGTCCCATTTATGCATGTTCAAGACATGCCCAATCCCACTTGCATGCATTGCAGCAAACCTAGAAGTGGCACAGAAAAGGGCAGAATCTAAAAGAGCATGAAAATTGCAAAAATGGTGCAAAAACAGCACCCAGCAATCCCACAAGCCTTTGTACAGACATTTAAGGCCTGCGGAGAGTTGGAATTTGAGCAAGAAGGGAGTGGTTGTGGTGGAGTTTGGTGAATTTTTTGTTTCCCCCCCCCCTCAGGGTTTTGTTTTTCAAAGGGCTTCCAGAGGTTTAGGGGGTGTTTGCAGGCTTTTGCAATGGTGTTTCCAATATACACCATTTCACTTAAAGGTGTGGTGCCTCGGAACGTAAATGTACATAAATGTACATTGAATTCCACCCCTAATCCATTGTTTTTCAGTCTTGGTGCTTTACGATGTCTTCATTCCATTAATTAGCAACAGTTCTAAACAGCATGGCTCCTGTCTTAGGAGAGCCAGAAAAGACTAGTATATTGTGGAGCTGACACTCATTTATCAAAGGCTGCTAACTGAGCATACTTTTGTTTTCCTTTGCCCAATACATTTCAGCAAGTGGGACAATTTCCTGCAGGCTTGTCACGACACACCGCAAAAGTGGCTGGGAGGGTAAGCGCTTGAGTGAGTGCAGAAGCTCTTTGCATCCCGCTCATACTTACAAGGTAATATTTCTCTCGGAAGCTGGGGGTGTTTGGTGGGGTCCAGCTGTATATGGAGTTTTTCCTGCTCCCCACAGAAAACTTGGAGGCAGATCCAGGAGACAAGACGAGACTTTCAGTGTCAAAAGGGCTATGGGTGGGAGAGAGAGAGAGAGAAAGAAAGACACACACACACACAGAGAGAGAGAGAGAGAGAGAGAGAGGATGAACTCGGTACTCAAAGGTTTCATGTGCCATAACCACTGAAGAAGTGCCATTCCTCTCCCCCATGGTATGTTTGCACACCACCACTGTATGGAGAAATGCATGATCATAATAATAATAATAATAATAATAATAATAATAATAATAATAATAATAATAATAATAATTTATTTCTACCCCCACCCATCTAGCTGGGTTTCCCCAGCCACTCTGGGCGGCTTTCAACAGAACATTAAAAACAGAATACTGTAGAGCTTCAAAGATGAAAAACTTCCCTAAACAGGTGCTGTTGCAGGAGATACTTCCGTTGCAGGAATATCTTGTTTCCTCAGCTAAAAGAATATGGTTTTGCGAGTGTTGAGAGCACCTATTAGACTGCACCCATGACATTGCAAGCATCATGGGCAACGAACCCCCACTACTGTGTGTTTCACTGCCAAATCAAAGCCGTTTTATTTGCTCAAGCCCTTTTAACACAACGTATTTATGTTGCTTTTATCCACTGGCTGTTTTTATTGATTTATTGCTGTTTAGTCCCTTGCTTTAATTTTATTTTCATTACTAGCCTATAGCATTGTTTTGCCCTTTTTTAAAAAAGCTGTTTGAGATACTCCACTGTAAAAGCCACCTTGAAAACGTTTTCATTAAAATGGAGGTAAAATATATGATTAAAATAAATTAAAATGAACGAGGAGCAGCATGAATGCACATCCTGCCACTGGGATGCCGTCATGTGAACTTAAGCTTTGATTTGCTTTTAACTCTTCAGAAGCTGAACACTCATCCAAGATAATTCTTCATCTAGCACAGCAGTTTTCAAACTTGATGCTTTCAGGAAACAAGTGTCAAAACAAAATAAAAAATAAAAAAAAATCCTTCCAGTAGCACCTTAGAGACCAACTAAGTTTGTTCTTGGTATGAGCTTTCGTGTATCTGAAGAAGTGTGCATGCACACGAAAGCTCATACCAAGAACAAACTTAGTTGGTCTCTAAGGTGCTACTGGAAGGAATTTATTTATTTATTTATTTATTTTAATTTTTTGAATTTTTTAATTTTGAACTTTTTTATTTTTTTATTTATATTTATATTTATATTTTATATTTTTATATTTTCTTATTTATATTTATATTTTTTTATATTTATCTATCTATCTATCTATGGCAGACCAACACGGCTACCTACCTGTAACAGGAAACAAGTGTGTTCACACACCCCACCCCACCCTCCAAAAATGCAGAAGATAGCAGCATTCCTGCTATAGCCAAGTTCGTGTGTAGAATTTTAAAAAAAAAAAAAAACTACTAATGCAAATCCCAAAGCAAATGAATGTTTTTGTCCCCAAATTGCAGTTGGGAAGGGGCAGGAAGAGAGTGACGGACAATTCCAATTCCAGTGAACTGTAAAGGTAAAGGTAAAGGGATGACTCTGGGGTTGCGGAGCTCATCTCGCTCTATAGGCCGAGGGAGCCGGCGTTTGTCCACAGACAGCTTCCGGGTCATGTGGCCAACATGACTAAGCCGCTTCTGGTGAAACCAGAGCAGCACACGGAAACGCCGTTTACCTTCCCGCTGGAGCGGCACCTATTTATCTACTTGCACTTTGTCGTGCTTTCGAACTGCTAGGTGGGCAGGAGCAGGGACCGAGCAACGGGAGCTCGCCCCGTTGTGGGGATTCGAACCGCCGACCTTCTGATAGCAAATCCCTAGGCTCTGTGGTTTAGACCACAGTGCCACCTGCTGAATACCGTGTTTCTCCTAAAATAAGACACCGTCTTATATTTCTTTTCCCTCAAAAAAACACAGTATGGCTTATTTTCGGGGGATGTCTTATTTTAACCGCTCTGCGTCGGTACGCTGCATAGCCATGCCTATCCAGGCCGTCTTAAGGGAGAGGCGCCGCGTCACTGTCTTATTTTCGGGGTATGGCTTATATTTCACAAATGCGTAGAAATCCTGCTACGGCTTATTTTATGGCTACGGCTTATTTTAGGAGAAACAGGGTACACACTTGTATTCACACTGAATACAAGAAAGGTTCTGAGTATCTTACAAGAGCCCTGCCATGTTGTCCAGAGTACACGTAGTGTGCACAGAATGCAGCATGAGATGAGGGTGGCAGAAAACTGAGGAAGGGAGCAAACTCGACACTGCAACGTCTTGTTGCAGGGCCCCCCATGTACATCTTTATTTTTACATGCACATATCACTTTGCCACCTAAAATGATGCTCAGAGCAGCATCCCAAAACACAGATATTCAAATATAATAGTGGACACCAACTAGCAAGGGCACTGAATGGATAACAAACAATCTTGCAGAGGTGGACATACCCTAGCAAAGACCAGTTACGAGATAATCTTCTGACAGAATGTTTCAGCTGTTCAGTACCATGGATTTCATTCAGATTTTCTTCCAAGTTTGTGTGCTTCGGGGCACCACTTTATCTCAGCTTGAAGACAACCTGAGCACGGATAACTTCTTTACTCCGAAGGTGCTGCTGCAATACCACCGTGGAGTCAAGGCTTACGCAGCATTAAGGCTAATGAAGTTTAATTGGCTAAGTTCGCCAGTGTCACACAGCTGGGCTTCCTCAAAGCAAGTCAGTGCCACACAGGAAGATTAGCAACTCATCTGCTTTTTCTCACTTTGTAGCAAAGCAAGAGAAGATCTCTGAAAGGCAGAGAATATTCCATCCAAAGCAGACGCCACAGTTACTTACAAGCCCATTTCACTGGCTTGTTTCAAATGTATACACTTCATCTGGCTACCGATATGCAGAAAAGATGCACTTTATGGTTTTCAGTGTTAAAACCTCAATATGTGGGACCACTAGCCTCATATAACCAAAATGCTTGCGTCTAATTAATGCATGGAGTAGTTAATATCATAGAGTAAGCTGTCCTGCCAGGATAAGCTGAGTCACTCCCCCTCACCATGGGAGTAAGGAAGTAATGTACTGTACAGTCGTACCTTGGTTGACGCACATCTTGTGACTCGAACGTTTCGGCTCCCAAATGCTGCAACCCCAGAAGTGAGTGTTCCGGTTTGTGAATGTTCTTTGGAACCCGAACGTCCAGTGCAGCTTCCGTGGCTTCCGATTGGCTGCAGGAGCTTCCTGCAGCCAATTGGAAGCCATGCCTTGGTTTCCAAACGTTTTGGAAGTCGAACGGACTTCCGGAATTGATTGCATTCGACTTCCAAGGTACGACTGTAATGTATATTGTTTCCTCGGTCTACCATGTGAGCTCTGGTGTGTAACGCAGGGCCTTTTCTACAAAGCCGTTCTTGTGTCCCTATACAAATAATTTAGAAACTTTCACCACTCTGGATCTAATCTAAGTTTTGCTGCCTGTATCTTCTTACTTTTCGGGGGGGGGGGCATGCCAGGGAACTGGATCTGTGCCCATTTCCCTTCTATATTCCGGTTCAGCTATTGCTTTGCAACAAGATCATGTCTGCTTTCTGCTTTCTTCTTCACAGCTCTACAAAAATGTAGAGCACATGGGATGATGCTGTGCTCAGGTTGTGTGTGTGTGTGAATAAAACCATCAACTAACCTTCATTCCATGAAAAACAAAAGCTGGGTAAGTGCTGGAACCCCTGGGGTCTCTTGTCGCTCAGGGATTGGGGTGGGCGCAACATCTGGGTATTGTTTTTGGGGAGTGTTGTAGCTTTTTTATCTTTTACTTGTAACTCCTACACTTCATGTGGAAATTGTTTAGTTGGTCTGGGTACTTTTTGATGAGCTCTGTTCATAGTTTATGACTACTTTTGTTATGTCTGTATTTTTATTTTTTGCATTGTAAGCCGCCTCGAGCATGGTTTTAGTTATGGAAAGGGGCACAAAAAAATAAAACGATGCGTTTACACATGTTACGCTGGTGAAATGTTTTGTACCAGAATGACGTTGTTGCACAAGAGAAGGCGTTGCTGTGGTAACATCATTGCACAATCAATTGTGCAAAACACGTTTCCGCTAGCAAAGCTGTTGCGCCGGATTCCGCTGGTGCACAACATTAAAATTCACCCATCATGTAGGGCAAGAGCTCTTTGTACTAGGTGCAGCAGAATTCAACCTTTTCAGATCCAGTATCTACTTCTAACCCAAACATGCATTTGGGGACCCATTTCTTAATCTTTTAACATATCTTTGCAAGGTGCTAATGCTCTTGTTGCGACCCACCTTCAACCAGGCCATGACCTACACATGGGTCTCAATTCAACAGTTGAAGACCACTGAACCAGTGGGCAGGGAATCATGGATACGGCCCTGGGGGTGTGGCATGGAGTGAGCAATGCTCTGGCTCCACCCATCACCAGTTGCAAACCCAGTGGGCTTTTTCTATGGGCCAATGGCGCTGAACAGAACATAAGGCTGTCTCTCCCTGCTCTTGAGATTTAAAGATTTAAAAAGCACACACACAAGGAGAGAGAGAGAGAGAGAGCAGCTGGTTTGTAAATAAGTCATTTTATATTGTAACGATATCCACTGAAAACGGGGGGAAAGTGTGTATTTTTTTTAAAAAAAAAGTGGCTACAAGCAAGCAAACAAGCCTGTTGGGGTTTTTTTTGGGGGGGAATCAACTTATTGGGGGATTTTTGCACAAAGCCCCATGAGAATCCACTTGCTGAAAGACCAACATATTGAGCAAACTCAAAACACTGCAAAAATGTTTTTAGATTCCCTACCAAGGATTAGCTCACAAAATAAAACACGCCCCCAATTAAAAGAGTTTCTCGGAATAAAACGTTTCTTTCTTGGATGAAAAACAGTAAGGGTTGTTTGTGTGTTAGTTTTCTACTACAAACAGCATTGCAGGAACCCCCCTGGAGTTTTCATTTACACGCAGATCCAGTATATCATCGGAATATATTTTCACACACACAATTTACCTAGGACAGAAGTTAGCCTAACAGATTCGTATTTTCCTGGAACCCCATGACACCATGCCTCTAAATAATTCCCAGCGCTTCTTAGGCAGAGCTGTAGCTGGCGGGGTGGGAGGTCTAGCCAGGGTTTCTGCCCCAGGTGAAGCCTCCAAAGGGGCACCATTGAGGCTCCCAGCCTCCCAGCATGTCTGAGCTTCAGCCAAAGAGAAAGAAGAAAAAGTGAACCTAACATTTTTTATCCTCTGTGCAACTTCTGAACGGACATTCCCTCCATGCACAGCCTTAAGGATACACTGGTGTTTGTACGGTACAAGGGATTGCCAAAGTTGCCACAAGAGGTCCCCATTTAAGTTTGGAGAGGAAACATTTCCCTCTTAGGAAAGAATTCAAGCCTTAGGAGAGCTGGCACACACATGTCTGGATTTACAGATCTAGCAGCAGGGAAGGACTGGCAAACCCCAAGTGAGCCAGGAGTTGCTGCAAAGAGTGCCGTGGAAACTTTTGGCACACAGAAAGGGAGAATTGGAATCAATTAAACTTGCTCTGCGTTTGGCTTCTCAAACAGCTCGCTCACTACAGTGCTCCAGCCAGGAAACAAAAGAGGCTTCTCTGCACTGTGGGCTTTGCAATATAGTCACTACCAAAGTTGGTTTAGCTAGAAAGAGACGTGCAAGATCTATACTGAAAACAAGAGATGGGACCAGAGCTGCAGGGAAGTCAAAGAACCCAGACCTCTTACCTCTTCTGGCACACACGCCCTTAGCTACTGTTTTTACAAGGATATTGGGAGAGCGAGGGACAATTATTTGGCTAAAATTGGAGGGAGGGAAATGGAACTTGTGGATTTCATTAAGGGCTGGCCTACATTTTTCTCCCATAATCTGAGCACCGATTCTGAGAAGCTGCCTGGAATTATATTCATCCTACACTAAAGAGAAACAATAGCATCCCACTGTAAACACCCCAGGAAGTTAAAGGGAGATCACACACACAAACAAGCACACACACTTTATTCCAGCTTTTGTATGGTACAATGGCCATGTTTGCATGTCACAGTAAGCCAGGAGTGGAGAACCTTTGGCCCTCCAGATGTTGCTGAACTTGGGGTGTTAGGGGAGGGGCAGTATCTCTGGAGAAGGACGTATCATGCTCCTTCTGGGCAGTTTGTCCATCACTGGTTCGCTCCCCCTGAACGCAGCTCTCATCTGTGGCTCCTAGAAACTGTCAGCATGCGACAGCAGCCACACCCTGGAAATGGCTTCAAATGACCGGCTAAACTGGGTGAGGGTAGTCAGTGGGTCTCAAACCCTCAATGAGTTAGTGTCTTGCCTTGCATGTGAAGACAGGCTCCAGTGGATTGAGTGGATGAGACCAATAGTGGGTCCAACGGTCAAGAAGGCAGTTTCTACATGTGCTGTAGAGGGAAGCGAAGGGCAGATTTTTGGTGTTGTTTAGTTGTTTAGTCATGTCTGACTCTTCGTGACCCCATGGACCAGAGCACGCCAGGCACTCCTGTCTTCCACTGCCTCCCGCAGTTTGGTCAGACTCATGTTTGAGAATACTGTCCAACCATCTCGTCCCTCTGTCATCCCCTTCTCCTTGTGCCCTCAATCTTTCCCAACATCAGGGTCTTTTCCAGGGAGTCTTCTCTTCTCATGAGGTGGCCTAAGTATTGGAGCCTCAGCTTCAGGATCTGTCCTTCCAGTGAGCACTCAGGGCTGATTTCCTTAAGAATTGATAGGTTTGGTCTTCTTGCAGTCTATGGGACTCTCAAGAGCCTCCCTCCAGCACCATAATTCAAAAGCATCAATTCTTTGGCGATCAGCCTTCTTTATGGTCCAGCTCTCACTTCCATACATCACTACTGGGAAAACCATAGCTTTAACTATATAGACCTTTGTCGGCAAGGTGATGTCTCTGCTTTTTAAGATGCTGTCTAGGTTTGTCATTGCTTTTCTCCCAAGAAAAGGCATCCCACACGTGTGCACACACATTATTTCCAGTGCACATCTGGGTCGGAGGAGCACCCGTGCGCATGCACACAGGCGCCATCAACCTGGAAGTCGGTCCCCATGCCACACCGGTAAGAGCGGAGGCGGCGGGGGCGGCAGGGGTCACCATTGGCCGGTTAGACAGGCCTCGTGGGCCACTACCGGCCGATGGGCCTTAGGTTGCCAACCCTTGAGGTAGCCCATCTAGGAGAAGGAAAACTCTGATCACAAACCTCCACTGTCCTGTGGCTATACTCATTTGTGAGAAAGGCTTTGAGGGTAAACCAGTCCTTACCCTCTGCCTTGCAGAACATCTTCAGGAGCAGAAAAGGTTAAGGAGTAAACCCTACACAAATCCAGAGTGCAGTCCCTAAGGCAGGTGGTATGCCTCCTTCCAGAAACTCTTGCAGCCAAGCTGGAGTCAAACGTATTGCTCTGCTTTCCTTTGGACCACATCAGCTGGGGGGGGGGGGTCTTGTCATCTGGGCAGCATGGCTCTCCATACACACTTGCTAGGCTTGCACCCCAGGGAGCTCACTTCAGTCCTGCTAATGCAGCAAAAACAACAACCCAACCCCTATCAGCCCCAAGAAGCATGGCCAATGGCCAGGGATGATGGGAGTTGTAGTTCAACAGCATCTGAAGGGCCAAAGTTTTCCAACACTTGCAATAAGCTACAAAACTATGGCTTACTATGCAGAAGAGATTGCTCTGGAAGGAAACAAACGATGATCCCAATTGAGTGTTGCATCAAATCCAAGTTCATTTAAGATTTATTCTATTCTATTATGGTTTCTGGAGGAAGCAAAACAAACCATAATTCCTGGTTTGGACACAATGCTAAGTCAGTTTTCTCCCAGGTTAGTTTTCTCCCAGGGTGAGTGGGGAGCAGCAATCATTACCCTTCTGCACCATGCCAAAGGCCTGTCTAGGCCAGCATCCTGATTTCACAGTAGCCAACCAGATGCCTATGAGGAGCCCACCAGCAGATCCCAAGTGCAACAGCAGTCTCCTCACTGGTGCTCCCCAGCAACAGTAAAGTGGGCGGCACTTACTTGCGCATGGTAATATTTGGTTTATGGTTTAACGTGATGCGCAAACTCTGTCGAAACAAAGACATCTTAACCACATGGAAAAAGGAAACACGAAACAAGTCCAAGAACTGATAAATAACAGGAACTAATAAATAAAACTATTGCTTTCCAAAGTAGATTTTTTTACAAAGATTAAGGCCATCTTTCTAGTCAAAAATAAAAAAATAAATCGCTTCACACGCCTTGCCCAGCAACAAGCATCAGCCAACGTTACCATTTCAAGCCAATCTTTAATAGCAAATCATTTATCACACAAAAAAAGTTTACAAAAGGATGACCCTAAAAAAAAGTTTTAAAAGCAAGACCACTGTTGGTGAATTTTTGAAGTAGAAGACAAGTGATTGTGCTGGAACGGCTAAGTAGGAACTTGACACAACACACATTTCAGGTCATTGTGTTAAGATCCAAACATGGGAAAGCTGATGAACGTATAAACATTTGTTTCAGGTGGCCTCCTTCCCTTCCCCTTATTTTGGGTACCGGCCAAATGTTTATTGTGCAGTCTTAAAGAGCTTTCGCTCTCAGCTGTGTTTCATCTTCAGATTCCATTCTTCATTATTTGTATAGACATTACCAGTGAACTAGAGAAGTGATATTCCAAGTTCATCCAGAGCAGTTCATTGTTAAGGGGAGGGCAGAACAAAGCCACTGGCAGAACTGCCACCAACAGAGAGCATCAAAAGTCTTTTTTAAAAAAGAGAGAGAGAGAGAAGACAACAATACAGCTGGGGCAATATATTCTCCTCCCAAACATCCTTTCTTCCAGAAGAGGCATTTATAAAGCTGAAGGTGTTGCTGGGCAGCTGCTCCTACCTAAGCTGAGCTTGGCCTGCAGGCGAGAACAGAAAAAGAACTGCCAATATAATTCTATACCCCCACCAACCTTCCTGAGCACCAGATTCACTAGACAGCAGAGGTGGCCACTTTCTGTGGGCTCAAGGAATGCCCTGTTTCCCAGTCAGCAGCCTGGTAGCTGGAAGTGCACATTGAATCACAAACAGACCCCAGGCCCCAGCGAGATGCTATAATCCAACAGACACCATTTACGAGAAATGGCTCCACAAGCATTCAGTTACACGCAGGATGTTACATAGCAAAAGCCCCAAACAGGTGTAGAGTGTGCACTGAAACATAGAGCTAATTCGAACACTCTATCTTGGTTTATTAAGCCAAGATATGCACACAAGCCTTTTGCGTACATAATGGAGCAAATTATCTGCTGCCTGTGCAAAATGCACAATTAAACTAGGAAGCCTCTAATAAACCATACTTTGCCATTTGGGGCATGTTAATCTGGAGCACACATCAACTGCAGTTGACTGTATAGCAGCCGCTCCCTGATGGATTAAAATGGATGTCGAGAATGAAAATATCCTGTGCCACTTTTGTGTAAGGTGCTTGGAATTTTTTGCTGACTCGGTGACAGTGGCAGGAGACCTCAGCATCTTGGAAAAACCTCGTTAGATCTGCATAATAAGGTGCTGAGTAATGCAAAGAGAAAAACAACAACCTTCAACCTCTCACTGGTGGCACTTCCTCTCATTCACACATGCAGCGGATAGAAGAGGGAGCTCAAGGGCATCTCTCCCCCCCCCCCAGTCCACCAGCACTGCAGCCTTGCACAGAGCCTGAGTTGCTCTGCACCTGGTTTAAGTTGTGCTTGTGGCGAAGAAATGAGTGAAGGGTCTGCGTGCATCAAAAGGACATAAAGCTCATACATGCCTCAGGTGAATATGGTCATCTGAACACAGTCACATTCCCTCTCTTACAAAGACGTAGAAACCACCAGGTTCACTATACAGCTTGTCCTTCGTAGTGAAATGGTGGCCGTGTTACCCAGGACCACATAAAACTGTTTTTTCATGCTACCAGTTGGCACAGCACACGTTGTGATCTTAACTAGTGAAATCAGCACACACTTACTTCCAGAGGACCTCCAGTTGCAGTTTGATGGTGCCCAGTTCAGTTATATCCACAATGATGGCTTGAGGCCGGGTTGTGAAGAAGTCGATGCCGTCACATGTCACCATGCCAACCAACAGGGTGCTAAGTCCCCGCAGTTCTGTGACCTGGACAACAAAAACAACAAAGGATACCGTGCTATCAGTCAAGGGTAGCTATATGCATACCAACCTCTGGGTGTGGAAACGGGTACAACATGCATTGGGTTACATGAACATGCCGTCTACAGCACAGTAGCGAAGTCTTCTACCCAAGGCATTTCGATTCTCATGCATCTCCCAGAGCACATTTGCACTGATCCTATCATCAATGGATAAATGTGTGGCGTAACAGCCCAAAATAAAAGCATCTCAACTTTCAGCAGAACAGAACTGTTGGATTCCAGGCAAACACTACCTGTTCACTGCATACCAGAAGGCTGTAACCACAGTGGCCTCGTTGGCAAATAATGGTAAGCCATCGTGTGAACCAGTGATGGCTCTCCAGAAGATGTTGGACTACAACTCCCATCAGCCCCAGCCTCCATGGCCAATGGTCATGGATTATGAAGAAGAAGAAGAAGAAGAAGAAGAAGAAGAAGAAGAAGAAGAGTTTGGATTTGATATCCTGCTCTATCACTACCCGAAGGAGTCTCAAAGCGGCTAACATTCTCCTTTCCCTTCCTCCCCCACAACAAACACTCTGTGAGGTGAGTGGGGCTGCGAGACTTCAGAGAAGTGTGCCTAGCCCAAGGTCACCCAGCAGCTGCATGTGGAGGAGCGGAGACGCAAACCCGGTTCCCCAGATTACGAGTCTACCGCTCTTAACCACTACACCACACTGGCTCTTATGAGAGTTGTAGTCCAGTGACCTTTGGAGGGGAAGGTCCACAGCTCAGTGGCATAGCATGCAGGTTCAATCCCAGCATCTCCAGGTAGAATTGGGAGAGAACCCAATTGGCAATCCTGAGCTAAATCAATGAATCAATGGATAAGACAGCTTCTTAGGTTTCTAAGGCCATGAGTTCTCCATCTCTAGTCTGAACAAACTATGGTTTACTGTGAACTTGAGCACACTGCTCAAGTAGCACCTGCCCCTCTCCTGCCTGTGTTGAACCAGAAGGAGACACCAAACAGAGCACAAGCTCAGAGGTATGCATGAATCAGCACTCATGGTTTGTTTCTCCCCAGACGAACATGAGACGAAGCCAATACAGTACCAAGCCAGCCCTTGGGTTTCATTTCCACCCAGCAAAGCAAAGCAAGACATATGCAACTTCATCCTTGCGCACCAACATGCTTCCCATTCACAGCAATCATAGCTTGCCATTAAGTGTGAACAGGCTAGTGAGAAAAACAGATTCAGAACAGTTGGAGATTACACAGGATGTATCTATGCTACAGATTTCAAGCAAGTCGCTTCCTCTCCCCAGGAGCCCCAAGGAACTGTAGTTCCATTAAGGGTGTAAGTGACTTCTAATGGATTTTATATATATATATATAATCATTTTTATTAGTTTTATGACAGTACAATAATATTATTCACACAATTATCTTCACATCTTATACCATTTTGGCTTTTTATGGCCGTGACTTCCGTCAAACCTTCCATATGATATTCTAATATCTATTCCTTATATCTATATTTCCTAGGTCAATCATTGTTTTATATTATTACTTTCTAAAGATTAATCACTATATCTTCGTATTAACAACAATTTTTCTTCCTTACTCTACAAAGCTTATTGCAGTCCTACCAACGTATTTAATTGAATACAGTTTTCCTTTAGATAGTCTGCAAATTTAGTCCAGTCTTTGGTGAACTTCTGGTCCCGCTGTTCTCGGATTCTCCCCGTCATCTTGTCCAATTCTGCATACTCCGTTAATTTCACTATCCATTCTTCCTTTGTCGGTGTTAGTTCTTGTTTCCATTTTTGTGCTATTAACATTCTCGCCGCAGTCACAGCATATTGGAAAAGCTTAAAATCTGGACTTCTAATGGATCTTATCACTTTCATCAAGGTAGAATATTCAGATTTCAGAATCTGAATATCCAGGAGAGATAAACTGATACAGAAGTTAGTAGTGCAAACTGTTCACTGCTGTATCCCCATACAGATAGCTGCCCTGGTACAAGGCATACACAACAAACAGTGCTGTGTTTTTATTACAAGCTTTCAACGCTCAGAGAGACTTCTCAGGCACTTGGATGGTGCGATGAGTTCTTAATGTGCTTGGAATATGCTGTTCTCCTTCCTTTTAACATGAGCACCCAGTGCTACATTGTGTAAGCATGAGAACTGCCAGGTATCTCTGGGTGAGACATCAATACACCCTTCGGAGAAGCGCCAAGATCAAGGGTTACAGGATACAATTATGAGTTTGCGCTGTTCCAGACAGACCAAGGCATCATAAGAACTTCCTGCTTAGATTATGGCAAAGCCACATTTATTTCTACTGGATGAGACCCGATGGAGGGGACGGGGAGAAGGGCAGCATTGGAAAAGAAAGGCTACGAGACCCCTATTCTTGCAGAAAAACAACAGGATGGGGTAGAAGAAGTTGCACGCTTGTTTTTCTCATGCTGCCGAAATACTAGCCCAGGGCCTGAGGAAAGACAGGTCAGGGTAATTGCAATAGCCCAGGGCACAGAGCAAGCAGACAGAGTAGTTGCATTAGCAGTAGGCATAGCAATAAAACCACAATCACAGAACTTTGAAACACAGAACAATGCAAAGACGCATTTCAGTCAGGTGCTTGAAGTTACTTTGTGCTTGGGTCAACAAGATGACAGCAGAAGTAGAACCTAACCAAACCTCAATAATTCTCTCTCATGGGCTCATTCTACACGGCTTAGGTCCGAGATATCCGAAAGACTGTATTCCCTCCATATGTTGTTGGGTTTCAATTCCGATCAGCCCCAACCTGCACGGCCAATGGTCAGGGATGATGAAAACAAATGGAGGGCACCATATTGGCTACTCTTCATATAATTCTAGAATTGTAAAGGTGGAAGGGACCACGAAGGGTCATCTGGTCCAATGCAGGAATCTCAACTAAAGCATCCATGACAGATGGCCATCCAACCTCTGCTTGGAAACTTCCAATGAAGGAGAGCCCACCACCTTCCCAGGGAGTCCGTTCCACTGATGCAAGCTAACACCCGATCCGATGATCTTTTTAGAGAACTGATGAGAAAGCACATATGAATGCACCCCATCATGGTTAAAATGTTATGGGCTAAAGAAAGCAAGAAAATCTTAAAACGTGTGGGACTGAGCTCTGCCAACAACACAAAAGCCAAGTCTATCGCTTCTTCATTGAATCTGGAGATGACTCATCTTCACTGGCAAAGTGCAAGACTCGCATGTTTTCTCACAGTGTTTGCACAGTGCATCTCAATTAACCTCTCAACACGGAGTGAGCGGTGGGGGTGGGGGCAGCGAAGAAAGGAACATTTTAAACACATTTCCAAAAGCTCTGCTGGAGAGGGATCAGGAATTCCTCTCAGTGAGGCTCTACCCATCTCCAGCACTCTCACCGCCAGCAAATAAGGAGTGTTGCAACAGTTCTTTCAGAGAGTCTGAAAGCTCCAAGCAGACTGTCGTTTCAGAGAACAGTGCATTTCAGCAAGAGTCAAATTCAGAGCTTTGACGTGCGGGAAGCTGGTTTCAAAACAAGGTGACTAGGGTGAGTCCCTCACTCGGTTTGATTGGCACACAGTAACTCATCACAAAACATAGATTCACCGTATGTTGGATAACTGGCAAATGTGTTGGCAGGTAGTGGCTCTATGAACCTGCATGCAAGCTTGTGCAATTCTGGGCAGATGACTGGACCTCTTCCTGCCACTAGTTCCTACTCACCAATTCAAACTCAATTGACAAGAAGATCTGTCCGTTTACTCTGGTGCCATACACCCCTCAAAGTGCCATGTCATTGTGTCATTGATGGATCCAATGCTGGAGTCCCTCAGTCCTAGTTCAAATACTCATGTTCATTGCATCCCAGTCTTAAATACAGTCTCTCCAGTCTGTTCTTGATCACTAAGCACCAGAATTTCAAGATTCGCATGTATCATACCAAAGTTAACCATGTTGCCTCACAGAAGAAATAAAATGTTGAGGAAAGGCAAGGAAATGAAGCTATGGATGGTTCAAAGAAGCTAATATTTGGGCCTTCAGCAAACAGTTATGAAATTTGTTTCAGGAGCTTTAGGGAGAAACACGAAGCAGACAACTGCCTTTGCTAGCAAGAGTCAACACGTGCTATTACCTTGATTTCAAACTTCTCATGGAGGTTGGGTATGAAAACCTTTTCCTCCTCATCCCAAGTTTGACTGTCGTCGGTCAGAATTCGGCCTTTCAGTTTCCACTTTTGGCGCCCCAGCCGTACAAACACCTAAAAAACAAAACCCAAGGTTTTGGAGGAGCATGTATTTTGACTTAATTTGTGGGATCTCAAAAGATTGATAAGAAGAGCCTGCTGGATCAGGCCAAAGGCTCAGGGTCACTTAGTCCAACCCCTGGACTAATGCAGAAATATTTTGCCCAACGTGTGGCTTGAACCCCCAACCCTGAGATGAAGAGCCTCGTGCTCTACCGACTGAGCTATCCAAGTCACATAAATGCATGCATACCTTTAAACATATAATCCAAGTTTCATCAAACCATCATGAATTAGGTAAGTACACAGGAGACAATTCCCAGCCATGTGAAGTGCTGAATGAGAAACCATTTTAACTATTATAATATGCAAATATGCTATGACTTATTTGCATATTATATGAGTTGGTATGCTTTCTCTCTCTTCTATCCAACCAGAGGCAACAACCTAATTCAGTATTCTGGAGGCTCAATCCATCTCCACAGCATCCTAGATTTCTTTTTATATGGACATAGGAAGCTACTCTCAAATGAGGGGTTGTCTAGATCAGTCTTCCATGCACCATAAATAGGGGGGCATGTTGTCCTCCAGATGTTGCTCAACTTCCAGCTCCCATCATCCTCCATCTGCACGGCTAATGGTCAGGGAGTCCAGGAAGACATGGAGAGTTGCAGGATCCCATCCCTCATCTTCACCAATGGACAGAATCTCTCCAGGATGTCAGACTGGAGTAGACAGCCTTACATGGAGATGCTAAGGATTGAACGTGGGGCTGTTTGCGAACAAAGCATGTGCCTTACTATGTAGGTAAGGGCTGTAGCAGAAGCTCCCCGGGTCCAATTCCTGGTATCTCCAGGTAGGACTGGGAGAGATGCTTGTCTGAATCCCAGGAAGACCAGTGCCAATCAGTGTACACCAGGCATCCCCAAACTGCGGCCCTCCAGATGTTTTGGCCTACAACTCCCATGATCCCTAGCTAACAGGACCAGTGGTCAGGGATTATGGGAATTGTAGTCCAAAACATCTGGAGGGCCGAAGTTTGGGGATGCCTAGTGTAGACAATACTGAATTCGATGGACCAATTGTCTGGCTCAGTAGAAGGCAGCTTCCTGCCATTGAGCTGAAGCCCTTCTGCCACCTTAAAGCAACTTCTTGCAATCAGACTGCTAAATACTATACCTCATACTGGTCCCCTGGGCAGAGACGTGCATATCCCACTAACCCTGGAAAGAAGCACAGAAGGAATTTGTTAACATTCATCGGCTCAGGGAACAGAAGCCGTTAACATAAATTGTTAGAGATCTCAAAACAGTTCTGGTTGCCGTCCCTTCAAGTAAATGCCACAAGGAAGATTTATGGGTGAGCAAATCTCTTGGGATGGGGAGGTGGTGGCAAGGTTTGTTTTTAAATAAACCATATCCAGCAGATAATTGCTATGGGTGTAAATAACTCTAGATCACAGCACAGACCAGCAACTTGCTTATATGGGACAACCTCTTGAGAACAAATGAGGGTCAGAAAAACAGCACTACAGAGAGAGCTGCATATAAGTTCAAATGACATTTTATTTTAAATGAAAAGCAGCCACTGCAAGCTGCAATGAAGACAAGAAGAGGAGTCTTTGGGGAATATGTTCTTAACCCTTCTCCTGCCATCCCTTTCCCTTTGCCAAAATCATACCCTCTTCTAAAGGAACTGGCTGCTTTTCATTTTTTTAAAAAGCCAGCAAGAAGTTACATGCATCTCTCTATAGCATGTAGTCTTCAGCTACTCACTTTCAATTGGTCCTTTACACAAAAGAAGGATAAGGATACAAGGGTGCTTTGAACACTCTAAACTAGCACTGGTAACCAGCTGACCATCAGCACTTGCAAAGCCACCCATTTCAAACCACGTGGGCAAAGAAATATGCTTCACCTGATATCATGGTGCCCTCAAGTGATTGGCAGGTGGGCAGTGCAAATTATGGAAGTTGAAGGACCAAAACATTCAGCCTACCAGCCAGAAACTTTTTCACATCTCTGCTCTAAACCACTATTTATTATTAAAGGTAAAGGGACCCCTGACCATTAGGTCCAGTCATGTCCGACTCTGGGGTTGCGGCGCTCATCTCGCTTTATTGGCCGAGAGCCGGCATACAGCTTCCGGGTCATGTGGCCAGCATGACAAAGCCACTTCTGGCGAACCAGAGCAGCGCACAGAAATGCCGTTTACCTTCCCGCCGGAGCGGTTCCTATTTATCTACTTGCACTTTGACGTGCTTTCGAACTGCTAGGTTGGCAGGAGCTGGGACCGAGCAACGGGAGCTCACCCCGTCGCAGGGATTCGAACCGCTGACCTTCTGATCAGCAAGCCCTAGGCTCTGTGGTTTAACCCACAGTGCCACCTGGGTCATGTATTATTATTACATGGTAGCAATTTACTACTAGAAGTAAATTTACTACTAGAAGCCAAAGTGGGTTGGCTTCTTGACTCAGAAGATGTCTGATGCTATTCAAGTACTGAGTAAACAAACAAACCCCTGTGTTGCAAAATGCGAGTCAACAATCTAAAAGCAACACGATGACTAGAAACAAATACAATATGAAAAACTTTATGAAAAGATTCAAAACATCAAAACTAACAAACTGAAGTCTCTGAAAGTCTCCGAAAGTCCTTAAATGAATCATGATGCCAGACTTTACCCGGCCGAGAACAAGCTGTGAAGCTTTGTAATCAGCAAATGTCCAATTCTGATGTCCAACTCTGAACCGTGTTTCCGAATAATAACTACTGTTTCGTTGAATTCTTCATCAGTGAATTAGTTTCTTCATTAACCAATGTTTTTTCGAAAACATGGAAATACTCTGGAACAGTGCTCATGCAATTATGTAGTCACTGCTCAAGTACTGGCAGAAGACTCAATGGAAGTTTCATAAGAACCTGCCTCATCCCAAACTCCCTGGTAACACCTACAGTGAAAAACTAATGGCTGGTTTGAGAACCACACCGGTTTATTCTCAAGGGGGCAGTAGTGGAAAAGAGAAGCGATGCAACCATTCTGTTCTTGAATCCAGGATTGTTCTTCATACCCAGTGATCCCAAACCCCTAAGCAAAAAGTTCAGTTTACCTTTCATCTTCAGATGAAACTCTCCCAAATGCACTTCGAGGGTACCCTCTATCAGACACATATCCTGAAAGAAAGAAAATGGCACTGAACACAAGTTAGCATTTCAGAGTGATGGTCAAATATTTGTGCTAGGCACCAATTAGCACAAGCGCAACAGGATCTCTCCCCTCCCGCAACCCACTGTCCCCCAATCTTCTCTGGGTGGTTGGAAGAATTGTTGCACTGATGGAATGGTCTCCTGAATGCTCCGTTAAATGCAACCCAAAATGACCAACATACATTTCTTTCTGCCTGTTAAGTTACTTGTTGGACTCATCCCAGCATAGACATGGATGGAAAAGGCAAGAGCTGGCAGATTTACAACCTACAAAGAAAATCTTTCCTGGAAGTAGTTAAGCAAGTTCATTACCATTACACATACCGCAATGCAAGCCAGGCAAAAAAGGAATTGTAAAAAATAAATAAAATTCCTGGACATTTAAAAAGGGGGGAATCTTCTTCAGGTAAGCTTGCAACTCCTTTGTTATGGTTCCCCAGAAATGCTTCCTGTGTTTCATCTGCTTACGACAGACAGAATTTGGAAAAGGGTCCCAAATTCAGCTAAGAGGAGATTCACACCACAGATTCAAATCTGTTTAATAGTAATTATGTCTCCCCCAGAGGACCTTGCGAGCTGCAGTTCCGCAGAGAGGGAGACTAGGGATCTCTGACACAATTCTTAGCCTGTTTACCAAAATACAGCTCCCACGATTCTGTGGGGAAGCCATGGAAATTGGACTGGTAGAAAAGAAACATACATTAGTACACCTTTATATTGTCCTCGGCTAAATTAATACTGATCACGTTGCAAACTCACCAGCATCAAGCCGATAAGAGTGATGTAATTACACATTTCAGAGCATCCTCATTAGGTGGCGCAGAATATAAATGTAATATAATTGCTCTCCAGACAGATTTTACAAGGGTGACATTCAAGAACAGTCAATGTCAACATTTAAAAAACAAAACTGTGGATTATGAAGAACTGATAGATACAAAAGTAATTGTACCTCTGTGCATTCTTGAAGGTTTTTATAAAGTTCCACCAGGCTTTCTCTTGATGCTTTTGTGGAAGGGGACAAGGAAAAGGCATGTTTCATATTGGAAGCACCATCTCTCAGCCTGCACTGGATGCTGTAAGCTTCATATAATTCATCTACCTTTTTTAAAAAAAGAGAGAGGGGAGAAAGGTAAAAAGATTGCAATTCATTCCAACAACAACAACAAACCCCCTTGATTTCAATAATGCTTGAAGCCTTACAGTTATCATGTTTTTGAATGCAAAAAGTCCAAGACTCGGTTTCTGGTCTACCCAGATAAGGCTGTGAATGTCACCTGCTTGAAACCCTACAGAACCACTGCCAGAGCTCACACATGGAAACATTGCAAGTAAAAACAAAACCAATTGTTTTATAAGAATAGAGCTTTTCTCTAAAAGTTTACAATCCAAGGTACTCCTTGAATTGCAGTGTTCAGCATGTGCTCTCTTCGACAAAAACCAATGGGAGCTGAAAGTATTGTCTTTGACTTGACCATACTCAGCGAAATCAAGTAGGAAAAGTCAAGATTGGGTCTTGTTGAATAGTTGAGGCTGATGGGTGTCCAATAACAATTGCAGGGGGTGCACAGGTTGGTCACCCTTGATCCACTCCAGTGCTTCCGAAACTTGGGTTTCCAGCTGTTTTTGGATTACAACTCCCATCATCCCTAGCTAGCAGGACTAGTGGTCAGGGATGATGGGAATTGTAGTCCAAAAACAGCTGGAGATCCATGTTTGGGAAACACTGGTCAGGGATGATGGGAATTGTAGTCCAAAAACAGCTGGAGATCCATGTTTGGGAAACACTGGTCTACTCCATCAGACAGTGTTACTAAGATTTCAGGGAGAGATCCTACCCAAGGTCTTTAAAGCTGGAGATGCCACAGATTGAACCTGAGGCATTATGAATGCTTTGCAACTGAGCCGGGACACTTCTGCAATCTAACTACCCACTTTCTTGTGGCAGAAGAAATCTGCAAAGGCCTCGGCTCATCCTATTCATTGGGACAACACCAAAGTCCAAGGTTCACTCCATCTTGCCAGGCACAGAGCAGCCTTCATCAAACGCCAATGTTTTGGGCTACTCTCCCATCAACCCTAGAAAGCACGCCAAGCTGGACAGACAGGAGCCGTAATCCAGAGACACCTGGAGAACACCAGGTTGGTTGGCAAGGCAGATGTGGAGGACAGGACAATGTGGGAACCAGCCTTTGATCCCACAAAAATCCTGGGAGGTTGGTTGACTGAAGAGAGGGCAATTTGCCTAAGGTAACCTGGCCTACTGCCCATGTTCAAATCCAACTCAGGCACCCACAAACAAAGCCTGTTTTCAGAGCTGTGGCAATAAGGTGTAGCCTGGGCAAAAGCAGGGTTCAATGTTGCTCCCGAGGGAGAGGGAGGAAGGAGTCAAAATGGACACCGAGGTTTGAATCAGAGAAAAACGTTTATTTCTACAAGGAGGGATTAATCTGACATGTAACAGGATGCTATACCCACTGTAAAATTTGAGTGCATATGGCAGTAATGAAAATGCTTATGCCAAAGAGGAACAGCTACCACTGTAATGTGGAACCTTAAAGCACAGTTTGCTCTAATTTTAAGGCCAATAAAATCCGTAAACCCTTAATGAAGGCATACTCCTCACTCAAGCCAACAAAAGCACCAATGGGTAATTCTGCACAAAATATTTTAAAATCCTTTATTTGGCTTTGTAAAGTAGTCAGACAAAGGGGGTCTGCTGATCACCATTTAAACCTACCGGGTCCTTGGTCTCTAAGGTGCTACTGGAAGGAATTTTTTTATTCTGTCTCTAAGAGTTAAGGGCATTTGATTCCTCTTGATGTCAGGCGCAATCCTGCTCATGACACGCAACAATTCTTTGCATGACAGATAAACTTGGCATGAGGCCATGCTGCTTTTGTGCCTCTTTACAAGAATATTTAGTCTTGGCACCACCAAATGGAAGCCATCAAAGTGCTGCAAAGTGCAATGGCCAACGCAGTTATTGAAAGAGACCTTTTCTTCCTCAGATTACTTCATCAGAGTCAATGCAGCGAGTATATCCAAAAGACAACGAAATGTTTACATGAAATCAGAGCAAGTCAAACCCAGATCTCGACAGAAAAGGTTTCTGCTGTTAACCGAATAGTGGAGGATGGTATACTTTTAACATTTATTCTTGGCTGAATATAATAGGACGGGAGCAATCTCTTGGTCTTGAATTAGACTAGTCCTCATGAACTAGTCACGAATCCAGCAAAACAGGAATATATATATTTCTGTGGTTTGGGAATCTCCTGGCACAAGAGAGATGGACCGCCTTCTTTTTGCTGTCATGCAGCTAATAATGGCTTCTTCCTTCCCTTCTCTCTGACCTCAAGCAGTTCTGCTTTCTTCCAAATATGCTGGCAGGGCATACAAACTGGTTCTACAGGCTAAACCTGGGCTGCGCTCAGTAATCACTCTGAATGGAGGCACCGCAAAAGGAAAAAGAAAAGGAAAAAAAAGGTCTCCTCCTTTTGCAAAGAAAGCACCTAATGCGATTTCCCTTCAAACAGGCTATGGCAAACAGTTTTTCCCCCCTGCCCTACATTTGTTTATATCATGGCATTAACCTTGCAGACAGAGAATATAAGCCCTTACCTTGCTTATATGAAATTCCAGTTTCCTGATATACCTTTCAACAGAGCGGATTTGCTTTTTGAGGGAGGGACAAAAAGACGAGCAAGAGGTTATTTATACATCACCAAACGCTGCACTGCTGGGAAAGAATTTAACTCGTTACCATGAGACATTGCCTAAACATGTGGTGTTGTTTTAAGAAGCCTACGATGGACCAGTATTGGCAATACCAATGAGGACTAACTGCGTCCACATTTTCGGTCACTACCACTGTCATCTGTACCAAGCAAGATTTATTTTTTATTTTTAAAAAATATCTTTCTCACCTTTCCACCACATAGCTGATCGACTCAGCTGGACAACTAAAGCAACACCGCTTAAAAACTGAAGTGCCAGAGAGAGCTAGAAAAAGCTGCAGGTTGTTTCATTATTTGTAATTTATATGCCACCTTTGGCGGCAAAAAGGTGCCCATTGGGATTGGTAGGGAGGGAGACCAACAGGAAGAGGAGCCAGAATTCAAGACAGGCAAATCCTACCAATGCTGGTTTTTGTTGTAGCGTGGGTTAATGATTTCAGCAAGTGATTTCAGCTCTCTGACATAGCAGGCAGGAGACAGCTTCTTCATGTAACAACCCTTTATTCAGGCAAACAAGACTGAGGGAACTGAGGGTAGGGAAGCTACATTTACAGGGACAGAGGACTGGCTAGGAAAAGATACATTTTGGAAGGAACAATCTCAAGCAATCACACAGCTGCTTTTTGGTGGGAACCAATAAGACTGAGGATCCAAATGCAGCAACTTGAATGCACCAATAGTAACTGTTCCTTCTGGGACAGGAAGGCAGTTACTTTACCCTAATGTGATTACAGACAATAGTAATACAGATATGATAACACTTTGAATCAATACACAACAGTTTTGTTAGCAACATCCTCCATCCTGAGTTCTACAGGGGCAACTCTGAGACTAAAGAGGAGAAAGAAGCTGAAAGCAAATGCTCCCTCCACGCCCCCCGGACTGGTTGTAAAAGACAGGGGAGCAGGGACTGGCTAGTCTGGAGCTGGTAGGGTAGGGCCCCATTCACTTCAATGGACTGGCCTCGACTGTGTAGAAGAAATGCAAGATTCTGAAATAACCAGAGAATCATAGAATTGTACAGATGACCATGAAGGTCATCCAGTCCAACCGCCTGCAATGCAGGAATATGCAGCTGTCCCACACGGGGATCAAACCTGCAAACTTGGCATTATCAGCACCATACTCTAAGCAACCGAGCTATAAACAAAGTGAATGAAGCAGTAGCATCAGTGTTCGAAACTCCCATTGTTCTAGGTGCATTTTGTGACAGGGAATTTCATTAGTGTGAGCAGTTTCTGAGCTCTGCGCCTAAGATTTCAGATTCAAACTGCAGAGTAGAAGGAAAGGAGGACCTTTTTCTGCCTCCCCACTTCCAGCTACTCTCTGAAGATTGGAGCAGAGACCCTCTTAAGAATATTAGGGAGGGTGGGCAGGGGAAGGACTAGACCATGTGAAAAATGATCACAAGATTTTAGCTGCAGTTCATTCATTTTCAGCTTTGTATTCTTTTTATTTTAAAAAAGCACCTAGACATTTTGTTGTTGCGCCCATAACCTAGGTTTAAGGTGCCATTTAACTCCTAGCTTTCATATCTCAGTTTCTAACACTAAGTAGCATTGGCAATTGTTTAAAAGATGAAGTATAACAGCTATAAAAGCTTAGCAAAGCATTATTATTATTTTTGTAAGAGAGCTTTGGGGGAGGGAATACTTTGGGAAAGATGGATTTTTAAAGCCTGCTAAAAATCCATAGCATATAGACATGCTCTCCCACAGTTTGACTTTACCCTCAATGGCACATTCTTCCATTGCGCTCCAGACAGACATATGCCAACAACAATCTAGGCATGCACATTGCACACCTGAGAGGAGAGCGCTTCACCGTCTGAGAGCCACCACAAAGAAGGCCCTGTCAGATAGGTTCCAGAAGTTGGTACTTTAGATGCAGGCTTGTGAGATCTCCTTTGTGTTTTTGCTCACACTCCACGGAGCACCAACCAGAATCCCACACTCCCCAAGGCCCAGCCTCCATGCCATTAGAGTTCTCCAATGTTCATAAGCATTCAAGCAAATATTTGGGTGTAGTCAGGGAGAGTAAGGTCCGTCAATGGTTTCAAATATGGCTCTTTGACCTTGTGTTGCTTGCAGTGCACACATGCTCAGTCACCTTAAGCCAATTTTCATAATCATTAATAATATTTTTATGCTACTAAATATGCAAAAATCCATAAGTAGCTTACATAAAACACAATAAGCTTGATTTTTTTAAAAAAAGAAAAGAAAGTAAAACAGAATCCATCAATACATTTCTTACCTTATCCAAATCATAGTAGAAAGCCTGAAACAGAAATGTGCTAAATTTTAGCATACAGATTACTACATCCATAATCATACATTGCCCAAGTGCAGTGCTAGAAAAGAGTTATATTCGGGGTATTGGGGGGGGGGGAGATGCTGGTACTCAGCATGAAGTTATTACAGTAAATGGCACACTTTTAACATTTTGGGGAGGGTAGTTGTTGCTGGTACTGCAAACCTTTGAGTACCCCCAGAAAAAAAAGTTCTGGTTTTATTGTTTCAATATATTGTTTTTATGTAGAAGTCTGCTCCTCCTCCTTGTATTCCAGAGTTCTCAGCCTCTTAATTGCAAGAGGGTGTTTGCGCTTTTATTAGCTGTGTGGTCCAGGTGGACTTGAATGAAAGCTTTCACCGCCACAGCAGTGAGAAACCTCTGGCCTCCATCCCAAGAGCCACATGGTCTGGAAGATGTCCACAAAGAACCCAGTTTTTGCAGCCTGTCTGAGGTCAGCGGTTCCTTTGCAGGGAGCAGGGAGAAGTTCTTCTGTCTAAAGGGCTGTCCTGCTTTTTCTTTTTTGAAGGCAGGGCTGTTGAAGCTCCACAAGCTATTTTTACTAGTAAGGTAAAGGTAAAGGGACCCCTGACAGTTAAATCCAGTCGCGAATGACTCTGGCATTGCGGCGCTCTTCTCGCTTTACAGGCCGAGGGAGCCGGTGTTTGTCCGCTCCGCAGACAGTTCTTCCGGGTCATGTGGCCAGCATGACTAAGCCGCTTCTGGCGCAACGGAATACTGACACCAGAGCAGCGCACGGAAACACCGTTTACCGTCCCGTCGCAGCGATACCTATTTATCTACTTGCACTTTGACGTGCTTTCGAACTGCTAGGTTGGCAGGAGCAGGGACCGAGCAACGGGAGCTCACCCCATCGCGGGGATTTGAACTGCCGACCTTCCGATCGGCAAGCCCAAGGCTCAGTGGTTTAGACCACAGCGCCAGCAGGAGATAAAAAGACTGGGCTCTGCAGAAATATATTTTGTCCTTCCTATGATTTAGGACTAAATTGGAGGAGGGGCAACAGAAGATCCTTTCTGTTTAGATGTCGGTTTGGCCAGGTCATGTATAAAGCATGAAGTTAAGGCTCAATGTTTGGAACAAATGGTGCATACAGCTCTGTGCAACCACAGATGCCAAGACCGAGTCCTATAAAAATATGGCAGGCCACAGGTTCCCTACTCTTCGTTTACAGTGTCTACCAGCAAATTATTGAAGTTAGAAAGAGAGAACAACTTACCAGCCTGGAGTTTCTTCTTGTATCTTTGTGGCATTCGGAGAGGTAATCCAGCTCGGCCTGATGCATTTCCAGATATTCACTACAGGAAGAGAAGAATCAAATGCCATTATTAAGTACTATGTATAAATCAGAGGGGAATGTTTTAGGGAAGTAGGAGATATGCAGGACAGTATTGGGCATGGGAAGGTTACGTCTTCACACGTATGTACATACTTGCCCCCAAGAGAAGCAAAACATTAGGATCAGCTTAGAATAGATGTTTATAGAATGAATTAAACATGCAAAATAATAATAATAATAATAATAATAATAATAATAATAATAAACTGAGCTTTCAAAAAAAGATCTTTTTAAAAATATTTTTTATTAAAGATTTTCTTGATTTAGAAAGGTATGTGTAATGTCTCTCTCGTATTTTTTCCATGTAACATTTTTACAAATTAGTTTCGTTTGTTGAGGCATTAGGAAGAAAAGGGGGAAGGAGGTGGGCGGGATAGGGAGATGGGTGGGGTGGGGTGACGGTGTTTCTATTTTACTTAGTATACATAGGGTTTGGTGTCAGCGTTGTTCGTGCAGGTTTTTTGTTGGGGGGGAGAGATCTTCAACCAGCTGTATTGCAACATTTTCAGCTATTAATTAGAAATGCCAATAATCCTGGAATGGAGTGTTCTAATTTAATTGGCTAGCCTGAAGTAGGAACCCTATCAAAGAAAAGGAGGAAAGTACCCAGCCTCTGCTTAATTACTCTCCTCATTCTCCGATTCCAGCGCATCTTCAAAGGAGGTTGGATTGGTGGTTACTTTAACAGGTATTGACATCCAGGTGATTGACAGGTAGGTTGCCTGGCCCACCTGTAAAAGTAGGCCTTGGAAGGATGGGGGGGTGGAATCCAGATCCACTTCACCCACCACTGGAAAGATCCAGTTCCCCAACCTTGCTCTATGACAGGGGTGGCCAACTCCCAAGAGACTGCGATCTACTCACAGAGTTAAAAACTGGCAGTGATCTACCCCATTTTGGGGGGTTCAGGTCAAAGTTGTTGAGCTTTTTCAAGAGAGGGGGAAGGTCCTTTTTTAGGAGTTCAGGTCAAAGTTGTTGGGAGCCAAAGTTGTTTGGCTTTTTGAGGGAGAGCTAGTGATCTACCACAGATGTCCAGTGATCTACCGGTAGATCACGATCTACCTGTTAGACGTGCCTGCTCTATGATAATCTATCTATCGTTAACTTGAAAGCCTCCTTATTACTTCATTCACTTGCCAGAGCAAGGAGAGTTCCCTGGCACTCAACAGATGTTGTCACTGCAACGCTGAATAAAGCCCTAGAACTTCACTCTCCCATTTTACACCTCTTCTGGACCACTGCTCCCTGCTATTTTGGAGAGTCCATGGAAATCAAGGGGATGAAATGGAGAATGTCTGTTGCCACTAAACACTTACCCTTCAGGGTTCTGGCCCCTTAGCTCCTGCTGGGTCCAGTGGGACACACACACACACACACCCCGAAACACACAAAAAGTAGAAGTAATAGTTACAGACTCAAAACTCCATGTTAGCTCCCAGGGGGCAAAAACCTCCTAGGCTCACATTCCTCTAACTTTGTGAGTTAATTCAGACCAGACATGAATAACTCAATTTTCTCCTCTTGTATTTAAAAAAGGATGCAGTCAGTGCTTCTTTACAAGATGCAGAACCTAAACAGGTCAATGTGTTTATGTTAAGTAGCCTGCGCCTTTTCCAAGTTACTTTTGGGGGTATTTTCCGCCCTCTAACCATTGCAGAGACAGTCCCACCCATCCACCCGAGACACATTGTTCCTCCAGAATCCAGCCATTTGATCAGCTGCCAGTTAACACAAGAAGAGTGGTCTCCAAAGCTAGTTTAAATATTTCTGCACTCCAACCTCTAAAACGCGGCAGCGTAGTAAACTTACTGGAGCGAAAGGTTTGCTTGCTCTTGTTTCATAAATTCCCAAGCCAAGCAAAGATAACACAAAACAAGTAGCTACCTGCATCAAAGAAAATTTATTAACCAAGAAAGCCATTCAGGAGCTGAACAGCTAGCTATTTATTTATGCTTGCTAGCAATTTTTGGCATATATGTGTGTGTGTGTGTGTGTGTGTGTGTGTGTGTGTATGGGGGGTGTCAGCGTTTGTCAAAAGTATAAGGCATGGATCAGGGCAGCGCTACCTTTAATTATAACACAACAATCATTTCTCTCAATTGATATTGGTGGCAAGAAGTTGGTAGAGCATGAGGCTCTGAATCTCAGGGTTGTGAGTTCAAGCCCCAGGTTGGACAAAAGATTCCTGCATTGCAGGGGGTTGGACTAGAAGACCCTCGTGGTCCTTTCCAACTCTAAAATTCTATGATTCTACCTTGTTGACTACTGTACTATCTGTTGGGCATTCTCCACATGGCCGGGTAATGGCCATGTGTAAATTTTCTTGGTTCCACTGAACTCCCCAAGGCTCCTTCTTTACAGTAAGCAGGAACACCTCAAGGTGAGATTACTGCAAAAGGCTGTAAGTGGGACTGCTTTGAAGGGTGATTTAGAAACTGTAGCTGGTGCAGAATCCTGACCGCTGACCAGAGCAAGACAGTCTGACCACATAGCAGCCATCTTGGCATGACTGCACTGGCTGCAAATTAGTTTCCAGGCCTTGGATTTGATCTATAAAGTCTTCCACAGGACCACAATACCAACTCTACAAGTCTATGAATCTATTGTATGACCGTCTGTCCCCTCATGGATCAAACTTGGCCTTGCATTTGTCATCTGAGGCCTTTCTCCCTGAGACAGGTATTGAGGATGACAGCATAAGAACAGGCCTTGTCAGTGGTGCCTCCCCATTTCAGAATGCTCTCCCTAGGGAGACATGGCTGGCACAATCACTATCTGTTTTTAGGTGCCATTTTTATTCACCCAGGCTTTTGGACCCTGATTTGAAGGGTAAATTATGCTTGCGGCCTCTTCTGCTGATCTCCCTTTTTGTCGGGTGGGCTGAGCTATATCTGCCCTTTTATAAATGTAACCAAGGAATATTTTAGGCTGCTTTTTACTTGCTTTTAATGTTTCTGTAAGTCTCTTTTGAGTTACATTTGTGGAAAATATGACTAATAAATACAACAAACAAACAACAACCTCCTCAAACTTTGTCTCTCTTGCTCAGGGGTCAGCAACCTTTTTCAGTTGTGGGCCGGTCCACCGTCCCTCAGACCATGTGGTGGGCCGGACTATTTTGGGGGGGGGGGGAATGAACGAATTCCTATGCCCCACAAATAACCCAGAGATGCATTTTAAATAAAAGCACACATTCTACTCATGTAAAAACACCAGGCAGGCCCCACAAATAACCCAGAGATGCATTTTAAATAAAAGGACACATTCTACTCATGTAAAAACACGCTGATTCCCGGACTGTCCGCGGGCCAGATTGAGAAGGTGATTGGACCACATCTGGCCCACGGGCCTTAGGTTGCCTACCCCTGCTCTTGCTGACCAGGCCAACTGCAAACAGTTACTCTTCAGACCCATGCATAATGTGATTAGCAGCTAGCATCCACCAGCCATGAATGCCCATTTAAGCAGACACGCTCCAGCTGTCAATACTGGTTGAGGAACCATCTTCAGCTATTGCAAAAGTACCAAGAAAAGGCATCTTTCCCTGTAGGGCCCTGGAGCACAGGGTGAGTTATTTCCTTATGCTATACAACACTTTGCAGCTGATGAATAAATGCTAACACAGAGAAGGCAGTGAATAAATCCAACACCCTTTTAGAATGTGGCTGGAGGGCTGGTTATTGGGTTATTGCTTTTGGCTTGGTTTTATATGTTGTGGTCTTGTTGTGAACCGCCCTGAGACCTCCAGTTATAGGGTGGTGTATAAGTTGAATAAATAATAAATAATGATGATGATGATGATGATGGTGATTAATAATAATTGCACTTAGCAGCAGCTGAGTAAATGCTAACACAGAGAAGACAGAGCAAATTCCAACATACTAGTGTGATAAAAGGAATGGGCTGGGCTGGGGAGAGAAGAGAAAGCCTTACTGGAGTCCTTTCTTCAAAGCTTCAAAAACTTCCTTCACTTGTTGTGGCTTGGGATCCCAGATGACCATCCCTTTCTGCAGAGAGGGATAGGTCTTGGCAGATTTCACTGACATTTTGGACCTCGTAGAACCTTTGCTGAGAGACTTCCTGCAGAAAGGGCAATTAAGAGAGAGAGAGAGAGAGGAGACCACAATGAATTTAAACAAGAACACAAATAGCTTGGCTTCACTGCCCATGATGAGGATGTAAGATTATAAAGACGAGCCTAATTCCAAAACCTAATTCTCTGCATGCTAACTCAAAAAATAAATGCTACCCAGTCGAAGTGTGTTCTGGTTAGGAAGGGAACAGTGCTACCTTAACAAACACATCTTCCAAAACCAGCGCAGGGGAGAATCACATGCTGCCCATGTGCTGCTTTTTACAGATACCCTCCTGATACTCCTGTACCTCTGGAGCATTTAAAGCTTCCTACCCTTGCCAGTTCTCCCCCAGAATTTTATTTATTTATTTGATAGAATTCTACACCATCCCTCCACAAAGGTTTCCTAGCTGGTTTACAATAAGACCTACTGAAAGACAAAGCAGGAGTCAGAAACAAGCAAGCATTAAACTAAAAGAAAAAAGATGGGGGAGGGAAGCCTGAGATGTTTTTATTTTATTTCATTTTTAAATAAGTTGTTTCCCTGGAACAGAAGAGTTAGCAGTATTAGTAGGGTAGGCATTTAATCATTGCCAAAGAGAGAGAGAATGATTCGTTTATTTTAAAAAAAGACAAAGGGTGTATCCAATATTAGCCCTACTTAGAGTAGACCCATTCAAATTCATGGGCATGGCTAACTTACACCCAAGGGGTAGAGTTCAACATCATGCTATGATGAATGTTCCATCTTCGCAAACTTTACAGCTCGCCAAATGGAACAATCACCCAGCCTCTTTCTCTCCCTGCCACCCAGTATGCAGGTCTGGGGTTCACCAACCCATACCCCTAGCCAATTTTGGGGCGCATGGGAAAGAGAAGGGAGGGAAGCCCTGTCGAGCAAGCGAAAATCTCCCTATTTATTTATATACTTGCATCAGAATGGCTTCTAAACAGTTTGCAAGTGTAAAACTAATTATAAGAGCATCCACACATAACCAAAATACACATATAATAAAAGCACCCATAATTAAAATGGACACTGGAACAAACTCATTGAAACAGGGTAGCCACTGAAACTGTTAAGACAGCCATTAGATCTGGAGGTTCAAATCAAGAGAATGCTTGCCTAAACATGTTGCTGGACTTCCATTGCCCATTACCGCCAACCATTGGCTATGTTGGCTGGGCCTGGAGGGTGATGGAGTCCCATCAACATCTGAAGGGCCACAGGTAACACACAGGCCCTCAATCCATGTATTAAGCAGTGGCATTTGGTCTGTACCCTAACCAACTGCCACCTGGGAAGAATATACTAACCATGTCTGCTCAGAAGGAAGTCCTACTGAATTCAATGGGGTTTATTCCCAAGTAGCTGGGGACAGAATTGCAGCCTAAACTACCCTGGCGTTTCACTGTAAGGTTAATGGATAATAATGTATGTTTCACTTACACAACACACACTTTCTTGACAGTAAGCCCCACTGAAGTCATTGAGACTATGTTCAGTTAAACATAGTGGACGGCACCCTACTAAGTCCTACTCAGAGGCGGAGCATATGCCCGCACTGCCCAGGGCAGGCACGCTCCCAAGGGGGGCATGGTGCGGAAGGTGCCCTCTCAGGCACGGGATAGCGGCTCGGGTGCCTGGACCGGCGCGCACACCCTGCAGCCGGGGGTGGAGCGAGCCGCCCATGGTGAAAATTTGGCGTGCCGCCCGCTCATAACTCCCAAGCCTCCCCCAAGCTGTCAAATTGAAGGGGGAAGGGGGAGAATGCTGCCAGCAAAGCGGAGCAGCTCCCCCCCTTACCCCGACGGCTCGGGGTAGGCTTGGGAGTTGCGGGCAGGTGGTGCGCTGAATGTCACCACCCTCAGTGAGGGCACCCGGGGTGGTTTGCCCCCACCTCCCCCTTCCTACGCCCCTGAGCAGACCCACTGAAATTAACAAACCTAAGTTAGTCATGTCCTTAGCTTCAATGGGGTGACTCTGAGTAGGACCAGCATTGACTACCACTCAGAAGAATTAGGTTGTACACTATTTGTCTAGAGAGAAATTGAAAGAAAGAAAGAAAGAAAGAAAGAGAGAGAGAGAGAGAGAGAGAGAGAGAAAGTCCCTATCATTCTCTCTACTTAAACACTGAGTCATCTTACCTCTCTGTAAGATACAGGAAACTAAATCTTTAAACTTCTGCCCTCCTTGCTAAACCAACTTATTTTTTGTTCCTCCTTTGGAACACAGGACAGAACAAGTTGCATTAATTTAAGAGTCCCACTTGGAACAAAAAAAACTCAGTATCTTTTACAGCATAATACTATGTAGCTGTGTAAATACAAAGAACCACTGAACCACTGAGCATTGCTCACCTATCCAAGTAAAAGCAATCCAGGGAATCTCTGTTGAAGGTGGTCTTTTTTCTGACAGATTCCTGGCTAGTTTCTCCCTCTCTTGGAATACTTGATGATTTGTACCTGACTTTTCCTAACTCTCTTGTCCTTTAATCATTTATTTACTTATTTACTCAGAAAGTCAAGCTCAGTGAATTCTTGCCTCCTTTAACACCATCCATTCTCTCCTTGCAATCAACTGGATTTCCACCCCACCTGCTAATAAACAAACAAACAAAGACTGCAGCAGGCACACCTGGCTAGTTCTATCAGCTGTTGTGAGAGTGGTGTCTTGGAGCTCAATCCTACCCAGGCTTACTCAGAAGGAAGACCCACCATTTTCCAAGAAAGTACATTTACCATTGCAGCCTCAGGGCTCTTTCCAATGTCTGCTAGTGCAGGAACTCTTGCGTTAGGTTAGTGGATGGGTGAGTTTTAGGGTTGTGCAACAGAGCGATCCAGTGCAACAGCTGCACTAGCGGAAACTCGTTGTGTAAGCGATTACACGATCCACTGGGCAACGAAGTTATCAGCAAACTGCTTGTGCCCTTCTCTTATGCGGCATTTTGCCAGCAGCAAACATTTTGCCAGCAGCAACAAATATGCCGCTTAGTGACTTTAATTTAGCACTACGTCGGATAAAACCCTCTGTTATATGCAGCAATTGATGTGTACCTAGAATTTGCCCTCTCTAGGAATGAATGAAGGTTATCTGACGAGAGGGATGATGTGATGCTATTAAAGCTTCCAGTCACTTAAGAATCTCAGTGATGTGTGCTTAGATCATACTGCAATTCTCTGCCAAGATCAGAGTAATGTCCATTGAACTCAGTGTGATTGTCTACTATGTAAATATGCAGAGTCTGGACCTGCACAGTTCTAAGCCCAGAAGACTGCTTTTGGCATAATCAGAAATGTTTGGGGGGCAGCCAGTTGATCCTTCATTGTTTTGCATAACTATGTGGCAAAGCAAGGATCATAAGTGGCTAGGAGCTGACTCAACTGGCCTTAGTTTATACCTGCTGAAGTTCCTTCTTCTAAAGCAGTATTTCCCAAACTTGGGTCTCAAGCTGTTTTTGGACTACAACTCCCATCATCCCTGACCACTGGCCCCGCAAGCTAAGGATTATGGGATTGGTAAGGTAAAGGTAAAGAGACCCCTGACCATTAGGTCCAGTCGTAACTGAATCTGGGGTTGCGGCGCTCATCTCGCATTATTGGCCGAGGGAGCCGGCGTATAGCTTCCGGGTCATGTGGTCAGCATGACTATGCCGCTTCTGGCGAACCAGAGCAGTGCACGGAAACGCCATTTACCTTCCCGCTGCAGCGGTACCTATTTATCTACTTGCACTTTGACGTGCTTTCAAACTGCTAGGTTGGCAGTAGCAGGGACTGAGCAACGGGAGCTCACCCCGTCGGGGGATTCGAACCGCCGACCTTCTGATCGGCAAGCCCTAGGCTCAGTGGTTTAGACCACAACGCCACCCACGTCCCATGGGAGTTGTAGTCCCCCCCCCCAAAAAAAACCCACAGCTGGAAACACTGTTCTAAAGGTTTGGGAGCCCTTTTTGGACCTGACCACCCTGCATTGGAAACAACTCTCTAATCCAGCATTTGACTTTAATGCAAACTATGAAGCTGAGTTCACACTATGGGTGGAAAGCTCACAGGGTGCTCCATCTGTCTTCAACCTTATGTATCAGAGCAGCAAATATCAACTTACTTATTATCTACCACCCGCCATGGGACCCAAAGTTCTAAAGCAGTCACAGATCCAGTCACTGACCACACCCCATCCTGCTTAGCTTATGGACCTATAATAATAATAATAATAATAATAATAATAATAATAATAATAATAATAAATTTATTATTTATACCCCGCCCATTTGGCTGGGTCTCCTGACCTAGCAAAGATGATTCCTTATCAAAACACTCATCCAGGTGCATTATCCTTTGATTTTCAACTTAAAGCTGAAACAAGGACAACTAAATGCAATAGAAAGGGGAAATTATTCCAAAAATTATTGTGGTCAGGACCCAATGCACCGTTAAACCTTCTTAAGAATGCTGATGTCAATTGGCTTCAGTGCCTTTTAAGACAGTGTTGGATCGTGGCCTGTATTTCTTGCAATGTTCATGCTCCAAACTCATCATAGTTTGAAAGTCTGGCCATAAACATTGCCTACAAGTGGTGCAGAAATCATAAATAACAGCAGCATCTGTTTTCTGGAAGTCCTCAAGCCTACTCGTAGTGCAAGCCCTTCCTAGCTAAAATGGGACAGCTTCGGTTTTGCAATCTCTCCACCACCCTGCAAAAGTACATAAAGACCTGATTGTTGTTGCTTTTAAAAATGCTTTACAACTGGATAGTAACTGGATAGCCTTCGGGGAAATGTAAACTCGCTTCTTTGGAGCATTCTTACTCTGCTGGAGGTGCTCTGGTCCTGGAAACAGCTGTTCGACTCCTTTCCCTGCAAGAACTCCCACTATGTACTGCAGTCTCAAGTCTGTTTGTTCAATTGACTGCTTGGTTCTCTTCTCTTCCCCCCCCCCCCCTGCAAATCCCCGCCTTTTGAAGTTTAGACAACCAGCGCAATGCAGAAAAGACTTGCTGGAGCTTGATATTGTTCAGGTTTTATAATGGAAGCGGAAATCCATGTACATTGATGGATGCATTTTGGGGTGAGTGTAATAAACCTAAGAGTCTGTCACCTTCTCCCATACGAATCTGCCAGATTGGTGAGATCATCTTCAGAGGCCCTAGCAAACGGTAGCCAACACTCTATATGTTGTTGGGCTCACCACAGCCATCATGACCAATGGTTAGAGATTATGGGAGTTGATGTCCAAAAATATCTGGAAGGCACCATGCTGGCTACCCAGTCCATATCCTCCCATCATCCAAAATCAGAAGTTATGAAACCCCTTCTCAGGGAAGATTACTTTCTTTTCTGTTTAGTGCTACATGAAAACTTTTAGATTTGCCCAAGCCTTTTAGTTATATGTCTATCCTAGGTGAGGTTGTTAACTCAGTTTTTACTGTGTTTGCTTTCACTATATCCATATGATGATGATGATGATGATGATGATGATTGATTTATTATACACCTTTAGGCACCAGGCAAAAACGTTCCTTTTTAACCAGGCCTTTAGTTGATTTGATTGACATCCTATGCCCTTTTAAAATGTGGTTCTTTAGGGGGAGGGGAGTGTTACTGGGTTGCTGTTTTTACTTTGATTATATATATTGTGGTTTTATATTTTGACTTTGTTCTGTGAACCGCCCTGAGACCTCCGGGTATAGCGTGGTATATAAATTCAATATATAATAATAATAATAAATTAATAATAATAATAATAATAATTTGTATACCGCCCCTCATATGCAGATCTCAGGGTGGTTCACGACATAAAATGACGATATAAAAACCACAAAATACGTAGTAAGAATAAGGACAACAACAAACATTTAAACATTTAAAAGGCACTTGATGTCAATCTTGTACTCCACTCTGAGAGTCATGGCGGGAGAGCAGCTGAAAAATATTTTAAACCAATTAAAATAGCACCTTCTCTGTGTTCAAACCCCTTCGCTCTCCCTCACATGCATCCATGCCTGCTCCACATACATTCATTTGAGCACATGAGCACCAGATGCCATCACACAACACTCTAGCACAACATTCAAGGACATTGGCCTCATTCAGCAATAAGACTCGGTTTCTGGTTTAGTGGTTTGATAGGATCAAGGAGCATGCTCCTGCATGCTTCCTGGATAATCCCACTTCCTGGATAATCCCTCTGGAGTGGGCTGGTGAAATAAACCAGGAAGCCTTGGCATCCAGTTATATCTGGGCCTGGGGATGGATGAATCTGTCACATTTGCTTTCTCTACATTTTGCGGCCTAGGACCCTCGTACCTACGAGACCGCCTATCCTGGTATGCCCTGCGGAGGACCTTAAGGTTCACAAATAACAACACTTTAGAAGTCCCGAGCCGAAAGAAGGTTAGATTGGTCTCAACTAGGGCCAGGGCCTTCTCAGTACTGGCCCCGACTTGGTGGAACGCTCTGTCACAAGAGACCAGGGCCCTGCGGGATTTGAAAATCTTTCCGCAGGGCCTGCAAGACGGAGCTGTTCCACCTGGCCTTTGGGTTGGACTCAGTCTGACCCTTATGTTTCCCTCCCCTTATGGTTTTGATTTATGGGCTACTATTAAAATGAGGCTGCATTTTAAATTTTAAATTGTATTTTAACCCGCATTTTAATTAACTGCTTCTTCTTTCTTTTACATTTTATTGTAATTTTATTGGTGTTAGCCGCCCTGAGCCCGGTTCTGGCCAGGGAGGGCGGGGTATAAATAAAAATTATTATTTATTTTATTTTATTTTATTTTATTTTATTTTATTTTATTTTATTTTATTTTGCACCCTGAATGACTGTTAAGTACTCAGCTTGCATACCTGCAAGTATCTAAGGGGGGAAATAGCAGGGGGTTTCACGTGAAAATGGCACATGGCCAAGAACTGAAACTCCAGGAACATTGGAAGATGCCCTGTACTGAGTCAGAACAGGTCGCCCAAGCCCTTCATTGTCAACACTGGCTGGCAGCAGCTCTCCAGAATTTCAGACAGGGGTCTAAGTCCTACCTAGAGATGCCGGGGATGGAACCAGAGACCTTCTGCATGCACAGCAGATGTTCTACCACTGAGCTAGCCCTCCTTGCCCGGAGCTCTCAATCCCATTTGGGGAGCGGGGAAAACGAGGAGCTACTAAAACGAATGAGATGGGAGAGCAGCTTGTTTGTTTTGAATGGCTAGGTTTGAGCCAAAATAACAAGACGCAAATAAGCCGAGGAAAAGAAAAAGGAGCTTGTTGCTTGTAACTGTGCGACTCACACTAATTTTCGGCTCTGCGCATTGCTGAACCCAGCAAAGGAGCAGCTCCTGCTGATCCTTCCCCCATCAGCAGGGGAGTCAAATGTGAGTTTCACCGACATGGTTCCTGGTTAGCGGGTCTGTTGCCTCTGGAAATAAAAGGAGAAACAGATGGAATTAGACAGGAAATAGATAAAATGCTCAACTATTTGTACAGAACAAGGGGTTATTTTTTAAAACAAAAAACAAAAAAAACAGCCTGCAGTCAGGATAGCTCAGTTGGTAGAGCATGAAACTTTTAAATCTCAGGCTCATAGGTTCAAGCCCCATATTGGGTGAAAGATACCTGCACTGCAGGGGGTTGGACTAGATGACCCTCATGGTCCCTTCCAATTCTACGATTCTATTATTCTTTGATACCACGTATCAATTGGTATCATGTATTGTCCTTAAAAGGAGAATTGCAGGAGTACTGTACAAAAGTTGGCTCGTGCATTGATTGCATTCCCATCATCCCTCTACAGATCTGTCTGCTAAATGCATTTTCTACATTTCCCCGCCACAACAAACAACCCATTTAATACATCCTCCATTGTATCAGCAGCTGCATTGGCTAATCTGTTTTGCAAGCTGTAATTGTGTTGTTCCTCTGCTGCCCCAAGGAAACACTGAATGTGCTTATAGTTGTGGATGATTTAGCAGTACAGTGGTACCTTGGTTTATGAACTTAATCCGTTCCGGAGGTCCGTTATTAAACCAAGGTGCACTTTCCCTAATGAGGCCTCCCGCCGCCGGTGCCCTTCCACTGTTCAGATTCTGTTCTTAGACCGAGGTAAAGTTCTCAAACTGGAACACTACTTCCAGTTTTGCAGAGTTCGTAAACCAAATCGTTCATAAACAGGACTGTTCTTAAACAGAGGTACCACTGTACTCAATCGTTGCTGTTCCGGGACGGTTGAGCGGTATGCAATTCTCATATAAAATGGGTGATGTGGAGAGAGACCATTGGTCCAACTAGCTCAGGATGGCCTATGATGACAGGCAATGATTCTCTGGGGAGATTCGAGGACTGAACCTGGGACCTTCCCCATGCACATCATGTGCTCCACCGCTGAGTTATGGCTTTTCTCCACATGCATGGTCTGGTTTGCACCACTTACTCTACAGCCCAACTCCTGTGCTGTACATTTGCTTGGAACAATGCAGCACCAAGCTACTGTTGTTGCTGCTATTACCAAAATACACACACATACATGAGATCTCATTTCTGGGCAACTGTTCAGCTGCTCCAAGCTAGCATCCCTAGCAAAACAGAAGTCCCTGCCTCTCTTACAATTTCCAATCAATGGTCCAGCTGTCAAGGGAAGAAAGAGATGAAGTCAGACTATTCATCGGCACCAAAATACCCCTTCCCCCAGCATCAGCCTGGCAGCGCTTTGCATAATTCTGTAACTGGATCCACACCAACGGGCTTGCACAGACTTCCACTGAAAGTTACACTGGACTCTTGTTTGTTTTTCCAGAAGTTGCCCGATATAGCTTTACCACGCCAGGATCAAAATCTTGGTTGCTGGCAGGCTTTCGCTCCCAAAGCACAACATTGCCTCTCGTTAATTAATCTAACTCAGGTCATGTTGGCTTCCCCCAGCTAACGTGGTTTCCTTTGGCTGCTGCTTCTGTTCCCATCATCACTCACTCCCTTTTGTTCCTTGGGGGAATCTGGGTTCCCAGTGCTGCATGTGCGTAGAATTTAGACCCATGTCTTAAAATGCAACATACATGTAAATTCAGTCCATGCAGTGAATGGGTGACAATGAAGATCTCTCTCTCTCTCTCTCTCTCTCTCTCTCTCTCTCTCTCTCACACACACACACACACACACACACACACACACACACACACAGCTGAGCTGCAAAGTAAACAACAAATCTAAATTGAGAGGCACCCAGATCCTGCCACTCATTCCAAGCAAAGCTCCCATTCACATCCGGAAGAGAACTTCTCTAACTTCCAGACAAAATGCCTTTTTGAATGCTATTAGCAATTGTGTGGATGGGCTTTAAAGGAGGAAACAGCATGTGCAGGGGCCTGAACTGAATGGAGACTTTGGGCAGTGGCCAGGGGTGGGCAGGAAAGAGCTTTAACCTCCCTCCCACCCTGTTGCAGTCAAATCTGCTACCCCCCATGCCTGCTATTTAAACCTGGTTGGGGGGAGCTCCCATTGGCAACTGCTATAAAAATGAAACATTTGCATGAGTAGTCTGAATAAGGTACTGAAGTTTAAATGGTCCTGGACTCCCATGTTGTACCACCCAGCTGCCTTTATTCAGCAGCCGTCTAATGTCAGGCTCTCAACAGAAAGCGAATGTGCTGATCTATATAGTGATCACAACCATTTTCACCACAAGTCAGCACTTTGTTGCACATATTTGTATAGAGTGTGTCATTTCCCCCGAGGGGACTCAGTTGCTCCACCTGTGCAATGAGGGAAATTCTAATGATCTCCAGAGCTCAACATTATCAATATACTATGGGATTGGTGATCAGCTGACCTGGTTTGGCTGGCAGGATAAAAGGTAAAGGACCCCTGGACAGTTAAGTCCAGTCAAGGTGACTATGGAGTTGCGGCGCTCATCTCGCTTTCAGGCCGAGGGAGCTGGCGTTTGTTCACAGACAGCTTTCTGGGTCATGTGACCAACATGACTAAACCACTTCTGGCACAACGGGGCACCGTGACGGAAGCCAGAGTGCACGGAAACACCGTTTACCTTCCCACCACAGCGGTACCTATTTATCTACTTGCACTAGTGTGTTTTCAAACTGCTAGGTTGGCAGGAGCTGGGACAGAGCAATGGGAACTCACCCCGTTGCGGGGATTCGAACCGCTGACCTTCCGACCAGCAAGCCCAAGAGGCTCGGTGGCAGGATATTCCCACGAGGCCTGAAAGCTGACTTGGTGCAAAACAGAGAAAAGTCATTCCATCATTGCGTTCATTAGAGCTGAAGTAAATAAACCACTTAATAATAAGTTGTGTGGGTTTTGTTTTTTTTTTAAAAGACCTTGCATAACAAGCAATTAAAAGAAGACATTTGCAGGCTTGACCTTGTGGTTATTTCCTGACCCTGCTCCCATGACACCAGATGTGCAGGGAATAAATAAATTCCTGAGGCCTCTGTTGTATTCTCTGGTGTGGAAATCTTTGCAATATCAACCCAAGAAAGTTGCCATGGTGTGTGTTCCGCCTCTGGAAGAGTGCAATGGAAGGGGAAGGAGGGCATTGCCCTCTTGTTGACGTTCCAAAGAATGTTTTTGGGCCGCTTCTGTTGCATCCAGAAAATCAGTTAATATGCGCCCAGGACCATCATCTTCTGCCGATCTCAGACTTTGGCACCGAATCAGAAGTGCAGCAGCCAAGAAGAAGAGAAGGTCCACCGGACAAATGCCTGTCAGGTTCTATTAGGCTGGAAACAGGCACCAGAACTGCTTCTTTTCTAAAAAGGTTGAAGAAAGTTTGAAACTGGGATCACAGCTTATGGTGCGCACACCCAGCCCGCTGTAACACAAGAGCATCAGAAGCTGTCTAAGGCTGAGTTGGATCATTGGCCTATCTAGCTCAGTAGTGCCTTCCAGATGATGGTGGACCACAGCTGCCACACACACCCCCCACCATTCACCATGCTGGTTGGGAGTGATGGGAGCTGCAGTTTAACATCTGGAGGACACAGTGCTGGCTACACAGTTTAGAACACAGACTCTCTACTGATTGGCTCTCCGGGGAGTTTATCCATCCTTACCTGTACTCTGCCACTTGGTTATGGTGCTTCCCCTTAGGAAGGCTTCTGGAAAACCTGTTTGACCCACAAATTAATGTGTGTCTTTACAGTAAGGTTCATAAAGAAGGCTGATTGCCAAAGAATTGATGCTTTTGAATTATGGTGCTGGAGGAGACTCTTGAGAGTCCCGTGGACTGCAAGAAGATCAAACCTATCCATTCTGAAGGAAATCAGCCCTGAGTGCTCACTGGAAGGACAGATCCTGAAGCTGAGGCTCCAATACTTTGGCCACCTCATGAGAAGAGAAGACTCCCTGGAAAAGACCCTGATGTTGGGAAAGATTAAGGGCACAAGGAGAAGGGGACGACAGAGGACAAGATGGTTGGACAGTGTTCTCAAAGCTACCAACATGAGTCTGACCAAACTGCGGGAGGCAGTGGAAGACAGGAGTGCCTGGCGTGCTCTGGTCCATGGGGTCACAAAGAGTCGGACACGACTAAACAACAACAACAGTAAGGTAAAAAAATATTGCCTGCTGTCAGCCTTATATAGTGTCAGCCCAGCTCTCTAGACTGGTTCCCATCAGTGTCTTACAGTTGTGCTTCATGGATAATATAGTCAGCATCATAGGTACCATGCACCAGATCCTCTGGCTTTTGTTGCTGTTAAAGCTCAGCACAAGGCACTTGCAAAGGAATAGGTGATGCAGTGCACAAAGTCCCCAACCTTGGGTCCATCACCATGAACCCCAAGACCTTCACACTGATCCTTCGAACAAAAGCCAGCTAGAAGACCCCACACATTGCTGGCTTCTTTGATGCTCCTTCCCTTCCCCTGTTCCTTTAGATCCCAGTGCTAGCCTAGGGGAAATTATGCTAGTGCAGTAGTGGGAAATTGGAGCTGAACCTAGGCATTTCTGAGGATCCCAGGGGCTACTTTTGGCACGTGTGTGTGTCCACTCTGCTCTCTGCGTGTTACCTGTGTATGTGGAACATGTGAGCCTTACCATGAAGCTCTAATTCGGACCTGTTTGGGGATCAGATTTAAGGAAGTGCAGAAACATATTTACAACTGCTCCTAATTAAATAGAATCTGGCCTCCATTCAAATGCTTCTTTCCCTCCCAGGGAGGAGCTCGGAAGGAGACCTCCAAAGATGTATTGCTGAAATCCATCTGCAAAGTTCACTTGGCCCGGTCAGGCTGAGCTCAAGCCTCTAAGTATTTATCTTCCCTTGCCCTCCACTAGGGGTATGTGCACAGTCAACTTCATCGGGGTGGGGGGGAGGAACCAAACACTGAAATGAAATGGGGGCTAGTCAGTTAGAATCATAGAACTGAATCATAGAATTCTATGGGACCATCAGGGTCATCTAGTCCAACCCCCTGCCATGCAGAGGGTTCAATTTTCATTCATTCCGCAACAATTCATGCACAGAACAATCAAGGAGCACTCCGATTTGGGGTGGCCACCCAGATGCCTGTGGGAAACCTACAAGCAAGATTCAAGCACAACAGCATTACCCACGCCCTGTGATTTCCAGCAACTAGTATTCAGAAGTAAAATTGTCTCTGACAGTGGAGGCAGAGCATAGCCATTATGCCTCATAGCCATCAATAACCCATGATAAAATAAAAAAAATTCCTTCCAGTAGCACCTTAGAGACCAACTAAGTTTGTTCTTGGTATGAGCTTTCGTGTGCATGCACACTTCTTCAGATACACTGAAACAGAAGTCACCAGACCCTGATATATAGTGAGAGGGTGGGGAGGGGTATTACTCACTATATATCAGGGTCTGGTGACTTCTGTTTCAGTGTATCTGAAGAAGTGTGCATGCACACGAAAGCTCATACCAAGAACAAACTTAGTTGGTCTCTAAGGTGCTACTGGAAGGAATTTTTTTTATTTTATTTTGTTTTGACTATGACAGACCAACACGGCTACCTACCTTTAATAACCCATGAATTTGTCTTACTCCCTTTTAAAGCAATCTAGGCTGCTGGTCCTCACTGCCTCCTGTGGGAGTGAGTGCCATAGTTAACTGTGTGTATTGTGTGAATAATTACTTTCTTCGCAAAAGAAGTACTTTGTAAACCAGGGTTGCGGGTTCATCGTGGTTTGTTGCAAATGAAAAGCCAGTGCATGCTGCCCAGTCATTTCCATTTTGAAGCCATGCTTAAGCTTGGATCCTCACCATGTCTGAGCCCAGACTGTGGTTTGTTTCTTGCTTATAAGTCAGGATATGATGCTGCAGAGCCCAGGAAGTTCCTTGGTGTGTTGTTTTTTTAGAGAGTTGCATGCGGTGCTGGCCTAGTGACAACTTCAGCATTGGTGGCATATGTCTCAGAGTTAGCACGAATGGACAGTTGCAGGGGTGCCTATTATGTGGCAGCAAAGGAAGCAAAAAAGAGGAGGCTGCCTCCTTTATTGCATCTGCAAGAAATCACTCAGTTGTGCTTTTCTGAGTTGCATCTAGCCTCCTGAATTCAGTGATAGATCTTGGAAACCTTGGCATAGATAGCTGTGAGTCAGTTTGCAAGACACTTGGAGGATAAAATCACTCCTGTCCTCTCAAGTCTTGTTACAGCTGATACAGCCACACCACACACCGCTGTATCTCCCTCCCCTTCTCCTGTCATCTTCACTGTGTCCATTTTTAGACTGTAAGCCCCTTGGGGCAGAGACCTGTCCTCTTGAATTTTGCAATGCACACATTGCTGACAATACTGATGATACAGCGAGATATATTCTCCCCTCCAGTAATTATTTACACTTTTGACTACTTTCCTTTAACACTACCCCCTTTGACTGGTTGTTTCTGGGCTCTGCCAGTTCAAAAGTTTTGCAAGGAAAAAATGACTCATTAGTCTTTCTTCCCACCTAAAACCATTTTAGGTGATGTTTTCCTTTTAGTTATGGGCTCAAATAATATTTACTTAAGTTCAGTAAACTACCTCTGTGCAGGATTGCCAGATGTCCAGGACTGACCTGGGCAGAACAGGAATTGCTTTGTCCAGAGTTGAGGGCTGCCTTCGTCCTGGGCATGGAAGCAGCAAAGTTATGCCTGCTTACGTCTCATTGATGTCACTGGTCCCTAAGAGCTTATAACAACCCCTCCCTGGACTGCAGCCATCAACCACAGCAGGCATCGCCAGAGGGGAACAGGTAGACTTCCTCTCTCTCTGAGACACATAGGCACATGTGCATCTGCGTGTTTAATCTTGGGCCACATAAAAAATGCATATATCTTGAGCTACTGGCAGATTTTGCCCGGGGGCTTTTCACAACAACATGGTAAGGGTTAAAGCTTATAAAATGTTAGAGAAATGGCAAGCACATTGCTGTTGTGCAAAAACACCAGAACTGGGTCGCTGTTACTATCAAAGTACTTAAATACCAGGGCTAATTAAGTTTCAGCTCTTAACTTTCACCGCAGTGTTAAATCTACTGGGAAAATAAACTCTGCGTTTAACCTCTGCTCCCAGGCATTTTTTCAGAGAGACCATTGACCTCGGTAGCAGTGTCATCCTAACAAGATACTTTGCTATGCAAACATTCCAAAACTATGATATTAAGAATCAGCATCCTCTATCTGTAAGATGATCCAATTGCTGGCACTGTAATGATGCCATTGGTGCTATAATTAAATTGCATTTACTTATCTATGCTTTAGATGAGATGCCCATTATTTAAAAACCTTGGCACCACAAAAGTCCTTATGGAGATTCCTTGAATAGTGGTGTTTGGTTTCATTTTTATTTCCATGCGAGCATCAACTATCGGTTATGGTAAATGTCCAGCATTAAGTACATGCCATGTGAAGGCCAACGATGGTGGATGAGTTTTGTGAATAGCTGGAAAGAGATATACAAGTGTGGGTGTCCTCAAATCTGGAACACAGATAAGGGAATGTGGGCAGTCATATTAGGCAACTGCCAATGTTCACCAGTGAATCTCTGAGTTTTCAGGCAATATTTCTCTGGGATTGTGTGCATTCCCATGTGAATGCTGATAAGCCACCAGATGTCTGACATTCACTGTAATGTATATGTGTCTGTTGAAAAATAAACACAAGTTCTAGTAATGTTTAAATTCCTAATCTGATTTGAGGCAGAGCCTCAAAAACTGTCCCACAGAGCAAACTGTCTGAGTGTATGGGGATGCATTAAAGCACACATTCCCAAATGGTTCCCTGGGATAGATGAACGTAATATTTCCTGGACATAGGAAGCTGCCTTATACTGAGTCAGACCATTAGCCTATTCACCTGTGTAAGGTAAAGGTAAAGGGACCCCTGACCATTAGGTCCAGTCGTGTCAGACTCTGGGGCTGCGGCGCTCATCTCGCTTTATTGGCCGAGAGCCGGCGTACAGCTTCCAGGTCATGTGGCCAGCATGACAAAGCCGCTTCTGGCGAACCAGAGCAGCACACGGAAACGCCGTTTACCTTCCCGCCACAGCAGTACCTATTTATCTACTTGCACTTTGATGTGCTTTCGAACTGCTAGGTTGGCAGGAGCTGGGACCGAGCAACGCGAGCTCACCCCGTCGCAGGGATTCAAACCACCGACCTTCTGATCAGCAAGCCCTAGCCTCAGTGGTTTAACCCACAGCACCACCTGGGTCCCTTATTCACCTGTGTACAACCTGTATATTTGTAAATAAATGCAAATATTGCAAAATGCCAGAAACCCAAAGAAGACCAAACCCGCTGAGGTCTGCACCCCCTGGAATTTCTTAACGGAGAAGTGGGAACACATAATAGTATTATCTTCTTTGGAGAGTGAATCATGGCCCAAAGTTTGCAAAACATCTATTTTTAATTTGTTTTGTTGGGGCTATGTTTTCACTCCCTCAAGGACTGGCATGGACTCGGATGGGATTTTCCAAAGTGCTGTGCTCCAAGGTCAATGAGGAGGACTTTGGAAATCTTTTCCGTAATCTTTTCCCTAAATCTGAAAGGCTGGCTGCCCCACTGGCAGTGGCCTTTATTCCTTTAAAGTGGCAGCGCTGCAAAATTGTGAACAGCTGTGGGCTTGTCAGTAAGCGAGAGTCATCAGAAGGAACAGAGGTCTTCTTCCTAGTGGTCTCCACAAGGGTGCACATGGCATCCTTTTCACATCTGGAGATGGGAATTAGATAGATGATAGATAATCCCCCAAGAGATGGGGATTCTTTTTCAGCAGGAGGGCCGCATTCCCTTCTGCACAAGCTTTCAGGGGCCACATGCGGAATCAAAGGAAATATGGGTGGAGCAATTAATGTGAATTTGACCTTTGCACACACAGCAATCTCAAGCAAGACAAGTAAGAAATATTTGAGTACAAGGACACAATCCAGCCAGACTAAAACACTCAAGGTTGAAAGCACGGCCTGTAGAGAGGGGATATGCCTCGTGGAAAGCTCCAAGGGCCGTACAGAGAGACAGGGTCTGAGGCTCTCCACTCCAGTTTTACATCATACGGGCAAAAGAGATGTCATACAAAATATGGATTCTTTCTTGGTTGGAGAAGCAGTGCAGGACGAGGAGAGAGAGGTGAACCATTACCAGCAGCGCCATTTTCCTATCTAAATTCCTCCCTACCCCACATGCTATACGACCACTATGAGTATTATATTGGTACCTCTCTTTAGCTTGGGGGCAGTGGGGGGAGAGAGAGAGCAATCTAGAACATAAAAATGGTGCTGGGGAAAAGATCCCCTCCTCCATCACTGCTGCTTCAACCATTTGCGGGAGGTTTTCTTCAGCTCATGCAGTAAATAAAATGCCGGGGGGGGGGGAGAGGGGCGACAACATTAAAAGCACTTATGCACAGAATCACCCCACATTTCCGATTTGCAATTTCTTGAGAAAAGAAAATGAGGTCATGATGAGCAATTCTGTCACAATCTGCCAAAGCGGAGAACTCTCAATACCTTTGTTTTCCTTATGTCCTGACCTACCTGTCCTTCTTAGCTCAACGAGGCTGACAAACAAGCAAAGAAGAAAGGATAGGTATGGTAATGGACTATGCAGAGCTGGCAAAATTAACAGCAAAATTAAGAGAATCTAATGGTGAGTGGTTCATGGAAGAATGGAAGCCTTTTTCAGGACTAAAAGGTAAAGGGACCCCTGACCATTAGGTCCAGTTGTGACCGATTCTGGGGTTGCGGCGCTCATCTCGCTTTATTGGCCGAGGGAGCCAGCGTACAGCTTCCAGGTCATGTGGCCAGCATGACAAAGCCACTTCTGGCGAACCAGAGCAGCGCACGGAAACACCGTTTACCTTCCCGACAGAGCGGTACCTATTTATCTACTTGCACTTTGATGTGCTTTTGAACTGCTGGGTTGGCAGGAGCAGGGACCGAGCAATGGGAGCTCACCCCGTTGCAGGGATTCGAACCGCCGACCTTCTGATCGGCAAGCCCTAGGCTCTGTGGTTTAACCCACAGCGGACTACCGGTAGTTAAAGAAATATTACAGTACGAAGGACTCGCAAGCAGGATTTGAGTTATGAGCAACGGAAGTAACTAGATTATAATGCTGTGGTTATAGAAGACAGGGTGCGGCAGTAGGGGAGAGACAACAACTCAATGGAAGACGGGGTGGGAATTGATAAAAATAAGAGAAAAGAAATTGTGTTTTGATTGCAAATGTTAAAAATGTTGAAACTTAATAAAATATAATGGGGGGGGGGAGAGAAGAGGCAGGTGGAGAAAGGCATCTCTTTCCCCCACGGCTTCTTCCCTTTACATCATTCCCTCTCAACCCTGCTTTTCTGGGAGGGAAAATGCCATCTGGGGAAACTTGCACACAATTGCGTGTAACATGTAGTTCAGCCCTAAGCCCTAAGGGCATATGGAAACCAGGCTCCCTGGGAGAGAAAGATGGGTACACAGTATATTAAATACAGACAGCCTAAAAAGCTTGGAAACCACTGTGCTGTCATTGCGCAAGATGCTTTAACAGCCTTCTGTTACAAATAAGCGAATGGCACAGTTACGCAACTCCACAGTGTGAAGCAACCAATTTATCAGCGGCCGTCAGCAGCCATCAAGTCATGGAAAGAAACATGCTTGTTGGCTGGCCATGGACTGCATTACTATATTACAGTGTTACCTTGGTTCTCAAATGGCTTAGTTGTCGAACAAATCGGCTCCCGAACACTGCAAACCCGGAAGTGTTCCTGTTTTTTGGAAGCCATACGTCCGATGCAGCTTCCGCTTGAGTGCAGGAACCTCCTGCAGCCAATCGGAAGCCACGCCTTAGTTTTCGAATGGTTTCGTGAGTCGAACGGACTCCCGGAACAGGTTAAATGTGAGAACCAAGGGAGTGCTGTACTTGTATTAACCAGGCACCAAAAATGTAAGTGCGTGTTTGCACCCCACCAATGTACACTGGTCACCAAACTGGACAAACCCAAATTCTTAATCATGGGATCTTCTATGCGTACTCATCTGTGCAAGTTAAGCAAGCAGACTTCCAGGAAATGTGTTGGTTAGCATCATGTATTTTGAACCTAAGGTTTGGGTTTTCACCGAAATTTGGCTTTTTGGTCAGGGCTGATGTGGTTAGGACAGATAGATGAAATTCTGTATCCTGTGGGGGAGAGCACTACACATCATCAAAAAGGAGGAAACACATCACCTAACAAGGGAGAGAAAGAGGACATAGATGTGGATAATATTTACAAATGCTAATAGATAAGTGTAAATTTAGAAGAGACTGCTGTAATTTAAATAGAAAAACCACCATAATGGGAAAGGCTGTGGCCAGTTGGCCTGGGTGCCTGCTCATCAGTCTGCTCTCCAGGTGTTCACTATTAGGGACGCGGGTGGCGCTGTGGTCTAAACCACTGAGCCTCTTGGGCTTGCTGATCAGAAGATCGGCGGTTCGAATCCCCGCAACAGAGTGAGCTCCCATTGCTCTGTCCCAGCTCCTGCCAATCTAGCAGTTCGAAAGCATGCCAGTGTGAGTAGATAAATAGGCACCGCTGTGGCGGGAAGGTAAACGGCGTTTCCATGTGCTCTGGCTTCCGTCATGGTGTCCCGTTGCGCCAGAAGCGGCTTAGTCCTGCTGGCCAAATGACCTGGAAAGCAGTCTGTGGACAAACGCCGGCTCCCTCAACCTGAAAGCGAGATGAGCGCCACAACCCCATAGTCGCCTTTGACTGGACTTAACCATCCAGGGGTCCTTTACCTTCACTATTGAAGGACCCCCTCCTGCAATCCCTCCTTAGGATTCTTTACCTTTAAACCACATGTGGACTGAACAACCCTTCAAATAAAGAAAAGTAGGGTGTACAGTCACCCTGTCTCTGGGGCACTATCCAATTCCATGGCCCTTAAAACATCAGCTAAACAACACACATGTACTTTTATCCGAAGTAAACACACCATTTTCAACCATGTGGCATCTCACACCCATTTGTACAGTTTTACCTTGCAATCATAGAGACTAGAAACTTGTGGCTTTTAAAATATGAGTAGTCAAGATTCCCAGGAATTTGTATTTCTGATGCCTGCGGATCACCAACGCAGACAATTACAGAAAGACAGAATCAACACATCCTCGACCATATGTTAAACAAGAGGATTGTTTTACTGCGCAATAAAAAAAAGTGCAGCTGTTACTCATTGGTCGTGAGGGGTCTGGGTTTCTTTCCCCAGATTGCTTCAGTTGTGAGGAAATCATGTTTTCCCAGCACAGAAACTGCAGAATTTCAATCACTTGGGGGATGTGTTTTTTTTGGGGGGGTGTCTTCTAATCCCAGTTAGCACATTCATTGCAGTTTGGGGTGCTTTGTGGGACATGACTGTTGAGCATCTTTGTCACCTTCTGGCTAATAATAAGAATACGAAGAATAGCTTATTATTTATATGCCACCCATCTGACTGGGTTGCCGCAGTCACTCTGAGCGGCTTCCAACAAATTAAAAAAAAAAAATAGGGACCAAGACTCACTGTAGTGAAGACTTTTCTATCTTCACCTGGAGACAGACCATGTGTGCATTTTCCAGGGAAACATTAGAATCATAGAATCATAGAGTTGGAAGAGACCACAAGGGCCATCCAGTCCAACCCCCTGCCAAGCAGGAACACCATCAAAGCATTCTTGACAGATGGCTGTCAAGCCTCTGCTTAAAGACCTCCAAAGAAGGAGACTCCACCACACTCCCTGGCAGCAAATTCCACTGTCGAACAGCTCTTACTGTCAGGAAGTTCTTCCTAATGTTTAGGTGGAATCTTCTTTCTTGTAGTTTGAATCCATTGCTCCGTGTCCGCTTCTCTGGAGCAGCAGAAAACAACCTTTCTCCCTCCTCTATATGACATCCTTTTATATATTTGAACATGGCTATCATATCACCCTTTAACCTTCTCTTCTCCAGGTTAAACGTACCCAGCTCCCTAAGCCGTTCCTCATAAGGCATCGTTTCCAAGCCTTTGACCATTTTGGCTGCCCTCTTCTGGACACGTTCCAGCTTGTCAGTATCCTTCTTGAACTGTGGTGCCCAGAACTGGACACAGTATTCCAGGTGAGGTCTGACCAGAGCGGAATACAGTGGTACTATTACTTCCCTTGATCTAGATGCTATACTCCTATTGATGCAGCCCAGAATTGCATTGGCTTTTTCAGCTGCTGCATCACACTGTTGTGTGATGTTAGCTAGGGCCTGTGACACCACTGGGGGCAAGAGACACACTCCTACTCCCCTGCCACAACAACACAAAACGGACATTTAAACACTCTTATTTTATTTCACAGCAGTTTGGGAGGACTTCCTTGGAAACAAGGATGTCCACAACTCTAAAGCTCACGAATGGGAGAATTTCCCTTTCAAAATTAAGGAATAAACGGTGAGCATCTGCAGTACTGCTCATCTCTCCCGGGGCAACGCCATGATATTTTGTGAGTCCCTTTTTCTGGGCTGTGCGTTTTGCCTCCCCGGTTGCGGAAAACCTCTCTGCCCCATTGCTATTTCTTTTTTTAAGCAGCAAACGAGCTATTCTCCAACAGAAAGTCTGTCCTCTCCACCTTAGCACCACCACCACGGAATCTTGCACTGTTTAAACTGGATACATGCTAATACAGTGCTTTTTAAAAAAATAAATAAAAAATTGGCTTTTGTCGTCTCGAAAGGCTTTGACTACACCCTCATCCTCTTTAGCCATCATGTAAGGATTTTACATTTTACAGCTGGGGAACTGCATGACTAGGATGTCCAGGAGACAGATCAAATTAAGGAGACAGAAATAACAGTGCGCCTCATGTGAAACACGGGAGGATTATTAACTGCAAACCTGGCAGCTGTAGAATACACACAGACAGACATGCTCACAAAGGACATCGCAGAGGAGGAGGAACGCAGACAGCGGAGGCTGGTCCACTAGGGCAATTGGCAAGCTGCCCCACCAATCACAGTTACCCCCCCCCACTTGCCTGCCTTCTTACTTGCAACCAGTACAGGGGGTGTCAGGTTCCTTCCTCCTTCATCTTAGCACAGCATACCAGGGAAGAGGATGGGGACCAAATAGGAATTTGATGGTTCTGCTTGCCATAGGCACCACCTACCCTTGGGAATGAATGGGGAACCATTGAAGAAAGGGCCTGGATAGCTCAGCTGGTTAGAGCGTGGTGTTGGTAACCAAGGTGGCAGGGTCGATCCCTGTATGGGACAGCTGCCTATTCCTGCATTGCAGGGGGGTTGGACTAGATGATCCTCAGGGTCCCTTCCAAGTTCCAACTCTACAATTCTACGAATAAGGAACTTTTTGAACAGAACAGGAGCAATGTCATCATCTGCCAGAGCACCGCAGCCCAGGGTGATATGCATGGGTAGAGGGCACCCCACTTTGTAAGAAGACTAGGCTAGTCTTCTAGTGCCCCCCCCCCGAGCTTCGGTCTATGGACATCTTTGAATATAGATTACTTTAGTTCTCAGATTAGGTTTACTATTTTATTTGATTTTTACAAATTTTCTGTTGGATTTTCCTGGATTCTGTTTCTTGGACACCTGATTGATATGTAGGAACCTGCTTCCTGGAATTTGGCTTTCAATTGGTAGCTACGTTCTTCTCTTAAACTAAAAGGCATAGTGTACTGTACACTATGCATGCAATAGTCACTTTGTATCTGGCATTTCCCAAGATTCATTTGCACTCAATGTGCTGTTGCTTCCTCTTTGATATTATTCTGCTTATATCTTTTTTTACAAACTGAAATGCATTCACTGGTCTTCTGCTGATGCATTTCAAATAAATCTTTTCAAACAGAGTATGGCCTCTCGAGTCTTGTTTGGTCACCACCCTCTTGCCCACTGGGACAAATTAAGAACCTGACTTCCATCTAGCAACTAGCCCACCCACCAAACAAGTTAGACAACTTGTCTAGGTTTTCAGCCCATAAAGGGTGGAGCCTTCAATACAGAGGGAAACAGAGCAAACAATAGAAAACGCACATCAAAAACTGATTAGCAAAACAGAAAGCATGCATATTTTTTTAAAAAGACTGTAAAAAAAAAAGACCCTAGACTGAAAGTCTATGCCTCACCCACAAAATTCAATTAAAGCATCACCCAGCACTCAGCAAACTAAGCTGCAGCACAGCTAACAAGTTATATATAACCAGAGCCGTGTGCATTCTACAAATCTACAACGCGTGGATTCAAACCTTCTAAATTCTTTCATGTGCATTCTTGGTTGCAAGGAAATTTATACTCTTAAAATTAATATTGCCAACATTCTTGGCAGGGCTTGCCACAGGCTCATATACATGTGCGGTTTGCACGCATATTTGGCTCTGTCGCTGTCACAGGCATTGCAATCCAGAGAGAGGCAGAAGCTTTGGTGCATGCACAAAACTTTGCACAGGCTCCCCGAGTCCATCTGTCTCACATACAGATCTGCAAAGGCCATTGATGGATGAGAGGAATCCCTGAGCCTGCAGGAGCCCTGTGTGTACCACAGCTGGATTAGGGTATAAATAACATCCTTGCTGAACAAGGAAATTTACAAGGTTGCTCTGAAGATCCTTAGGAAACAGTGTTCCTGGGGCAGAGCGGTCTCCGTGCCAGTAAATCCACAAACCACAAGCAATGAAGCAGCCTCCAGTGGAGGCTGGATGTGAAAATTAATTAGCTGGCTTCTCCCAGAACCTCGATGGCTGAGACCAAAAACTGCAGCGGACAGTTCAGGTACCTTCGGGCTAACCCTTGTAGCCAAGCAAGCTTCTCCAGATATGCTGATCCCTTCCTTCCGTAATACTTCCTTGAATATTTCAGAGTTTAAACATTTTGCAATAATAATAAAAATCCAAGGAGTTTGGACATCGAGGCAAGAGGGAGATGAGCATTCAGGGAAGGGGTTTCTTGGTCTGTAAGGGCTATGGGTGTTGCAGCAATGTTCTTCTGTGTTTCCTTTTACGCCTGGTTCCATGCTAAGCACCAAAAAGCTGTATTTTACAGAGTCATCCACTTGAATTCGTTCCCAATACATAGGTTAGTTTTGGGCAGTAGAGGCTGGTCAATCAGGATGAATGGGGCACTTGCTCCCCACTGGCCTGCCCTCTTCCAGCCTCTACACTGCCTGCCGTCTTACTTACATATCGTCCAAGGGGTGGCTCTTGCCATCCTCTTCCTCCTCCTCCTCCATTTCTTCCTCCTCTGCAGGGAGGAAAATGGAGGCCAGACCTGAAGCAGCTGGTGCCTTCATTATACACCATTAGGCGCCAGGTGAAAATGTTCCTCTTGAACCTGGCCTTGGGCTGATTGACATCTGATGCCCATTTAAATGTGTTGTGGAAGGGGGGGACGGATGATTGGACTGCCTTTATTTTTGTTGTGTATTTTGTGCTTTATATATTGCAATTTTATGTTATGAACTGCCCTGAGTTCTATGGGTATAAGGAAGTATACCACCACCACCAACAACAACAACAATAACAAGTTGGCTTCTTCTTCACCAACTGTTGCCCTCTCTACCTTCTGCCCTACCAATTCCAGTGGGCACCAGTCTCCACTGGTGTCTGCTAGCTACCTTCCCTCCTTCCCTCTTTCATTTTGCTTAAATGCCAAATCAGGTGTCTTTCCAATTAACCAGTCAAGGTGTGGCCACCCGTCATGTAGGATTTAGTTGAGATTCCTGCATTGCAGAGGGTTGGACTAGATGAGTCCTTTCCAATTCTACAACGAAAGCTGTTTTCTGCCAGGTTTGGCCAATGGGTCCATCCAGCTGAGTATTCCTTTCAGCAGCACTCTGTGATTTGAGGCACAAGTGTTTCCCCAGCCCTACCTGGAGATGCTGGGACCCAGGTGGCGCTGTGGGTTAAACCACAGAGCCTAGGGCTTGCTGATCAGAAGCTCGGCAGTTCGAATCCCTGCGACGGGGTGAGCTCCCGTTGCTCGGTCCCAGCTCCTGCCCACCTAGCAGTTCGAAAGCACGTCAAAGTGCAAGTAGATAAATAGGTACCACTCCGGCGGGAAGGTAAACGGCGTTTCCGTGCGCTGCTCTGGTTCGACAGAAGCGGCTTTGTCATGCTGGCCACATGACCCGGAAGCTGTACGCCGGCTCCCTCGGCCAATAAAGCGAGATGAGCGCCGCAACCCCAGAGTCGTCCACAACTGGACCTAATGGTCAGGGGTCCCTTTACCTTTACCTGGAGATGCTAGGAATTGAACTCGTGACCTGCTAAGCCTGTGATCTCCCACCGGGCTACATGCATTCCCCCTCGGTCTATGTCATTGTCTGCGCATTCACGAGATCAGCCGCGTTTCCACTCTCCTTGAGCTCCACTCTGGTCAATAGCAAACTGAGATCTTGTCACTGCTCAGAAGACCTAGACAAGGTGATCCAAGCGCACTCCTGCAAGGTTTTCTTTCCACTCAGTCCAAAGGCCCAGAACAAGCCACTCCGCTGCAGGCTGATTTACGAGCTCAGAGAGAGCCCACTGTTGCCTCCGCTGGTTTCCATTTCAATCTGATGACAAATTCAAATGCCTGAATCGCAGATTCTGGAATGCAGCAAAATCTAGCTGGACAGTCTGCTCAGTCTTGGCAGGAACCAGAACTGCATTTGGCTGAATGCTAATAAGCCCTTTAAAAGTAAGGGCATACTTTCAGGAAACTATCGAGGGAGGGGGAGAAGTCTTAGGAAAGAACAAGGCCAGGAAATACAGTATACATCTTTCAGGCTGCATGCAGCTCTCGAGACATTCTCCTTGCTGTTAACCCTCTCTCCAGGGGCAATTGGCACAAATTAATTGATTTATTTGGTATGTTTAGAGATAGACGCCACCCATTAACCAAATAGCTCCTAGGACGGTTTGTTTGCAACACAAGGCAAACAACAATAAAACCAGAGCAAAGCAAATTCATAATAAAAACCACCAATGAAGCAGCAGCAGTTAAAAAGAAGTGAAGGCAGAAAGTGGGGGAAGGACAAAAAGCGAGCCTCCTTGGAGAGAGAATGACACGAGATTGGCACCACCACTAAAAAGGCCCTCTCCCAAAATGCCTCCTAGGTCAGCTGGAGGCACTAAGAATGTGAGCTGCGTGGAGCTGTGCAAAGTCCAGCACTTGACATTTAGCAGAGGTGCTGTGGTTGTCCTGGAGCTGTCATCCCCAACCTGGTGCCCTCCAGATGTTGCTGGACTACAACAAGTAGTAGATGGTGTTGCAAGAGGGCAGCGCACAACTGACCTCCTGACGGCTGAGTTGCCGGTGCTTACCAGCAGGTAGAGAAGCAAGGAGTTGGGTGAGGTGCAAGCACATCGGTGCAGGCAATTGGATGCTCCTGCTGGTGCATTTGCACTGCGCCAACCTCCTTGCCACCTCAATCCTCCCCTTCAGGCCAGGTCAGGTGAGTGCTACCATCCCCAAACACACTGCACACTCCTGACTACAATCCATCCTGGCTGCTGCTGAATACAGTTGTTGTCCAACAACATCCACAGAGCCGCAGGCTCTGTACCACTGGCTTAGGTTTGCCCAGAATCAACACAGCTCCTGCAATTGCACATTTAGCCATGCTTTGATTTGACTGCTTGTGCCTCCCGTAATGGAAGGGGGAAATTGCTGCTGCTAAGGTAATGATAGAAATGGCACCATTCCCGCTTCTCCGGCCGAATCCTGATCCTAGCAAGTGCCCTGGGAGTTTTGCCATGGCTTCGGAGGGAGGAGGAGCAAGACTTCTATAATCACGATTTGGCTTGAATGATGGAAAAACACATTAGTTATGGCCTTCTATAGGAAAGATACATCAGGGTTTTTCCTACTTCCAAGGTTTCATTTAAAAAAAAAAGAAAAAAGGAAGGAAGGAAGAAAAATATTTACTGACCTGCTCTCTTCTTCTACTTCTGCTATGGGCTTAGTTAGATCATGGTGAGAAATACCATCTGCTCCCTCACAGCGCAGGAACCAGAGAGTCCAACAGCACTTTAGCTCTTTAAAAACAAGCCACATGGATGGAGAACGGTGGAATAATATTGATGACGATCAGGTCTCCCGGCTCAACCTGAGCCTCAAGGAATACGTGCCTGTACTGTTCACTTCTCCTTCCCTCCCATACTATTACAGGGTAAAATAAGCACTTATATCATAAACTAGTGTAACACCCACCCAATATTGGAATGTGTATGGAAATGTGGTCACAAATGGATTTGCAAGTGGGGCCTGCAACATAATGTTGCAGCGTGACAATGCTCGAACATTCGGGGTTCCAGGCACAGGATACTTCGTTCCGTTTCTTCTCTTCCCCTGCCTTCTGGGTCTTCTGTTTTACAGCCCCACCTAAATGGCACTCAGCATTATATGGCCACTAGGGTTAAACCACAGAGCCTAGGGCTTGCCGATCAGAAGGTCGGCAGTTCGAATCCCCGCAACAGGGTGAGCTCCCGTTGCTCTGTCCCTGCTCCTGCCAACCTAGCAGTTCGAAAGCATGTCAAAGTGCAAGTAGACAAATAGGTACCACTCTAGCGGGAAGGTAAACAGCATTTCCGTGTGCTACTCTGGTTCGCCAGAAGCGGCTTAGTCATGCTGGCCACATGACCCGGAAGCTGTATGCCAGCTCCCTCGGCCAGTAAAGCGAGATGAGCGCCGCAACCCCAGAGTCGTCCGCAACTGGACCTGACGGTCAGGGGTCCCTTTACCTTTACTTTTAGGTATACTTAGTTCCCATTGGTTGTTTGGGGTTTCCACCTCCTCTGGATCTGAATAAGGACTCGGAATAATACGGAATATTCTGCATACCTGAATTTTAGTGCAAATGGCAATATTAAAGATGTGCACTTCACTGAGATCTCACAGCATGCAGATCTAATCAGTTTACTATACTCTAGTCATATGAATGTCAGATCATTGATTGGAAATGTTTGAAATGTGCTGGGTTTCCTTTAAACCAAACAAAAACGCTTTAATCTTGAATCAAGGGGATCAAGTTAGCAGATTCTGAATCAGCTGGCTTGACTGTTAGGGAAGATGCTTTATATTTCTAAAAATCACCTTGTAACGGGATAAATTTAATATAGTCATAATAAATTAAGAGAATGAGATTAAAGCTGCAATCATAACCCCATTTAACTAAAAATAAGCATTGCTGAATTCACTAGGATTCACTCCTGAGATGACATGGTTAGAATTTTACTTTATGGCTATAATTCTATACTCACCCAGAAATAAGCCCCACTGGACTCAATAGGACTGAGCACACATGCAGAGTTTTGCATTGTAAATTTTTATGGGGTCTTGTTTTTCTGCAGGTAGGAATGGGATCCAAAGTGTACAGTTATGATAGCATTTGTGGGAGTTAAGCACTTATCAGTGTCTTTAAATAATCATAAAAAGCTGGCAGGAGCATGCTGCAAAAAATAGATAATAAATTCAGAGGAGCACTGCTCTCTTCTTTATTTATGAGAACAAATTATGTATGACACCATTTAAAGGGGAAAATGTAAACACAAGGGATGGCTCGGTGGAAAGGACCATAAATTAAAGTAGCTCTAAAGCACTGTGCAGAGAGTTCCATGCAGAGCCTTTTGGTGGGAGGGGCAGCTGCTCACAGCCGTTAGTACTAGCTCCTAAACATGCTCCCGTCTGCACTATACATTCAAAGCAGTATTATAACACTTCCCCCAAACACATCTGGGAGCTGTAGTTTGTTAAGGGTGCTGAGAGTTGTTAGGAGACTCCTATTCCTCTCCCAGAACTACAAATCCCAGAGTGGTTTAAGAGTAAGCCTGTCTTCCCAAGGAACTTTAGCTCTAGGGCAGTGATGGCTAACCTTGACACTCCATATGTTTTGGGACTACAACTCCCATCATCCCTGATCACTGATCCTGCTAGCTAGGGATGATGGGAGTTGTAGTTCCAAAACATCTGGAGTGTCAAGGTTAGCCATCACTGCTCTAGGGGAATAGAGGCCTCCTTACAACTCTCAGGGCCTTTAACAAACTACAGTTCTCAGGATTCTTTGGGGGAAGCCATGGCTGTTAAAGTGGTACAAGGCCACACCCTCAGCCTACAATTAAAGCAGTCCCATACCATTTAACAGTTACCCCAAATAATCCTGAGAACTGTTGTTTGTTAAGGATGTTGAGAGTTTTAAAGAGTCTGCTATTCCTCACGCAGAGCTACAATGTCCAGAGTTCCCCGATTGTTAAACCACTCTGGATTTTCCATAAGGAAAATCTACGCATAAATCTCCTTGACTGGGTCAGATTCTTTTCCACTGTTACCTTGACTTTTGCCTGCACAGTTACTATTACTACTCTTGAGTCTGGGCATGCAGCAACTTGAAGCAGGTTCAGAGACTTTGCACCCAGATCAACCAACACCAGATATGGAGATCAAATCAAATACCGGTATATGCCACGTAGCGAATGCTTTCTCCGCCAGCACTGCAAAGTGTGCCAAGGGAGTCACCTCACCGTCCATCTTTCAACGAGAACTGCTCGTCCCCAACCACAATCTAGCACCACAAACCAGGAAAACCATAGGTGTGTTATTAGTTCAGTGACACAGCATCTGCTTTGTGTGCTGAAGGACCCAGGTTCTGTCCCCAGCATCTCCAAGAGCCCTTGGAGAGCCACTGCCTGCCAATGTCAATAGCACTGGTCTAGATGGGCCGTCGGCCTGACTTTATAAGGAAGCTTCCTATTTTCCTGTATCACCATCATGTGCAGTAGCTTGTTAGTCAAGGGCACTGTTGTTGTTTAGTCGTTTAGTCGTGTCCGACTCTTCGTGACCCCATGGACCAGAGCACGCCAGGCACTCCTGTCTTCCACTGCCTCCCGCAGTTTGGTCAAACTCATATTGGTAGCTTCGAGAACACTGTCCAACCATCTCGTCCTCTGTCGTCCCCTTCTCCTTGTGCCCTCCATCTTTCCCAACATCAGGCGAGTCTCTGTTCTTGTGTTTTCCCCATGTTTTTCTTCCCGCCAAATGTCTCCCCGCTGTGTTGTCCTACATCTGCACATGGAAGGGCCCATTTGCATCTAAGCACCTCCAATGACAAAGGTCAAAATGGACACGGGTTCAGCTTTAAAACTCAGAGGTGGGGGGGGGGAGTGAGTCAGCACTTAATATGCACAAAGGGAAGACCCACACAGCTCAAGCCTGCTCAGTGTGGGACATGGGCGTAGCCAGGATTTTTGTTATGGGGGGCAGGCCTTTTGTTAGGGAGGGGCAGAATCTCAGTTTGCTATGTATTTTTATTGAATTTCATTGATTTGGGAGGGGGCAGCTGCCCCTCTCTGGCCCCCCTTGGCTACACCCATGGTCTGGGAGTCAAGTTTAAAGACTCACACTGCAATCAAATATATTCACAAGACAATAATCTGTTTGGTATTTTGTTTCTTTCCACTTTTTCAAAGGTTCTATTATTGTTAGGGGCGTGGTCCAAACCAGTAGGCAGACTGAAAAGAGGTGTGTTGCATCTCTCAAAATTAATCCAGAAAGCTATTCTCTCTATGCGTCACAAAAGGGAGAAAGGCTGGTCCATTTATTACACAATCCAGTTTGGTTGAGACCATAATTTTGATCGCTACCAGATTCCGGGTATTCTGCATTCCTCGGGCTAATTTGATTTTATGTGGCCCTTGGACTAATCTCATGCAGCCCTTTTTCCTAATTTTAAACACCCTGCGCAAAGGACCGGTTTGGTTCAGAGCAAACCTATTGCTCTCCCAGCCAGCAGACAAGAAGAGAAGAGGGCAGCCAAAAGAGAGAGAGATTGGCAGAAACAGAGAGAGAAAGAAAGAGAATGACAGAAAGGAAAAGATAGAACAGATGTGGCTGTGTGTGTGTGTGTGTGTGTGTGAGAGAGAGAGAGAGAGAGAGAGAGAAGGTGTGGCTCTGCCTATTGTTTTGCTCTAGTTCCTGTCCACTGTTGGATTCAGTCTCACACACAGTTGGCATCCGTCCTCTGATAGCTTAGCCCTAAGGGGATGCAGGGGGTGGCTAAGATTTCCCACCCCTGCCTTAAACCATTGAGTAAAGGACTGGATAGCTTTTCAAGCAGAGGACTCTTTCAAATGGAGGTCTGTAGCGCAGGATGCTTGCCCGCCTGGGCATTGACTTGCTTCAGCTCAGAAGGGAAGCTGCTAAGTCGATCTGGCCTTGCCCTGAAGGACAACAGCCTACAGCTCACGGAGAGGCGTAAGGCCCCTGACCCCTTCCTGTTCTTGAGGAAGGCGTGCCCATTAATGATGGTTGCCTTAATGCGTGTTTAGAAACTGAAGGGAGGCTCTTGGCTGCATTGTTCTGAACTCTCGTTGTTCTGAAGCCAACACCAGCGTTTAAGAAACAATTCCTTAAGCGAATGGCTTACTCTCTTGCCAAGTTCACAAGATCTCAGGAAATGACTTGCTGGATCAGACCAAGGTCATTCTAGACAAGAACTGTAGACCAACAGTGGGCAGTTAAGTGCTTCTGGGATGCTCACAACATCTAGTTATAAGGGCCAAGTGAGGTTAAACGGATCTTTAGCATGCACATTTCTTATAGTGTAAGAATGTACACCGGTAATTTAATGGCCTCCTGTTTGCATTGCAAGTCCATTCCACCAATGGCATGATAAAAGCATATGAGACTGTCCTATAATGAATCAGTATACTGCCCTGACTAGACCAGTGCTGTCTATCTTGACTGTGGCCTCAGGTAGGGTTTTCCCCCAGTCCTTGTGCCTGAAGTATTTTAATTTGGGATGCCAGGGACCGGATAAAAGACTTTCTGCACTACCACTGAGCCTTTTCCCTTTTCTGACTTTACACCAGCAAGCAAGAAAACTCTTAGATAAGTAAATCATTCCACTTCTGGGCTCTTGGAAATATCATGCCCACAATTTCCTGGTGAGGAAGACACCAAATCATGCCATTACCCTATTCAAATAGTTCAAATCCGCGCGATGGCTCATCCCAGCTTCTACCAACCTAGCAGTTCGAAAGCACACCAGTGCAAGTAGATAAATAAGTACCACTGTGCTGGGAAGGTAAACGGCGTTTTCGTGCGCTCTGGCTTCCGCTAGGTGTCCCATTGCGCCAGAAGCAGTTTAGTCATGCTGGCCACATGACCCGGGAAGCTGTCTGTGGACAAATGCCGGCTCCCTCGGCCTGAAAGCAAGATGAGCGCTGCAACCCCATAGTCAAGTCCAACTGGACTTACGGTAACTGTCCAGGGGTCCTTTACCTTTTTTCACCCTATTTTGATCAGCAAGCAGTGATGCCGAAATGTAATCTTGTTATCAGTACCCCCTGCAAAAAAAGCAACCAGATTCTTCAAATAAATACCCACATTTTGGAGAATTATTCAAATATAAACAGAGTTAAACCACCCCCCCCAAAAAAAAATTACATTATGTTTTGTTTTCTTTTCTGCTTGGAAAAATTAGATGTTCTTTAAAAGGGATTTAGTGGGGACAACTGTCTAGGCCAGGCTTCCTCAAACTCGGCCCTCCAGATGTTTTGAGACTACAATTCCCATCATCCCTGACCACTGGTCCTGCTAGCTAGGGATCATGGGAGTTGTAGGCCAAAAACATCTGGAGGGCCGAGTTTGAGGAAGCCTGGCCTAGGCAGAGTTACTTTGTCTGTGCCCACAGCCTAACACCGTAAAGCACATTTAGTCACAATATATTGTCAGCGGGGAAGGAGAAAAGTGAAGACTGGGGGTTCTTTCAAGATTTTACCAAAAAAAGGTCACTCCAGCAGGAGCCAACATAGTCATTCTAAGGCGAGGTTACAGTAACCTACTGTACTACAAAGTAAATGTAAAAGATTCTCATACATCAATGAAAAGATATTTCAGGGCTCCGGACTTGATTTCCCAACTGCTGGAACACTGACAGTTCCCATTTTAGAAATTTAGCACTGGGTTACAGTCATCATGACCCAGCCTACAACTTATGTTCCAGATGGACATAAATAGATTGCTCCCTAGCAGAGAATAGATCACCCGCTGATTCTGCACCAACTTAGTGATAAGCTAAATGCACATGTAAATAATATTCTACACATCTAGGTAGGTTTGGCTAAACAAAAATGTTTTAAGCAGACTCCTTATGTCAATAGGCAGGGAGTTCCAATGTGTGGTTGCCACACCACTAAAAAATGGATTTTTAACAAATGGGGGGGTGTATTATGTGGGACCTGTAACAGAACCAGTTCTGCAGATTGAAGCATATATACCGTATCTGGTAAGGTGATCTTGCAGATAAACTGGCCCCAAGTTGTTAAGGGCTGGTGGAAGGCAGAAGCTGAGAGAGAGTGGCATGCCAAAGATTGCCCAGTTTGTTATTATATATATTCCATTTCATATTTCAAAGAAAACTTTAAGCAGTTTACAACAACCTAAAAAATATCAAAAATAAAAGTCAAATTCCCCCCAAAAAACCCACTTCACATTTTAGGATAGCACATTGGATCAGATATGCAATTAAACACCAATATGCACTGAAACGAGTAACTTATGGGGATCATAATAACTACTAGCAGGTCCAAAATGGAGACAACCAAGTCCACCTTCCAATTATGCAAGCATGTACTTATGGACAGCAGCAGCAGCACAATCACTTCTGCTATCTATGTAACTAGCATATTTTGGGGGATAATTCCATGCTCCCCACCCCTATAACTCCCTGCTGGCATGAGGGAGCACCCACAATCATTCTCCCTCTCCCCTAATACCCATCACAACAACAACAACAACAACAACAACAAGAGTTTGGATTTGATATCCCGCTTTATCACTACCCGAAGGAGTCTCAAAGCGGCTAACATTCTCCTTTCCCTTCCTCCCCCACAACAAACACTCTGTGAGGTGAGTGGGGCTGAGAGACTTCAGAGAAGTGTGACTAGCCCAAGGTCACCCAGCAGCTGCATGTGGAGAAGCGGGGACGCGAACCCGGTTCACCAGATTACGAGTCTACCGCTCTTAACCACTATACCACACTGGCTCTCAACAAACAGGGGTGACAGTTTTGCCCTTGGTGCTACCTGAAAGGGGTGCTACCCATTGGTGTCGTCTCCTTCGAGGCCGCCCCATCTGGGACTGCAACAGCACGGGTTAAAAACTCCATGGGGTGGGAGTGTTCCTAACAAGTCCCAGCAGACTGGAGGAGGGCAAATGTTGTCCCTATTTTCAAAAAGGGGAAAAGAGAGGACCCAAACAATTACCGCCCAGTCAGCCTGACATCAATACCAGGAAAGATTCTAGAGCAGATCATTAAGCAAACGGTCTGTGAGCACCTAGAAAGGAACGCTGTGATCACTAAAAGTCAGCATGGGTTTCTGAAAAATAAGTCATGTCAGACTAATCTGATCTCATTTTTTGACAGAATTACAAGCCTGGTAGACGAAGGGAACACTGTGGATGTAGCCTATCTTGATTTCAGCAAGGCCTTTGACAAGGTGCCCCATGATATTCTTGTAAAGAAGCTGGTAAAATGCGGGCTAGACAATGCTACCATTCATTGGATTTGTAACTGGCTGACTGACCGAACCCAAAGGGTGCTCATCAATGGCTCCTCTTCATCCTGGAGAGAAGTGACTAGTGGGGTGCCACAGGGTTCTGTCTTGGGCCCAGTCTTATTCAACATCTTTATCAATGACTTGGATGATGGGCTTGAGGGCATCCTGATCAAGTTTGCAGATGACACCAAATTGGGAGGGGTGGCTAATACCCCAGAGGACAGGATCACACTTCAAAATGACCTTAACAGATTAGAGAACTGGGCCAAGGCAAACAGGATGAATTTTAACAGGGAGAAATGTAAAGTACTACACTTGGGCAAAAAAAATGAAAGGCACAAATACAGGATGGGTGATACCTGGCTTGAGAGCAGTACAAGTGAAAAGGATCTAGGAGTCTTGGTAGACCACAAACTTGACATGAGTCAACAGTGTGATGCAGCAGCTAAAAAAGCCAATGCAATTCTGGGCTGCATCAATAGGTGTATAGCATCTAGATCAAGGGAAGTAATAGTACCACTGTATTCCGCTCTGGTCAGACCTCACCTGGAATACTGTGTCCAGTTCTGGGCACCACAGTTCAAGAAGGATATTGACAAGCTGGAACGTGTCCAGAGGAGGGCAACCAAAATGGTCAAAGGCCTGGAAACGATGCCTTATGAGGAACGGCTTAGGGAGCTGGGTATGTTTAGCCTGGAGAAGAGAAGGTTAAGGGGTGATATGATAGCCATGTTCAAATATATCAAAGGATGTCATATAGAGGAGGGAGAAAGGTTGTTTTCTGCTGCTCCAGAGAAGCGGACACGGAGCAATGGATTCAAACTACAAGAAAGAAGATTCCACCTAAACATTAGGAAGAATTTCTTGACAGTAAGAGCTGTTCGACAGTGGAATTTGCTGCCAAGGAGTGTGGTGGAGTCTCCTTCTTTGGAGGTCTTTAAGCAGAGGCTTGACAGCCACCTGTCAGGAATGCTTTGATGGTGTTTCCTGCTTGGCAGGGGGTTGGACTGGATGGCCCTTGTGGTCTCTTCCAACTCTATGATTCTATGATTCTATGATTCTAAGTTACTGCCTATCAGCTCCTCCAAGTTCTACCCTTGCTTGTTGATGCTCAGCTGGTGGGGCAGCTGGTCTATGGGGTGGATATGTAGAATTAAGTGACCCCTAATCTATCCCCACACTCCTTGCCACCAGCAAACAAACAGCTCAAGTTCAGGGCACCTTATCTTAGCTGCGGACTTCCTAGTTCATATCTCAGTTCCGTAACGTATTACAAACCACCGGACCGTGGGGAAGACACCACCGGAGGGGCATTCGCAAAGGTGGATGCTATTTTTTAAAAGACTCGGCCTTTCCAATGAGAATGCCGCTTCAAGAGTTTGTTATACAACTAGCTGGAGATTATTTGTATTGTGTTTCGCCTGCAGGGATGGAACAATGCAAACAGCCTCACGAGAACACAAAAGGTATAGGCATATATACCCTTTAAGCACTACGCTGGAATCTGGCTGTGTCCATTTCTTGGTTCCATCTGTCCAGGCTGGAGGAAGCATGTGTGAGATTGTGAAGTGTGTGATGATTCAACTAGTAAACCAAAGAGGTTATGTGAGTACAGAGAGAAATATGCTGGTGGAGAACCAGGCTGGGGGGGGGGGGCGTGCTGTTCATGGAAAACATCCATCTTAATGCACTCGAATAATCCAAAAATAGCATAGCGGGTCGCTTAAACTTTCAGCTGACACCGAGCCCAAGGCATTTTTAGCAATAAAATGATGGGGACATGGAGTTAGCATCGGACAATTTCAGAATGAAAACATTTCCTCATCCTTAAGGAACATCTGGGAGATTCGGAGAAAGGAAGGGCGCAATCAGCTCAATCTTAAACGCTTTAATTCCAACGGCAGTGCCACAAAAGTGCAATCCCATAGTATGGAAGATAAATTAAATGATATGACTGGGCAGGGGTGTAATTCAGCTCCAATACGGGTCCCGTTTATAGTTCGCCCCTTTTTTCTTTTTTGCTTTTTATGAATCTTTTATTAGCAAGTGAAAGAAAGAAGGAAGGAAGGAAGGAAGGAAGGAAGGAAGGAAGGAAGGAAGGAAGGAAGACAGAAAGGAAGACAGAAAGAAAGAAAGAAAGAAAGAAAGAAAGAAAGAAAGAAAGAAAGAAAGAGAAATGAACCATCATAACAATAACAATAATAATACAAGAAACAGCATCAGGTCACAGCGAGGATACAATACCCATGTTAAACATATAAATCAATATAAGCCCTCCAGGTGTCCACATAGGTATCCACATAAGATTATCGTTTATAGGAAACATGCTTGAATGCAGTCAGGACAGCAAGACCATCAGGCCATTACATAATAGATGGTGGATGTTTATCCTTCCTGGCTTGACGCACACATTTCTTAGTAAGGACTTACAAAATCCACTTCTGCCATCTTGCTGTTAGCCCCCATACTATAGGAACATAATTTTAAAATCCATGAACATCTGCAATTATCAAGGATTTCCACCAGTACAATATTGATATGGACAACTACAGTCCAAAATATAATACAGTAGGTCACAACACAAGCCCATACCATATGCCTCAATGTGGCTTTTTCCACATAACACCTCCAAGAACTATATGTATTATTATTATTATATTATTATTATTATTCCACCTTTTCCCCCAGATCAGGGCTCAAGGCGGCTTAAAGATAAAATAGCAAAAGCCGAAAACATAGAAAAGATAGTCATTTTTTAAAAAATAATTAAGCACTAATAGAATTAAAATAATATAAAAAGATCCTTCTAAAAACACAGATAATATAACTGAAAGAAGGTAGGGGAAACCACAGTGCCAGCCCTTTCCAGTCAGTTCCTAAAGGCCTGTTGGTATAAAAGGTCCTTGCCTGCCAGCAGAAGGAGGGAGCCAGTCTAACTTCTCTAGGAAAAGTCTGGGAGCAGATAAGACAAGGTCAAGCGGAAGGCAAGGCTACGCAAAGAGGGAGCCTACTGCTAGCATCTCCAGAACCTGTTGCCAGCACTGAGCAGAGGGCAGGTCTGGCCACCCAGGCAAACGGTGTCTCTCTGTGAGCAACCACTTTACTTACTCCCATAGGCCTGAGTGGCAGGCATTCAGTAACATGGGAGAAAATAGAGCACTGTGCTCGGGGAGACAAAAATCTAATGTGGCCCATGCCAGCAGCATAGTGCTTATCTCTCTAGGGTTCGGTTATCTATGGTTCAATGCAGAGGGTCCTCCAAACCACAGCAGCCAATGGTAAGCACTTGATCTTATCAAAGTGGAGTGGGAAACCCTCTCCAAACCATAGTTTTCAGTTCTGGGTTGAAGTGCTTTTTGTGGTTAGGAAAGTGACAAGGAAATGCACTGCAATGTAGGGAATGAACAGGTGGTTAATGAGAAAACATATAAACACCCCACAAGTCAATCAGGATAAATGCTGGATGGACTCTCATTGTCATATAGCTGCCCCGCAAGCAAATCAGAAGAAATGCTCAATAAAGACCAGAAGTTGACCTCTGCATAAGCTTTGTGCAAGCAAATTAGGATATATGTTCAATAAACAGATTGTGTGGAGGAGCCCAGTGTGTACTTAGGATTGCAAACTTCATTTATTTATTCTTCGTGTGGTCTGCCAGCAGTTCTCTGGCAAACTAGGATGCCCAAGAATGGGAACTACTGGGTTAAAAAAAGAGAGACTTCCCTTAATTCAATATACATTCACTTTATATTACTAATAAGTTAACATGTGTCAGCATCAGAATCTGACACAGTTCAGAGTACTCAAGTACTTTGTTTGCTTTCAAAGAGACAGCCGTTATCTGCCGTTGCCACTAAGCCTGTTGTGAGTGAGTTAGAACAAATCAGCTCTGAAGAAATGAACGGCTCTTTAGGAGAAAAAAAATGTTTTGAAAAACTCCTCGGGATTTTAATAAAACTGTCTCTGAGGCATATAAATCACGTTCCTAATACAGTATATTTCAATTTCCAGGACTGTATGAAGAACCTTAAAATGTTAACAGATGTGGGAAAGTATCGTCCTCCTACACTCTCTTTCTCAAACACACATGCATATACAGAAAGCTGAAATATGGCTGCAACATTTTGATTCGCCATTATTGGAGGGGTGGGTTGGAACTGGGAAAAGAACTTTACTGTTTAGATTGTTTCTGTGGTAACACATCTGGTTGTGCAATCTTGAGCCAGGATGCTAACTATCTTGGAAGGCAGCAAATCATGTTGTTGTTGTTGTCAGCAAGAAAAATGTGAAGCTCAGAGTGGAGATGCGTCTGATCCGATAAGAGCGCTTCCACCATCGCGATCTCCACTCACAGCCACATGGAATATCTCTTCAGATACCCTTGCTTTGATTTAATAATAATAATAATAATAATAATAATAATAATAATAATAATAATAACCACCGTGCAAACATATATACCATATCACAGCCTTTGGAATTTTTGAACACTATCTCTATTTAAAAAATGACACAAACTTGGTTGCCGCCGTTTCCACCTGGGTGTGAAATAAATTGAAGACAGAAGCGCTTGCATGGCGTTATGACGGAGAAAACCCTGGATCTTCTCCTGATCACGTGATGCCCTTAGCCAGAAACCAACCAACCGAAAACAGCTAGCAATCACACTTATGTTCCTGAAAAGTCTGCATAAATATTTATACCTGTTTATACAAATGTAGTACAAGTTAGATTCACTTTAGCACTAAATGCAGCAACTATTAGCACGAAGGGGAGCTGGCTGCCAGTATGTGCTCCTTGGCCCGCCCGCCCCTAGCAAGGAGCCAATAAAAAGCTCTTCTCTGGGGTCCCTGTTCCACCCAATCAGATCAGATCAGAAATTAACATAGGTTGATTTCTTGTTTGTTGAGCAATTCCATCAGAATTGCACTTCTGTTCCAGAGATATTTCCTTTTCCAAAGTTCTGAAACCACACTATTTGGTGGTACATGGCAATATTGGAGGTGGTCAGCCTCTATGGTCATGTGTCCTTGTGCTGCTGGCAATAGCTGACCTGCCTGGGGATGAGGTTAGACTGTGTGGCCCCAAAGGGCCCAAGATGGGAAAGATATAGCAAGTGAGCAGCTCCTAGGAGAAAAAAGGGAGGCCCAGTTCCCTATCCATGGAAGGCTGCTGCACCTTGTGCCCTCATTTCTCTAGTATAAAAGATAATCCTTAACAATCCATCAGTCTTGAGGTAGGAGGATTCCCAAACGATGGACAAAACTCAACAAGTTCTCCATCACACTGTTCTGAAATCTTTGCGGTTTTATAATATTTCCAACAGAAGTGTCAAAGCCTAGCGTTTGTAACCATCACTGAGTTCAAGGTCTCAATGGCTGAGATGGAATTATTTTCTTCACTCTCCTCCCTAGAGTTACCATAGAAATTGTGACTGTAGACCTTCCATCTTTAAAGCTGCACAGAAAGTTTCCAAAACAGAAAGCTCTGCTTTTGCAGAACTTAGTTGGCAATGGAAACAGATTTGGGGGGAAAATGGCACATCAAAAATAGATCTGCCTGTCCTTATGCTACTGAAGACTCCAAGCATAATCCAATCTCACTGGGAGAACAGCAAATTCTCCTCTTGCCCATCGCCCTGTTCATTTCAACCAGGCATGGTAGAATTAATGCCCAATGGGCTGTGCTCACCATCTCCAGAAATAGATTAAATCCTTCACGCCCTAAAAGATGCTTATTAAAAGAGCTGCTCCCTGAGGAACATTTGGCTGTTACCATCAGCTACTTTTCATTCCAAAGTTCAATGCGGGCCAAATTACAGCTTGATTAATTACATTCTGCCAGCTCATTTCCTCTTGGCCCTTGGTGAAAGTCATGTTTGTAATACATTAAACAGACACAGCACAAATACTATGCTTACTACACAATTCTGTCCACAGGTCTTCTTTCCAGTCCTTCCACAATCCCATTTCTCCAATAAGAGCATATGATTAATTGCCTTCTACCTGTCATTTTTCTCTTCCCGATTCCTTGCCGTACACCAGTCCTTGAAGGACTGGCAAAGTTATGGTTCCCCAAAGATGCAAACGACGAGTGTACTGACAAAGGGATGTTGAGAACCAAAGACCACTATGTCTGAAAAACACATCTTTCAGTCTACTCCCAGTACTTCCATCCATCAAATTCCTCTTTAAAATGATCTGCCTTTGTAATCCTTGACTCATCTCAGGCCCATCACCCAGCAAGGATTCCCTTGGGGACCTGATTGTTTTAAGGCTGGTGGGAAACTCTTCTCCTGAATGAACTCAGTAGTCATTCTTCAGAGTGAACATGGCTGCCATCGTTGTCTTTGAAAATACCATGCCCAACTGGTCCTTTTAGCCATTTCCCGCCACACTGCAGCCTGAGGTTATCAGGACGCTCAGAGCCTGGCTGGATGGCACCATTTTGGATACATAAACAATGGCACTCACAACCTGAACATCATAAATAGGAGGAATAATTCAATACAATCTTGAGAGGGGGTGCACTCTGTTCTCCGGACAGTGGTTCAGTCCTCATTTATGTATTTTTGCAACACCCCACAATCCATTCACAGAGTTCAAGCTCTAGAATAAAGTTCATGGCATCTAGTGCGGGAATTGAAAAGAATAGTGGGAAGTGTAATTCATTAAAGGTGCTGGGAATTGTAACTTTGTGAGGGGAGCACGCTTAATGAATTACATTTCCCAGGATTCTTTGGGGGAAACCATGACTATTAAAGTCAGGGGTCAGCAAACTTTGTCAGCAGGGGGCCGGTCCACTGTCCCTCAGACCTTGTGGGGGGCCGGACTATATTTTGGGAGGGGGGGAATGAACAAATTCCTATGCCCCACAAATAACCCAGAGATGCATTTTAAATAAAAGGACACATTCTACTCATGTAAAAACATGCTGATTCCCGGACCGTCCGCAGGCCGGATTTAGAAGGCGATTAGGCCGGATCCAGTCCCCGGGCCTTAGTTTGCCTACCCATGATTAAAGTGGAATAAGAGTGCTTGAAATGTATGGGGTGGATCTGACCAAAGCCTGCACAGGAAACATGAGATCATTCATATGGGTAAGACTGAGGAAAGATTGCCTCAAAGGTCAAATGCGAAGTATTCTTCTGCCTTTCTGAATTATACATGGAAAAGCAACCAGCATTGCAAACATACCCAAGGGAGAAATGTGGCACGAAAATATGGGGCATCTGTCTATCCCAACCTTTTGAAAACAGCATTCTTTTCCTTGTGCATAATAATTGTGGACAGAATTTTTATCAAGGCTTTGATTGCATTGTGCCAGATAAAATGGGTTCGTGGATTGGATGTAGCCTACAGGCCAGCAGTTGGTCTCCGTTTCCACCAGAGACGCCTCGCCAATCCTTTCTGGGAAGCTTCCTCGGGTGCACATTGTTGCACAACCTCCCAAGCAGCTTGTTCCACTAAAGACACTCTTTCTGACATTTAGCACAGTTCGATCTCTTCTGCAGTTCCAAACATTGTGTCATGTCCTCACTTGACTTGAAGGAATGGAACTGCTGCGGAGGAAAGCTTCGGGGAAGCCAAGCACTTCCTTGGCCACTACAAGTGATGGATGGAATTCCAACTCAAGAAGAAGGTAGGTCTGGGAAGGGGCGTGGCTCAGTGGTAGAGCAGCTGCTTTGCATGCAGAAGGCAAAGCTGTCAACTTTCGGATTTGAAAATAAGGGATCAGCAGCCTCACCTGTCCCGGGGACAGTCTACGGTTCTCGGGGACAGTCCACGCTGCGCTAAGCCCCCCAGGTTACAAATTAATTTACACCAGGCTACACACCATCATCTTTCCCCACCTCAGGGTCTCTTTTCCAGGGAGTCTTCTCTTCTCATGCATTGATTCAGGATCTGTCCTTCCGGTGAGCAGCCAGGGCCGATTTCCTTCAGAATGGATCGGTTTGATCTTCTTGCAGTCCACGGGACTCCAGCACCACAATTCAAAAGCGTCAATTCTTCATGGGGGGATTGATCAGGTTCACTCTTTTGGCTCTCTGGCATCCATTAATGACTTATTATACAAACGTGTTGCAGACTTTGCATCCTTTAACACTCTTTTGGAAGGAGTGTATTTGTGGGCTGGGCCAGAGTGGTTGATTTTACATGCAAGCAAAGCACAAACAGTGCTGTTGTCTAATGACATCCTATTCTCTGTAACTATTGGTGAGCAACGCAGCCGAGCAACGCAGCTGAGGAGCCTCCCTGGCCGGCAGGGAGGGAGAGGAGCTGCTTCCTTTGAAATCCGGAAAATTTTCAGGATATCTAACAATCCGGGATAGCAGCGGGAAATGGCGTTGGAATAAGGGAATTTCCCACCAAAAAAGGGAAGGTTGACAGCTATGGCAGAAGGTCCCAGGTTCAATCCCCAGCATCTCCAGGTAGGGGTGGGAATATCCTCAGTCTGAAACCCTGGAGAGCTGCTGCTACTCAGTGTGGACAATACTGAGTGGGATGGACCAAGAGTTTGACTCAGTATAAGGCACAGATGGCATGGGACACCCAAAACATTACTTCAGTTTATGGCTTCTCAGCACCTATCATTCCTCGTTGAACATCCAGATCAAGAAGCATGACAGACAAATAAATTGGGAGAAAAGGGCATTCAGAAGTACTCAGAGCTGAATAAAGAATGGGCAAAATTTATAATTTATCTAGGAGACCACTGTAAGGGGATGAAAACATTAGCAGGATTCTAATAACACTTGTAATGTAGCAAATATCATGGACAATATGGAGAGATACAAAATATGGATTCTGAAATAATATGCAGTTGAAAAGGTTGGCAATAGGACCACATGGAGGGGAGGGTGGGAAGCCTGGAGATTCAGAGAAATCTGTAAATATGGATATGTATTTTGTATTGTTATAATTCTACACTTGTAAAATCAAATAAAAATTATTTCAAAAAGAAGTGCTCAGCAGTCTGTTGTACTAAAATAAAGCCTTTTAAAAAAATTATTGCAAAAAAAGAAACAATAAATAGATAATAGCAATGTTTCTTTTAAAACAAAAAACAAAAACACCACTGCCAGCAATTACAGTAACAATAAGAAGATTCCATTAGTCCTGATTTAAACATATAAATCAATGGAGGTGGTCCTTATAAGCCATGTGTTCAAACGTATGTGTTTTAATGTACTAAAATAATGTTGTGAATAGAGATAAGTTTTTGATTAACATAAAGTAAAGAAAGGCACCTGACATCATTGTGGCATCAGATGACAGACAGGTGGTAGTCCCCACCTGCCTGTTGAAGTTGTCCTATGGGGTTGAGACATGGGAGATAAAGATCTGGCCCACTGGGCCAAAAAGATTCCCCACCCCTGCTCCAAGACAGAGCTGGGAATGCCACAAAGGTTTGCTTCTGAAATGATCTGGTGCGTTTCAGAAATAGCAGATAAACTTGCCAAGTCACCTTCAAAAATGAGACTTCCCACCCCACCCCAAAATCTTAGTTTCATCACTGAAATGAAAGCAGTTACACAAGGCCTCAGTGAAAACTAGGGACAGTGGAAATATATGGTTGGGTCCACATTTTGTTGTAAGCCTCTCTAATTTGTACTTTCCAAAAGGCTATGGTGATTGAAATGTTTCCATCCTTCAAAATTAGAACTTCTCTGACATTTTCAAAGTAGTTCTCCAGCCGAAAAATGTTTACGAAAAGGCATATGTTAGGGCACGTGCATAAAAATGCATTATTTTCATGAAAATAGCATACAAAAATGCAGGATGTTGGGGGGAATTGCTTGCAAAAATGTCTATACTGGGCAAAATTGCACAAATAAATGTGTATACAGTCGTACCTTGGAAGTCGAACGGAATCCGTTCCTGAAGTCCGTTCGACTTCCAAAACGTTCGAAAACCAAGGCACGGCTTCTGATTGGCTACAGGAGGCTTCTGATTGGCTGCAGGAAGCAATGCACCTCTTGACCACACAAATCGACTGCATTTAAAGTAGCAGCTTTAGACACATGCTCTGATATGATTGTTGGTGGCATCTGTAACAATTCAATTTTTGGTGCCATGTTCATTCTTTTGCATACTCCTGCATAAGAAACCCTTGAACAAGAGGCCAGCTGGCCTCCTTTAAGAGAGCCAGTAGATTGCGGCCAGTAAAAGTGTGGTTCTTGGTGAAAGAAAAATTGTATCTGAAACCCAGTTCAGACACGAAGCTCTTAAGATGACATTGGGCCAGTAATTCTGTCATAGTGCAATTTTAAACGTGTTTAACTCAGAAGTGCCACTGATCCAATGGGGCATGTTCCTAATTAAGTGGGTAGGGTAAATTGGGATAGCCTACAGATTTGCAGCCCTGATCTCCTGAAAGATGCAGGTACTGTATATAGAAAGAATATGTCATAATCTGAGAAGCACAAGCATCAAAGAGATTTGGGACAAGGGGGACATCCTCTGTAGAGATACAGGTAAGCGTTCAAGGCCTGAGCATCACTACCTGGGGATCTTGCAGAGTGGTCAACACAGAGTTTGTTCACATGGCTGAGTCCTGGAAAACCTGTTCCCTGCCTTGCAGGCCATTTCCCACCTGGCCTGGGAGGGCAGGGCCTGGACTGACTCCAGCTACAAAAGCTGAGGCTGCAGAACAGACACTGAGGCTGGGGTATTGTTTAGGGCAGTGATGGCTAACCTTGACACCCCAGATGTTTTGGAACTACAACTCCCATCATCCCTAGCTAACAGGATCAGTGGTCAGGGATGATGGGAGTTGTAGTCCCAAAACATCTGGAGTGTCAAGGTTAGCCATCACTGGTTTAGGGGGATTGTGGTGTGAGTTGTTGCTGTTATTTATATTAATTTTGTGTATATTTTAGAACTTACTATGATTTATGTAGAAACTGTTGTAATTTGGTTGCACACTTTTTGATGTTTTATTTAATATTTAGAACTGCTTTTGTTACGTTTGTAATTATGTAATTTTTCTCATGCTACAAACCACCATGAGCATGGTTTTAACTATGGAAAGGCAGCATATAAATAAAATGTTGTATGTATGTCCGTACTTCACTTTTCACATAATGCAGGGCTTTATATATGGTCAATTCAGGTTTTATATAGGGCAGGGTTATCAAAAGCGCTATTTATAGAGAGACTTTGAAACAACACAACTCCAGTAAAACGTAGCTGGGCTGCGACCCAAAAACCACAAACAGCACTAAAAGCAAATAACGCACAATCATTACATAGTCCTAGAAAGTAAGTATAACAAAAACAAAACGTAACTAAGGGAGATATAACTGTTATCTCCACAATGCAGTTTCGGGATGAGAAGATCAGGACCGGCCCTATCATTAGACAGAGTCATAGGTGCTAACTTGAACAAAATATTGTGGGGCCAACTAGCCCGCCCAAACTTCTTCCCCCCATCCCAGAACGTCTATGAAGCACACCTTCCTCTGCCATGCACAAATGGACACAGGACTCCTCTCGCCCCCGCCACCTTTTCACCTCTCATCCTCCGCCCATGCGCAATAAGTTTCTGCCCACTCCCCTCCCATCTCCTACTGCTACCCGCTCTCCTCTCCTACCGGCCTGCCTGCCTGCCTCTCCCCAGTTGCCCCGGCTCAGACGCATTCAGAAATAGAGTCAAACCTCGGTTGTCAAACGTAATTTGTCCCGGAAGCCTGTTCGGCTTACAAAATGTTCGACAAGTGAGGCGTGGCTTCTGATTGGTTGCAGGAGTTTCCTGCACACATCATCATCGTCATCAAACCTTTTATTGGCATCACATACAAACATCGAAAACAAATCAATACAGAATTACCGCTTCTCCAGTGGCACAAAACAATTGCTAAAAGAAAGGAGGCAGAGCAGTCTATCGTCACATCTCTAGGTCTCCAGGGAGATCAGACGTCTGCAGTGTATTTCGGCGACAAAAAACCAAATAGAGATATTTAGCCACTAACTTGGTGAGCTCCTGATCTTTCCCCAGTAATAGGAAATGTATGACCTCCAACTCTGGTTTCCATTTGGGGATGCAGAGTTGATCTAGAAATTGGTGACGGAGATCATCATACAGTTTACAATTAAGAACCATATGTGTAAGGCTTTCCACCAGGTGGTCTTCACATGGGCAAGTTCTTTCTCCTTCCACCCTGCCTGAGAACCTTCCCCAAAGGAGGTTTGATGGATTTGAATTAAACCTGGCCAGCGAAAATGCCCTTCTTTCTTGAGGGTTAAGCTTCCTGCACACAGGCGGAAGCCGCGTCGGACATTCGGCTTCCAAAAAGTGTTCGAAAACCGGAGCATTTACTTGCGGGTTTTCGCCATTCAGGAGCCGAAACGTTCCAAAACAGAGGCGTTTGGGAGCCGAGGTTTGACTGTAGCATCAAAAGTCAGGAGGCAAGCTAGGAAAAGAGGGAGGCACCCAGCTGAGAGGTGCCCACTTCAAGCGGTTGGTTTTGGATGTCATGGAAGGGCATGGAATTGTTATGCGATTTATTATTGTTGCATTTCTATTCCCAGGGAATGGAAGAGATTCTTGTGGGATTCATTGCCTCAGGTACCAAAATAACTTGACTGGCCTTGAGTATTATTTGCAGCTCTGCCATGGGCCAGCCCTGACAGGAATAGGTAGGTTGCTCAATTACTTTCAATAGATTGGCAAGTGTTTCTATGGACTGTTTAACAAAAGCAACAAAATGGGGTTCTTTTACCTAAACTGGGCTATTAGATTCTCTTATCTTTACTCGGTCCAACGTATGTTTATACTTGTATGCCAGTCATCCTACTGGTGGGATGCGGGTGGCGCTGAGGGTTAAACCACAGAGCCTAGGGGTTGCCGATCAGAAGGTCGGCGGTTCGAATCCCCGCAACGGGGTGAGCTCCCGTTGCTCGGTCCCAGCTCCTGCCCACCTAGCAGTTCGAAAGCACGTCAAAGTGCAAGTAGATAAATAGGTACCACTGCAGCGGGAAGGTAAACAGCATTTCCGTGCACTGCTCTGGTTCGCCAGAAGCGGCTTAGTCATGCTGGCCACATGACCCGGAAGCTGTACGCCAGCTCCCTCGGCCAATAATGCGAGATGAGCGCCGCAACCCCAGAATCGGTCACGACTGGACTTAATGGTCAGGTGTCCCTTTACCTTTACCTTACATCCTACTGGTGTTGTTCATTGGGTGCAGTAGGCAATTGGCTCCCCCTGTCCCCCAGGGAGCATCTGGCTCTGTTGACATCCCAACATCCTTTTGCATCTGGCCCTGTGACATCCTGAGCAGGGGGTTGTGTGGGGTAGAGTCTCAAAAGGTGCGCAGAAATGAAGATTTCATAGCCCAAGGCAGTTTGAAGATCATTCTTCTTCAAGGACCCTTGAATGCACAACACTCCGCCCTCAAGCATCCTCTGGGAGCAGAGTCGAGGACGTATCATTCGACATCTAAGTGCCTCAGAGAATTATCGCTGAAAAATGTTGGACCCTGAAGTCTTCATTTCCATGCACATACTGTACAAGACTCCATTTCTTAGAGTGTTGGGAGGCTTTCCAGCATCCAGTACTCTCTATGTTTGAAATTTTATGCCTGCATGAAAGATAACAGATAGCTCTCTAGCGTTTTTGGTACCTATGCAATAAAACGGCTCCTCTCATTCTCTCACCAAGCAATGGTGTCCAATTAGTCTCTCTCTCTCTCCCCACCCCCATCCAATATTGGCACTTTCCCCTCCCTTTTCCCCATTGTGTGGCATCCTTCCTGAGCCAGAATTTAGCAGCTTTGCTCCAGTTTGTAGATTAAAATGGAAAAGAAAGTATTTTCCCACACGGCTGGTTTTGGCCCATTGTCACTTCTTCCACAGAATACTGTCAAACAGCTGTAAGTTAAGAACCTCTCTGACTCATCAGTTTCATCGAGGGACTTTTATCTGCGTGCTTTCCCTCCCCACCCTTCAGAATTCCAGAAACCACATGGCACATAGACAGCAGCTGAGACCAAGAGAGGGGCACAAGTCTGGGCAGTCCAGGACCTCCATACACACTGCCCGGGTTTGTGCCCCGGAAAGGTCACCTCCAACGCGGGAGGCAACAATTACGAGTTAACGGTCTCTGCAGCCCCAGCAGGCACTGTGATTCTCCAGCAGTTTGACTTCACCCCGGAGGCACACTCCATTGTCTCTTGATGAGTCCGATAGTGAGTCCGGTCAAAAGAAGGCAGTTTCTGCATGTGTTGTAGAGGGAAGTGAGGAGCAGATGGGGCTCATCAACCTGGGAAGATAGCCCACCTAAGAGAAGGAAAACTCCTATCCTAAATCTCCGTTGCCTTGCAGGATATCTTCGGGAGAAGAAAAGGCTAAGGAGAAACCCCTCCACAAATCTGGAGTCCCTAAGACAGTTGGATAGTGCCTTGTACGCCTCGTTCCAGCAACTCCTGTAGCCAAGCTGGTGCCAAACATAAAGGTAAAGGGACCCCTGACCATTAGGTCCAGTCGTGGGGTTGCGGCGCTCATCTCGCTTTATTGGCCGAGGGAGCCGGCGTACAGCTTCCGGGTCATGTTGCCAGCATGACTAAGCCACTTCTGGCGAAACAGAGCAGCGCACGGAAACGCCATTTACCTTCCCGCTGGAGTGGTACCTATTTATCTACTTGCACTGTGTGCTTTCAGACTGCTAGGTTGGCAGGAGCAGGGACCGAGCAACGGGAGCTCACCCTGTCGTGGGGATTTGAACCACTGACCTTCCGGTCGGCAAGCCCTAGGCTCTGTGGTTTAACCCACAGCGCCACCCACGTCCCGGTGCCAAACATAGTGCTCTGCTTTCCTTTGGACCACATCAGTGAGGCCGAGAAGGCGGGTCTTGTCATCTGGGCAACCTGGGACCTCTTCCATACACACTGCCCAGGCTTGCATTCCGGAAAGGTCACTTTAGTGCTCTAAACACAGTGGTTTGGCTTCACCCCCAGAGGCGCAGTCAGGGGCGGAGGAAGCCTCCTCGCTACCCGGGGCGGTGAACGGAGGCATCCCCCTGGGGGCGGGGTGTCGTGACGTTACATCGTGACGTCACAACGCAACATCACAACGGAGTGCACATGCGCGAAATGCACGCATGCGCACTCCGTCGCCGGGCCGCTGCCGTCGGGAGCAGCGACGGCCCAGCGACGGAGTGCGCATGCGTGGCATTTTTCGCATGCGCACTCCGTCTTAATCGGCGCTGCTGCTTCTGCGGCAGCCTTGTGAGCCGCTGCACAAAAAGCAGTGGCGGTGGGGCACCCCCACAAGCCGCCGAGCAGAGCGGCCTCGCTCTGCGGCTTACTCGGGGGCCGCGGGCAGGGTGGGGCGGGGCCAGCCCAAGTGTCACCCCCCCTCCCCTGGAACCCGGGGCAAAGCGCCCCCCCGTCCCCCTTGTGACGCCACTGGGCGCAGTCCCTTGTCTCTTGAGAAAGACTGATGCCAACCAATGTTCCTAAGTTGCTCTCTGCCTCTGCCTGCTGCTGCTGCAGGATCTCTTGTCCCCACTGCATCTCCTCTTCCAGGTTCTTGTGCCGGACCCCACACTGTGGACATTCCCCACAGTTTGAGAACTTATGCTATGCAAGTATTATACAGTTAAGCCTGCACATCTGCTACTGTAGGTACTTGCTTCTTCTATGCCTCATTTAAGTGGATCTGTCTCTCTGGGCACTTGCAGACTGTCAGTGTTTTCGGGTGAATTTCAATCACTTGCCAGCAAACTCAGTTTGTGTAATTATGTTTGACGGGTTGGTCTTCTTGCGCAACATACCCACGTCCCCAAAAGATCAGGCCTTTTGCCATAAGGAAAGTGATGGGAAGCTGTACGTGAAAGTGTGGAGTAACACTTGCTTTGACACAATGTCATTATCAAACACAAACGAAACACAATGAATGCTCATTAAATAGCTAACATGGTCTAATCTCCCTGCAAACAAATCAGGATGAATGTTCAATGAACAGGTCATGTGGAAGCAACCTCTGTTTTCAGTCTATCCCACGCATTCCTTCAAAGACAATGGATGTTAGATTATACTGGAGGGCTCTATTTTCTAGGAGGAAGCTAAGATAGGTCATAATCATAGTAGAACCTGTGTTGTGTAGTAGTCCAGAATGTTGGACTTAGGGCCTGGGATACCCAGGGTGGTTATCTACTGAGTCTTGTCAATGCAAGGGTTTCTGCTTTTGCAATGAGATGTTCCTCCTGCCAGTACCCACCTTGTGCATGCCTCACACCCTCCCCAAATCTGCTCCAGGGGGTTGGAGGAGCCCTCAGTGCAGGGGGAGGAGATGGGGCGAACGTCCCATTGCACAAGCAGAAATCCTACTATGTTCACCTTAGTGCTACAACGGACAATCCCCACACAGTCATAAAGTTGCGGACTAATCACGTTTTTCTCAGTCTAGCCTACTACACAGGGTTGTCGCGAGGATAAAACACGGGAGTGAGACAGCAGTTTGAGCTCCTTGCAGGAAAGGCAGGCTATGAAAGTAATCACAAATTCATAGGCCCATGATATAGGGTTGCCATATTTCAGAAAGTGAAAATCGGGACACAAAAGTTGAGCTTTTTTTCAGTTTTGCCCAAAGTTGTTGAGTCTGGGAAAATCCAGACATATGGCAACGCTAATGTAATAGGTGGTTGGCAGCATCTCTGAAGGGCATCTTGTGCAATCCCCTGGTTAATGCAGGAATCTGCAGTACCCCGGACTCTTTTTAAACAGCTCCAATGAAGGAGAGTCCACACCCTCCTGTTCTGCAGCTCAGTGGCAAGGCATCCGCCTTGCACCCAGAAGGCCACAGGTTCAATCCCAGCATAGAATCATAGAGTTGAAAGGGACCACGAAGGTCATTTAGTCCAACCCCCTGCAGTGCCGGAATCTCCAGGTAGGGCTGAGAGAGCCTCTGCCAGTCAGTGTAGACAATACTGAACTAGACTGGCTGACGGTCTGACTCAGTATAAGGCAGCCTCTTATGTTCCTATTGTTCTGACACAGCTCTTGCCAGTGGTCCATCAGGGCGAATGAAATGCTGCCACACAAGCCCCAGTTTGCCCCAGCCAGCCCCCACATGCCTGCCTTCTCACCTACAACCAGTCCAGGGAGGTCTTACTGCCTGCCAACCTCTCCTCCCATCCCCTCCATGTCAGTGTTACCACTCTTCAGCAGGGAGAACAAAGCTAGGATTCTTGGCTCTGCCTAGCATTGACTCTGGTTGTCCCACCTACTGTTCAGGCTCCCTGTCTTCCAGTCCCAATGGGCACCAGCTACCCCTGTCCCTTACCAATAGGAAGATACCAGCGATGCTTAGTCAAAATATGCGCACTTGACATTTCCACCCATTCATTCTACTCCTGCCTTCTAGCGATCACCAGGCACACTCTGCTGCATGGTAGCCTGGTCGACTCATGTTGGACTGACACCTAGATCTGATGATTTGAAGTGCCACAGATTCATTGTATGTCCTTGGGCAACTCACTTAGCTACGGTTCCCCATCCTTAAAATGGGAACGTGGTAAATACCGACCTGAGAGCAAACAGGATGAAGATTATAAAGTGCCTTGGGTACTTCTAGCATAATGATAAGTATATTTGTTACGATTCCCATGAACCGGTACATTCCTTATGGGTGCCTCAGCACACCCAGGAAGTCAGGACACCTGGAGCTAAATAATGGGGAAAAGTGGGGGAGATGTGTGGCGAAATTATTTGCCTGGTTCCTGGGAAGCAAGTCCCAGGTGTTCAGCAGGGCGAACCCTTTAGTCCTAAGGCAGAAGAGAGGCGTTTGCCGGACCAGTCGCGAACTTCCGAGTTACACGGAACTCCTCGTCCGGCCGAAAAGAGCCCTCGTAGCACGCCCTGGAAACATCCCACGGAAAAACCCCTTACCGGCTGCCTGCGGACCTCCTGCAAACGCTCTCCTACGCTACGCTGAGCTCTAGCTCTCCAGACTCTACTACGGCACCTTTCTCCATATAGGTGCCCAGCCGGGTCTCCTCTAGGTGAGGGGCCAGTCTCCAAACACCAACACCCCCCCTCGACGTCTGCGCACTGACGCCCCCCTTGACCGCCCACCCCCGTCCGCCACAGACCTTTGCTACATCTCCTCCAGGGATCGCACCTGGGCGGCGGGTGGGCTTCTGCCGCGGCGTCCGTCCGTCCGCCCGGGCAGCCGAGCTGTCGAGCCTCTGGTGCGCGTCCAGCGCGGCTTCGCGGGCGCCGGTGCCTTTACGCCGCCCGCTCTCCTTCCCTCCCTTCTCGGCGTTGGGGATGTGCCCGCTGCTCGTCTCCCAGGCAGCTCCTCCTCGCCGTCGGCGGCTGTTGCTGCCTGCGAGGTCCCGATAGGGGCGCCTTATCGCGGGCGCCACCTTCGCCGCCTGGGCGCGCGCGTGCCACCACCGGGACGGGGCGCCTCTTCCAGGAAGACGCGCGCAGCAGCAGCAGCGGCGGCCTCCGAGGAGGATCGCCTCCCGCGTCCTCCTCCCCACCCCCTGCTGCCGGGCTGCTTCTCTTCTCTTCTCTTCCCCTCCCTCTCCCCTTCCACCACGACCCTCCCTCCCTCCCACCCGTGCCCGCAAGGGGGGGGGCTGAGGATTGGAAATGGAGGCGCCTCCAACGCGTGCTGCGATCGCCAGCCCTTCTTCTGCTTGTATTCGCCGGGGAGCACCTCACACCGCCCGCCCCCTCCCTCCTGGCCGGCTACGAGCGAGCGAAAAAGGCCAAACACAACCTTACAGGGGAGGGTCCTGGGAGGAGGGGGTGGGGAGGGGCAGGCAAAGGAAGGGGAAGGGGAAGAGAGTCGAAACTGAAAGTTTTTCCTATTCCAGCGCCCTAGGCTAGGGTAGTTCACACGTACACGTGCACACCCTGATGGAGGGCGAGTGGGCAGAGGCGCATCCAGGCTCCCTTGCGCAAAGAGCTGGAGTGGCGCCCCCCCCCTCCGCGTCCCTTGCGCTCCTCCACCAAAGCGCCCAAAGGAGCCTGTGCGCCTCACCCAACTACCCAAAACAGAGAGTAGCCCGGGAGCGCGTGGACGAGCAAGCGGGCCTCTATCCCTCTGAGCCGCAGTGGAGAAGCGCAATTTTTGCACCCCCTGGGCCTGCACCCTTGGTGGGGGCCAACCTAGCCAACCCCTAGTTAACACCCTTCAAGTGGGCGAATAGGAAGTGGCCTTTTATAAAGACGTTGCCTTATACAGAGTCGGTCCATCTAGCTCGATATTGTCAGCACAACCAGGCAATGGCTGTCCAGGATTTCGGAAAGGGAGTCTCTCTCAGCGTTACCTGGAGATGCTGGGGTCTGAAGGTTGGGCCTTCTGCATGCAGAAGAGATTATGCATCATTGAGCCACAGTCCTACCCTTGCTGGATGTCCACTCTGCTTTGGTCGTCTCCAATACTAGGAAACTCATGAAGTTTGACCCATCCCATAGTGAGCATTCAGTACCACTGATCATGTATGTATATCATGATTCTGTATATTCACAAGATGCAAGTGGGGTTAACAATGTCTCTTTGTGATTTCTGCTCCACACTCAGCATTTGGATATTCGCTGCCTGTTAAAACAGGCAGATCTTTAACCCCAGCTCTTAATATGGAGAAGATTTCAATGGTATGATTGTCTGGATCCATAATAATCACATTCATCATTATCTAAACATATGTACTAAATGGTTTCACACAAATGTACAATATAAAAATGTCAGGACTTTGGAAGATGGGAAAATGTTAAGTTAGATCACCTTAACTATAAGCTGACTTACCCACCCACCCTTCTCATTTCTCTTTTCTGCAAGCCTTTCTTATCTTTCAAAGCTTTTGCTCTCCATTGATTACTCTCCCCATCTAAATATCTTGAATTTTAATCCCTTTCCCCCAAAGGATCTTGTTCCCAACTGCATGAACTGCATGTGTTGGTTCAACAGAACCCATTGCTGCCACCCATTGGTAGCAATAAGTAAGTATATTTTTGTTATTGGGACAGTAAAAAAAACAAAAAACGCACAGAAATTAGGGTCAACCAAAACGCATAGTGTAGCGTGCTTTCGCGTTAAGCAGAACTCTTCTGCAAGCTGGAAGAAAAATATTGTTTCCAAGGGTTTGGAATTACAACCCGATCTCGGTTTGTTTCAGTCTTGCAGGAGGAAACTCTGTGCAGATTAATTAGGTTTTACCTGTACCTTGTGCAACAATAAATCTTTGATTACACAGAGTAATGCTGGGAGAGGGAAGCAACAGAAGCTCCCTCTTTGGAAGAAAAAATCCCCCATCAGAATCTGATTAACCTATCTGATTAACCTATCTAGTCTGCTGGTGACAACCTCCTGCTGAGCTCTTCTTGCAGTCCATCATAAGGTGTGTTTATCTGTGTTTTGTGTATAAGGCTGTCAACTTTTTTACTGGCCCCCACTCCTGTTTAACAGCAACTTGACCTGCAAGTACATAGGGGACGCGGGTGGCGCTGTGGTCTAAACCACTGAGCCTCTTGGGCTTGCCAATCAGAAGGTTGGTGGTTTGAATCCCCGCAACGGGGTGAGCTCCCGTTGCTCAGTCCCAGCTTCTGCCAACCTAGCAGTTCGAAAGCATGCCAGTGCAAGTAGATCAATAGGTACCGCTGCGGCGGGAAGGTACCGTAAACGGCATTTCCGTGAGCTCTGGTTTCCGTCACTGTGTTCTGTTGTGCCAGAAGCGGTTTAGTCATGCTGGCCACATGACCTGGAAAGCTGTCTGTGGACAAACGCCGGCTCCCTTGGCCCGAAAAATGAGATGAGTGCCACACCCCATAGTCGCCTTTGACTGAACTGTCCAGGGGTCCTTTACCTCCCTAGAACATAGTGATAATGCAGCAAAAAGCTTTACCTGAAGCTTTACCTACAGATTAAGCTGTTAAAGGCACAAGGACTCTTTGGGGGGGTGGAAACCCTCTTCACATCTGCTCTGTTTGGCACAGCTCATCCAAATTGTGTTCCGCATGACACTAGGGGATGTGTTGTGTGTAGCACACCAGATCTCAGTCTGGAAGTGCATTGTGGCGTGGCGTGCCAAACAAAGGAAGCTTCTGCATCTCCTTTCTCTAATAGAAAGGAAAGAAAAAAGATGCAGACCGAAATGTCATGACATTACACCAGGGTGGAAACAAATCTTACATAGCGGGTCCAAAGTGTACAGTGGTTTGAAGTCCTATGCAAAGGGCAGGGATTGCAGGCCAACAGGGGACCCGCAATCCAGCCCTAATCCTCAAAGGTGCTTTCCATAGCTCAACCAGATTGAATCATGAAGGTGTAAACAATTAAACAAAATTGTGTAAACAATTAAACAAAATTGTGTAAACAATTTGCCAACAGTTTCGTTTGTTAAGCCCTCATCTGTCTTTGTCATTTGATATAAATCCTATTGTTCTGCTCTCTTTGTCACAGATGTCGCAATATTCCTCTTTGCAGAAAGCAAGTTCATTTGCCTTCATCCATTATCTTAGCCTCCCCCAACCTGGGGTCTTCTGAATGTCTTGGACTACAACATCCATCAGGCCCAGCAGATGGTCAGGCATGATGGGAGACGTAGTCACGTCTAGAGGGCACAAGTTAGGGAAAGTGGCATAACCAGTACTACCCAGGCATATCTGTGTTCCATACCTGTTAAAGTCCTTTTCTCTTAGGTGATGTCAGCTTTGATAAAAAACCTTAAAAGCCCACAAGGTCTGAATGGAGACAAAGGTTTCCTATCCAACTACAGATACGAATTAACATAACAAAGCCAGGTTGAGTGTGTTATCGCCTATTACTGATATTGTCAGTAACTGCTGAGCTTATCTTGGGCTCACTTAAGCTTTACCTGGAAGGGTGCAGTGCATATGGTCATTGCTACTTTTTGGAAAGATCTTAACAGGGCTAGTTTAACATCTTGGTACCAGGGGGTGTGGCAAATAGCTGTCACTGAAAAGATAACACATAAGTTGAGAATGGCAAGAGAAACATATCCATACTTTCGCAGGTGAATGGTGGAGCTTTGTTATTTTCACAAGCACACCAGAAAATCAAAGACCTGTCCCTAGGGTATTTGCTGATTTCTCGATTTTATTTGCTGTACTGCCAACATTTCATTGTCTTATATATTATAAGCAGCAGTGTCTCAAGTTGCTGGATTTCGTCATTTCTGTTCGTCTCTATTCAGTAACGTTTATGTATTTCGTGGGATGTTATATCCTGGATATGCTGGGAAAAAGTTACCGTATTTTTTGCTCCATAACGCACACTTTTTTCCTCCTAAAAAGGAAGGGGGAAAGTCTGTGCGTGTTATGGAGCGAAGGCACTGGCCGGCAGCGGGATCCCTCGGCTGCAGTCGTAAGCAGAGAGATGCCTCTGCCACCGGAGCCATGGCTCCCGGCGGGGCAGGAGAGGAACAGACAGCCCAAAAGCAGTGCTTTCGGGATGTCCGTTCCTCCCACCCCTCCGCCGACACCCGCACAGCGGCAAAGGGGGCGGGAGAGGAACAGACAGCCCAAAAGCAGCGCTTTCGGGATGTCTGTTCCTCCCCCCGCCCCTGGAGAGCACAAGGAGGGAGGGAGATGCTTCCCCCCTCTCTCCTTCCTTCCTTCCTCCATCCCTCCCTCCCTTCCTCCCAGCCTTTTAGAGGAGGAAAACCAGAAAAAATATTTTTCTTGTTTTCCTCCTCTAAAAACGAGGTGCGCTTTATGGTCCGGTGCGCGTTATGGAGCGAAAAATACGGTAATTCATTTTTTAAAAGGGGGCACAGACTCTACCAAGGGTGGAGAACCTTGTGGTTCTCTAGATGTTCCTGAACTGAAGTTCCCACCATCCCTGGCTATTGGCTATGGCGCCTGGGACTGATAGGAATTTGTGTTCAACAGCCGCAGGCAGCCAGAAGTTCCCTACCCCTTCTTGAGCCCCTTCCATATCCAAATGAAATCCAAGTGTTGAAAGGCCAATGTTCACACCCCAGCATTGTACAGCTTTCTCAGCCCTCACGCCTGACTTCCACACCTTGAGTGAGGATGACTACTGATCCAGAGAAGTCTAGGCACATAGACACGTGTGTGTGTGTGTGTGTGTGTGTGTGTGTGTGTGTGTGTGTGTGTGTGTAACTGGAACCAGCCAGAGTTCCAGCTTCCACAGAAACCACACCTCTATAGGTCTCTGGTCCTGTAGGCTTACCCTGCCCAGACATATGCACGTCCAACGAATGGACATTGGGGATTGGGAAGCCACTCCATGTTGCAGGTCTCACTGTTTGGCCCTGTATTGGGTCATTTTAAGCAGGGATGAGGGAAGCAGTGTATGTATGCAAGTAAAGCATCTCCTTCCAGGGGCGTAGCTTGGGGTGCCACAGGGCGGTTGCCCTGGGCGCAAAAAATTTAGGGGCACAAAATTTCAACACCTGGTGATGCCTCAGCACAGCTGCTCATCTCCATCGCTGGGGGTCTTTGGAAAACAGCTTCTCCATGCCAACCAAAAAGTGCATACCATGAAACAACTCTTCTTATCTATGTGGCTACGATCTCCTGATGATGCAGACACTGGTAGGCAGTGGAATGAGCATGCCTACTCCATCTGTTTCCCTCCCTTCCAGCTCCCCTCTCCGCAGCCCCGGGTGGTGGCAACCCACAGTATGCCACGGCTTCACAGTGCATCTCAGTAGTGGCTGTGGGGATGGGACTGTTTTATTTCCAGTTGCACCGATGGTTGCCACCAGTAAACAGGGTGGACTATTAATGCTTTGCTCCATAGCATGTGCTTGAGTTCTCAGAACCTGCAGATAGATATTTTATTACTGTGTGTGTGTATGTATGTGAAGCTGGCTTTGGGTGGTGCTCTTGGACTCATCGCAACATATATTTTTTACAATGCACTGCTTGGAACCTAATCTTCCTTTGGCATAGTTGCAATGCCTGTAGTTGGTTTGCATTATTTTAACAGTCTCCCCGTATTATTAGCTGGCGGGGGGCTTGTTCATTCCTCCACCCTCATCCCCTCCCAGCAAACTCTTAATAATATACTAGGCTATAAATCTTCCAGATACAAACTGGTGTTCAGATCATTTAATTAGTTGCTCAGACAGCATTCGAAAAGGAATTCCATGATCCAGTGAATACTTTGGAAAACAAAGGGCATGAGGCTGCAATTTATTGTTCTCGGCTGATTTTGCATATTTGGAATCTGCTTTCTAAAGCTGCATATGTATAGTTTTCTTGAGTTGTGAACAAGCCCTGGACAATTCATAATGACAGCCTTACACTCAGAATAATCCTGAAATGTTTCAGGCTACACTTGCAATCTCTGTAGGACAGGATTAAATATCCATCCAAGTATCAAAAGCTTTGCTAAGGTTAGCTAACTTTGCAAAACACACACAATGAAGCACTAATAAGCAATAGGTAGATAGATAGATAGATAGATAGATAGATAGATAGATAGAGATAGAGATGATAGATAGATAGATAGATAGATAGATAGATGATAGATAGACAGATAGATAGATATAGATAGATAGATAGATAGATATAGATAGATAGACAGACAGACAGACAGACAGACAGACAGATAGATAGATAGATAGATAGACATAGATAGATGATAGATGATAGATGATAGATAGATAGATAGATAGATAGATATTCATAGAGTTGGAAGGGACTCAATGCAGGAATCTCAACTATGACAGATGGCTATCCAACTTCTGCTTTAAAACCTCCAAGGAAAAAGAGTCCACAACCTCTCAAGGGAGACCGTTCCACAGTGGGTCATATTCAACGTTGCTGTTCCACTGGCACAACAGACTTCCCCTTGAAGAGAACTTCCTTCTCCTCTCACATGCACTCTGCCACCCCCAGCCAAAGGTGCTCCAGAGGGTTGGAAGCAGAGGGAAAAAGGAAGGGGAAATCCTGTTGAGTGAGTGCAACACCAAACCACGCAGCACTAAATACAACCGGTAGATTATAAAACCATCAGAAAATTTTATATGTGAGATATAAGAGGGCATCAAAAAATAAAAAACGTGTGGCACATTCATCAACAAATATGGCTGGAAAATTCCAAAATCCATATTAGGGCAATAAATAGGATAGCCAACTAGCACACAAGCTTTCAAGTTCTCCAGAACTCTTCATTCAGCAGCATTTTATATTTGCAAAAATGCAGGGGATCAACTATTCTTATCAGAAAAAATGCTGTTACAGCAATGCTTTACTTAATGTCTTACTTTTTGAAATTCCCAGTTTGAAAACGTTCCGTGTAACCTATTCTTGTCTCTTTATAAAATGTGCCAATAAGTTGTTGTTGTTGTTAAGATATCATGGATGTGAACTGTTTTTTTAAAAAAATGTAAGATGTAAAACGCATCACCTTCTGCTTTATTACTCAGCAGTAGACGTTATATAATTAGTAAACATACGAAGACATTTAAGTAGTTGAATGCTATTCCCGCAAAGGAAACAGATGACATTAAACGTCTGTCACAATAACTACTCACATAATCCAGAATTTAAGATTCATACTGAATTTAATACTTGAATGATTTCACCCTTGTAAATCTGTTCTTAATCCCGGAGGCCTGTGTAAATGGATAGTGCCCTCTTCTGGGTTATTGCTGTAATTTCCAATGTTGTTTCTTTACTTTGGTTTAATCATGAATGCCTGCCAGGTTTCATCTGTAGCAAGGAGGACTTCCAAACTTTGCATTAAATCTCAAGGTAGTTTTCAAAGCAGAATTGTTCTTCCCAGAAAGTTCCTGGCTTTGCTGTGCTTGCGAGGCATTTATATCACGAGCCTGTGGCTGACACGAGACAAAACACATTCCATCTTTAACCGCTTGTGGAAGTTCACGTCAGATACACTGGCTAGGCACACAAGAGTTCAATTAAGGTGAGGTTGCCCTATTTTAATCTGAGTACATTCATAACAATATGGAATAATGGAGATTAAGGCTGCATTTAGACACATCCCCACCCAAAAAAAAATTCAGAAAAACACGTAAACATAATGGGAAATCAAGTTGCCGAAAGATGAAACTCCACAGCGCCATCTGGTGTCACAGTGTTATAACACATTTAAAACGCTTTTTTTTTACTAATGTAGCCGGCTCCTGATCAGTATGTCATGTTAAAGGTAAAGGAACCCCTGACCATTAGGTCCAGTCGTGACCAACTCTGGGGTTGCGGCACACATCTCGCATTATTAGCCGAGGGAGCCGGCGTACAGCTTTCAGGTCATGTGGCCAGCATGACAAAGCCGCTTCTGGCAAACCAGAGCAGCGCACGGAAATGCCATTTACCTTCTTGCTGCAGCGGTACCTATTTATCTACTTGCACTTTGACGTGCTTTCGAACTGCTAGGTTGGCAGGAGCAGGGACCAAGCAACGGGAGCTCACCCCGTCGCAGGGATTCGAACCGCCGACCTTTTGATCGGCAAGCCCTAGGCTCTGTGGTTTAACCCACAGCGCCACCCGCGTCCCTTAGTATGTCATGAGCTGGGTGCAAAAGGTAAAAAAAAGGTAAAGGACCCCTGGACAGTTAAGTCCAGTCAAAGGCAACTATGGGGTTGTGGCACTCATCTCGCTTTCAGGCCGAGGGAGTCAGCGTTTGTCCACAGACAGCTTTCCAGGTCATGTGGCCAGCATGACTAAACCGCTTCTGGCACAAAGGAACATTGTGACGGAAACCAGAGCGCATGGAAACACCAGTCACCTTCCTGCCACAGCGGTACCTATTTATCTACTTGCACTGGCATGGTTTCAAACTGCTAGGTTGGCAGGAGCTGGGACAGAGCAACGGGAGCACACCCCGTCGCGGGAATTCGAACCACCAACCTTCCGCTCGGCAATCACAAGAAGCTCAGTGGTTTAGACCACAGTGCCACCCGCGTCCAGGTGCAGGCCTGGGTTGGTATACAGCATCCCCTAGAAGAGATATGCAAAGGCCCCAAGATGCACCTAGTATATTGCTCTGTGCACTTTAAAATCACCAGTAGTGATGTATTGAAGTGAGAGCTGGATCATAAAGAAGGCTGATCGCCGAAGAATTGATGCTTTTGAATTATGGTGCTGGAGGAGACTCTTGAGAGTCCCATGGATTGCAAGAAGATCAAACCTATCCATTCTGAAGGAAATCAGCCCTGAGTGCTCACTGGAAGGACAAATCCTGAAGCTGAGGCTCCAATACTTTGGCTACCTCATGAGAAGAGAAGACTCCCTGGAAAAGACCCTGATGTTGGGAAAGATTGAGGGCACAAGGAGAAGGGGACGACAGAGGACGAGGTGGTTGAACAGTGTTCTCGAAGCTACCAACATGAGTCTGACCAAACTGCGGGAGGCAGTGGAAGACAGGAGTGCCTAGCATGCTCTGGTCCATGGGGTCACGAAGAGTCGGACATGACTAAACGACTCAACAACAACAACACTTAAAAAAAACCAACACTGAACCACTGTGTACTCTGCACTGTAGTCTGCATTTTGAGGTGCAAGCCACATTGTGTTCCCCATTCACTACAATTGAAATAACATCACCACCAGCCAAAGTTTATGCAGTTTACAGGCAATCCAGAATGGATTCAACCTGTCAAATTGCAGACAAATTGGCCCAAGGAAATTTGGTGGGGAAAGTATAAAATGTTCACTTTCCTCGGGGTGGGGAGGAGATGGGGAATGTTGTCTTAAACTCTGCATGGGCTTAATATAGGATCACCTATTTGGAGCAAAAAGGGACCCAGGTGGCGCTGTGGGTTAAACCACAGATCCTAGGGCTTGCTGATCAGAGTGCAAGTAGATAAATAGGAACCGCTCTGGCGGGAAGGTAAACGGCGTTTCCGTGCGCTGCTCTGGTTCGCCAGAAGCGGCTTTGTCATGCTGGCCACATGACCCGGAAGCTGTACGCCGGCTCTCGGCCTGTGGAGCAAGATGAGCGCCGCAACCCCAGAGTCAGACACGACTGGACCTAATGGTCAGGGGTCCCTTTACCTTTTTTATGTGGAGCAAAAGGCCCTCTAGCCCAGTCCTCTGCTGCAAGATCTGAAGCAATCTCTTTCCAGCTCACACTTAACTTCTAGGCTGCACCCTCACCAGCACTAACAAATAGCTCTGGACAGATCAAAAGTAGCTGTCAGCCACAAAAATGCCAGATGACAGAAATGCTGAAAGGTATGTTGAATGGAATGCAAAGACATTCTTTGTGCATGATGACCAGAGACCTGCCCATTCTCAACTGTAACATGGGCCCAGATGCATGTGGGTAGCTTGCCAGTGAGAGCAGCACAATCTACCCATATCCAAAGCAGAAATCGTGGGCTGGATTGGGAGATAGATGGAAGGAATTGCATCTTGCCTTGGGACTAAGGAAGCTGTGGGTTGTAGTCAGCTAATCTTTGCTCAGAGGAGACCCATGACCAAATTAGGCTCACTGGTTTCAATGGATCTACACAGAGTGAAAGTTAGTTGAATACAAGCAGCCCAGGATCTGTGGGAATAACCAAGTCCTCCTACAATCTGTTGAATTGAAGGGTGGTTTGAGGAATTAGAAGAAGCAGGAAAGTATAGGGGATAAGTGACTATTTTTTAAAAATATTTTTTTTATTAATTTTTGGTAGAAAAGAGGAATATAACAGGTAAGTAACAAAAAAACAACAACAAACCAATGGATAGAAATCCAAAGTATATTCCAGCTCATGAGTAAATACAAAATTAATTAAGATGGATAGATAGATGATGATGATAGATAGATAGATAGATAGATAGATAGATAGTGATTCCTTCTCCAGGTGGATCACGTTTGGTCCAAACTCTCCGCTATGACGTGTCCATCTTGACCTGTCCATAGCTTCCGTGAGTAATTCAAGCCCCTTCGCCACGACAAGGCAGTGATCCATGAAGGGGAGATAGATAGATGATATAATAATAATAATAATAATTTTTTATTTGTACCCCGCCCATCTGGCCGGGTCTCCCCAGCCACTCTGGGTGGCCTCCAACAAATATTAAAATACATCAAAACCACAAGTTAAAAACTTCCCTAAACAGGGCTGCCTTCAGGTATTTTCTGAATGTAGGATAGTTATTTATCACTTTAACCTCTGCTGGGAGGGCGTTCCACAGGGCTGGCGCCACTACCGAGAAGGCCCTCTGCCTGGTTCCCTGTAGCTTTGCTTCTCGCAGTGAGGGAACCGCCAGAAGGCCCTCGGCGCTGGATCTCAGTGTCCGGGCTGAACGGTGGGGGTGGAGACGCTCCTTCAGGTATACAGGACCGAGGCCGTTTAGGGCTTTAAAGGTCAGCACCAACACTTTGAATTGTGCTCGGAAACGTACTGGGAGCCAATGTAGTTCTCTCAGGACCGATGTTATGTGGTCTCGGCGGCCACCCCCAGTCACCAGTCTAGCTGCCACATTCTGGATTAGTTGTAGTTTCCGGGTCACCTTCAAAGGTAGCCCCACGTAGAGCACATTGCAGTAGTCCATGATAGATAGATCATGATAGATAGATAGATGATAGATAGATATAGATAGATATAGATAGATGATAGATAGATTTGCGGCAAAAAAAATCCCAAGTTTTTCAGCCACAGCAGAAAATCTTGGCACTTTTATCACAAAAGAAACTTCAGGAGGTGTCTTTTTTATTTTAATGTGAGGAAAAGTTTTGTTCACAAGCAAAGTGCAAGAGTAAACAAAGAGTTAACTCTGAAGAGGAGGTATATTCTGGAAAATTCCAGTTTCATACATCACTTCAGATGTCAAGAGCCAAGCCAGGGAAAAAAATATCTCTGTGGGGTGGCTAGCAATCAGACCTAGGAGAACATTTCACCTTTCCATTTTTTGTTTTTAAAGTTAAACAGATGCAAAAGACTCAGCACACTTTCAGACAATCTGCTTATTGGGCATTTCTCCTCATTTGTGTTGTAAAGTGCAATGTACATATGAGACACTAGATGGTGACAGTGAGTTATGCCAAATTCAATGTATTTTTCAAAACTTTTTTTAAAAAAGCATTTTCACAGCGTTTTTTATGTGTGTGTAAATTCCACCTATATTGCAGCTGCCTGCCTGTGGCCAGCCAATCGCATATGCAGACACACTGCTGCAAGCAAGCTTCACCTTCCAGGACATGTTGACAAAATAGTAATTCATAGCTGCATATCAGTTTCTAAATGCTGCTTGTGGCAAGAGATGAACATGACTGACTGACCAAAGGCTTAGAAGGCCAGCATGTGCAGGACTGTCAAGCACTTTTTTCCAACTTTTACAGTGAATTCCCCATTATTGTGTGAATCTGCGATCAGGAACTGACGTGGTTGATTGGGGTCCCAAGAACACTAGGACAAATTCTATGCAAAGTGGGTGGGTGTGGTGTTGGGATAAATATAGGCTGAGTTATAGACTGGGCTGCATGCTAAATCAACCCAACAATCTCTTTACCCGTAGTTTTAGTAGAGGGAGAATGCAGGGGAGGACAGTTCCAGGACTTTTTCCAGAGTAGAAGCGACCATCTGCTGGATTGCCAGGGTAATTGACAGATTTGCCTTGCTCTGGCAAGTTAATGAGGGGATAACAAGGTTTTCAAGTTTGTTTGTGGCAGATTCGCACACAGCAAGTCAGAGAATTAGCAAAATAATTAAGCAGAGGCTGGATACTTCTTTTTCTTTGATGGGGAACTACTTCATACTAGCAATTTAACTGGGAAATGCAAGATGGTTTGTAGTTCTCATTAATAGGGTTGCCAGGTCTGCTTCCAAAAAATAGCGGACAAGCGGGGGGGGGTTAAAATTAAATTAAATTATATATTTTCTTACAAACATTTTAACACGTATTAAAATAATCACTTCAAAACTTTACTTAAAATTCAAAACATCAAATATATTATAATAATATGTAAAATATTAATATTAATATTAATTTTATAATCTTAATCTTAGGGTCATGGGTTCGAGCCCCCATGAGTTCGATTCCTGCATTGCAGGGGGGTTGGACTAGATGATCCTCGTGGTCCCTTCCAACAACTCTACAATTCTATGTTTCTATGCTTGCTTCTTAGGGATCCTTGGGGCAAAGCTACCCAAGTTCCCAACAGGGGTTCCTTCTTACGTTCCTGTATTAGGGAGGCGATCCTTGGGGCAAGGATCTCGCTCCCTTAGGTCGTCGGGCAAGTCTCCTCCAAGCCCACCTTTTTCCCTCGCGCCTCTACCGGTAGCTGGTTTGCTGCTGCTCCTGCGCATCAGGAACAGGAACAGGAAAAGGCGTCTTTTTCTTTCGCGCCTCTCCCTTTTGTTCTCCCCGCGAGTCAGGAACAGGGGGGGCAGAACTCCGGCAAGAGGCGCCTCCCCCCCCCCATTTTTTAAATGTCTTGTGAAACAATTGAGTATGATTAATAATTTTTTTGGAGAATCGAGTTCAATGGATATTCGATCTTTGTCTCATTCTTACTTATGAAAAAAAAGACAAAACGTGATTCTCCTATCCTCATTCTCTTAGACTGTACAGCTTTAGATTACGTACCATTTCATCATAAAGCTTTTGAATAAAAAAAAATGTCCACTATTTTGTGAAAAAAAATAGTGAACATAATGTGAAAATAGCGGACTGCTCAAATAGTGGACACCTGGCAACCCTACGTCATTAAAAGCTACATTTTGTGTTCTACCAGGCCGAATATATTTTGTCTAAGCTCAAGTCTGAAACTGTGCAGTCAGAATTAAGCACCATTGACCGGTGAGGCTTACTCCAAGGTAACAATGAATAGGATTGCAGTCATATTTATCTCAGTAAGCTGGTACAGTATTCTGCTGCGTATTGCTGCTCTTTTGGAAGGAATGTGTGCAGTAACAGATTTCTGCATTTTGGGGTGTTTCCTGTGGGCGTGTTTCAGAATTTACCGCCAAGTAAACTGTGCCCCATTTTATACACTTTCCTTCAACGAAAATGCCAGATTCACTGTAAGCCACACGTGATCCAGATGGGAATGAAACTTAGGAAAAACTATGACCCACATGCCTACAGATGGAGCTGTCTGTACCAGGAGGAAAAGAGGTTATCCGTGAAGAGCCTTAAACACTGCTTTTCTCTCAGTGTCCAGGCCAATAATTTCTGCGAGGCTTAAGTTAACTGTGGCCGAAAAGCACTTTTGAGAATGGAAAGTGTTAAATGCTCTCTGTTGCCTGAAAACTTCAAACTAATTCTGCAATAAAATCCCATGCCTGAAAAAAGATAAGGCTGCTTAAGACATAAAGCAGGGTGAAAGGCAGGGCGTGATTAGCAAAGCTTCGAGGGCTTGATTATTTCCATTTTCAAGCAAATCTAGAGTTTTCCAGTGTCAATTGGGGTGGGCCCCAAAACCCATGTTGGGGGAGAGGAATGTTTTAAAAGGCCCAGCCTGGAATATTTCGCTGCAACACCGCGTCACTTTCAAATAAATATAATGGAAAAATCCCCTCCACCCTAAGCCAAGTAAATGGGAGTTTGGGGCTCGCATAGGGTGGATTCTAATGGGTAACTTCTCTATTTATTCTTCCGTGACAAAAGGAAATATAAATATAGAGGACATAAAGCTAATAGACTGGGTTGGGTTTTTTTTAATGAAGCCAACTGCTGCTGGGGTAGGAATATGCAAGTTTTTAAGTTCTGAGGAACTATTCATTGTGCAGAATGGAAAGTTAGAAAATTTTCAGACAGCTGAGAAAGAAAATGGATTATTATTCACTCCCTGCCTATTGACAAGAGGCAGATGCCTTCGTTGTGTTCTTTTTGGTGCCTGCTAAATACACTTGTGTTTAGACAAGCCTACCCAAAGGGACACGGGTGGCGCTGTGGTCTAAACCACTGAGGCCCTTGGGCTTGCCGATCAGAAGGTCAGCGGTTCGAATCTCCGCAACGGGATGAGCTCCCGTTGCTCGGTCCCAGCTCCTGCCAACCTAGCAGTTCGAAAGCATGCCAAAAAGTGCAAGTAGATAAATAGAAGCGGCTTAGTCATGCTGGCCACATTACCCGGAAAGCTGTCTGTGGACAAACACCGGCTCCCTCGGCCAGTAAAGTGAGATGAGCGCCGCAACCCCAAAGTTGTCTGCGACTGAACTTAACTGTCAGGGGTCCTTTACCTTTTTACCCAAATATTTAGAATGCTGTTGTGTTTTTAGTTTTTTCTGGTTTTAATTGTCTTGGTGGTTTTAATTGTTTTATTAATAATACTATTGCTTTGTTCATTTTTAAAACCGCTTTGAGGTATTCTACAATCAAGCAGCATCTAAATTTTATGAAATAGAAAAATGCTATTTTTATTCAAGCAAATATCATGTTTAGAGCATGATGCTGATAACACCAAGGTTGCAGGTTCGATCCCCATATGGGACAGCTGCATTGCATTGCAGTAGGTTGGACTATAGATGACCCTCTGGGTCCCTTCCAACTCTATGATTCTGTGATTGTATGCACAGGACAAAATGTTGGCTGAAGACTTCACCATATTGACTCAAAATAGAGTAGTTTTCATTTGCCTCAGCTCATCCCAAAATGGTTGCTAGCCATATTTGTGGGAATTAAACTCGAGTTCCCATTTGCACAGTATGTGGAAGACAGCCACTGGCGTTGTTTGATCATTTAATTACCAGCAGTTCTCTTTTCCCTCCTATAAAAACTGCGCAAAATGCTTTCTTTTAAAGTTTAAAGAACAAATAACTTTGACTTAGTGTACTTGCAGTTGCAGATTAAAACATGCAATGCAGGTGGATGTTTCTTAAGTTGCTAATGCATCTTTCATAGGCAATAAACTATTGCAGACTAACTCTGATTAAAGGTAGATAGCCGTGTTGGTCTGTCATAGTCCCAAAAAAAAAATTCCTTCCAGTAGCACCTTAGAGACCAACTAAGTTTGTTCTTGGTATGAGCTTTCGTGTGCATCTGAAGGTATCTGAAGAAGTGTGCATGCACACGAAAGCTCATACCAAGAACAAACTTAGTTGGTCTCTAAGGTGCTACTGGAAGGAATTTTTTTTATTTTATTTTGTTTAGACTAACTCTGAGGCAGACAGCAGCACAACACAACATACCTGCTGCTCTAACCTGTTAAGACAGATCAACTAACTGCCAAAACTGAACCAAATGAAATAAATGCCATAACCGCCACAGAGCGTATGACACCACAGAGTTCTACAGTACAGTTCTTTCAATTAACACTTTGCTAACACCCCACAATATTGAGGTTGGTGTACATCGTCTGTTCACTAAGGCAGAAGTGGCTAAAATGTGACCCTTCAGCTGTTGTTAAGACGACGACGACTCCTTTCATCCCTGATCATTGGCCATGCTGACTGGAGCTGATGGAAGACGGGAGGTCCAAGAACATCATAAGGACCACAGGTTCTCCGTCTTTGCTCTCAGGAGCTCGAAGCAGCATTTTGTCCCAGTCAGACAACAACCCTGGGAGGTAGGTTGGCTTGAGAGACTTAGTCAAATCAACCAGTGAGTTTAGTGGCTGGATGGAGCCTAGGGTGGCTAGATGAAAAAGTGAACAAGGCATCTCTTGTAGCTGGGCAGAATTTCACCTGCTGAAACTCACTTGCTGTATGCTTCCTGATGGGATAGTTGGGAATCCCAGTTTTTGACAGCAGAAGTCTGAATATTGGAAGCAGGCGCTTAGCATAGCTTTCATCCGCATCCTTTGCTTTCATCAACATCCTTTGCTTTCATCGACATCAGTGAATTAGCTATGCCCTGTCCTTTGAAACACTTCCAGCCTCCCCATCCCCCATTACAGCTCTTTCTTCCTTGGACCTGAGAGAAAGCCTTTTGAAGGTTTCTGCCAGGGAGCTGTGTAAAACCTTGTTAGACTGCAGTCCTGTGCATGCTTAACTGGGAGTAAGCCGCACTGAAAAACAGCTGAGGACTTAACTTCTGAGTAAACATACACAGGACTGCAGTGTTAATAAATACGTTACGTAATCAACCTGCATAGAACCTGAATTCCGTAGCCAAAGTTCACTTCAATAGTGGTCACACATGGTGCTGGCAATGGGAGCTAACTGTACTAGATGGAAGGAGCTGGTTTTTGCAGGATCAGAATGAGATAAAGTGGCCTTCAGTCTCCAAAGCAGAAGCCTATTTCCTAGGATGCATTGATCTGGAGAGCAGTTGGGTCAGGGACATTTGCAGAACAGAGGTCTCCAGTGGGAAAGTTTACAGAGGCAGAAAAAGAAGCCTGTGTATGTACAGAATCGAAGAATCGATGGAGACCAAATACTTGCTTTTTTCACAGAGTTCCAAGCACAATATGGATCCATTACAATTTTTTTTTTTTGCCCCAGAAAAACAGTTATCAAGAAACTGATTTCGTTCAGAAAACAAGAGCTCATTGCAGAGCGATTCTGCACTACATTGCATTGTGTCAATATGAAAACAGGTGTAGGTGGTCCACAGCTGCCCTAGGACACTATGGGTGGCTGTGGTGGCTTGTGCCCATTGGTACTGGTGAACCAGAAGGCAGGGAGCCCAAACAGTAGGCATGACAAGAGCCATTGAAAGGCAGATCCTAGTTTGTCACCATCCTCCTATCTGCTGAGGACCCAAACTGAGGCTGTGTAATATATCTGAATCCCCCAGAATCCTGTGAACTGTAGTTTACCCCTCACAGAGCTACAATACCCAGCCTGTGGGCGTAGCCAGGATTTTTTGGGGGGGAGGGGGAAGCAGGCTTTATGTTTTTTGGTGGGGCAGAACTGAGCTTTCTGTGATGCAATTTGTCAGTTAGTTGTTCTTATTTTCTTTTATTAATTGATTTGGGGGGGCAGCTGCCCCCTTTTGGCTACACCCATGCCCAGCACGCTTACCAAACGACTGAGAACTTGTTTTTTCTGCCTATTCCACACACAATCTAGACCTACTTTGGGTGGGCTTATACCAAGATCACAATTACGGCTTCTTCCTTCCTTCACCTGGGGCATGGGTGAGGAGGAAAGGCATGGATAAGCAAATCCAGGGGAAGTTTTCCAAATCAGGTAACCACACCCAAACTTGTGCATGGCAAAATGAATCTCGTATCGATTTCTAGAATGAAGGCAACACGCTGAGGATGATTGGGCACGATTCCTTATTGAGAAAAATGACGTCTTCGCACTACAAATGGTTAAGTGTGTTTACACAGTCACAAGCACTCCTCAGGTGTTACTAAACCGCAAGCATGTGCCATCCCTGCCCTCTTTAGCCCCAATCCTGCCACAGTCAGTGGCAAGGTCTGAAGGAGGCTTGTAAATGTATTCACCTGAATGCGCTTGCAATCTCCCTCCCCCTGGGATGTGCAGTCGTGGGGAGGTTTGTAAAAGCTTACATGTCTCCATATCTTGCCACTCAATGAAGAGGTCTCCATTGGTTCTAGAATAAAATGCTGTGTGTACGTAGCCCTAGATTCAACAGACAACAGAGGAAATGTAGGGCGGGGGAGGGGGACACAGTGAAGCAGGCCCAATCCTCAATGAACACATCTGGAACAAATTGCTTAAGGCTGCAGTCCAGCATTGGTGCCTATGTGAGCACTGATTATTTCTGGATTGCAACCTAAGATCCAGGACATACTCAGTTTTATGTTGAAATATCAGGAGTATCACTACAAAGGAATGAAGAACATTCAAATGGTTATGCGGGAGACTACATTTTTCACATTTATGAACGTCTTTAATAATCTTATCTGTCTCATCGCTGAGAACAAGTGATTCATAGGAGGTTCCTAAACATCTGTAATTAGTTAAAGTTTTGTTTGCAAGTTTGTTCTGCCCTTTAAGAGCAGTGCATAATTTAACTTACAAGAGGAAAAGACAGGAAGATATTATAGAGGAAAAGATCTATACGTCAAAGACATAAATGGGTGTTATATATGTTGTAAAGAAATCTGCAAATGTCATAAACTTTTTATTGTTTCTATGATTCTATGTCGTTCTCTCTCCCTCTGCGTGTATATGTGAACTATATCCAATAATAGTCAGAGCAGACCCACTGAAATTAATGGACTGGACTTAGTTATGTTCATGGATTTTAGTAGGTATACATAATAATAATAATAATAATAATAATAATAATACCTTTATTGTCAATGTACAACCTGTGTACAATGAAATTAACCGAGCCTCCCCCCAAAAAAACACACTCAATCTCATTGCACTCTGTGTGCTTGTTGCAGGACCAGCGACAATACCAGCTTTATTAATCTTTTTTAGAGTTGCTTCACATGACCACTGGGCATGTTGTAGCATCTTGAAATCTTGGCACGTGCAGCATCAGCATCACGAGTGAGGAGGTGGTGCTGGTTGTGCGAAGTGATCCATGGGTGGGATTAAGTTGTTTGCATGCCACTGCCGCAAATGTCATTTCTGCGTGTTTGCAACCGTGAGCAATCTGCTTCCAGAGGGATAGCTGTTATCCTGCTGCAGCAAAAAACCAACAACCAAGAGCCTTGTAGACTCACCTTAAAAACATTTATTGTGACATAAGAGTTCATAATTTCAAAGTGAGACACCACCCCAAAATAGCTGAATTGGAATGTATAACAAAGTTTGATTCTCTTTGTTTGAGTCTGAACAGGAAGTTTGGTAACAAAGCACTGGTCCATCCAGCTCAGTATTGTTTATGATTGACAGCAACTCTCCAGGGGTTCTGACGGAGGGTATTTCCTGCTCCTACCTGGCAGTAAGGTAAAGGTAAAGGGACCCCTGACCATTAGGTCCAGTCGCAGACAACTCTGGGGTTGCGGCGCTCATCTCGCTTTATTGGCCAATGGAGCTGGCATACAGCTTCCGGGCATGACTAAGCCACTTCTGACAAACCAGTGCAGCGCACGGAAACACCATTTACCTTCGCGCCGGAGCGGTACCTATTTATCTACTTGCACTTTGACGTGCTTTCGAACTGCTAGATTGGCAGGAGCTGGGACTGAGCAACGGGAGCTCACCCCATCGCGGGGATTCGAACCGCCAACCTTCTGATCAGCAAGCCCTAGGCTCTGTGGTTTAACCCACAGCGCCACCTGCGTCCCTCCTGGCAGTACTGGCATTGAATTTAGCATCTTTTTCATGTGCTTTGCTACTCCATGAAATCCTTTCCCGAAAGAAGCAGTGGTCTCCTGCCCATAACAAGTGTTATTTTATTCAGCCAAAATATATCTATAGCTATTTTGTATATATCAATGCTTCCATCCTATACACACGTACCTAGGAGTAAGTCCTATTCAATCCAGTAGGGCTTACTTATGAGTATACACCCACAGAACTACACCGTTAACCTCAAACTGCATTGTCACAGACAGTGCTTTTTTTTATTTCATTACCGTATAGACCCACCTTTTTACCCTTCCTGCAACTGATGCAAGTGGACTTTAGACCACAAAAGCATAACCCATAATAAATATGTTAACTCCTCCAAGTGCCATAAGACTCTCTGGGTGATATTCAAATCAATCGGTGTGACTTAGTCAGCTACCATCCTTCCTTGTTACCAGCAATAACAGAATTATTTTAGCATTACTGAGGAAATTACCACCTGTGTTGATAAAGAAACAGTTGTCCCTCTTCAGGCCAAATGAATAAAAAAGAAACTCAGCAACTCACAATGGCAAGATGATTACGTTATCAGTATCACCGATTGTTGCTTTTGTGAGCAGTCATTTTCCATACTTTTAAGCTCTAATTTAATTGTAAGAAAAACCAAACCCTGTACTTTTGCTTTCTATTGCCATTTAATTGTAGCCTTTACATTCCTTCCACCCATTATGCCCATGTGTATAGAAATCTGACAAGTGAGGATCACACTTCATGAATCTGAGGAATTTAAATAAATTTAATAAACATGTTAGTCTTTAAGATGCTACAAGTGATCTTAATCTGGCAGGTGGAAAAGGCTGGTCATGTGTAGGATTTTCTCAGTACCCAAAATTTCTAGTTCTGAAAATTGAGGGGGCAAGCCTAAACTCCCTAACATAGGATTGAAATCTATTTAATCCAATTGCAATTACTTCTGACTTGACCTGCATTGTAACCCCCTACCCCAATGTATTTGATGCTTACAGCACAATCCTATGCAGAAGTCACACTGAGTTAAATGTAACTTGGGCTGTGTACACATAATACATTTAAAGTGCACCCCCCCCCTACACTAGAATCCTGGAAACTGTAGTTTACCCCTCAATGAACTATAATTTCCAGCACATTTAACATATTACAGTTCCCATTATTTTTTCCCTTAAATGTATCTGTTTGTGTACGCAGCCATAGTCCCAGTTAAGTGGGTATAGGATTTCATGCTTGTTGAGTAAATGTTAATATTAATATGCAGTCAGTACAACTTCTCTCCAATAAATTCTTATCAGCTTTGGTAGTCGCAAATTGGATTTTAAGGTTGGCCATGATAAATGTTAGCATTAGGGGAAGAAATCAAACCAGTAGAAATAGAACATTCCTTTATTTTGGGGAAGTAAAAAATAAAATAAAAAAATCACCACCTTCGAGTAAGTCTGACTCACAGGTTTTGCAGAGGGGTGACTAAAATAGCTCTCTAATCTTGTACTTTCTCTCCTGGAGCAGACTTGCCCATTTCTTTACCATTACTGTATCAGAAACTGAACGGTTCTTTGGTTTGCTTCCTTGATTGGCTACCAAGTCGTTCATGTGACGTAAGCAGCGATTAATATTTTGTGACTGGCTCTAAAGGTTTCATATGACTGTACCTTGCTGACTTCAAGAAACCTTTCGCCACACCCTCCTTCTATAGCACTCAAACAATTCCAGGAATGCAGGGGGAGAAATAAACTTCCTTCATAGAAACCTAATAAATCTTTAGCGATAAAACCAGCCACATGATGGGTTTAAGCACCCAGAGCTCAGCTTTTGCATCTCAGAAGCGGGCCGGTTCAACTGACACGCAAATCCTCAGTGTGGCCTGTGATCTCCTCCATTTTCCATTGCACTGCCCAGCAGAAAGTTAGAGGGGAAAATGGAAGAAGAAAAGCAGAATCGGCCTGGCTCTTTTCTAATAGATTCTGGTAATCTAAAAATGAATGGAAACCGAGCTCTGATTCCCTGCTTCCTGAACTCTCCAACATTTGATCATTTAAATAGCAACATGTGATATACTGGTACTTCAAGTGCATGCCCAGAATGGCCAACCCACAAACCAGTTAAGCCAAAAAATATTTGGATTTTAAATGCATTTGCAACGAAATCATGTGCATGTTTTACACGGAAGTAAATTCCACTGAGTTCCTCAGGGCTTACTCCCAAGTATGTGAGTGTGACTACTAGGACTGTAGCCCTATGGAGTTGGGGAAGTGTTCCAGCTCTGTAGCTGAGCATCTGCTCTGCATACAAAAAGTCCCCATCATCTCAATGTAGGGCTCAGGGAGTCCCCTCTCTGAAACCATGGAGTGACAGTCAGTGCCGACAGTACTAAGTTAGATGGACCAATGCTCTGATTCAGTATAAGACAGTTTCCAATGTTTCTCTTGAACTGCAGCCCAGTTAAAATATTTTCTCTCTCCCCACTATATGTACGGTATTTTACCCCACTGTTCAAGTTAGTTCCCAATAATTTCACTTGTTTTACTTCACATAACACAAAATTTTAAAGTGTTTAAAAGTCCTTGAAAAAGCAAGATGGAAAAGCTGCTTTGTACAGTCCAGCGGACATGTTTGCATTTATTACCGTAATTTAAAATCTTAACTTCTTCAGGCATGTGATGAAATATGCTCTGGTCTATAATACCTGCCACAAGACATCTTTTAGTCAAGGGGCCACAATGCCACAATACATTTTCAAGAGAGGTAGCTATAGATTAGTCTGTTGCAGCAAAAAGAACAAGTCTTGCAACACCTTAAAGGCTAAGAACTAGAGTGCTGAATTTCAACTGTGTGGAAGATAAGCACATGGTGGACCATTCACTGCAGTAATCAATTCCTTCTATAAAGGAAGTTTATTTATCAGTTGGACTCAAAAAGAGACAATGGTTGCCTTACCCACTACAGGTGTTAATTAACATAGAAAATCTAGGATGGTTGTGTTATCACGAATTACTAAAAACGCTATCATCCTAGATTTGTTATGTTAATTGACATCTGTAGTGCAAAGGGAAACAAAAGTCTCTGTTAAAGTTCAACTGAATCAAACTTCTGAATAAGTTTGAATTCAACTATTGTACCCTGAAGTCTTCCTTTAAATTTTTTTTACTGAAGAACAGCAGTTTTTAGGTCAATTGTAGAATGCTCCAAGAGACTGTCATGTTTCTGAATGTTTCAAAATAATTTATTTTGTCAGATTTGTGTCCCTTTATTATTATTTTTGTAGGAATTGTTATTTTTGTCCTACGAAAAAAGCAGATGAGCTTTGCTGGGTTGGCGATGGCATAGATCAGGTCAGTGAATGAGTTGCTGATGTTGCAGCTTATGTTATCAGATCCTATAATGTGCCACTTGAGTGAAATGAGAAGACTTGTAATTGTTTTAACAACACTTAAATTTGATCTATGTACATTACTTTAGAACACACTTCATTACTATTTTTCCAGAGGACTTATTATAACAGACTTTTATCTTACATTCTTAACCAGCAGCAAGAGCAATAATTACAGCCCACTGTGAAAGTTCAGTGGACTGGGAGGGCACAATTTGCTAATGGAAATGTTTCCCCACCCCATGGCGGTTGTTAGAAGTCATGCAAAACCTGAAACATTTTATGCAACAAGATGCCTGCTTTTATGGTGCATTAGCCAACATCACAAACCCAGCCTCCCTCCCAGTTGACCATTGCAAGTTTTTGCTGGCCTACTAGGAGAAAATAAGTCCCAGAGACATTTTGCTTATATATACAGATGCTACTTAAAATACAATCCCATTCTTCCAGTCTCCACCCACACAATGACAAGCCGGTTTTACTAACAATGAGTAAATGCCAAATAGTTTCTATTTTTATCACAACACTATACAGTTGATATTAATTAATCCCAATCCTAATCATGAACGGTTTCCTATGTCCCTCTTGATTTTACTGCATCTTCCTCTCTCTGCAGATTTCCTGACATTTCCATTCTCCTTTAAAAACAATATTTCATTTCATAGAATCATAGGTTAGGCTCAGAGTTGTTGGTGCAAATCCCAACTCACTGGGTGACCTTAGGGCAAGTAAATCACTATCTCTCAGACTAGCCCTACTTTGCAGGGCTGTTGTGAGGATGAAAACATACTCCTTTCCTTGGTCAAAAGAGAGGCTATACAGTAAATGGAGTAAATACAGCAGGATCCCTATTATCAACCCCTTCTGTTTCTCTGTCCCACACTCACAGACTATACTTGATGGCCCCCCCCCATTACCCTATCCCGCCTCCCCCTCTCAAGGAGTTTCACATATATATTTGTGTATATATATATATACACACAGTGCTTTTTTCTGGGGAGACACAGGGGGACGCCTACCCCTAATCATTTTGTGAATCTAAGTTTGGCCTCGTTGAGGGGCAGTATTTCAATATGAGTAGGAGAATGAGAGTACCCTTAAACATTTTTTTAAGGAAAAAAAGCACTGTATAGGTTTATCCCTCACATGGTGGTTAGGTGCCCTTCCACCCTGAGGCGAAAAAAAAGCAAGGAAAGAGACGGCCACTAAACGCGCATGCGCCCTCCACTCTCTCTCTCTCTCTCTCTTTCTCTCTGTGGAATCCAGCCCGGCAGGTATTCCCCTCCCGCGCGCCCACTGCGCGCACGCGCGTTCACGGGCCACGGCCGCTCCTGCCACGAGCAGGTGCTTTTCCTCTTCCTCCTCCTCCTGCCAGAGCGACAGGTTGCGCACGCGCGCTGGAGGGGGCCCCCTTCGCAGGTGCGCCGGGGCTTTCCCTCCTCCTGGCTTCCCCCTCCCTCCCACGCGCGCGTGCGCATGCGTCGTCTTTGGTGCCTCGCTCTTTTTCTCTCGCTCCGCTCCCCCCTCCTCCTCCCTTCCGCGGAGCTGCAGGTGCCAGGAGGAGGCTGCTGGGCGGCGGCGGCGGCGGCCCCTCCCCCTCTCCTTCCTCCTCCTCCCCCCTCCCTTCCCCTCCCCTCGGCTTCGCGAGGTCGGTCTCGCGGCGGCTGTTCCTCCTCAGACGGGAGGCGGCAGGTTGAGGCTGAGCGGGGCGGCGGCGGTCGTCGTCGTGGTGCTCCGGGCTTCCCTCAGACCCGCTCCCTTCGCGCCGCCGAGTGGACCAGCGTCTGGCTGACGGGCTGGCTGGCAGACTCGCCCGCGGCATGAACCGGGGCCAACGCGGAGGCGGCGGAGCTGGGAGCCGCGGCGGCCTCGGCACCATGGAAGTGAAGAGCAAGGTGGGTGGCGTCCCCACACCGGCCCTCTCCTCGGCTTTGGGGGGGGGGGATACGTCTCGCGGAGGTGGGTGGGTGTGCTCTTTCGGGGTCTCTGTGGGGTTTTGGGGGGGGGATGGTTACCAAGGAAGCGGGTGGCCGCGTTTAATTCCGTAGCCCAGAACCTCAGCGCGCAGCAGTGTTTCTGAGCACGTACAAAGGGCATTCTCTTCAGGGCTGACCAATCCCCGGCCACCAGTCCCTACCACACACCTGAAACCGGGTATGGGAATGTGCTCTCGTCCTGGGTAGCGGCCGCGACTAGCAGGCAGTCTTAAGCCCCAGCAGTTTCTTTTTTTCTTTTAAGATTGTATGTGGGGGGAAAGGCACGGTGGTCATGCTGAGAAGGAAACGATGTACATACTGTATTCTGCTGCCTCGCTTGCAGTGATGGGAGATTGTCAGCACGATTTATTATTTTATTATTATTATTTTGGCGGGGAAACAGCTAAGTGCTTCATCTTTCAGCTCTGGCCCCAATAGTGTGCCAGGTGACATTTATTTGGGGTGATTAAAGTCAAGGTAGTAATTTCGCTCCTAGAATAATGTGTAATTAGGGCGAGTTGTTACCAAAAATGCGCTTCGAGGAGCCACTTGCAGATGACTTATTTTCCAAGAGTAACCTATTAAGAATGCGGCTGTGCTTACCTTTGAAGAGCCCTTTCAAAACACTTGCTTCCCCCCCCTTCCCCCACCCCATCTGGGATAGCTCAGTATGAGATTTAATCTTAGGGTCGTGGGATTCAGCCCCACGTTGGGCAGAAGGCTCCTGCATGGCAGGGGGTTGGACTAGATGACCCTTGGGATTCCTTCCAACTCTACAATTCATTGATCTTTTCAAGGTGTGAGCATGTGTATAGTGGTAGGTAGTTCTAATCTGAGAGTGATTACAGAATCTGGGGGTGAAGGTTATCCATGATTAGCATGAATGAATAATAGGGTGTGATTTTGTGTATGCATTACTGGTTTGTCTTGGCTTTGCCAGTCACCACCACCCCTCAGCACTTTTCTTCCTTTTTCTCCTTGTGTTGATGACACTTCCTTTTACCCAAACACAAGGATCCCATATGGCCTGGGCATTTGTGCTTCTGCCAGTGCTTGATGAATGAGCTTGTAAAACCATTGAGACAGTATTGCTCTGTGTTTTAATGTGGTCTGAAAAAGTGGTCTTGGGATTGGTTTCTATGAAGTATTATGGGGATTGCTAAGTATCCATTCTTGGACGTAGTTTGAATGTCATGACCATAAAAGTCCTACGGTGTGCAACACAATTGTTAGTGATACACTATTCTGTTTGCACAGGAAAAAATGTTTTTCTCCAATATCCAAAAACTCTTAATTACTGTGTAAACAGTTGTTTTTTTGTGTTGTGCATTTCTAACCTGATTGCAAGTCAGAATGGCATTTTTAAAGCACTTGCTGCCAATCTCTTGTGGAGAAGGGGGTACAGAGAATGCCATTTTGAGCAAATGAAACAGCCTTTTGTTTCCTGCAGCCCCTGAATTGTTCAGCCATGTTAGTTCAGCTGTAACTTTGGCACTGATCACCAGGGTAGCATGAGGACTTCACAAATTGTGCACACCTTCCTGGTACGAACAGAGTAGCTATTTGGATTCAAAAGGTAGCTAAAGAGACCCACAAATTTTACTGGGGATAATTTTGGGGCATCATAGGCTGTTTTAGGCCTTTGGAATGTTCAGAGTGCCTGCAATTTAGCTGGTTGTGTTCATACAAAATACTTACCCTGGAGTGTTTTCAGAACCTCCTTATGTTAGTGAACACACCCTGGTATACTTTGTTGAAGATTAAAGTGCTCTTTCATTATTTGTATGGTCATGCCACAAATTAAACTGGTGAGCCATCCCAACACCACAGCCTCTGAGTAACAGGATATGTCTTACTATAGACTGTGGCTGTAATGAAGTGTTTTATCACTCATTTCGTGTTTATTCCTAATTATCAGTGAACATCCATGTACTACTTTGGTCTCGTAGCTATTTTCACATATACTTATGTGGAAAACTGTACTTCTGGTGGCTAGTTTGCTCCTGGTGGCATCCATCTCCTGGTGGAGACAATGGAGGCGTATGTATTTGGGGGTGCAAATTGCTATGCTTTATATTTAAAATTACATTTTAATGAGGAAGAAAATTATATGTTTGAAGAGGAGAGCTTCTTTCCTTCTTAGGCGAAGTGAGACTTGAAAACATATTACTCATAATGGAGGTTTTTTTAGATTTAATGTGAAATAAACACTGTATTATTCTTGCTCTTTACCCTTGTTTGTTTGTTTGTTTGTTTTGTTTAACAAGATCCCTACTTGGCATTCCTGTCTATTTACTAAAGCACTAAGTCCATACCCACCCCAGCTTGTTCCCAAGTTGACCTATGGGGTAATTTAGTACTCATCATCACAAGCCACCTAGAAAAATGCTATACCAGTTAGCTAAGATCACACCCTTGAATTCCACGTGGACATAAAATACCTACCCCATTCCACATTCTGTACTCAGTCACTTGTGTAAATGAGAGCTGTCTTTCACCTATATATAATGGGAAGCCCCACTCTCTTCAGTCACTTTGATTGTGAACATAACTGGGTAATTAAGCAGTGTTAAGGGGTAACTAGGGATGTGGATGGCACTGTGGTCTAAACCACAGAGCCTAGGGCTTGCCGATCGGAAGGTCGGCGGTTCGAATCCTCACGACGGGGTGAGCTCCCGTTGCTTGGTCCCAGCTCCTGCCAACCTAGCAGTTCGAAAGCATGTCAAAGTGCAAGTAGATAAATAGGTACCGCTGCTGCGGGAAGGTAAACGGTGTTTCCGTGTGCTGCTCTGGTTTGCCAGAAGCGGCTTAGTCATGCTGGCCACATGACCTGGAAGGTGTACGCCAGCTCCCTCGGCCAATAAAGCGAGATGAGCGCTGCAACCCCAGAGTCGGTCATGACTGGACCTAATGGTCAGGGGTCCCTTTACCTTTACCTTTACAGACACTCCTCAGCTGGCTTCTGGCTAGATTGTAAGGCTTGTTCCCTTAAATAACTTTGAATATTTAAAATGATTTTTAAAATAGCTTTTTAAAATCACTTAAGCACCATGGGATTAATCCCTCACATCTGCTGTACATGCACTTACACATTGCATACATACACACACTTATCAGTTACATAGGTCAGGATATTGCATTGCCTTTGGCAAGCATAAGCATAGTGCTGAAGGTAAAACTAGTTTTACAGTGCAATCATACCTCAGGTTACGGCCACTTCAGGTTACGCACCGTGCTGAACCCGGAAGTACCGGAACGGGTTACTTCCGGGTTTCAGCACTGGCGCATGCACAGAAGGGCTAAATCGCGCTTTGCGCAGAAGCGCTGAATTGCGACACGCATGCGCAGATGTGGCACTGCGGGTTGCGAACGTGCCTCCCGCACGGATCACGTTCGCAACCTGAGCGTCCACTGTATCTGGAAAGGCCCTAACCCATCTTCTCAAGTTGTTCCGTTTCTCGTGTTAAAGTAAAAATGTTATTTCTTTCTCTGGGCAATTAGAATTGTACTTTCTCCCTCAATATTTTACTGGCTTCAGTTAGTTCTTTTGTTGGATCTGGGTTGTGTGTAGTTAATTTTTTGGTACTACATGTCAATCTTCTGGAGAATTACAGTAATATTGTATTGTAACAAAGTGTAGGTTTCCTTAAATTTTAAAATTGTGAGGAAGTAGAATGCAAATAGAAAAGACAATATTACCTGGCACCATAAATCTATTACCTTTGTAAAGGAAGTTACTCTTACAGTGTTTTTTTTTTTAATTACTTTATGTGGCACAGGTGTAACGAAACAAAATGACTCATCTTTTCTGCCTCACTGCCAGCTATTATAGGCTTTATAGAATATACAGAGAACAAACTATTTGTGATTAATTCCTTAAATTTAAATGTCTCTAGGCCAAGGTGCAGTGTTTGTGGCTTATTTTTAAATTATCTCCATCTGGTGTGTGGACAACATTTGGATGACTATAGTGCTAGAGAGCAAGGGGCAATGTGTTTTAGCTTGTACTGGCCAAAATAGTCCCAATTAAGCAGCAATATATTGCTTTTAGAAGATCTAAATGAAGGCAAAATGGAATATGAACAAGTACTGTAGTTGGTAGGTACATGTTCAATGCCAATAGCTTCATGAGAGTTATTTTATGTTTCTTTGTCCATTTCATCAATAAGCTATACAGTGGTACCTCGGGTTAAGTACTTAATTCATTCCGGAGGTCCGTTCTTAACCTGAAGCATACTTAACCTGAAGCACCACTTTAGGTAATAGGACTTCCTGCTGCCGCTGTGCCACCAGAGCACGATTTCTGTTCTTAGCGGAGTTCTTAACCTGAAGCGCACTTAACCCGAGGTACCACTGTAGTTATTTTCCAAAATGGATTGTATAAGTTCAATCTTAAATTCGTACTACTGTTTTAGCAATTTGAAATCTGCACTTATCCTAGGGTTTGTATACCAACTAAGTTTTAATTTGAATCACTCCTAATTTCTACCAGGTATTTGTGTTCTTTAAAAAGTGTATCATTTTAAATTGCCCCCTTAAGCAAATATTCATACTTGATTCCTGAGCTCCCAAGTTGCTACGGTACTTTTTGTTGTTGTGGTGGTTATTTAACTACCATGCGCTTGCTACAAAGAAGGCTCTAGGTGACTTTTGAAAAGGTTGAGTTGGAAACACACAAAACACAAAAGAAATTATACATTTGAATAAAACCAGTTCAATAATCCATAAAGCCAGCAGCAATAACAAAAACTTAAACAAACCCAGCAGGGGAACAGGGGGGAATGCAGCCGAAAACAGACAAACAAAATTCAATAGCAAAACAAATCCATCAAGTAAGCAATTGGCTGGCTTGTCATAAAATGCCTGGGAGAAGAGAAGTTTTTACCTGGCACCTAGAATATGCTAATGACAGCATCCAGAGTGTTCAACAGAGTTTGATTTGATTTAATATTTGTATTCCACTTTTCTAACAACAAATGTTGAGCTTAAAGTGGCTCACAATAATTGCAAATAGCCTCCCTCTGAACTGTGGGAATCTGTGGGAGGGCTTCAGGTGACAGCTGAAGGGTCCAGGTAGCTTCATAGCATGAGAGGAACGCCAAAAGATAATGGTAATATGAGTTGCATTAGGTTCTATGTCGATGCCAATCTGTGTTTAAGCTTAAAAGAGTCAGGAAATAATAATAATAATAATAATAATAATAATAATAATAATAATAATAATAATAATAATTTATTTGTATCCCACCCATCTGGCTGGGTCCCCCCAGCCACTCTGGGCGGCCTCCAACAGATATTAAAATACATTAAAATATCACAGGTTAAAAACTTCCCTAAACAGGGCTGCCTTGAGGTATTTTCTGAATATCAGATTGTTGTTTATCTCTTTGACCTCTGCTGGGAGGGCGTTCCACAGGGCGGGTGCCACTACTGAGAAGGCCCTCTGCCTGGTTCCCTGTAGCTTTGCTTCTCGCAGTGAGGGAACCGCCAGAAGGCCCTCAGTGCTGGAAAGAGATATCTGAATTTAAGCATGTTGATGTAAAAATTTTAAGATCTGTCAGCTTACTTTAACGAACAGCAATGATTGAAAAATTATGTTGCTCACAGGTCAGCCCTTTTAGCTTTGTTAGGATAGTTTTAATCCCATGTCTGCTTGAATGTCAACTTTTAAAAATTCCCTAGAATGATTTATAGGTTTATGCCGTTCTTGTTGGTTTGATCATTGCTAATTTCTATCATCTGTTTATCTTTTTGTGGCTAAGTTTTGCTTTCTTTGGCTATTTTGACTGATACTACTGCCTTGACTTACTTTTAAACTTGGGTGGACATGGTTTATAGAATTGAACCTAGTTTTTCAGACTACTTTCAGCTACTGCTTTTGCACAGGCAGAGTGAGATGTGTAGAAAAGTTGATACATCTTACTGTGCTCACAACTGAAATAGGTAGCCAACGGTGTTACTACTAAGTAGCTGTCTTATACTGTATTTGTAATCGTCTCTTCCCCTATAAGTGGTTAGGTCCACAGTTAAATTAATGGAATAGATTGAATGCTTGTTTTGTTTGCCGAATTACCTTGCAGTGGTACCTCGGTTCTTGAATGAAATTTGTTCCGGAAGCCCATTCAGCTTCTGAAACGTTTGAAAACCGAGGCACAGCTTCCCATTGGTTGCAAGAGCTTTTTGCCCTCAGCGGAAGCTGCATTGCACGTTTGGGTTCTGAAAAACATTAAAAAACGGAAGCATTTCCTTCTGGGTTTTCAGCGTTCGAGAACCGAATCATACGACAACAGAGGTGTTCGGGGACTGAGGTTCCACTGTATTAGAATGTGTGCATCAAACAGAAAGTCTGCTTTCTGGCTTTATGTGTGTTAGTAGCACCACTACTGCACTTTGTTGAATAATTTGCATAATCTTCAGAGCTAGGAAACTCCTAGAAGGAAGAAGGCTATCATTTTGGCATTCCTTTCAGTTAGCATGGATTTTAAGGCATGTGGTGAGTAAGCAATATTGTAGTGGAACATTTTGCTGTAGAATTGAGTATGGAAATTGCAGCTGCAATGGGACTAGGAACGGCCCAGGGGTGATTGTGATTTGTGTGTTTGTGTGTTTTAATTGCAGGAATGTTTGTAATGGTGAGAATGGCAGGTAGTTTGACATTTAATAGAGTTTGGACAAGCAGGCAATTATTGCATGGGGTGAGGGAGCTTCAGTAGTGGATTGTTGGGACCTGCAGAAGGGTAGGCAGGTGGTGATACCAGTGAAAGGGTTTTGGCAGGCAGTGAACTGTGGCTAGTGGAAAGAGCAATTAAATGGTATGGAGAATTTTAATATAGAGCAAGTGGATACTTGGGTCCTCAGTGGAGCACCAGTCCAGACAAGTGGGGTGAGGTGGGGGCGTCATGTTGTCCATAGAGATTTAGACCTTCTCTCCAATAGGTTCATCCACTCTGTGGCTTGGTTTTAGGGTTTGTACCTTGTGTTGGTCGAGAGAGACAAGATTATGATGTTGGTGATGTACTCCCTATCCTTCTGCTCATCATCCAACCTAATTGAGAAGGTAGAGGTCACCTCAGAGTTGGGGTTCAGAAATTGTAGCTGGTGAAGGATGCAGAGGCCAAGGTGCTGGATGGCACTACTGGCTGTGGACAGAAATGCACTGGTTGCTAGTATGCTTCAGAGCCCAATCCAAGGTACAGTGGTACCTCGGGTTGAGTACGCTTCAGGTTGAGTACGCTTCAGGTTAAGAACTCTGCTAAGAACAGAAATCGTGCTCTGGCGGCGCAGCGGCAGCAGGAGGTCCCATTAGCTAAAGTGGTGCTTCAGGTTAAGTACGCTTCAGGTTAAGAACGGAACTTCGGAACGAATTAAGTACTTAACCCAAGGTACCACTGTACTTACATTGACATAGAAACCCCTAGACAACTTAGGCTCCAAATATCTGAAGGAGAGTCTCCTTCGATATATAAGCCTATGAAAGTATTAGGATCTGAAAGGGAGGCCATGCTGGTAGTTCTACCATCATATAAAGTTGGTTGGGCCAGCAGTGCATGAGGGCCTTTTTGTGGTGGCCCTCAGATCACGGAATTCTTGAGGTGTGTCTGGCCTTGTCGCGCTATACACTTGATGTTGGGTTGCTGTATACACTTGATGTTGGGTTAAAGTGCACCTTTCTGCACAGGCCTTTCTGGGTGGAAGACATTACACAACTGAGCTGTCTGTAGCCTGCCCTGAGAATGCATGGTGAAGGGCAAGCAAGTAATGCCAAATAATATATAAGGAGATAGGTGCTGGAGTGTAAAATTGCCTGAATGAAAGCCACACCTTGTAACCTGGAAGTTCTGCCCACTAATCCTATACATATTGGGACATGCAGTGGTTACTTAGTGATGCAAGGCAATATTCTGCACCTACTCAGATACTGTTAGTTACGTCACATGATTAAGAGTTGAGCTCTAGCACTGAAAACAAGTTTCTGAGCAAAGCTCTTCACAAATTCTGGCTGAAGCCTGGGTTACCTTGCGGGCAGGGAGGTGGGTGTCTGACAGGAGTTGACTACGGTAGGAGGAATGGACTCTGTTAATTTGATGGGTGTCATGTGCTCCGTACATCGTCAGAGATGCATTATGTCTGCAAGTACTAAGCCATGGTTGCAGTTGTGGGCAATACTTGGATTTATTTTATTTTTTGTTTTCATAATGAAAACAATTTTACAAATAAAACAAGCAATTCTCATAAGTAACATACCATATTTTTTCGTGTATAAGACTAGGTTTTTTTACCCAAAAATTAGGTTTAAAATTGGGGCTTGTCTTATACACGGGTAGTGCTATGGGGTGTTTTCTTAATTTGGAGTCCCCAATAATAAGGGGCGTCATATACACGGGGGCCTTTATACACAGAAAAATACAGTAATTAACTGTCTTCAGTTATATAGGTTGTGTATGGAGCAGTTACTTACCGGTAGATCTATTTTTAATAGCTGTCCTTTTGGAATGAATGTTTGCACTTGAAGGGGGGATTGTTTTCATGAAATGATATGAAACTTGTGTTGGGTGCTTATGGGTTTCTTGTGTTAACACATGTATTTCCCATGGGATGATTATTATCTTTCCATGGAAAGAGGAATCCATGCACTTTGCAGCACTTGGCTGTCATTGGCAGTGCCTTAAGTATGTGCTTCTGTGCATGTTCCCCACACACTCCGTTTTGATGGCTGTCTGGAGAAGAGGCAACAGCACATTCTCTTGGAGTTCCTCCATAATACAGTGAGACAGAAAACTGTTTTGATTCATGTTAGAATTTGTATTTGAAGTGGAACTCCATTGATTGGTTACATTTATATTGCAGCATTCATCCAAATAACTTCTTAGATGAATGGGAACTTTAACCTTATTCTCAATTCTAGTTCAACACTGTTCATGACGTCACATTACAACTTGGTGTTAAATTTAAGTAGACTTTGTGTATATGTGAACATTTCCTATTATCAACTCCATTGTTGTTTGTTTATTTTTGTAGTTTGGTGCAGAATTCCGGCGCTTTTCTTTGGAAAGGTCCAAGCCTGGAAAATTTGAAGAATTCTATGGATTACTGCAGCATGTTCACAAAATACCCAACATTGAAGTCTTAGTTGGATATATAGACATTCATGGAGATCTCTTGCCTATCAACAATGATGACAATTATCACAAAGCAGTTTCTACAGCTAATCCTTTGCTTAGAATTTTTATTCAAAGAAAAGGTAAGCATATGTTTCATCATACATCCTTCAATGAGCTACCGTAAATTTATTTGTGTGTTTTTCCTGATCATTGCTCAAACTGCAGTTTACTGACTTGGAAGAAAATGCATCATTATATGTATTCACACTGATGCATTGTTTGATACCTGTTGATTTATTGAGAAAGATTATTGCACAGTTGTGCAGTGTATGGTGGGATTTCATCCTGCTGCATTTCCTTTGCTATGCATAGAGAGAAATTGGGGAAGGGGAGCGTAGAACCATTTAGAGAGGCAGCCATATTCATCTAACAGTTAAAGCTTTTTGAAATTCAACCTTGATTAATACCCAAGATCATGCCTTTTAACCTTGCTATGAATCTTGCCTTCCCCACTGAAAACTTTGTTGCCTAGCTTATCATGAAGAGATATAGAATCTGTTGGTACTGAAAGAGAGATTCTTTAATAAAATCACAAGCACCACTTACCCCCAAAAGCACATCATTGATAGATAAGCAAAGAAAAAATGTAGCTTTACTCTGAACTCCTCACAAATTATGCATTAGGTTTTTCTCAGGTTGATGAAAAACAACGAACAAAATATTCAGCAGTTTTTATGTATAATAAGGACTCTAAGTCACTGTATTGTACCCTGGAATCTGAATAGCTTGGGAACACCCAGGCAGTGTGATTCCTGGGGTTTCCAGTAAAAAAAACAAAGGCTCTATTCTGGTTTGGAGAGAAGATAGGAAATGGTCACAGCCTCCCTCATACTGTTGCAAGTCATATTTGCTGTAAGTAGAAGAGCAAATAGTTATATGTAACTGTTTAAATAGAATGCCTTAAAATATGTAAAGTGGCATATTCCAGCTACCTTTTTCTAATCCCTTATATTTTGTAATATTCATAAAAAAGATAGAAGCTGAATCTGGAATAGTAGATGGACTGGTAAGGTCAGATTCAGCAGTTCTGCTTAATCTCTTTCAGTAGCCATATGACTAGAGCAGATAAGCTACTTTGTTGGGCTGGGATTATTACTTAACATTTTAGCACCATATGTGTGTGTTTATATGAGTTATTCACTCAACAGTTATTTATTTATTTTAAAGTATTTCTAAACTGCTTAATATTTCAAACATCTCCAAGTGGTGTACAGTTTGAAAAGCAATGTATCATTAAAATAGTAAAATGAAAGCTGAATACTGGATAGACAGGTGTTCTGTGTCCCAAGTTGTCATCTTCGTGAAGTGGGAAGATGACTTGCTCTGGAGGGGTGGTATTCCCCTTGAGGAAGCAGATCTGGAGGCCTTGGTGGCTAGGAGTGCCATATCACCCTGTTCCATACTTCAGTGGTTTTTAAAGCTCCAGAATCCTTTAAAAGATCTATTCAGAATTACAATTCTCGTTTATTCAGCATACAATGCTTGCTTCTGTCAACAGTTCATTAGCAACTGTATGAATGCTGTTACCAGTGCTCCAGCCTTACCTTCTACATTTGTAACTTAATATTTCCAGCTCTGGCTTGTTTGCTAGCTACGGCCCTGTTTGGACAGAAACTACTTAGCTCATGATACTCCATGCTCTCATAATTTACAGATTTGATTATTGCAATGCACTCTGTGGGGCTACCCTTGAAGATTACTCATAAACTTTGTTTGGTCCAAAATGCAGTGGCCAGATTACTGGTTGGACTTCCATTTAGATCCCTCATAACCTCTGTTTTTTAAACAGTTGCATTAGTTGCTATTTCATTTTAACATCCAATTCATGGTGCTCGTGTTAGTGTTTAAATCTGTAGGAACAGCCATTTCTTTCTATGGTTCCAGAGAGAGTGAAGTCCTCACTTGACTTGGGCAGGGCTTTCCAAAATGTTCATGTTGATAACACACTTTTTAGACATGCATCATTTTGCGACACAGTAGTTTAGTTTTGCTAGCAAACCGGAGGTTAAACTAACCCCTTTCCAACCCTGGGAGGGGCATGGGGAGCATTTGCACGACACGCCTACACATTGCAGCTGTCACACTAACACGTGGCAACACACAGTTTGGAAAGCTCTGACTTAGGGTATATACAATGCATATATTCCAAAATTTGATAACTGGCATACCGGTTCATACAGGCAGTGACCCGATTTATGTTCGCCCAATTGACACTTGTATCACGGCGACGCAGAAGTGGCCAGAAAAGTAGGTGGAATGGGCTTATGTGCACTCCGCTGTCACGCACAATGACCCAGTGCAAATCGGGGTTTGCCAGTAATGACAAAAATATGGATATATTTCTTTACAAGTGGCACAATCTTGTACTGTATGTAAATTCATTGCCTACTTTAACGGAGTTTAAAGTGAATCTGAATCCAGTTTTTTAAACTTGTAGATCAGAAAGCAATTCTGAAATTTCAATCTTAGGCTCATTTTGTTCATGATTATGCTGTGTTCACTCACTGTGCAGTAATTAACAATTGTATACATGTTCTTCTGTACAAGACATTAGAATAAAGATTGGGGGGGAGAGACTTGCCATAGGAATATACCTAATTTGAAATTCTATTCTGGTACTACAGTATTTGCAGTATACAGCATATATGGGGCAAAACAACATACCGTAGATTAGGTTTTATACTTAAGCATTTAAAATTGTTCTCTCATTTAATTCAGTTATTTTGCTACACTGGAATATCTGAGGTTATAATTTTTGGAAGAGTTTAAAAAAAAAAGAATCTAATGGCCAGGCTTCTGCAGTTTAAATCTAATACAAATGTATGGAATTGGTCTTTCTGAAAGTATTTCTGAAACAATGCTGCACAGAGTTGTCATGCCATTGTCATGCCAATGTAAGAAAGAGCTAACTAGTACAATTCCCTGGTTGAGAAGCATTCCACATTTAATGATTTTATAAAAGGCATCTAACATTCTGCATTAAAAATAAATTCTGCAAACTTATAGCCTTTTCTGATCTAGTTGCAAAATAGATGTCCTGGCTGATTCAGGATGTATTTGGCAGAGATGTTTGGAGCAAAATATGCATATTACTATATATAGTAGAGTATTTTAGGAGGTAGATCGGGTGAGGAGGGAGAAAGAATATTCAGAAGGGTAAAATTTCTGTCTTAAATACAATATAATCTTTCTATGTCTTATTTTTTAAATAAACAAATTCTGTAACTTGAGAATTTATTAGGAATAGACCTAGAAATGTGTTCATTATAAAACCAGCTCTGAGGTTCTCAAACTCTGCATACTAGTTGCTTAGCTTTTGTGCATTGTAATCAGTTATGCCGAATTCTAAACTTAACAGTACACTTTAAACAAATGCAAATAATATTTGTGTTTCAAAACATAAGCTAATAACAAGCACATGTTAAACAATTCATAGTGTAAATGATTGTATACATAACCATTTTCATCTGTGGAGTTTCAAGGGCAGTCATTTTTTAAAAATAGGTGTGACAGTTTTCTAATTTGTGTACTACCGGTACATGCTTTCAGAAGAGCTGAGTAACTGGCAACCAAGCATAGACAACTGCACAGTGCTTGATAAAGGCTCTTGTGTGGGTTAGGTCAGTATAAGCTTTACCTAATGTCTCATTCTTTGTGTTCAGTTGGCAACATGCTGATTTGGTTTCACACCAGTGAGCATGCTTATTAAAAGCAGTTCACCTTTGTACCTTATAGGCATTCACCTTATTTATGGCAACACTTTTTACTTCTGGTTTCTTGCCAAAAGGTTTTCACTGTTCTAAACTGATTGGTTGATGTCAGAACAATAGTGCCTTTGTACTGAAGGATATTGCTTAAAAGAATTTATTCAAGGGTTGTTGAGAGGCTAAACAGTCATGCTGCCTGACTAAGTTTATAAAGATCAGACTTTATTATTTCCCATTTTTTGCATTTATTTATCTCAAAACTAGTGTTAGAATTGCCATGCCATAAACTCCTTATTGTATTCACCTATTCAAAACAATTTATAGTTCTTTGCCTTACATAGCAGTTATATTGCCTTTATTTAGAATGTGTCGTCATACATCAGTGGATCTATTCACATGTCACATTGAGTCATAGTTAGTCTAAGACAAACCATGTCTTACCCTGAACGAGCAGCATACTGATACATGCTGCTCAAGTTGTCCCTTCTCCACTCCTACCTTTGCCAAGAATGGAAAAAAACAAATCAGTATACCTGAAGGAGCGTCTTCACCCCCATCGTTCAACCCGGACACTGAGGTCCAGCTCTAAGGGCCTTCTGGTGGTTCCCTCACTACGAGAAATTAGGTTACAGAGAACCAGGCAGAGGGCCTTCTCGATAGTGGCACCCGCCCTATGGAACGCCCTACCATCAGATGTCAAGGAAATAAACAACTATTTGACTTTTAGTAAACATCTGAAGGCAACTCTGTTTAGGGAAGTTTTTAATGTTTGATGTTTTATCATGTTTTTAATATTCTGTTGGGAGCCGCCCAGAGTGGCTGGGGGTATAAATAATTTATTATTATTATTATTATTATTATTATTATTATTTATTATTAGCACTAAGCCAAGAACAAACCTTAGCTTCCACTCACTGTTTAGAAACAGACCATGAGTACTGGCTCACATGCAGCACTAAAACAACATTCTGATTTGCTTCTTCCTGGTTCAGTAAGGGGAGGAGTGGGATGAGCCTGATTTGAGCTATGTGCACATACCAAGACACTTTTTCATGGTAAGCCATGATTTCTTTCAGGCTATGACTCCAAATGACATGCGAACTATGCCAATGAGTTTCGAAAGGTAGACCTGGAAAAACAGGAAACATTTATTTGAAAGGAAGTACTGGTAATGCAGAAAGGAGTTGCTCATAAAAGGTTAAAACACAACCTGCTATAATAGCTTCCACAAGAGGTTGTGAGAACTTTATTTTGCACATTCTTCAACTGCTTATTTTCTGTAAGAGTAACTGTTGCTCAGCTAGTATATTTTCTTCATAAAAAGCTTTTTATGTTCAAGACTATCAGATTGTTTATCAACAGCTTTCCTTCAGCTGTGTAGGTATTACATTGCTCCAATTCTGTTTAGAAACATGGAATATACACCCAGATAAGCTGCATGACATGGGTATCTTGGTCTCTGTTTCCAGTGCTGCACAGCATTTTAAAAATTGTTTTCTGACAAGGGCATTGTCCTTTCAAAATGAAGCACCACATCTGCATCTTTTTGGGAATATGAAAATCTCAGTGTATACATGAGTTGCTGTTCCTTAATTCTTAAACTAAAACCTTAATAGAAGAAGGTTTTAAAGCAGAATAATCTTTGACTTTATTGAATTTAACGTTTTAGTTACCTTGCTATTGAAGGAGAAACTGCTATTCATAAAGATAAACAGTAAATGAACTTTCAACTTGGGCTGAAGTTGAACACTGGGGAAATTGTGTTCATAACAGCATATTTAACTTTAACCTGGGTTAAAAATTCTCTTACTGGTGCTATCTTGGAATAAGTGCATTTCATTCAGTCCTTGTTTTCAGGTACATGCACTACTCATTCCTCCAGTTAATATTCTTTCAGCTCAACTATTAAGGGATGTTCTTGGAGATTCTTTCTAATAAAGGAGTTGATAGTATTTGCATAACTTCGCATTTCCAGATTAATTTTATTTATTACTTTTATTCCCATACTTGTTTACATCTTAGGTCTTTCCTGGGTGTACCCTGATCCTCAGGAGTGGTTTAGGGGCATACAGGGTGGAGGGGGGCATGGACTTCCTTATGTTGAATACAACCCATTGCGTTTTGTTAGTATAATTTGCTGACTTCTGCCCACCCAAATTCATTCTTGACTTTTTACTTCTGTTCAAGCCCTCATAAACTATTGCCCTCCCTCACACCTTTCTCTAGTGCAAGAAGATGGTTGCTAGGGATCTAATACATCTGAGATGCTGTCTAATGTCAGTTAACATCATTTTGCATTGCTGGTTCTCAAGGAAAGCAGTGCCATTTCCTTAAAGGTAAAGGGACCCCTGACCATTAGGTCCAGTCGTGACCGACTCTGGGGTTGCGGCACTCATCTCGCATTATTGTCCGAGGGAGCCGGCGTACAGCTTCCAGGTCATGTGGCCAGCATGACAAAGCCGCTTCTGGTGAACCAGAGCAGTGCACGGAAACGCCGTTTACCTTCCCGCTGCAGCGGTTCCTATTTATCTACTTGCACTTTGACGTGCTTTCGAACTGCTAGGTTGGCAGGAGCAGGGACCGAGCAATGAGAGCTCACCCCGTCGCGGGGATTCGAACCGCCGACCTTCTGATCGGCAAGCCCTGGGCTCTGTGGTTTAACCCACAGCGCCACCCGTGTCCCATTTCCTTACATACTGCCTTATTCTTAGGTGGTCAGTTCTAGTTGAAATGTTCAAGATTCCCCAACCCTTGCTCCCCAATCCCCTTTCAGGTAGTAGTTGTACCTGGTGTGACAAAGCAACTCAGAAGGAGAAGGCAGACAGTTTTTTCAGAGGTGTAGGCATGAGTTCAATCCTTAATCAGAAAAATGTACATATTGCTCACATTTACACTTAGATTGTACATTGTAATTTTCTTTGCTGCAGATAACTTGATTAGATAACAACAAAAGCTGAAGCTTAGAACTTAAGTTACTGCAGAAGCAGATAGGTTTTTTTTTTTACTATTCCCATTTCCTTTTATAGCTCCCCTAACTAGGAACCTTCCAAAACTGTGAAAGATGGCATATTGGGGGGGGGGGGCTACAAGGGGAAAGAGGACTAAGTGAAAATCACATCATTGCACTAGTAGTATCCTCTGATGGATTGTAAAACAACTGAGGATTTAAGGCCCATCTCTCTGCCCACCCTGCAAGTTTAAAGCTTAATCATAGAAACATATCTGGTTGTATTAACCTGATCTTTAAAAATGATGAGTACAGCACTTTTATATGTGAACCAAACTGCTAATTATACTCACAAAACTAGTAAAATAAGTAGTAGTAGTAATTTATTTATACCCCGCCCATCTGGCTGAGTTCCCCCAGCCACTCTGGGTGGCTCCCAACAGAATATTAAAAATGCGATAAAACATTAAACATTAAAAACTTCCCTAAACAGGGCTGCCTTCAGATGTTTTCTAAAAGTCAGATAGTTATTTCCTTGACTTCCCTCTGCCTGGTTCCCGATAACGTCACTTCTCACAGTGAGGGAACCACCAGAAGGCCCTCGGAGCTGGACCTCAGTGTCTGGGCTGGACGATGTGGGTGGAGACCCTCCTTCAGGTATACTGTGTCGAAGCCGTTTAGGGCTTTAAAGGTCAGCACCAACACTTTGAATTGTGCTCGGAAACGTTAGTTGTTTGTTTTCCCCAAGCACTGGTAACAACAAACAGGAAATAGGATAAACATACCTCTAAGAAGAGGTACTTTTTAGCCACAGATGTGTTGTGCTGTTGGCAATGCTTGTGTGTGATGGTGGCGGCTGTGAGAGTCATACTAGTCTATTTGTAGTATCCGTTACCCAGGAATCTGCCCAGTTCCCATATTGGGTGACATGGCATGGCACATGAGATTTCTCAGTTCTCTCCTCCCCGCCCCACGTGCCCCCCCCAATCTCCTCCAGAGGGTGTACCAACTCTTTTTCCAGGACACGTCCTCTTTTCCACGGGGAGAGTCGTCATAGCAATCCACAGTTAAAATTAAAAATCAGCAAATGTGTCCTCCTTTTTGCTCTTCAAAATATGGCAACCCTAGAATACCCTACCTGTCTAGCATTTGGATCCTGAGTCTTTGAATGTGTTAGTACTTGATAGCGTATTTGATTTCTCACATGGGCTAGAACTAGGACTAGGTACTGCCACTAATTTTACAATTGAATGCATAACACTACCTTTTAAATATTAAAATCCCTAGCGCACACAAGCTGGAAAGTTATTCAACAGTAGTACCTTTCCACCATTCCATTGTCTGTGTTCCCCTTAATGTAACATCTAGCTATATAATGGTCTTCACTTAGAATTGCCTTAAGACCTGTGCAGATTAAAATAAGCTTCAAGTTGCAGTACTATACACTTACCTGGGAGTAAGTCCCATCAAACTCAAAGAGAAGCACTTCTGAATTCACTTGTGTAGAATTGCACTGTTAGTGTGTCAAATATGATTAGCATTGGTATCTTGTGCTAAAGCCATAAGAAACATTTTTTTCATAACAGTAGTTTAAAAATAAATTTATCTGGGGTTCTTTAAATTCAAAGGCTGGTAATAGCAGACAAGGTTGCATGAAGAACTGTTTTCCTGCCACTCCTGGTCTTCCCCTGCAATCTGTAGCCACAAAGTAGGGTGTGTTCTGAGTATATGCAGAAAAGCAGGTGAGACCCATTGAGTCATATAAATGCCCCTCATGAACTGAGTGTGCAACTTTAAAGCATGATCCAAAATACAACTTTCTAAGAGTTGAAACTGATGGGATCCATATTGATGTACTGTGGGATATGGGAAATATATAATCAAATCATTGGATTAAGTATTCACTTGGGGCGGTATTCAGCTAAGATTTACTTTGAGTAGACATTTTGAAATTAAGGTAGCTAACTTGGTTGTGTTCATTAATTTCAATAGGTCTACTCTGAATAAAACTTGATTTAATACTACCCTTGGTCATTAGGGACTGTATGCTAAGTAGATGTGGTACTACTATCTGAAATATGAGGAAACAACTTATAATCTTCTCAGTTATAATCAATTATAATACTTTATTATTATAATTTACTTAATTAAAAATCAGTATCTAAATTCAATTAAGCAGTGGATTAAGGCTTATCTGTCTCTCCTTAAAGCACCTTTTGCTATAATAACTGAATGAAATCCATGGAAGAACATTCTTCTGCTTGAGTTGCAAGGCGTTGGTAGTACTAGTTTGCTGTTAAACCACTTGTTAGAAGTGTCTTCCAACATTTAAATATGTTACTTATTTAGTCTGTTGCCAGCCATTTTACCTACTCTTGATGAGGGGCAAGGAAGGGAGCTTGTGGAATGGTATTTGTTTTCAGGAGATTAAAACCAGGTCATTTGGCCACCATCCCAATATTTGGCAGCACTAGGTACACTGGCTGTTTGCCTTTCCTCATTCTTTTTATTATAATATACTGAAACTCAAGAAGAAGAAAAATGTAACCTAGAATTACACATTGACTAAAGAATTGTAAGTACATATCTTATAAGCCATTGACAGTTCTTTGGTAAGCTCTGAGTTTTGCTCTTCCAATGCTAACTTCTTTGCTAAAAGTCCTAGAGCTAAGGACGTTCTGGTTGAGAGCCATGTGTCACATTTAGTGGGTTGTATAAAATAAAGTGCAATACAGACATGTGCAGCTACCTTGTTCCTTGAATCCCTTTTTCCTTGGACTAGGCCAGCCTGTGTAAGTTCCATTTAGCAGATCAGGAGCAAAACATTACAGAATGCTGAGAACTATTTATGTAGAAGCTCTTTAATGGCTAGTGCCATATATGCTGATTGGGCTTATTTTGTACTCCAAAAATTAACATGTACTTCTCTTCCCCCCCCCCTTTTCTCTCTTCCCATTTGTGCAGAAGATGCAGACTACAGTGCCTTTGGGATGGATACCATAACAAGGAAGAAAAATGTATTGACAAACGTGTTGCGTCCAGATAACCATAGAAAAAAGCCTCACATTGTCATTAGCATGCCGCAAGACTTCAGACCAGTATCTTCTATTATAGATGTAGACATACTTCCAGAAACCCATCGCAGAGTGCGGCTTTATAAATATGGAACGGACAAGCCTCTAGGATTTTATATACGGGATGGCTCTAGTGTCAGAGTAACGCCTCATGGGTTAGAGAAAGTACCAGGAATTTTCATATCTAGGCTTGTTCCTGGTGGACTGGCTCAAAGCACGGGCTTATTAGCTGTAAATGATGAAGTTTTGGAAGTAAACGGTATAGAAGTTTCAGGTAAAAGCCTTGATCAGGTTACAGATATGATGATTGCTAACAGTCGAAACTTAATAATTACTGTGAGACCAGCGAATCAGAGAAACAATGTTGTTAGGAACAGCCGGACTTCTGGTAGCTCAGGACAGTCTACAGATACCAGCCTTCCAAGTTACACTCCGCATACTGTGCCCGTATACCACCCTGAAGAAGAGGAAGACAGTGATGAAGATGATATTATTATTGAAGATAATGGTGAGCCACAACAAATTCCAAAAGCTGCTCCTTCCAGTGACAGCATTGAGTCACTGACACAAACTGAAACCAATCATGAATCTGTGCAGAATGGTTTAATTTCTTCCAGAGAAGTAAACTTGTATTGTTCAACTGGCAGCATTAACATGGAGTATGAAATCCAGGACTCTGACCCAAAGACTTTAGAAGAAGATGGGACAATCATAACATTGTGAAACTACAACAGCTTATTTGCTTTTTAAGAGGCCATAAGAATTTTTTTTACTTGGCTGTATTCATGCAGGACATACCTCTCAACTACGTACCATACTCCAATGACTTTTTATATCTGCATAACAGATTAGAGCACTCAGCTGTGATTCACAGGAACTGTTCCATTTTGATACCCAGCTGAGTAACAAGTGTTTTTGGAACATACACTGACTGGTTTTGTGGTTGAAGGCAAGACAGCATTTCCATGACCTAAATTTGTGCAGGTCTATTTTTCAGAATGTCAGTGTCTAGAAGGAGCCCCATAGTTTATAGTTTGTTGTCCTGTGATCTGGTTCCATGTATTGTTCATGGAACATGTTTTCATTTAATTGTGGATTTGAGTATTGTCATATGAGAACCAGCCTGAACCATTTTTCAACACGAGAATGTTAATGAAACAAAATAACCAAACATAAACTTCAACGATTTTGGCCTCCATACTCCAGACATGTGTAAATTAAAATAATGTGGAATGTTAATTATCAGTGCAATCCTATTCATATTTACTCAGAAGTAAGCTCCATTGAGTTGAACTCTGCTTACTACAGACAAGTCGGTATTGCATTGCATTCAATGAGTTGATTGACTTCAGTTCTAAAATGTCTTTAAGCAATTTACAAAATCAGAAGGGAAAGAACTATCCATTGGATTTATTGATTTGATAGTTGTGAAGTGTAACTTTTTTTAAAAAAAACTTTTAAACTGTATTGTGATCTACTACTGGTGTTGGAGGGATAAATCACTGCTATTTTGTATGGATTTGTCTGATCATACCATATATAGATGTGTACATTTACCCTTTTTATGAGAAAAACTGTGATCTTGAAATGTTATTATGCAATCAAGCTCCACAAAAACCAATTGGATCTTCCATTTTCGTCAGTGGGAGTCGTATTGTACCCATAATGTGAAAGTCTTAAAATATTATTCCTTTTTGTTCCTTAATTAGTTCTCTTGGTTCATGGCATCCACGACTGCTGCAACTGTTATGGAATGAATATAAAAATGCAAGTGCTAATGACAGATTTGGCTAACATAAATCTTATTGCTTATGAAGGTTCTTTTGTAGTGGAACAGTTCCCAAAAGGAGGCAAATTATATAACCACAAATAAACCAGTTTAGAACGTTGGTTTTAGTTACTTTCCCCTTGACAAAATGCTTTCTATTTATAGAATTCTAAGCAAAGGGCATCCTAATCCTAATAATCCTTTGGGCATGTGCTTATTCCTTTTTCTTCACATAATTATGACTAAAGTACAGTCCACTTGAAGAGGGTTCCACAAATAGATAATGTGTGCAATCAGGTAGCCATTTTCATGGATGCATATGTTTGGTACGACTATGGATCTTACCATGGTTCATTATGCGGTAGATAAGGTGTAAAATGAACTTTTCACTTACACAGAAGCATGGAAACCAAAACATTAGTGAAAGAGTTGAATGTTAATTTATTGTGGAAACACACATAGGGTTGTTGTGCTGCTTAACACATTCAGTTTGATTTTTTGATACTTGTACTGCAATCATGTGCATGAACACTTTGGATATATTAGTGCAATTACAAACTTAAGAAAATATTTTATTAAACTGTGTTTAAATTTGACTCCTTATGATACTAGCCTCAATCAGGTAGCTTGTTTTACGGGATGGAGTGTGTTCTTTAAAAAGCATATATATCTATACATATCCTTGTAATGCATAAAATAATCTTGGCTTGAAGTAATGTAATTATACCTAATAAAATTAAACATTGGGGGTGGGGGAAATCAATGAACACTAGAGAGGATAAGCAAAAGGCTCAATGTGTTTTGCTATTAAAATGACAGGCTGCACTGCATTTAATTGCAAAGTAATGCAGTTGCCATGATGGTTTATCACTACCTTATTTTTACTAAGCCTTTTAAAATCAATATGAAACAGAATAAGAGTACATTTTAATTATATATATAATGGTACTGGGCTTCAGTATAAGTGAAACTATTAGACTTTCATATACTACCTCTTAAACTTTGACAGCTAGCATCTTGTGGGGGGACAAGGTCAGTCTGCTAGATGAAGACATGAAGGCTTGGTGTATGTACAATTTTTACTTTAAAACCCAGAGATACTTAAAATTTTACTACAAGTTCTAATATGCTGTTTGCTCTGTATGTGTGTGTGTGTATATACATGAACATACAGTGTACATAAATGCATTTTCAATTTTTGATTGAATCTTACAATGAATGTGTATAGACAACTTCACAGAATCAAAATTCTTTTGATGTTTGTATTGATTTACAAAAATGAAAAGAATTTTTTTTAAAACCCTCTCAGCAATTTAAAGACTGATTTGCCTTTTAAGTGCACCTTATCTGAAAGAGAGCAGAATATGGCTAGTTGTACAGTTTTCTGGAACTATTTTATAGTTTCTGATGAAGTCAAGCTGAACTGTGAAATCTCTGTTCTTCCACAGCTATGTTATTTAGGATGTTGTTGTGTACTTTTGTGACTTGTGTGTTTTCTAATTAAAACCTTTATGCAACATGATTTTTACATGAACATGTATAATATGTCAAATGTCAGTATTTTTCTTACCACTTTAATGTATGGTGTACATCAGTACCACTAAATGGACTTTGATTTTACAAAAATCAAATTGGCATAAGTTGTATGTTAGTCATATTTTTACAGACTCAATAATAAAAAACTGTAACTATTGCTAATTTTAAACTTAGATGCCTTCAAGAATGCTTTATTACTTACTTAAGAGATCTCAAAAGTTACTTCCTGATCTTCCCCAGGTCAATATAGAATTTCATTGGAGCTATCCCAGACATTGCTAAAGCACAGAGCTTATCCTTCCACAGTTGGGCCAATCACTAGAAAAAGGAAGGACCAGGATCACATTACCTTTTCCCTAGAGTATTATGAAAGGGCTAAAAACAATCACTCGTCATCTCAATCAAAATGACCACCATAGTTTCTGCTGTAGAAGTCACTTCAAAATTAGTCTATTTATATTACATATGTATCCCACTTTTGTTCCATGATAGAAAGAAGCTAATGGCACCACACGTGTGGTCTCTCATCCAAGGAGTGATCAAACCCCTGAGCTGCTTAGATTCAGTAGGTCTGCTATATTGAGTGTCTTTAGGCCATGCTCTGTAACCAAATGATTTATTTCCTCTCTTGTGTTCTATGTGTTCATGAAGTTGTTGTTGTTGTTCAGTCGTTCAGTCGTGTCCGACTCTTCGTGACCCCATGGACCAGAGCACGCCAGGCACGCCTATCCTTCACTGCCTCTCGCAGTTTGGCCAAACTCATGTTAGTAGCTTCGAGAACACTGTCCAACCATCTCATCTTCTGTCGTCCCCTTCTCCTTGTGCCCTCAATCTTTCCCAGCATCAGGGTCTTTTCTAGGGAGTCTTCTCTTCTCATGAGGTGGCCAAAGTACTGGAGCCTCAACTTCAGGATCTGTCCTTCTAGTGAGCACTCAGGGCTGATTTCTTTAAGAATGGATAGGTTTGATCTTCTTGCAGTCCATGGGACTCTCAAGAGTCTCCTCCAGCACCATAATTCAAAAGCATCAATTCTTCGGCGATCAGCCTTCTTTATGGTCCAGCTCTCACTTCCGTACATTACTACTGGGAAAACCATAGCTTTAACTATACGGACCTTTGTTGGCAAGGTGATGTCTTTGCTTTTTAAGATGCTGTCTAGGTTTGTCATTGCTTTTCTCCCAAGAAGCAGGCGTCTTTTAATTTCGTGACTGCTGTCACCATCTGCAGTGATCATGGAACCCAAGAAAGTGAAATCTCTCACTGCCTCCATTTCTTCCCCTTCTATTTGCCAGGAGGTGATGGGACCAGTGGCCATGATCTTAGTTTTTTTGATGTTGAGCTTCAGACCATAATTTGCGCTCTCCTCTTTCACCCTCATTAAAAGGTTCTTTAATTCCTCCTCACTTTCTGCCATCAAGGTTGTATCATCAGCATATCTGAGGTTGTTGATATTTCTTCCGGCAATCTTAATTCCGGTTTGGGCTTCATCCAGTCCAGCCTTTCGCATGATGAATTCTGCATATAAGTTAAATAAGCAGGGAGACAATATACAGCCTTGTCGTACTCCTTTCCCAATTTTGAACCAATCAGTTATTCCATATCCAGTTCTAACTGTAGCTTCTTGTCCCACATAGAGGTTTCTCAGGAGATGGATGAGGTGATCAGGCACTCCCATTTCTTTAAGAACTTGCCATAGTTTGCTGTGGTCAACACAGTCAAAAGCTTTTGCGTAGTCAATGAAGCAGAAGTAAATGTTTTTCTGGAACTCTCTAGCTTTCTCCATAATCCAGCGCATGTTTGCAATTTGGTCTCTGGTTCCTCTGCCCCTTCGAAATCCAGCTTGCACTTCTGGGAGTTCTCGGTCCACATACTGCTTAAGCCTGCCTTGTAGAATTTTTAGCAGAACCTTGCTAGCGTGTGAAATGAGTGCAATTGTGCGGTAGTTGGAGCATTCTTTGGCACTGCCCTTCTTTGGGATTGGGATATAGACTGATCTTCTCCAATCCTCTGGCCACTGCTGAGTTTTCCAAACTTGCTGGCATATTGAGTGTAGCACCTTAACAGCATCATCTTTTAAAATTTTAAATAGTTCAGCTGGAATATCATCACTTCCACTGGCCTTGTTGTTAGCAAGGCTTTCTAAGGCCCATTTGACTTCACTCTCTAGGATGTCTGGCTCAAGGTCAGCAACCACACTACCTGGGGTGTATGAGACCTCCATATCTTTCTGGTATAATTCCTCTGTGTATTCTTGCCACCTCTTCTTGATGTCTTCTGCTTCTGTTAGGTCCTTTCCACTTTTGTTCTTAATTGTGGTAATCTTTGTACGAAATGTTCCTTTCATATCTCCAATTTTCTTGAACAGATCTCTGGTTTTTCCCATTCTGTTGTTTTCCTCTATTTCTTTGCATTGCTCGTTTAAAAAGGCCCTCTTGTCTCTCCTTGCTATTTTTTGGAAGTCTGCATTCAATTTCCTGTATCTTTCACTATTTCCCTCGCATTTTGCTTGCCTTCTCTCCCCCGCTATTTGTAAGGCCTCATTTGACAGCCACTTTGCTTTCTTGCATTTCTTTTTCATTGGGATGGTTTTCGTTGCTGCCTCCTGTATAATGTTACGAGCCTCCATCCACAGTTCTTCAGGCACTCTATCCACCAAATCTAAATCCTTAAACCTGTTCTTCACTTCAACTGTGTATTCATAAGGAATTTGATTTAGATTGTATCTTACTGGCCCAGTGGTTTTTCCTACTTTCTTCAGTTTAAGCTGGAATTTTGCTATAAGAAGCTGATGATCTGAGCCACAGTCAGCTCCAGGTCTTGTTTTTGCTGAGTGTATAGAGCTCCTCCATCTTTGGCTGCACAGAATATAATCAATCTGATTTCGGTGTTGCCCATCTGGTGATGTCCATGTGTAGAGTCGTCTCTTGTGTTGTTGGAAAAGAGTGTTTGTGATGACCAGCTTGTTCTCTTGACAGAACTCTATTAGCCTTTGCCCTGCTTCATTTTGAACTCCAAGGCCAAACTTGCCAGTTGTTCCTTTTATCTCTTGACTCCCTACTTTAGCATTCCAATCCCCTATAATGAGAAGAACATCCTTCCTTGGTGTCATTTCTATAAGGTGTTGTAAGTCTTCATAGAATTGGTCAACTTCAGTTTCTTCAGCACTGGTAGTTGGTGCATAAACTTGGATTACTGTGATGTTAAAAGGTCTGCCTTGGATGCGTATCGAGATCATTCTATCATTTTTGAGATTGCATCCCAGTACAGCTTTCGCCACTCTTTTGTTGACTATGAGGGCCACTCCATTTCTTTTACGGGATTCCTGCCCACAGTAGTAGATATGATAGTCATCCGAACTGAATTCGCCCATTCCCGTCCATTTTAGTTCACTGATGCCCAGGATGTCAATGTTTATTCTTGCCATCTCATTTTTTACCACATCCAGCTTACCAAGGTTCATGGTTCTTACATTCCAGGTTCCTATGCAATACTTTTCTTTACAGCATTGGACTTTCCTTTCGCTTCCAGGCATATCCGCAACTGAGCGTCCTTTCGGGTTTGGCCCAGCCGCTTCATCAGCTCTGAATCTACTTGTACTTGTCCTCCGCTCTTCCCCAGTAGCATGTTGGACGCCTTCCGACCTGAGGGGCTCATCTTCCAGCGTCATATCTTTTATATGCCTGTTGTCTTTGTCCATGAGGTTTTCTTGGCAGGGATACTGGAGTGGCTTGCCAGTTCCTTCTCCAGGTGGATCACATTTGGTTCATGAAGTTACTGATTAGATAACTGCTTCTCACAGAGGAGTCTAAGTTGCTTCTGCTCCTTCTCTGTCCTCCAGAAAATTCCGAATTTTTATTTTTATTTATAGTCCCATCTTATCTAAGGGAGTTGGCCAGTTTTGCAACAATTCATCCAAAGACCTTTTCAGTTTTAGAAACCCTTTCAACTTCCGTAGTTAGGTGGTCAATGAAGATAAAATTTAAAGTAGTAATGCGAACGAAAAGGGAACCAGTCTCTGTTTTCTACAATTCGTTGCACGGTATTTTATATAGAAAATGTATCCAGTTTAACCACCTTGTTCCATTTTTTTTACTCAAGTGTTTTTTACTCGTCTTGCTTTCAGACAGTGTAGTTTTTTGTTTTGCTTTTTCTACCCATCCCTAGCTTCCTACAGATGTAGAACTTGGATTTCCCCTACCCAAGATTAACATTTCCTATTACTTACTGCCCCCTTAAATTCCTTCTTACTGCATCACCACCCAAATCAACATGTTTTAATCTGTAAAGGGCTCCATTCTCACAGTGCTTTATTAAGGCAAGTAACTTGATTTCATAACCCTAACTTTGAGTTTTCTAGCATAAATTTTCAGCATTCTGAAAAGAAATGAATACGGAACAGTTAAATGTTTCATTATTTCATTTTGGACACCTCAGTTCATAAAGAGGGGAAAGTATGAAAGGCAGATTTGAAAAAGTCAGTTCATGCTGGATTTTAGAGATGCAGTTTATGTTCTTAATTTGTAAAAACATAATTATGGTTCATAGGTATTCATAAATTCCCTTAGCGTATGATCAGAAAGTTCAAATGGTAAGACACAGACCAGGTCTGCAGGAGTGAATAAAAGTTTCAATCTAAAATGAAAATTCAATGCATTGCGAAACCTTGTTACCTCAGGTTTCACCAATTAATTGACAATGGGTGTGTTCACTCCTACATAAGAAATGTTTCAAATTGTAAGATCATGGCTGTGATCCACAAAGCCAGTTAGACTAGAGTATTTTGCATTTAAATCCAATTTAATATTAAATGTGGGTGAAGTTTGATGAAATAATAAATGAACAGGCACTAAGGTTTCTGCTATAAAACATGAAAGACAATCATGACTCGTTTTATAATTTAATTTCTCATGCTTTTAGGGAAGAAACTTGACACAAGTACTTGCCTGTTCCATGGGATTTGAAAACCCAACCCTTTTTAGCGTTTATGCGCAAAATTAAACTGTGCCGCTTTCTGTGACTTCAGTTGGATCTGCCACTTAATGCAGTAAATTATCTTATGACTGCATTTTAAGCTGGTGACTTGCGGGTTTTGACAGTCTTATTCCAGAGGAGATAAGCCTGTCCCCCTTTTCCCCTTTATCACTGGCATGGCAGGTGCATATTACACTGGCCTTTACAACTTGTGCCTGAAAGCCCAGAGAATGTCATACAAATAGCAGAAGGAATAGTGCAGAGTAGTGCAGAAAGCCTTGCTGAAATATACTAAGTGTGATGGAAACAGTGGGAAACCAGCTCCCACTAGATGCATCTCTATAGTGCAAACCTAAGTTTAATAGTCTATAATTTCCTAAAAGTGTATTGAGGATCATAGTTTTGTGAGGATGTTTGAATTCTCTGCTTGCATTTCCTAGCACCTGTTGGAGCTACAAGGTCCAGGGTTCACTGGCAAAGAGTAACAACAAAAACCAATTTAAGCTTGTGGTGTGGATAGTGAATAAATTTGATTTAAATCTAAGTACACCCTGAGTTGTGTGGCCAGAACCTCAGTAAGTGCAAAGGCGGCAGTCATGGGATAAGAGGAGTTCCTTTGCTCTTTTGAAAAATGCCAATATTGTAATGCTTTTATATAAACTTCTGATGCAAATGTGTTTGGAATATTGAGCACAGTTCTGGCTGCTGCGTCTCAAAAAGCATATTACAGAGCTTTAAGAGATGCAGAAAAGGCCATCAAAATGATTAAGGGGCTGGAGCAGTATGGAAAACCTTTCCTCCTCCAGATGTTGATGAACTACAACTATCTCCCATCAGCCCCAGCAGGCATAACCAATGACCAGGGATGATGGTAATTGTGGTTCAACAACAGCTGGAGGACCAAAGTCCACTCCATCACCTGGATGAGAATAACTCCACTATGAGAAAGATATTTATTTACCCAAGACTTTTTAGTTTTGAAAAGGGGAAAGGAAGAAGTTGTTGGATTGGTCTCGTACTGTATCCAGTACACTACATAGTCCCGTGTAGCTGAATGGTGGGGAGAGACAGACAAGAAAAAGTACATATAATTAAGCTATGGACTTTACTGCTGCATGATGGCTACATTTAGACGGATTTAAAATATAAGACCAATTCTTGCAGATAAGGATACCAATGCCTGCTATTCACGAAGCAGCCCTCCATAGCCCTCATGCTATCCAGATTCTTTGGAACTATATCTGGGGTTCCCAAGGTGGCACCTGTGGGCACTATGGTACCCCCCCCCGAGCATGCCAAGGCCCCTGCACTCCCCCACCCTTTTAAAAATTAAGGGAGCTTGGATTTTGTATGGATGGGTAGGCTTGCATTCTTCCTCACCTGTTTGATTTTGGGGTGCATGTAGGTGTTTTGCATGTTTTAGCGGGCAGGTCTGACCCATCAGAGGTTTTCTGTGAAATGTATATTGCAGTTAGTGCCTGCAACAGCTTAGTTGGATTTTCAAAAATATCCTCAGGCACTACCTGAAATATTGCCAGTGTTGCCTTGCATCCTTAAAATGATATAGAAACTGTTTCCTCATTTGGTGAAGCCAGTTCTGCATGACTGATCGTTGCATACACAACTTGTGTAACAAATGGTGTGTACCTTGCACCCATTGCTTATTTTTCACATGAGAGCTGGGTGGCCTTTCACCTGCACTGCACAATGACTTGATCCTCAGGTTTTTCTCTTTGAGTTAATCAGATAGCTGGTGTTCTGCAATCTTGGCTGTGTTTACATACGTGGTTTTACTCACAGCTCAAATTCCTGGAGCCTTGGAAGAGGAAAGTATGCAGGAATACAATGAAATGTGGGAACATGAATGTGTCAATGAGGGTGGGGGGGAATCTGTCAAACTTGAAACCATTGAATTTTTTGCATAGCAGGGATTACCCAGTCTCTTCCCACTGATTACCTTTTTGGTAGGAAAGCTACCTTTCTACTGAGATAGATGCTGTTGCTGCCTTTTAAATCATGGTTTAGGCTGATTGTTTTTATTACAGTGATTTATCATGTGACATTTTCTTTTTGAAACGTATGTAAAATGTATTTCTATAAAATAAGCAAATAGTATTTGTTTTGACCTAGGTGAAGAGAGATCTCAACCAAGTCTAAGTAGAGACTCTTATATGGTTGTTTCCTGTTATAATCTAGTCAATATAGCATTGTGTAAAACAGGAAGAGGAAAAAGTGGAAGCATTTATTTCTTACATTTCGATTCCCCTTTCCACCAAGAAGCTCAAGGCAGTGTATATTGTTCTCTCTCTTGCCTCTGATGGGTTGCAGTTCAGCCCAATATGACTTATATTTAAATCTCACTTAACTCCGGGCAGGACTGCAAACATGAACACCTTATGCTGACATTATGACATTGGGCTCTAACAGCTAAAGTGTGAAAACACCCTAAGTCATCTATTTTGGGCCAATTGGCAAGCAAAACAAGGTTACAATGCAACCAGGCATCCCATCTTCTGCTTTAACAAGCAGCTCATTCTGTTCCCTAGAGAAAAATAAATTAGCCAGGGTGGAGTAACTCCCACATTCAGTTGTCATTTAAATTGTAATGCCAATTAGGTTGGCAAACTTGCCATGGCCTGCAGGAAGCATTAATGTCTGGGAACACATTATTTATGAAAGATGCGAATAAAATTGCAAGGAAGGGTTGTGATTGGAGCTAGTTAGACAGAATGTGCCCCCACGGTATTTTGCATTTGCCGTATTTCATGTTTGCACCCAAACAAACCTTGAAAGCTGCTTGAAGTCGTCAAACTGTGAAATCTCATTCAGAATACTAGCCATCCAACCCACCCAGCAATGTCCCCACCCAGCACAGAATTAAAACAGAATTGTGGCGTAATATAAAGCCAAATACTGAGACAATGAAAGCAACCTGTGTAAATTATGCAATACTACATAATTTGCTTGATTCTCATTATTATCCTAGTTGCCGAGCGGGGTAGGGGGGTATGCAAGTCGTTAAACAGGGCTAACCTTAATGTGAATTCTGCTACTCAGTGTGTCACTTCTTCCATTGGTTGCCTCCAACTCATTGGTTGTCTCAAATGGCCTTATTTTCCAGCATTAAAGTGGAAGTGGTGATTAAGAGAGGATCCTTTAGGGAAGCAGATGTAGCTCAGTGGTAGGTCCCTGATTAAATCTCTGACATCTCCAGGTAGGGCTGGGGGAAAGAGGCCTGTCTGCAACCTCGGAAAGCCACTGCCAGTATGTGCAGAGAGTGGGCAATGCCGAGCAAAATGGACCAATGGTCTGCCTTAGTATAAGAAGGCAACTTCCTATGGATTCCTATGTACTTGTGCTTACTACAGGGAAACCCAGCCGTTTAATTGCATGCATGCCAATTTGATGGCCCTGCATACTTTTTTTTGCCATGCCTCCATACTACTTTTAAAAGTATTAATTGGTTCAATTTGTATGGCTGCTGAATGTGATTGTTGTTGGTGTTGTCATCAATAGTAGCCACTGAAATGTTGCCATCTGGTGGTAAAGAGAGAGATTGCCTGAAGACATGGGTGCAAAGTCTAGCTTGATGAGTACAGATGGGAGGGGATCAAGTTACTGGTACATGTGTAGCTCCAGAGAATCAGGAAATGGAGGGATACAGTGAGGGATCTGTTTCGGCAGTGACACAAAAGATGGCTGGCATTGCATATCCACAAGAAAATGCCCAATATTTCAAGTGCTTTAGGCTGGTGCTCTTCAGCCTTGGTATCAAGTTGTTGGAGCAGTTTTTGGTGTCGCACAGGGTGCTGCTGAAATTTGAGGTGCCAACATTCGCCACTGCCTACACCAATAAATGGTGCAAATAAGGGGGAATTTCATCACTTACTAAGGAACTCCAACTTAGTTTCAAAATTACCAATACCAGTATTGCTGTGTGTATGTGTGAATTTTTTTTATACATTTTCCATTAGCCACCTAACATCTTAAGGATTACTAATAATGCCAGTGAAGTATTCACTAGAATTTTGATATTTACCACAATATTACTCCTCTTAATAGCAAACTCGGTTGGTGGGCGATTCACACCATTGCTGAGAAACTAGAGAAATATCAACATATATTAGTGGGAATATGAAATGAATATTTCATTTAATGTGGGAGAGAAACAAGATTCTCTTTTCTTCCTTATGTTTTACTGTTTTTCCTTCCCTAACTCTCCAGGAGAAATAAGGAGAGGCTGAGGCTTACATGTACCCACTCTTTAGAGTTGGAAAATTGTAGGAAATCGGATACAAAGATTGAAGACTCCCAACATGGGGGAACCCTCCCCCAGGTAATTGGTTCCATTGTTCAACTGTTCTGATAATTAAGAAATTTTAGCCTCCAGTGACTTGAGTAAGGGGCTAATTAGAAATTTAAGGCTTGATTCTCTTTTTTATTTATAAAAATCCATGTATTTAAGATTAGATGGCTCTTTTTTAAAACAAATCTTGTCTGCCAGTGAAGATATGTTGGCAATGTCAAACTTTAAGAAATTCTATAATAGATTATGAGAAAGTTACTCTGTGTATCCCCTCATTTTGAAGAGGTTCTGCGAGGTAATGTGCCAACTTGGTTAAGTCCTGAGAATGTAATCACTTTGAAGTAAAGCAGTTTAAGTCTTATCATAAGATGTATCCCTTGTGATGCCCAATTATTTCTTAATACCCAGTAAGTAATTTGTTAGACCAAGCTATAAGGAAACAGCCAGATCTTCCTCCTCTTGCAGATGGTGAGCATGTTACTGACATGAGTGAACATTGCCAGTAATCTTTGCTTTCAAACATCAGTCAAAGAATTGAGAGAAAGAAATTGCCCTTTCAGAAAATGAATTCACATTCCAGGAAAGGTGCAACAACCTAAAGGTATATCATGGCAGGCTGCCATGTTGGTCCATTTGGAGTGGAGGGTAGAATCCAAAAAGTAACAGTAGGTTACTTTTATACCTTTAATAGGTCCAACAAAAATGTTACAAAGAAATGGGCAAAAATTAAAGTTGATCAACATTCTTCATCAGGTAGGATGAAAAGTAGAACACAACAATAGACAGAGAAAATGATGTTGCTGTGTTCTGTGAAAATCTTCAGCCTGTAATAATTGAAGATGAAACAGTGTTAAACGGATTTAATTAGGTTAGGGCATAAAGGTAAAGGAACCCTGATGACTCTTGGGGTTGCGGCGCTCATCTCGCTTTACTGGCCGAGGAAGCCGACGTTTGTCCGCAGACAGTTTTTCTGGGTCATGTGGCCAGCATGACTAAGCTGCTTCTGGCGAAACCAGAGCAGCGCATGGAAACGCCATTTACCTTCCCGCCAGAGCGGTACCTATTTATCTACTTGCACTTTGACGTGCTTTCGAACTGCTAGGTTGGCAGGAGCTGGGACCTCACCTCAACGGGACCTCAACGGGAGCTCACCTTGTCGTGGGGATTCAAACCGCCGACCTTCTGATCGGCAAGCCCTGGGCTCAGTGGTTTAGACCACAGCGTCACCCACGTATCTAGTGGGGGGGGGGAAAGGAACAAAAGGTGGAAGTAATAATCTCAGGTTCCACCAAAGGCTACAAAATTGTGCCTAATATATATATAAAGCCAGCAGACACAAATCTAGAGGCACATCTCAATATTTTTTTAAGTATTTATTTTGCTAAAATAATATACATATCACTGTATGTCGACAGAGACATATACATATTCACTATTTGAACGGGTCAGCAATAAATTTATAAAATGAGTGGGGCTAAGTCTTAATGTCTATTGCTTCAATTGTGTGCAATTTCTTTTGGTGACGGGTCAGTGTAAATTATGCCTGTTCTATGAACAAGTCTCCAACCACACATCCATTATGTAAAGAATCTTGCTGCTGGTCCTAGACTAGGGCAAGCATGGATGATGTTGCAGTGTGTAAAAAAAATTCTGGGAATACATTCATGCTTCTTAAGACTTTCAGTGTCTGCTATCTGCATAAAGGGACATTTTTGCATTTGGCCAGTTGAGTTTGCCTGTTGTTCAGGTTGTGTCTACTATTTCAATGCACATAGGCTTCTCCCTGTAAATACTGACACATATCATTTAGGTTGCAATCCTGTTCCCAAATATTTGGAAGTAAGTTTCATTGAACTCCATGGGCAATCTCTGAGCAAGCATGCAAAGCATCATGTTGCATGTAAAGGCTACATTCTTATTCTTCTCACTTACATAGCATACAGCAGTTACAGCTTCCCCATCACTGTACAGCTTCCCCATCACTTCCCCATTATAATACTGTATAATGGAGAAGGGAAAGCTCCACCTGCTGTGTTCTTGTCTGTCTTGCAGCTACCAAAGGAACATAACAAAAAGCTGTTGGGTTAAACAAACAAACAAATCCAAGAAATCTAGAACAAACAGAATGGGGTGGGAGGCAGGAAATGTAACCTGGGCTAGGAAACCCATGCCATAATAAACTCCTGAAAGTATCCTCAATCACCTGAAAAAAGTTTTTCATTATTTATTTTAATATTTTAAATTATTAACCACCCCAAGGTGTCTTGGCAGAAAGGTAGTATACAAATGCAAGAATTAAATGAGCAAAGGAGCAAATAACCAGGTGTGCAGTTACTTTACCCACAGAAAATATTTGAAGTATTTCAAAAAATGTTCATTTTTGTTCTCACCAAAATAGGCAGTTTCTACAACATAACACCAAACAACCTAAGTACACTTCCCCAGAAGTCCCTTCAAACTTGGCAGAGCTTATGCCTGAATAGCCATGCATTTAAAGATTGCATTGTAATTTGTCAACAGCCAGACATTTGTGCAATGAAGGCAGTGCATTCTGACTCTGCTCAATTGCAATGGTCTACCTTTGTCAACTGATCCTTCCAAAAAGACATATGGTGAGCTATTGGTTATTGCATGGGTTAGGTAATTACTGCTTGATGTGAAACAGGGAATGCTGCCCTGCCCTGCCACGGCATCCCTTACCCTAGCTTGTGTGCTGGTGGCAAGATATCAGTGCGGACAGTTCACTACCAGGCGCTACCTTGGGTTAGCTTACTGGGGTAGAGCGTGAGACTCTATCTCAGGGTCGCGGGTTCGAGCCCAACGTTGGGCAAAAGATTCTTGCATTGCAGGGGGTTGGACTAGATTCCCCTCGGTGTCCCTTCCGACTCTGCGATTCCTCCGCCCGAGGTGGCTGCCCCACCCTGGCCCCGATGGGAGCCGTCTTCCAACGGCATCTGGAGAGACACAGGTTCCCCACCCCTGCGAGGGGGAAGAGGCAAAATCGAGGGCGATGGGGGGTGCCGCCGCTCGCCTCTCTCCCCCTTTGGGCGAGAGGAGCAGCAGTTCCGCGCCGCCGCCGCCAGGGGGAGCCCCGAGCTCGCCCCGCGGAAGACCTGCGGCCCCAGGAAAAAGGGAGCCGCTTCGGATCCGGCCGACTGCGCTTGGCTGCGGCGGGATCCCGAGCCGGGGTTGGAGAAGCCTCCGGGCCCAGTCCACTGTCAGCAGCAGCGGCGGCCGCCATGAGCGCCGCGGCGGCGGCCTCGGAGCGGGGGGAAGCCTCCGCCTCGTCGACGACCTTGCCCCCCTCAGCTGAAGTGGAGGCGGAGGAGGGCGGCGGCCACGGGGAGCCCCAGATGAGGGCGGAGGAGGAGGAGGCGGCGGAAGAAGAGGAGCGCGAGGCGAGGCAGTTCGCCCTCTACCTGGCCCCTGAGGCGGGGCGAGAGGGGCGCGAGGAGGTGCGTGGGCGGTTAACGGCCGCGGCTCGAGGGGTCGCCCGCGGCGGGGCGGGGAGGGGGGAAGCGTTGCTTAGCTACGGTGGTGAGGACAGGTGGGCGTGGCGGCGGGGGCGGGGTTCCCGCCAAAATAATATGGGGGTCGGGGTTGGGGTTGGATTCGTTTGTCTCTGGCGGATGCGTGAGGCGTATTGGGAGCAGCTTTGAAAGCCACGCTGCAGGGGACGACGACGCGTGTCTGTGGGGGGTGTATACGTTCACACACACACGCATATATATAGATAGATGCCAGGCTTATTTTAGTATTCTATCATGTGTGAGTGTGTGTGTGTGTGTGTGTATACATACCCACACATATATTTAGATACAAACACACAATAGAATACTAACCTAACAGTAAGAGCCATTTGGGATGGACTCCCACGAGAGGCGGTGGACTCTCCTTCCTTGGAGGCTTTTATGCAGAGGTTGGATAGCCCTCTGTCAGGGATGCTATAGCTGAGATTCCTGCATTGCAGGGGGTTGGACTAGATGACCCTGGGGTCCCTTTCAGCTCTACCCTTCTGCAATTCTATAATTCTAAGTTAAGCCATAACAAAGGGAAGCGGGGTGGGGATCCATTCAGAGCTGAGGCACAAATTTGGGTCTTATTTTCCTGGCAGCCAGTGCAAATAGAGAAAATACGCAAGGTAGCATTATTTCCCTTGTCCCGCAACGGTATTCTTTTTTGCGTCTGCCGAAGACATTCTTATTTAGACAAGCCTATGCAGATATTTAGAAAGTTTGTATGAGTTTTAATTCATTTAAATCTATTCTACTCTGGTATTAACTTTCTGTATGCTTTTAATTAGGGTTGTAATATTTTAGGTGATCATTGTGTTATCTTTTTTGTAAGCTGCTTTGAGGTTTCTTCTACAACAATCTAGTATATAAAATGTTATTAAATAAATAAACAAATAAGTACATTCAACTCACACTTGATGGGACAACTTTTCCTGATTTTTTAAAATGAGAATCTTTATATAAAGGAATGTAGTCAACAACATTTTATATAACTGTCTTAAACCCACTCACAAACCCTGTTCCAAAGGCAGCTTATTATAGCAGCTGTCCAGAAAGGCAGTCTTAATTCTGTAAGAGCAATTCTGTGTGGAGCCAAAGTAATTAACTTGAACTAGTTAGCTTTCTGATGGTCTGTCTTAATACATAGATGCAACCTGGAAAATAATTGAGGAATTGATAGTTAGCATATCAGGCAAAGAAGTTCTGCTATACACAAACTTATTTGACACTGCTATTCTTAGAAGAACAGATAAATAAACTGGGGGCATGTGTGATTGGTGAAGGCAGCCTTTATCTTTTTAAAATCAAACCACTTTATTATTTAAGATTTCTGTCCCACCTCCTCTACCAAGCTGGGCTGTCTGGGTGGCTGAAATTCAAAGAAAACCTCAATGCAGTAAAAAACAGCAACTACTTAGTAAAACACAATCACATTTTCTTTTTTAAAAATCTATGAACACCACCAAAGCTAACAGTTAGCCACCTTCCCTTCAGTGTTTGTTGAGGTATAGGAAAGCTAAAGAATTCCCAACACAGAGACACATCTGCTTGCACATGTCAGTTAATGTTATAAAAAATAATTTTATATCCTAAGGTTACAGCGCTGTGCCTGTTTATCTAGAAATAATACAAGAAGCTGCCGTACACAGAGTATAAGGTGTATATAGATGCCAGAGATGGAAACTGGGACCTTCTGCATGCAAAGTATGCTGCTGTATGCACCCAAACTTGCTTCTGTGTCAGCATGTATATAGTTGCACTATAAATTTTTTTTATTTCTTTATTTAGAGTGTTTGTAACTTGTCAGAAGGCTCCCAGAGTGGCTTCTATCCAGTTATTTAAAACAGGACGGCCCCTGTTCTTATTCTTAATAGTTTTAAAGACATGACATAAAAGGAAAAGGGACAGGGAGGAAAGATGAAAAAAGCAAACTCAGGTACCAGTTATTTAAATTAAATAGCAGGTCTTATAATGACAAGTTGGGATAGAAACAGATCAAGAGCAGGAGGTACCGGTATCTGTCAGTGGCGTTGAGAAAATACCAAATTTGTACTGTCACAGGTCTGATTTTGAAATTTGTACTGTCACACCCTGATTCCTTTCTGTGTTGGCATTCCATCTGCTACAGTTAGACAACGAGGTGGGGACAGAAACCACAAAGAGCAGTGCCCAGGAATTGGCATGGCTACCCTTGATTTATCTGTGATATGGGGCAAGAAGAGGTGAATCAACAGTAGCAATCACTCCTTGGGTGGAGCAACTGCAGCAAATTGCTGTTGCAGATGGTGCTGCTGCTAGAGCACTAGGGGTTCAAACTGCTAGAGCTGCTAGGGGTTCAAACTGCAACAGGCCAGTGACCAGAGATGACAGAGGTTGTAGTTCAGCAATGTCTGGGGGGCTGTAGCTCAGCCACCTCAGATCTATTAAATCATACATAAGGAATAAGAATAAAAATACAGCAAAAAAATATGGGGGAAAGAGAAATCCATTAGGTTTGAAGGTTGCAAAAGATTCGTTGTTTATTGTGTTTTTGTGTGTGTTCATTTGTCTTTCATATTGCTGTATAATAGTTGCTGTTAATTTGCCTGTCACCTAATAGTTATTTTTAATGCATATTTTAGCAGATTCACGTTAAATAACCACATACAGATCTTTGCAAATGTTTTGTGTGTTCAATGTACTTTGACGAATACAAACCTTCAGAGTCACTAGGAGAAAGATGAATGAATGAGCTACAGGCTCAGCATCTCTTTCCTGTTTTTGTGATTTGCAGCAGTATTGTTGAATGTGCCCAGACTGGCCCAGGGAGAGAATAGGATGAAGGCTGTGTTGGGGTCCATGCTGCTGCCCCCCCCCCCCGCCTTCTCATTGTATCTTAAGGGTTCATTGCATGGTGGCTGCAGTGCTAAGAGTAATGTAAGTTGTACAGCTGAAGCTGTGTTGGTTTACTTGTGCCTTTTAGACCCTGCTTTTTTTACTCTGAAGTGACAAAGTGAATCCATATAATTCCAGTACCATGGCTACTAACTACAGAGTGTACAGATCTATCTTGGTTTTTTTTTAAAAAAAGTCTAAATGCACCTTGGTTCTATCTGAATTGAATGTGATACAAATGTGCCTTTGACCTCTCCAGTTGGGGAAATTGCAGGATTCGTGTGGTGCCACATATAGAATATGCTAAAACCCTTTGTGCTAGTTTTGGTTCTTACATGACTGAAATGTGTCACTTGGCATAGAACTGTGCGCAGTTACTAATTTTTGAATTGTGTACAATTTCTGTCCTTCCCCCTGAAATGTTGTTTAATATACAGTCGTACCTTGGTTTTCAAACAGCTTAGTTATAAAAAGTTTTGGCTCCCGAACGCCGCAAACCTGGAAGGGAGTGTTCGGTTTGCGAACTATTTTTGAAAGCCAAAGTCTGGCGGGGCTTCAGTGGCTTCCAATTGGCTGCAGGAGCTTCCTGCAGCCAATCGGAAGCAGCGCTTTGGTTTCCAAACGTTTTGGGAGTCGAACAGACTTCTGGAACTGATTCCGTTCGACTTCCGAGGTACGACTGTATGTGTAAGTAACATGTCTAATACTGCTCAAGGCAATGTACAGAACGATGCCAAGGATGTTAAAATATTATGTGCAGAATCTCCTTAATGATTTAATAGTGTTCTTTTTAAATTCCAACTCTCAGACAGGAAGGATACACAAAATCCCCATGGTAAAGGTATTGAAACATGTAACTCGGCATGTTTCCATAGGAACCAATCTCATTATATGATTGGATCTCAAGATTCTCTAGGTGTGAAGCTATAGGTTTCCTGCAATGGATTTGATGTAGATTATACTCCTTGGATTTTAATCTAAAAATACCAAGGCTCCAGCTTTTCAGTAAACTTTTTCCTAAAATGGAAGCTGAAAGAAACATCAAATACTCCTTGCTTTTGACTTAGACATTGCTATGGGTAAAACGCTATGAACTTGCATTAGGAACATAGGAAGCTGCCTCATACTGAGTCTGACTGTTTGTCTAGCTCAGTATTGTCTACACTGACTGGCAGCAGCTCTCTAGGATTTCAGGCAGGAGTCTTTTCCTGTCCTACTGGGATTGAAGCAGTGACCACCTGCTTGCAATGCAGGGGCTCTAGCACTGAGCTATGGACCTTCATTTCAGTATTCATTTTGCTGTGGTTTAATCATGGTTTTGTTTCCTATACATACATTCTAGTGTTCTTTTTCATATAAGCACTAGAAGTAACTGACATACCATGTAGTTGAACCTCATGCTTGCAAAAGTATACTTGCTCTATTTTAATGTCAGGAAGTGGTGAAATAATGTAGTAAGTACCTGTATAGGCTTTAGCAATGGTATGCTAGTGCTGGTGTATATATTGTATTGTATTGTATTGTATTGTATTGTATTGTATTGTATTGTATTGTATTATTATATTATATTATATTATATTATATTATATTATATTATATTATATTATATTATATTATATTATATTATAATATAGCAAACAAGCTGCTGGCACAAGCTAAAACATTAATGCAACCTGCTGCTGCTGTTAGTTTTCTGATTCTTTTCCGTTTGAGATGAGTTTTTGTTTATGGGACTAAATGAGCAATGCCAAAGACAGGTGAGAACCTAAGGCCACATACCCACAGTACTTACACATTTTGAGTACTTGCAAGATCTCCCCCCCCCCTGCATTGATGACAGAATAATTTAAAATGGGCAATGCCAAATCCCAGTTTGTGAGAGTAGCAATTCTGTTCATTGGTTTACAACACGTTCTGTTTTTATTCTTCCTTGAAATGAAATTCTGTGCTTTTCAAAAGCTTCTCACCAGTAAAAGGCAGCATAGTCTATACAGTCAGCAAGGCTGGGGCAGTGTTTTTCAACCACAACTCTGGTGTGTTGTCTTCTCATCAGCTATTTCTCTTCTATTCTGTGTGTCCGTGTTTTTGTAACAAATAACTTCTACATGCATTTGATCATTTCCTCCTCCCTCCCAGTTCATTTTCCTTTTGTGTCATGCCTTTCCTGATTGTAAGACTGAGGTCAGGTTCTGTGTTTTATTCTTTTTCTTTTTAGCGACATGTATGGCCACTCTGGGAGCCTTTTCTGGCTGAGCAGTGGAATAAAAATTATTTAAATAATAAAAAGAGCATGATTACTAGCCAGCCGGAATTAAATAAATATTTTCATTTGTGATAGATAGTGCATGTATTTATATTCATGCAATAACCGAGTTCAAGAATAATTTTGAAACACGTTTTATTTATATTCTTCTAGCTTTAAATCTTCAACACCTCACCAGCAACAGATAAGACTGTAATGCTTGGAAAAGGAAGATCTGTGAATGTGTTTGGCTGTTTGCATGTTTCAAGCAGTTTTTAAATTAAAGTTTTCCATATTTGCACAATTGTGTTGCCATGTCTCTTTTTCTGCGCCTTTGGATGCGGCAGCTATTTTGTGCTGTGCCTCACTGCATCGTAGCCATTTTATGTTTGGTATCCAGAATACATTATCAGAAATGTGCCCATAACCCTGAGAAGGTCAGCAACCATTAAATTACAGCAATGCACTCTACTGTATATGCACTTTTCCTTTAAGTTGGCTGGAAGCTGCAGCTGGTGCAGAATGCAGCAGCGAAGTTGTTCAAGGAGGAGTCCTTTCAACAACATATAACACCACTGCTGAGAGAACAGCACTGACTTGTCAGTAAGCTAGCGGGCCAAGTTTAAGGTCTTTCTCTTAGCAATAAAGCTCCAAGTAAATTGGGATCGTCATGATTTTTATGCCTCTGCTTGGTCACTTGGATCTTTGAAATAAATGCTCTTAAGTAGTGCTGCATGCTCTTACGTCCACACAAAAAATGGCTTTTAGTGTTGTGTCACCTGCTATTTGGAATTTGCTCTCAGTGAATAGTAGTCAGGTGCCTACAGTACTGTATTGGCGTTTAGGTGCCTACTTAAAACATATTTTTTTGCCCATGCTTTCCCTAAGAGGTGACCCAGTTAAATTGAGTTATTCTTCTGATTTATTGAGTTCTTGATGTAATCTTATTAATCATTTTATATTGTTCACTGCCCATATTGGTTTCTTTTAATGTTTGGTGATACAGAAATAATTCTGTATAGAAATAATCAAAATATTTTTTTGAATACTTGCACAGAGACATTATAGGAAGAGCCTTCTTCAAAGAATTCCCTATTAATACCTTTTTGTTTCATTGTTTTAAGATAAAGCTATAGGTTTACTAGATGGTTAGGTGTTCTGATAGGTGTTGCGTACACATTTAAAGACAAGCCTGCAATATCTCACATTGGTGGCAACGTTTCAGATGATCTAAATCCCTTCAGTCTTAAAGTTTTTCATCCCTGTACTATAACTATTGTGTTTTTATCCCAAGGGGTAATGTCTCTGTGTCAAAACCGCTATATGAAATTATAAAGAGGGTTTTGATCTTGAACAGCTGGCAACCCTAATTCACTTACCGGTATTCTGTATTAAATCCTTGCACTGATGGAACGGGTTAGTTGGATACCACCCTTAGTCCGTACTGGGGCAGGAAGTTTGCTAAACTGGTCCCAGCTTGTTTAGGGCCTGAAATGTCAGCTTCAAATCTTTGAACTTGGCTCGGAAGCTAATAGGCAGTCAGTGTGGATCTTAATATAATTTTGGAACTATGGTTAACGCAGTAACCTCAGTTAGCATGAGCCATGGTTAAGGCAAGGTATCTATGCTGGCATGAGGGCAGTTTGTGACAAAGCTACCAGCCTTGGTCAACTATGGTTAAGACTCAGGCCATATTATTTATGGGTTAAGTTGGGAAATGCTATGGAAAAAGTCATTAAATTAATGGTTTTCCTTTATTTTCATTACGTTTTGGTTTACTTGCCGACCCTGAGTGGGGTGGGCTATAAATCTGAGGTTGTATCCCAGGTTGTCTACACCAGTTCTAAGATGATCCAGAGGTGGGTAGAGAAAACTAGTTTTCACCAGGATTCTCTCTGTATTCACTTCAAGACCCTAAGTAACCTGTTCAATTTTTAAAGTGGTCAAACATTTACGAGTGCAAATGATTGGCTGTTGAGACTGTTAACTCTGAAATTGTCTTCCAAACAGCAAATTTAGAGAAAATGTCACCATTCTATAAGTATACACAGAAGAAGTTCTAAACTTCCATCAGCACAAAAGAGAGAAGGTAGATGTTGTGAGTGGCCAAACCTCCTCTCACTTCTTTTCCTTTCCACAACATGCTGTCCCAAGAGTTTCTGGTGCTTTTGCTAATTATACAATAGAAATACTTCCTTGGAAATCCCACTCTGAAAGAAGTGAACATCCAAGTTTAAAAGCTCAACTAAGATTTGTATTTCTCTAAAATTGCTCTTGAGTGATCGTTGTAAAATGGAGAAATAATTTGGGTTCTTTAACAGCACCATCAACTGAAATGTGATTTCCATTTTTAAAAATTGATCTGTGCTCGGACAGTAGACCTATGTCTCAGCAACATAGCAACTTTAATGCGTGCAGACTGTCCAAGCAGAAATACTCAAAATGCGAAGGTATCTTATGCTTGAGAATTGCCATGGGCAGTCTTGAAACTTCAGAGGCGATCCGTTTTGAAAATGTAGCCTATTTCTTGAAAAACCTTGATTTTGTGCCTGTGCGTGACACTTAATTGCTAAATGGCAAATGATTATTTTATTTGATTACCAACGTTTAATTTTAATAGCTGAGTGGCATCGCTGAACTTTATTGAAATGCAGACCGTGCTAATGTCTATTCTTGGAGGGCGATCGCCTCGCTCTTTCATAGATGCAACTTCCTTAAGATTATTTGTTTGTTTCCAGGTGAAAGAAATAGAGGAGTCTATAGAAGAGATGTTAATAAGACTGGATGAGTTCTGTGGCATGACTGATCTGGTATGTACTTAGCTCCACCTCTGTAGACCTTGAACACTGTAACTTTTGTCTCTGTTTGGCTCCTGTGGAGGCCATCTTGTGAGTGTTTCAGAAGCCATGCAGCTCAGGCAAGGCAGCAGGCAGCTGTGGTGACGGGAGGGAGGGAACTCTCTCTCTCTCTCTCTCTCTCTCTCTCTCTCTCTCTCTCTCTCTCTTCCCGAGGCAGCCATCTTGATTACAACCTTCCCTGAAATGGTTTTTTATTACAGCGATGGTTTAGCCACAAGGTGGCACTATGGCGCACTAATATTTAAGGGCCTAGACTAGTGCTCTCCGCTTGTAAATTTAATGTGCTCCTTACAACACACACACACACCGAGGAACCTAGATTATCCCCATGCCTTTCTGGCTTTTGTTGTTTAAGCACTCTGACAGGTTCATCTCCCCTCCCCTGTTCTGTATGTTCCCTCTTCTAAATTTCCAGAGAAGTTGAAGTCCAGTGGCATTCAGTGCAACAGGTACCCAAAGGTCATTTTGGGAAAAGTTGCTTGTTATCACGGCTGCCCTTATTATTTGGTGGGGTTGCAAAGCACATTTCTCAGGAGGTTCCATGCTGACCTGTCACGATGATTGGCGTCCCCCCAGTTGATGGTTTAAGACTTGGGGGTGGCGTGGCTGAATAATAGCTTTGATAATAATGTAGTCATCTGGTTGCCACAAGGTGGAAACTCATTTGAGACAACAAAATAGTGATAAGCTGTAATTGATAAGAATACTATCAGCATCTTTCCTCACCACTGCTGTATATGCAGTGCGATTGGAAATGCTTAGGAGAAGTGGAATTGCTGTATGTTGTCACAGCAGCCCAACTTGGCCCCTTTTTAGTAGGAATTAGTTAGGCAAGTGCAAATGAAGAAAATTATGACATGTCTCGAACCCATCCAAAGCAGCAATGCTGTAGCAGCTCTTCCCAAGAAAGACATCAAATATTTTTGTAACATAATTAGTACGGTGGTACCTTGGGTTACAAACACTTTGGGTTACAGACTCCGCTAACCCGGAAGTAGTACTTCGGGTTAAGAACTTTACCTCAGGATGAGAACAGAAATTGCGCGCTGGCGGCAGTGGGAGACCCCATTAGCTAAAGTGGTACCTCAGGTTAAGAACGGTTTCAGGTTAAGAACGGACCTATGGAACGAATTAACCAGAGGTACCACTGTATGTTGAAACAGTAAGTTAGCCTTCTGTTTAACTATTGCTGTCTGGCTTCTGCCACCTCTAAATTCCCTGTGACAGTTGCAGCTCACAAAATCCTCATTTCCCACTTACATGGATAGGATTGTGATACTAGTCTAAATGTTTACATAAGTTGGAAAACAGTTGTGTGATTTGAAGAAACAAAACAACTCTCCATAGGTGAGTAAATTGAAATCCTGCTTCTTTTTAAATCAGATTTTTGGTTTCCAGTGCAGTTTTGCCATTGTTTTCAACACTATCACATGCAGACAGCATTTTTACACTGCCTTCATTTCAAAATTTTGGTTAACAGTAACAAACAAAAACAGTAGAAGGCAACACTGACTATTGCAGCAGGGGAAAATTATAGTGGAGGTTAAAAGCCTGGGAATCTAAACGACATCTGCATTCTTGCCAGGCAAACCTCCATAGGGAGAGGGCTCTGCAAGCGACACTCCACAACTAAAAGGGCCCTCTCCCATTTGCTTCAAATGGTGGCGGCAGTACCCAGAGGAAGGCCTTTGGGGAAGATTTTAGTGTACAGGCTGGTTGATGTAGGTGAAAGCATTATCCAGGTCCCAAGCCATGTAGGGCTGCCTTTAAAGGTAAGTACCGTACCAGTGCTTGGAATTGTGCAAACCACTATTCTTGGGACTTTAAAGTTATGTTACTCATAACAGCTGGAACAGGGGCAGTGTTGCTTACTCCCCTGTTACTGATTTAATATTGCCTTGAATGCAGAAAATTGATTCAACTCTGCAAGTGGCCAAAGGTTTATTCTGATCAATCTTATTATAGTGCTTTAAGTTTCAAGCTTGGAACTGTTCAAACAAAATGGTTAGAGTTTGTGGCTCTGTAATATTTTTGCAGGTTTCAGGGCCACTGAAGGAACAGCCACTTCTTTTTTCATTTTCCCTATAGGGAAAGTTTAATTGAAACTTTTGCCTATACTGAGTTTTGAGGTACGCTTCATTTTATTGGCATTTCAGCTATTTAAAACTTTCAAAAATCACTTACCGGTAAGTTGGTTCAATAAACCGAGTGCTCCCTCGATATCCTCCCCCCCCCCCAATCCCTTTCCTCAGTGGGGGTTTGTTTGCTTGCTTCATCTTTGCTTTACCCATGAAAACATTTTTAGAGAATCTGAAGTATGAATAATTAGGCTGTATACAAATTATTGACCTGATCTGGCAGCATCAAAGCATTATGCTTAGTCTGCTGAATTTGTGCTTGGCAGTGCTAAATACCTGTAGTGGCAGCTTCCTTTCAGCAGTATATGAAATAGTATCCAATAAAAGTTCATGTCATCTTTCAGATTCATTCCAATTTTTGCACATAAAAACAAACCAAGGGATTTATAGTCTTCTGTTTGTTGTCATGAAGAAATGGATGCATTGTTTTAATTAGTGAGTCAATAAAACATTCTACATTAATTTGTTTCACGGCTTTCAGTATCCTGTTTCTCTGGGTATGTTTAGTTGTTACAGTTATTGGGCTCAATGATTCTTTATATATTTGCATAAATTTGTTGGTTCCTATGATTTATGAGAATCCTAACTTTAAACAATCTTTGGGCAAAGATGTGGCTGAACTAAGAGTGCTGGTTATATAAATGTATAAAATGAGATCCATCACATTAGATATGTATGACATCAGGTTTTCTTCACACAGCCATACATTTTTATCAAATTCATATATTTGTAGATGTGAGAGCCTTGATCAGCAGGGTGTGTGAATCAGAACTAATCAGCAAAGCCTCATGTTTTGAGGGTTTTAAAAAACAGCCTACTGGTGTAGTGATTTCTAGCCCAGGGAAGCTAGATTTGCTGAACATAGTAAACATGGTGAGACTTATTTCGTTTAATCTATGAAGCAGAAGGGTTTAGATGTAGAATGGCACACTAGGCTGTTTTATACCTAAGTCGATCTTGGCATCCATCAGTCATGTTTTGGGATCTCTACATCTTTGCTTTCATTTTTTGGTTCCCTCCTGATGGTGCGGCATATGGTTCACCAACTGGGAGTTCCAGTTACATGTAGGTAGCCGTGTTCGTCTGCCATAGTCAAAACAAAATAAAAAATAAAAAAAATTCCTTCCAGCAGCACCTTAGAGACCAACTAAGTTTGTTATTGGTATGAGCTTTCATGTGTATCTGAAGAAGTGTGCATGCACACGAAAGCTCATACCAAGAACAAACTTAGTTGGTCTCTAAGGTGCTACTGGAATGATTGTTTTTTATTTTTTATTTTGTTTCAACTGAGAGTTGTAGACCAAAACGTCAGGAGGCCACTGGGTCTGTGAAGGCTGGTTTAGTGTTACTTGTGAGCCAGTCCTGTATATTTGAAGTTGACTTGTTTCCACCAACCATAATTAAGACTACAGTGGTACCTCCGGTTACGAACTTAATTCGTTCCGGAGGTCCGTTCTTAAGCCGAAACCGTTCTTAAACTGAGGCGCACTTTCGCTAATGGGGCCTCCCGCTGCATTGCCGGCACGCAACTTCCACTTGCATACCGGGGCAAAGTTCGCAACTAGGGACATCTATTTCCGGGTTAGCGGAGCTCGTTAGCTGAAGCATTCGTAAGGAGGACGGTATGTAACCCGAGGTTCCACTGTACCACAGTTTGCCTGAGTGTGAACGTCACAGCAAACTGGTTGGTCTAAAACAGAAGTGAAAATGTCTAGCGTAATTGTTGTCGCCATGCTGGCTGGGAAGGGCAGAGTGTGCAAGCTTGAGGCTCACTGCAGGAAATATGTAGACACAAAAGCGGAAAGGGGAAATAGAACCGTCATTCAGTCTCAAGACAGGCAGACACACACACCAGCACACACAAAGACTTTACTGCCTTCTCTCATCCTGTGTCAGATCAGTGGGACAAAAATAATGTGGGCAAGAAGAAACAAAAATATCAAGGGATGTTTTTTCTAAAAGTATTTTGAAGTGACAGATATCTTCCTCTTTATAAAAAAAATCAAAGGCATTCTCTCCCATGTAGCAGTGGCAACTTTCTCATACTGGTTGTTTCCCTGATGAACACAGAACCCTCTGCTCGCTCTTCTCACCCACCTACCCAATATCAATTGGGCTAGTTAGGAGGACCTACCTTGCTCAGTTTGTTTTGGCTACTCCCCTCTCCCAGAGAAAAGGGATTATCTTATTTTTCAAGAACATGCCATGGGGGAAGGGAGGAGAGAAGAGAAGATCCCATCAGAGTTCACAACACTCTCCCTTTATCTAAGAGGGGAGGATAGAATGGAATTTCTCTTTTAGCAAAGGGGGTGCAAGGGTGAGAAGTAAATAAGGGCTTGCTGCATATTTCTATGTTGGTTTCTTTGTTGGTATGGTTCTTAATTCAACCTGCTAATCTCTGGCAAAAAGGTGTTCTACTTCTTGAACAGATTTCTGCATTGCAGGGGATTGAACTAGATGATCCTCGTGGTCCCTTCCAACAGTATAATTATACATTTCTGCACCTGGAGGAAGATGCCTGTTTTGACCTTATAGGGCTCGCCTTCAGTGTTCTTCTGTAGATTAATATCTCCTTGTTTTGTCTACATTTCAAACTGCATTTCTTTTCAGTGTACTTACTGGTATGTTGGCTTTGCAAAAGGCCTTTTGAGGTTGCTTCTTTCAACATTAACAAGCAACCTTCGCTTGCTTATCTTTGGTAAATTAAGGGTCAGTTTCTAACCTCTGCTCCGTTTCCTTGTCCTTGAACCAATGATTTTTAAATATTTCCAAACAGTTAACCATGCTTGTTTGCTGCTGCAAAAACAACAGAGTTCTGAAGCACCTTAAATACTAACATTTTTATTATAGCATAAGATTTCATGGATTAGAGTTTATGCCAGGGGTCAGCAAACTTTTTCAGCAGGGGGCCGGTCCACTGTCCCTCAGACCTTGTAGGGGGCTGGACTATATTTTTTTTGGGGGGGGGGGAAATGAACGAATTCCTATACCCCACAAATAACCCAGAGATGCATTTTAAATAAAAGGACACATTCTACTCATGTAAAAACATCAGGCAGGCCCCACAAATAACCCAGAGATGCATTTTAAATAAAAGCACACATTCTACGCATGTAAAAACACCAGGCAGGCCCCACAAATAACCCAGAGATGCATTTTAAATAAAAGGACACATTCTACTCATGTAAAAACACGCTGATTCCTGGACCGTCCGTGGGCCGGATTTAGAAGGCGATTGGGCCGGATCTGGCCCACAGGCCTTAGTTTGCCTACCCATGGTTTATGCAATCATAACTTTGTTTAGTCCATGTAGTGCTCTGTTGCATTTGTAAATGTTTGGACAACAAAGACCTGGGTCAAAGGGATGTCAAATGGTGGTGATACCACCTTTGTCTGCTTCATATTTTGTTGGTGTAAAGCAGGGTGGGAAATGGGAGGCCCTCCAGATGTTGTATGACTACAACTCCCACTATCCCTGACCATTGGCCATGCTAGGTGGAACGGATGGAAGCTGCAGTCTGACAACATCTGGAGCACTTCAGGTTCCCCAGTGCTATAGTAAAGAATATGTTATCTTAGCATTATGCAGATTCTTCACTGGATAGCTTTGAAGGCAACTAATTGTCAGTTTGAGAATGCCCAATGGTCACTTGATACACATGCCATTCATTCTCCTACAAAGATGCATGGAAAGCCAAATATCTACCGGTATATTGTTGTGTGAAAATAATGCACATGTGTTTTTTGTTGCAAATCCATATGCCCAGATTCAAAAGCAAAGGTAGGGAACCAGTGGTCCTCTCAATGTTGTTGAACTCCCATCAGGTAACAGGAGATGTAGTCCAGCAACATCTGGAGAATATTTGTGTGGTTCTCAATTCATAACGGAGCACCTGATACTGTAGCATCATTGAGGATAATTAGGTGTGGACTGAATGGGAGGCCATCAGGAGATTTGCATAAGCTAACTTTAAGGAAAGTACACAGTCCTGATATAATAAATAAAGCACAGTAATAGTTCTTCTGTTTCTAAATAGTGAGTGAAAGATGTCTGGTATTTATTGTTAGTGCTTTCTGATACAGATCCCCCCCCCTTTTTGTCTATACAGATTAGAAGCAATACATCCCAACTCTTGGATGAGGCAATTCCACTAATTAAAGCCAAGGTGATAGAAATGAACAACATCTATACTAAAGTGGATAAGCTAGAGGTTTGTTATCACATCAAGTAATTGTCCCGAAGATTATGCATGTGAAATTTCTTTTCTGCGTTTGTGTTGAAGATTTAAAAGTGAGCCTAGAAATCTGGTGCTGATGCCTAGAAACATGAAAACATTATTCAGCTCTCTGCAGGACTGATACGATGAAGCTTTTAATTCTTGTTGCATTTTTTTTAATGCTGTGAAGAGGGCAGTGAAGCATCAAACTAAAGCCTAGAACATGCAGAGTTGCAGCAATATGATGCTTTTGTCAGCCACACCCCCCAAAACAAACAAACCAGGTAATAAAAACTCAGGTAAATACAATCTGCAGTCTTTGAAATCTTCATAGCTATTGGCTACAAGAACTCTGGGTTCAGTAGATTGAAATAAGACCTCTTAGGCCATTGATTCATCCATGGGACATTTATAAATATTCTAACTACTCAGAAGTGTTAGAATTTACATACAGGGCCTAAGGGCACTTTGAGGAGTGTACAGTTCATTTGTGCTACCTGATGCCTTCTCTGCTGAACCAATCCTGAAGTCAACTGATAGACTGAAAATGTGAATGTTCTATGTATGTGATAGTTGCATGTGAATGGTTTTGTTGAGAGATGGGAATGTGTGCATATATGTATTATGAGGATTGTGTGTGTGAATATAAATGAATACAGATAAGGTATTGCATACGCATGGGAAGCGGGTGGCGCTGTGGTCTAAATCACAGAACCTAGGGCTTGCCGATCAGAAGGTCAGCGGTTCGAATCCCCGCGACGGGGTGAGCTCCTGTTGCTCGGTCCCTGCTCCTGCCATCCTAGCAGTTCGAAAGCACATCAAAGTGCAAGTAAGTAGATAAATAGGTACCGCTCCGGTGGGAAGGTACACGGCGTTTCCGTGCGCTGCTCTGGTTCGCCAGAAGCGGCTTAGTCATGCTGGCCACATGACCCGGAAGCTGTACGCCAGCTCCCTCGGCCAGTAAAGCGAGATGAGTGCCGCAACCCCAGAGTCGTCCGCGACTGGACCTAACGGTCAGGGGTCCCTTTACCTTTATTGCATACGCACAAACATTCATACATTTTCTTTTACTCTATTTGATAGCAAATCTGCCTGCTTCTCTCTTTCACAGTGTATGTGTGTTGTGAATGCCGGATGTTTATGTGAGGAGAGGTTGTGTGACTTAACAGAATTATGTTCTCTCTTTAACAAGCCACATTCTCGTAATGACCGTGAGGAAGTCTGCTTCTGCAGCAAAACATGGCAATATACATATGGCATTGTTTAATATCACTTTAAGTGACTCAGAAGTCTTTGTGTTATCAGTACTGTAAATTCTTAAATTTCAAACCCAATGGAAACTGATGGAAATTCTTCCTAGCACAATTGAGTTTGGAAAGTTAACATTATTTATGTGTATGATAGTTGAAGGAACCTATTAGTATTTCTTATTATATTCTATTAGATTTGCATAGTTAATAAAAGCATTTGAAAGTGCCCATGCAAAAGTCTACATCTGTAAGCAATCCACTCATAGGTAGTAAGTGTAGTCAGTTCTTCAGTCCTTTGAATAAATCGATCTGCACATTTATCTTTCTAGTGCAGCAATATCAGTCTTTTGGCCATAGTAAGGGCACAGGGAATTCATTGATGAATTCATTAATCGCTTAGTCTGGACACTTGTGAGGCCCTCCTTCAAGTGTCTTCTGCTGGTTCCCTCACTGTGAGAAGCGAAGTTACTTGGAGCCAGGCAGAGGGCCCTTTTAGTAGTGGCACCCTCGCTGTGGAATGCCCTCCCATCAGATGTCAAGGAGAATCAGGAGGTTTTTAATGCTTGATGTTTTTATTATGCTTTTAGATATGCTGTAAGGTATAATAATAATAATAATAATAATAATAATAATAATAATTATTATTATTATTATTATTATTATTATTATTGATGTCCAGTTGTCAAATTCCATATAGTAGGTATGTCGTTCAAAAGAATATTATCCTCTGAACATGTTAGCTTTTTTCATACACTCCTGTTTACATAATCCACTACTTTCTCTCAAAACCTGATAAGTATAGGGCATTGTAAAAACATGTATTTTAAAGAAGCGTTATCCTTATTACATCTCCAAGAAAATGCTGTTTTTGACAATCCTTTTCTGTACAGATGTAGTGGAGTCCAATAAATTCTAAATATTATTTTCTGTTGTATACATCGTAATTTTGCTTGGACTAGGAGGAGAATTGGTACAGCCCTCTTCTTTTCACATATCGTACATTGATTTAGCATGACCGTTGCTCACAAAAAAACTACTCTGAGTTATTGGAGGAAGCAGGGACCCTGGAGAGATGTTCTTAAAGCTGGGATATAAAACTGGGGCAGCACTAAAACCAAGTTAAAAAAGAGACTGTTTAGCTTTATTTCTCTTCCGGAATTTCTAGGCATTTGTGAAAATGGCAGGACAGCATGTCTCTTTCCTAGAAGAACAAGTCCTCGAGGCAGAGAAGGCTCATGCCATCTTTCCCTACACTGTGCAGAAGCTGTTTGGCTCAGTAGCTATACCTTCATTTAAAAAAGTAAGTGTCAAAGTTCTGTGATGCATTGGAGGAGGGAGGATGCCTGTTGAAATAACCTCCTTACAGTTATTCCATTCATCCAGTGTTGCTCTTTGTTTATATTTATTTATTTAAAGCAATTTACCCCAATATTCAGCCAAAAAAGGGCTCCCAGAGTGGTTTGCATACAGTGGAATAAAACAATGAAATTATTAACTGCTAACAGGGTGTTGTAGAATGTTGCTATGTACTTCTTTCTTCCCTGGAATTGATGCTTTTTGGCGATGGGTGGAGAATCACTTTTAGAGACATGGAGCCCTGTTTAGAATTGCAATTTGTGGCCTCAAATGCGTTTCCCACTTACATCTGAAGTGCCGATAAAATGATTATTCGGTCCATCATACCACTGCTAGAATTCAAGTCCGCAGCAGTTCGTGAACCTGAGACGTTGGGATACAACCTCTATTTTGACCACAAAAGGATGGCTCATATCACTTACCCAAGTAATCTTGAGTATGTACCTTACACACCTCCATTTCTTAATCACCAGATTAGTCTCTTTCCATTCCAAGTTCTGTGCAGGCATTGCAAAGGCAACCCAAGAAACTACTATCTATTTATTTACATTTTTTTATCCCACCTTTCATCTAAAGAAAGCACTTATGAAGATAAAACCCAATAGAAATTAAACAAAATTTATAAATTTCAATAAATTCATTAGACCAGAAGAGCAGTAAAAAAAAGTACAGGAGAATAGGACAGACTTCTCCCTGGCTCCCAAAAGAGAGCAATGAAGGCATGAAGTAAACATGTAGAGTTTCATAAAAGGCCATCTCTCTAATAGTCATCTCCCTAATTTCTGAAGACTGAGAAGGTTCCCCAGAAGCTGACATAATTTGTCAATCAGGTTCATGTAGGAGAAGATGGTCTTTAGGTACTATGGTTCAAGCTGTTTAGCACTATAAATATTGCAACCATTTCTTTGACTTGTGTTCAGAAACAACACAAAAGCCATTGACAAATCTTTAACCAGTGGAGTAACGTTTTCGTAGCAGCCAGTGCTGATTAAAAGGTTGGCTGCCAAATTTGTTGAAAGTATCCCCATGTATAATTCATTGCAGCAGTCTATCCTGGATTTCGTTAGAGCACAGTAAGCTGTTGCCAGGTCATCTCTGTGGTGAGATGACTTCATATTCAGGTTGTTTGTAGGTGAATGTGGTTTTGTTCTGTGCCTTGCTAATGACTCATTTTGCCATGCTCTTAAAAATTCTGCCATCTTCTTTAAACAGAAAAGAATTGTGGACAGATCTCTTATAGTTTAAAATATAATGTATTTCCTACAAATACATTTGAAAGAGTTGTAGAAAGATGAACTTTTTGAGGGTTATTTTCACCTTGAACTTTAAAGCAATTTGTTTGCTTTAAAATCCAGTTTAATTTTCTGAAGTGCCAACACAGAGGTCAGTTAATGCAAAATCATTGCTACTGCAGGGATACTTAAAATGGGCTTCTAGTTGAAGTCATGTTGCTCAGGGCACATTCATACAGCTGCATAACATATTTTCGGTACAGCACCCAACTCTGGAAATGCAGAAAGAATGCCATTTTTGCATACTAGGCTAAGTTTTTTGCTTACATAGGGCTGCCATGCAAATGGAAAATCTATATTAGCTAAAATGTACTTTCAAGTTAAAAATCCTTCTGCATTTCCCTCCACGTTAGCAACATTCACACAATAGCAGGAGAGAATCTCAGAGTTTATTGTCACATATGAAAAGAACTTTGAACTGGTTAGCAGAAAATTTAGTATCTCCAGATTTCTCATCACATAGTTACTGAGTACTTGAAGGCAGTCAACAGAATGTTTTAATTGTCTCCATTGAAAACTATTGTTTAGCTCAGGCATAGGCAAACTTGGCCCTCCAGATGTTTTGGGACTACAACTCCCATCATCCCAGACCACTGGTCCTGTTAGCTAGGGATGATGGGAGTTGTAGTCCCAAAACATCTGGAGGGCCAAGTTTGCCTATGCCTGGTTTAGCTTGACCTCAGCAGTGCTTGGTGGGGCAGCACAAGTAGGGTGACATTGCATGCCTGACTTCCCAATGCTGAGCATTGCTGCTGCTTGCTGAGAGGGATAGTAGTGGAGATCAGCTCGATGTGGGTGCGGTGGCAGGAGCATCAGATTGGATGATAACACCTGATCAATGAATGATGAACTTTCATGTGTGAACTTGTGCAAAGTTACCACTGCATGAATCTTACCACGTTGACTTACGGTGTCTGTGTGAAACCCTAGCCTTATGTTTACTGTCACTTTTGGGATTAGAAGCAAGTCCAGCATTTAAACATTGCATTTTTATTTTATCCTTCCGCTAAAGAATTCAAAGCAGTGTGCAATATTTTCTACTTGTTCTGTCAACAGTCCTGAGATAGATTAGGTTTCTTGTCCACAATATCATACTAGCTAAACCACATTAGAGACAGACAAGGTCATCTGTGCTCTAACAGCTAGGTCAGAAATCCTAGTTCAGTTGACTTTGGAAGTTAGTTTTAAAACTTATCTAGCTGTTGCATTGAATTGGAACTGAATGAGTAAAATGTTTTGTTGAAGCATTAAATGAACTAGATTTAAGGTTGACTCTGGAACATACCTAAATCTAACTTCTCCTCCTGCTTGTGTATTCAGTACATATGCATCCACACATGTACATGCAAAACAGTGTCAGACAGCACAACAGTTTAATCTTTCTGATTGCTCACAGAAGAAAAATATTTATCCCAGTCCACCAGAGCACTATATGCAATAATATTTTGCATCTGGCTCCACCTATGTTGGAAATTATTGCTTTTGAATTATTGCTAAATGCATTTGACATTTAGAGGAAGATCACTCCCTCATATATGTAGGACATTGTTCCTTTTTATTTGTGCAATTTTCCGCCTTTTTCTCTTTATTATTTCACTAGCTAATCTTTTCAGTGACAGATCAACCATGCAGGTATGTAATCAAAATTCTAATACGGCTTTTACACTATTTTGGAAGCTTATTTAACAGCTGAATATAAATGTTAATAAAGTAGACAAAGCACTCAATGATAATTTTTGTTTGTATTCTGCTGAGTTTTGGTTTTCACACATACAATAATTTGCAGTCTCAGCTCCCTAAAGCCCATCCTCTTAGTTCCCCCAAGTTAAATGGAATGTTATCTCACTGCCCATTTTACCCACACAACATCCCTGTGAGGTAGGCAAGACAGAAAAATAGTGACTGGTCCGAAGGCTTATGGCTAAGAGCGGATCAGAACCAGAGCTGTCCTTTTTCCTGCCCAAGGGTTGCATTCCCTCATGAGTGGAGGGCCCCTTACAAGCCCCAAGAACCAGATAGAAGGACCTGGATGGCCCCATTTGGCCCCTGGCCTTCAGGTTCCCAACCTGTCCTATATGGTTGGACACTCTAATACTACAGTATACTGCAGATATTTGGTAGCACTATGGCCATGTTGAGTTGTTCATATCTTGGCGCTCTGTCCATAATAAGTAGCTGCTTGTTATCCATATTTCAGCGAAGAAAGAACTGTCCGTCTGAACAAAATCCCTGGTGTCATCAGTTTGAAAAATATCTTTGTGTTTTGGGAGGAAGGGCTTCTTAAGGCAGCACATGAAGGTTTTTGAATTACACAAACATTGTATGCCAAAAAAAAACCCCAACCTTAGTTTGAAGTTGTGCTTAGGCTAATAAGGGTATGTAAAAAACCACCACTTGCTTATATGTGGTTGCATGTACTCCCAGCTTTGCCTTAGTTGATGTAATTAGACTGTCCATAATTTTCTAGATTAAAAAGTGGCAGCCGTGTAGTTGATTAATGCAGGTATGCATCACCTGAGCCCACGCCCCTTTTGCTGTCTCACTGCTGCTGTCACTGCACATATGACACTCTCAAAGATCTGGCTACTTGCCAACAGAAGCTTGTTGATGTCTCTTATCGGGTCACTGGGAAAGTGTCAGAGAAGCTGCCTCTGGTGTGCATGAAAAACAGGAGGCTAACAGAAGCAATATTGAGCAATGCTGGAAACCTCCAGGAAAGAGAAGTAAGGGTTAGGGGTCCTTGTGTGCAATCTACAGAGGAGCTTTTAACAACTTCTGCTGTTGAATACATAAGAGATATTTCTGAGTCATCTTGTTCATGGCTGACTCTTACTGAAAGCTGTAACTGGCATGCTACTTCAGGTAACATTTTAGGGTTGGAATAACTCATATTTGTGTGGCCCTGCTCCTAGCTACCTTCCAGACCCATATCTCAGTTCCCATGATTCCCCCCCCCCAACTTCTGCCCCATTGCAGTTGTGTAGGACAAGGAGGAAGCCAGAAGTAAGTTGCAGTTTCCTAGGTTAGCAAATGGGAGACCTAAGTTTTCTTCTCTTCCTCTTCTCAGTTAAACTACTCTAGAGAGGTGGCAAGTGGAGGTGCGTGGCTGGGAACTACAGAGAGGTAGCCTCCTCTCCTGTAAATATTCAGATTTTTTACTCCCTTGGTGTTTCATAGGCTCTGGTGTTCACTGAAAGGAAATAATCAGAAAATGGAAAACCATAGTTACTTGCTCAGCAGGAAGAGGGAATCTGTGGCTCTCCCGATGTTGTTGAACTATAACATCCATCACCCTGACCACTGACCTTGCTGGCTGATGCTGATAGGCATTCGGGGGCCCAAGGTTCCCACTCCAACTTACTGAGTAGATGGGCAGCCAGGACTGGCAAATCATGTATTCTAGATGCCCCTTTGAAGGAGGGTAAGACTATCTCTCTTGTAAAAGTATTAGTGACTTGGCCTTCCTTTAAAAAAAGCAAACCACTTCCTTAAGAAATACAATCTAGCCAGTTATAGGTCTGTGTCCAGTCTTTAAAGAAGTTGTTTGAGCAGTTGGTAGTAGAGCGACTTCAGATGTGTTTGAAAATAATTGAGGAAAGGTGCACTATTTAGTCTGGTATCAGACCTCATTTTGGGGCAGAGAATACATAGGTTGCCCTGGTGAATTATCTGCTCCTGCATATCTACAGGAGGAATACTTTTCTGCTGATCTTACTGGACTTCTCAGCAGCTTTTCTACAGAGGACCATGCTATTCTAAAGGGCAATTTGTCCTTTCTGGTCTGGGTGTTGGGGGTTGGTCTCTGGTAGTTTTGTTGTCCAATTAAACTGGATATTTGGAGACACAGGTTCAACCCAATGGAACTTGGTGCATGGTGTTCCACAAGGTTTAGTTATTTCACCAGTGCTTATAAATGTGTAAGTTAAACTCCTGGGAGAGATCTTCCTGAGATTTGCCATTGGCTGTCATCAATATGCTGATTATTGAGGTGGGAAAATATTGTTAAAAAAGGTGTAGTCATAGGTATATCAGTGTATCCAAATCTGAATTGTCAAATTGTGTTATTACTGTTGTTATGGTTTTTGTTTGTGTCTTTTGAGGTTGATGTTTGTATCGAAAAATTGATTAAATATTTTTTTTAAAAAAATATGCTGATTAATCTCTATTACATATCTGGAGTTGCCTTTTCCGTCCTTCACCAGTGTGTTTTAAAGCTGGTCAGAAGGATTAAGTTGAACAGACTGAAATAAAATCTAGACAAGTCAGAGAGGATGCTCGTGGAAATTATTGTGCCCTGAGGGTGAGAGTAGAACTTAAATAAGCCAGAAATTGATGGAGTGGTTGTTACCCGTTGGTGCAGGTCTGCAGCTTTGGGATCATCTTGATCAGAAAATAGAATGTCAACTTTTGTTCCATATGTGTTGGAACAGACGTGTGTTCGGTGCTTTACATCAAGTTTCATTTCTTCTTGAAGCCTTTTTGTAGTTTTCTGGAGTGAGGCTTTTTGCCTTTGTGTTGTTTGCTTCCATGTGTTGTGGAATAGCAGCTAGTTGCAGCTAAACTGTCTATGTGTGCTGTATTCTGGCCTTAAAGAGCCTTGAGGCAATATGCACAACTGCAATACTTTTCTAGCATTCTTTCTCTGTTTATGAAGAGCAGCACATCAGCATTGTATACTGTTGTCTCTGCTCCACCTCCCCCCCCCTTTAGCATTCTTCAGGAACTCTGGACCGGAAGTTGTCCTGGCTTCACTAAACATTGGAGAGAGAATCCACTTGTATTGGCTGAAGGGGGTGGTGCAGAAGTGTGCATGTCTTGCTCCAGCGTTCACATTTTTCAAATGCTCAAAAACTTCAATACAGATTCAGCCATCTGATATGCTGTTTAGCCATCTGATGTGCAATGCATGGACTTTGCTTTGTCTTTTTGGCAAAGGCATTATCCTGCATAACTAAACACTTTAAAAAAATACATAGTTCTGTTGCTTTTGAGATCACGTTGGCTGACAGAAGGACATCATTTTTACTCAGGAGAACTAGAGAGAACTGATTAAAAACTACAGCTTCTAGACAGTTCTGAAACCAAGATGCTATGAGACCACAGGCTGCCCATCTACAGATGATAAAAATGCATGTTTTCAGCTGCCAAAGACTGAACCATAATGAAATCACTAGAATGGAATGTTACGATCAGATTTCAAAGATCCTATTTTGGTGCAATACAGCCGAGCTGCCTCTAGGGATGGGGGAGAAACTGGATTCAGTTTGCATTTAATATTTAATTTACCTAATTTGCATTTACCAAAACACAGCCATTCTTTGAAATTTGCACTTCTCCTAATTTTGCAGCTTCTTCGAAACTTCTTTTGCCAAGTAATGAGTACAAAAATGCATCTACGAATTTCCATATTACTGAAAATAACACAAAAATGCATTATTTTAGGGGAAATTGATTTGCAAAAATGCATATATTAGGCAAAATTGCAAGCAAATGTATATATCAGGAGAAATTTGCACTAAAATGTTGATGAATTTTTATGAGGACTGTTACTAAAAATGCAGGGTGATACGGAAATATGGATAATTGAATTTAAGATTGAAAAATTGAGAAACCGAAAATGATAGATTCACCCACCCGTAGCTGCGACTATGCTATAAACCCCCAAATATATTGCTACTTTTTCATTGGCCTATTTGACCTATTGTGGAGAGCAGAAGAAGCTCGACTCAGTCTTGGATTGGATCACATTTTTCTTTGGAATAACTCACCAGAGTCAAATTTGAGAACTTATCTATGTCAGTTTTGTGCTACATCAGTACAACATTGGCTTGTTGTCCTTTCCCCCCAGTATAGGGTAATTTAGAGCCCTAAAAGGAAGGGAAAGAACTGAGGTGGACTTTGTGACCTAATGTTCCAATCCTCATAATTTTTCTGTGGATGGATACTGTTATGTGGGGATGCACTGTACATCAAGACAGTCCAGTTTCTTTGGTGCTGAATCTCTGCAATATGGTATCAAACAATGCATGTGCTTTCTTTATTTTGGACTCACAGCTGTCCATGGAGGCGCAGGTCAATTCTGTATCCAGGGCAGCAGTCTACCAGCTCCATCTGGTATGCAGGCTGAGACCCTACCTGCCCACGGACTGTCTTGCCAGAGTGGTGCATGCGCTGGTTATCTCTCGCTTGGACTACTGCAATGCGCTTTACGTGGGGCTATCTTTGAAGGTGACTCGGAAACTACAACTAATCCAGAATGTGGCAGCTAGACTGGTGACTGGGAGTGGCGGCCAGGACCACATAACACCGGTCCTGAAAGACCTACATTGGCTCCTAGTACGTTTCCAGGTACAATTCAAAATGTTGGTGCTGACCTTTAAAGCCCTAAATGACCTTGGCCCAATATACCTGAAGGAGCATCTCCAACCCCATCATTCTGCCCGGACACGTGAGATCCAGCGCTGAGGGCCTTCTGGTGGTTCCCTCACTGCGAAAAGCGAAGTTACAGGGAACCAGGCAGAGGGCCTTCTCAGTAGCGTCTGCCCTGTGGAACGCCCTCCTACCAGATGTCAAAGAAATAAACAATTATCGGACTTTTAGAAGACATCTGAAGGCAGCCCTGTGTAGGGAAGCTTTAAAGACTGGATGAATCATTGTGTTTTAATATTCTGCTGGAAGCCGCCCAGAGTGGCTGGGCAAACCCAGCCAGATGGGCGGGGTATAAATAAATTACTACTACTACTACTACTACTACTACAGGAATATACATTTGTTTCCTAAGTAATCGGTTCAAAGTTAATTTTTTTAAAAAATAAATAAATGGTGTCAGGAGCATTGCAGCTATTCAGTAGACCATCATATGAATTTGATATCAGGTCAGTATAATAAAACAGCGTATTTTATGCGAATATCGTAACTTTATTTCTAGCTCTGCAGTTGATAATCTTAGCATTTACTGTGCCTCCCAGCAGATTTGGTAGAGCACAACCCTGCCTTCATGTTTCAGCCTGGGGGAGTGCCTTATGAATTGCATTGTCAGGCTTGTCCCGTGCTGCATCGATATCTAGGAGCTACAACAGGGAAGCATAACTCATTCCAGAGGAAAGTGGTTGGGAGTCTCCTGCCTTTTCTGGTGTCCCTTTGTAGCTGCTCCTTCTGCTGGGACTGCAGCATGACAGTGTTTTCTGCAGCACTATTGACTAAGTGTCTGCAAATGTTCCAGCCATGCACAGGCATATTTACAAAGGAAGGGAATTACATTCTTGATCTGGGCCTGGTTGTCTCTGCAAACAGTTGCCATTGCTAATTACAGACGTCCCCCTTATGCGGGGGTTACGATCCGAGCCTCTGCACAAGTAAGTGAAATCACATAAATTGGGGAGCACCCCATTTAATAGGGAGGCCATGTGGGAAGTGGGGAGGGGGGGCGGAGAGAGAGAGACTCATCCTGGAAATTGCTCAGGGCTCCTGCACAGCCTGCCCGCCTGCCTAAGGGGAGCCAGTGCATGCAGCGGCTGGCCAGGATCGATGCAGAGGCAGGGAGAAGGTGTGCTACTGATCAATCGAAGTCCACCTTCCCTCGCTTAACCAGCAGTCCCGAATAAGAGAAGGACTATTTATTTATTTCGCAGTGCCCCACATAAAAGTGGTTGTGTGTGAGTAGGATGCAGGTAGGGGGCGGAGCTGTAGTTAAATGTCTGGCATTCAGTTGCATGGATTCGTTGCTGATACAGGAGAAAGCTAATGTTCTACTACTGTACTTTTAACTAGAACAACAGTAGCAAGGATTGTCATGTTCTGGGACTGATTGCCCTCGATGAAATAAATCAGCACAGAGCAAACAATGTTTACATTATCATTAAATATATTCCTTGCTACTTTGCTTCTCTCTCCCCCCCCCCCCATCCTCTTTGTCTGCTAGTCAACATTTTTATGCTCCGAGGCTAGATCTCTAATTCTGTTTTTCTTTCTCAAATTATATACGGATCTCAAGTCAGTCCTACCACCACTATTTTGGTTTGTTTTATAGGCCGGGTGGGGGGGGGAGAGAGGTTTCTGTCAATTCAAGAGGGGTTTCAAATTATGTCTGGGGAAAGGTGGGCTTTTTCTTCCCATCATTTCTTCTAGAACTTGGGGCCATCCCGTGAAGCAAGAAAAAAATTGTAGTTATATACTACCTACAGGTTCAGAGGCAGTATGCTTATGAGTTACTGGTTGCTAGGGTACAGCAGTAGTAGAGGCTGTTGTCCTGCTTGTGGTCCTAAGGCCTCTGGCAGGTCTCTGTGGGAGACAAATGCTAAACTCTAGTTAGATATGGTCTGATCTAGCAAGGGGGTTCCTAATTTTCAAAAATCTTCTGACTAGACTTGTGGCAAAAGAGGGGAGAAGTTTGTGAATTTAATACGGTTTTATTTTTTTCTTTAAAGAAAAGTTAACTAAAAATCACTCAATGGTGGGATAGTGTTATGTGGGGTGGCGGTGGGGTGTAACCACTTCTTAAAACATAACTGCTTAAGCCTTTATTTAAAATGAATTCACTTTTTAATGCAAAAGACAGGTAATCTGTGGAACTCATTGGTACAAGACGACGTACCTGTGAATGCTGTAACAGGAAATGGTTAGGCTTAATAAAAAGTGGGCCTGCTAATGATTGTGCCAGTGGCATTATAGATCAAGTTTCATGACCCACCCAGCAGAACTAGCAAAAATGCGAGAGTGAAACATGTGAGACCTGTGAATCATACGAGCGCTCAAAGAGTTGTGTTAATAACAATAAAGAATTACTGCTAGGAGTTTATAGGCTGGTCTGGTAGGTTGTTGGAATCGCAATTTGTGGCTAAATGAGCCATAATTTTGAGCCATAATGACATCCCTTAGGTGTCCATTACTTTGTATTTTCCAATTTTGGCTGGAAACTTGTGCCCATAATGAAAGCTAATATGTATGACCAGAATTCCAGAAACCTCCACCCCAGACACATCTTAAAGTGATACATCTCCTGAAAATCATTTAAGTGATTCATTTGGAAAGGGCAGTAGCACAGCTTTTGAGTTTGTGGTGTGGTATAGTAAATACTAAAATTCCTTCCCAGAGTGTATTGGAGCACATCTGCATGGATTGTACAGCTCTGCTGCTAGCTAGCGCTTCACTTTAGCCCTGCCTCTCACAGTCTGATCTGGGGAGTTGATTGCTGCCTTCCTGTCTCGCCCTCCCCCAACTCAACTTCATGCATGCCTCTGGTTAGACCCCTCCTATGCCATTTCCTGAGTGGTGTTGCCACTTTAGGTTAGGTCAGATTAGTCATGTTTTTTTGGACACCTACCACTTTTTAGAAAGGTATTTTAGCAACACTTCTCCAATGCAGTCGCTGCCGCCTTGCTGGAAATAGAGCTCTGCTGCTTTTTTGAAATGTTATGCACTTCATTTTTCAAAGTTTAGAACAAGTTTTGAAAGCGTGTATATCATCTGAGCCTTTCTATGTGTGCCTCCTCGAGATGTTCAGAGGGTGGCAACATGAGAATGGGCCTTTTCTGTAGTGGCTCCCCATTTGTGAAATGCTTTCGGCAGAGATGCTTGCCTGGTGCCTTCATTACATATCTTTAGGCATCAGGTGAAAATGTTTCTCTGCAACCAGGCCCTTGGCTGATTAATATTCTTTGGCTTTTTTAATGTGTTTGTGGGAGGGGGGTTATTACTTTGTTTTTGTTTTATTATGTGTTTCGTGTTGTGCGGCTTGTTGGCAGTCTGGGTGGGGCTTGCTGCACCCCCCACTTCTCCAATGTATCAGCTGTCCCTGTTTAGGATTATAAACATCTGGAATCTGTTACTAGTAAGGGTGACTGAAGTAATGGAAAAACTACTAAATCGGTTTCCTCTTCTCTGCTTCCCCCTTCGGATTTTCAGGATTTTGACAAAGAAGCAGGAAGGTAAATATGAAAGAGGGCATGCTGATTCAGATTGCCCTGTTCTGCTTCTAAAAAGCTTAATGTGGTAGTAAGAGCACGGAAATAACATTCTTGGACAGCTACACTTTGACTGATTTCTTTCCCTTCATTCATTTTGCTTACTATCACTGTTTTACTCTAATCCTCTTTCCCCTCCCTCTCTCTCTCTCAAGCTGAGAATAGCAACCCTATTCTGAAAGTCATGCCGTTGTTGATGAGACTTGGGATGAAATAAAGTTCTGATTAGCAATTTATAGCTGTTGTTCCAAAATGGTTTGCTGCCATTAGAGAACTGCTACGTAGTGCACCATGTGACTAAATTAAACAAAGGCTCCGGTGAGCCCAAAATATTAACCTTGGAGTAGGGTGCATGTTGCACCTATGCTTTGGCCTCAGAACATTCCTAACACACCCTCACGGGGGGGTGGGGGTGGAGAGGTAAAATTTTGTCCTATCGCAGCATTGTAATTGGAGTATGCAATCACTCTCAATACAGAGATGCAGCAGGATTACCGCTTTCAGAGGAGGCTGTCTGTGTATGACCATGTAGAAATACAAGTGTGAAAATTGCCTTACATTGAGAGACCAAAGCTCAGTACAGTCGTACCTTGGATCCCGAATGCCACAAACCTGGAAGTGAGTTTTCCAGTTTGTGAACGTTCTTTGGAACCTGAACATTCGATGTGACTTCCATGGCTTCCGATTGGCTGCAGGAGTTTTGGAACGTTTTGGAAGTCAAAAGGACTTCCGGAACAAATTCCGTTCGACTTCCAAGGTACCACTGTGTCATCTATACTGGCTGACAGCACATCATCACAATTTTAGAGTTCTTTCCCAGCCCTTGAACCAAGTACCTTCTGTGCTTTAGCACTGGGCTATTATCTTTCCTTAAAGGATGGGGGGCTCATTTGAGGTGAGAATTACTTATTAGCTTGGATCCCAGGATAACTTAACCAGGAAATTGACAGGAAATGTTCCCATGCTCCATCCCACCAACCCCTGACCCTATGAATAGGCATTTTGGGGGGTTGTGAGTAGTTGAAGAGGAGACAGGAGACTTTCTTTCTTTGGGCTTCCTTAAATTAGATTATCTTAAGATTTAGGCCAATGGCTTCCATTTTAAATCAGAAAAAACCTTTATTCTATCAGTTTAAAGTATTTTAATAGTCAATACTATGTGAAATTTATGAACAGAGGTTATGAAACTTATCTTCCTGCGAAGAAGGGTTCATTTTTAATCTGTTTTTCTTTCTTTCAAGACTTCTGTCTAGCACCCTTGCCTTTCATAATGATAAACAAGGATACTTTGCTGAATGGAGAAATGAGATTGCAGTGTACAGAAGAAATGCAAGTGAGGAATTAAAAAAACCTAGATGGGACATAAGAACGTTCTCAAGTTCAACATACCTACCAGAGATGTACTTGCTTTGGTTTTAACACCCCAGAATGTAAATATTTCTGCAGTCCTTTTGAACACCTACAAAATGGCAGCCTGTTCCTCAATTCATAATCAAAAACTGCTGTTACCCAAACTCTAAAAACAGCAACACATTCTTATGGACCTGTTTGGTAGCAAAAAGCCCCAAGGAAAACAATTTGTTGATAAAGCTGCATGTTAGTTTTGTGTTCTTCTCCAAAAGTCCGTTTCATGTTTCCCTGTTGAAGGACTTTATATAATAAGATCAGCCGACTCATGCCACATGGAACACCTTGCACAGTCTTAAAACCAGCGTTCTGCAAGGGGAGCAGGAAGAGTATAACATGTTAAGGTCTGGCTAAACCAAGGCTCACGCTTTCAATAGCAACAGGCCAGTCTTCTGCTTAAAAATGAATAAAACCTAGGCCTTCGATGGACGTTTTCAAAGGGCAACTGCTTTCAAGGCAATAATTATTTCCGGTGAGCAGAAGCACTTATGTAAGTCTCCAGCCGCATGGCGAGAAGTGGGGTGTGTGCTGCTGCGTCTGCTTTTGGCTGGGTAGGATTATGGCCATTTTCTGTAGGCTGCTAGCAGCTTTCTGGCTGTGATGTAATGGTGGTTGCAGCAAAGGTGCTGTTCTTCACTGTGGCCTATAGGAGTCATAACGTTTGGCTGATCTCTCGCCTGCCTCCCAACACAAGGCATTTTCTCTCTCTCTCAGCGCACCGCACCTCCCCCAACTCTCTCCACAGAGCTTTTCCCTGAGGCAAATTTCTTGCTGTCTGGAGTATCAAATATGCACAGGCACTTTCCCCCCTTTCTCTCTCCCTCCAAAGGATCTCCCAGTGTGGTGGTTGTAAGGCGCAAGCAATACCTTGAAAAGCCACTCAACTTTGCTCAGGTTCTGTGTTTTTTTCCTGTGGTGTGGGTTTGTCTGCTTTGCTTCATTCAACTTTGTACATCTATACAAACAGTAGCTCCGCATAAGCTAGAAGCACTCTCTTGCCATTCCAATTTTCTTTTCCTGTGGTGAAAATGCAACATGAGCAGACGGCAAGTATTAACACACAAAACGCAATCCTTGCCCCTAGATGCTGATTTTAACAATGATGTAGGCTTCTGTCATGGACTTGCAGCTAGTTAAGTAGTGTTTACAAGTTAATGAATTTGTTCCACTTGAAATATTTGATATGTGCTGAGGTTCGGCCATCAATGAGTCCTTGAGGAATAACCGAGGAGTGTGAAGTTTTGAAACCAGCTCCTCCCCCTCCTCTCAACGCATTCATTTGTCCACAATGTAAATTATTCACTTTTAATAAGGCGATGAAAATTAACAAGGGTGTGCAAAACCTGTTCCTTTTATTTCCACAGCCTTTTCTGCTTTCGTGTCTCTTGGCATCACGCGATTGTGACACTTGTCCACAAAAGTGGCTGTGCCTTTTTCACAAAGTAGATTTCAGTCATTAATGTGCATCACATATGCTTGTCATGTTGCCCATTCAAAAACACAGCACCATAATTTAATACAGATCTTTATCACTGTTGGCGCTGCAGGTGCAGTTGGCATAAATGCACAACAGCTTGCACGATGAAACTGCCTCTTTTCTTTCTTTTTTTTTTACAGATCTGGTAATATTTGTAAACCTGCTGCCATTTGGGGAAAGTGGGTGTGCAGTTTTGTTGTTCACCCCGAAATTGCAAATATTCACAGCATTCCAAAACACAATAAAAAATAGAGAGCAGCTGTGCATGGCTTCCTGTGGCCTAAGCTGTTGTAAATCTTGCAGTGATTGGGCTCTTAGCAAATGCAGATTAAATACTATTATCATAACACTGCCCTGTATCTGATGATGTGCTTTCTTATTTTTGATATGTTCAACTGACGAGTTCTAAACATGAAGTCACTAAATAGTGTACATTGTTATTGATCCAGCTGACGACAATCATATTTTGGAAATATTTTATGGATGGTCCCATCACAAACTTTTCAGATATCAGGGATTTGGAAACATGGACTTCTTTGATGTTTGTCTCCTTTATTCTAGCTGGTTTTTATTCAAGAAGAAGTAGAAATAGTGCTCAGAAGCCTAGCCCCTAGTTTAAAAAGTTTCTCTTATATTCATACTTAAACCGAGGCAAACCTTTGGCAACACAGAGGGATGATATATGAAACGCATGCTATTCATTATCTAGAAGAACAGGCAGGCAGTGGGCCTACCATACAAAGACTTCCTTCTGGAAGAAAGTAATTGTTCATAGTTGGATGGTAATTTTATGAAAATGTCAACCTACAGACTCATTTTTCATTTTCATATATAGTTAGCTTGTTCAATATCATTTTAAAGATAATTTTCTAAAGTATCATTATCTGGTAAAGTTTCCCCCCCCAAAATGGCGTTTTACACATGAGCAAAACAACCAGAACCACGACATGCAAGATGACTCTAAATTTCTCTGTTCCTCTAAAGTTCAGTTAAATATCTCTCCAATGAAATAGAGAATAGGTTAATGACCCTTTATTGTATTGACAGTTTGCTTTCTCATGCGGTGAATATGACAGAAAAAAATTATGTTAGGAGCACAATCAGCTGAACTTAGGAGAGTAAAACTTACTTTACTTGAGTATTACATTAGTCACAAAAAAACATACTCCCCCCCCTTCTCAAGAAATTAAAAGAAATATCTATATGTATATTATGTCTATAACCTTATTCTCTTCTTTGATTTTCTTATCATTGAGAAAATGTGCATACCACATTTGTTGTGACCAGCATAACACCACAATGGTGCAACTTAACATAGCATAAACGTGATGGCTTGTGTGTCATGTAAACCTCTTTTTAGGATTGTCATATTTTCTTTCTTGAGAATTAAATAATGGTTAGGGGAGCAATCCTATGCACAAGCAACTGGTGAAAGGCAAGCTGGGGCAAGCTAAGGCAAAGTAAAGTACAGCAGACCCAAACTCTGTTCCATAGCAGGGCACAAGCCCAGCAGAAGGAAAGCAAGTGAGCCTTTAAAATAGTCTTCTACTTTGGGTTGCTAAGTCACATGGCTGAGCTGGGCAGGCTTGAGATGCAGCCTAAGTCACCACTTTCTGTTCCTGCGCCTGCTGCACCCCTGGAATGCCCCACTTTTGGGACTTACACTGGCCTTGGCTCAGCCAGCTTCAACTTAGATGGCTGAGTCCTGATGAGCAAATTAAGCCAATGAATCTTTGGCTGAGCCCCAGGGTCAAGGAGTTGATACTGATGGAGATCCTCTGCATCCCAATCTGCTCATTCCAGCAAATCTTGCTATAGGATTGTCCCCGAAGCCTATTATATGTACCATTCCATCAACGCAGAGCATCTTTTGGAAAAAGAGACAGGTGCCTGTCCTCAAGAAACTTACAGTCTGAAAGACAAGTCAGACAAGGCAGGTGGGCATATGTTGTTGCTTTTTGAAGAAAGGTAATATAATTATGTGTTGATACACAGTTGTACCTTGGAGGTTGAACGGAATCCGTTCCGGAAGTCCATTCGACTTCCAAAATGTTTGGAAACCAAAGTGCGGTTTCTGATTGGCTGCAGGAAGCTCCGAGTACCAAGGCGTTCGGGAGCCAAGGTATGACTATTTAGTAATCAGACTCCTTTAGGTTAATTATCAGTAACTTCAACCTTGGTATGGGTTAAAAAGTGTAGAATTTATATTTATTTATATTTATATTTACTATTTATCCACCCGTTTTCTTGAAGCAAGTGGAAGCGTCTACCAGCTTCCTCCCAGATGGATCAAGGAGACAGGCTCATCTTGAATGGCTCTCCTTAGCCAAGGTGAATAGGTGGGATCATGTAGAGAAGGAGCAGGGAACCTTCTTGGCTCCATGGACCAGATCCCTAAAAGGATCTGCCTCCTGGACCAAAGTTGGTGTCAAAATTCCATTCGCTCAGGCTAAAAGAGGGCAGAAAGGAAGCCTTTGTGAGACATTGAGATCAAAGGAAGATCAGGTTTAAGGAGAAGGGGAGAGACTTTCCCCCACCACCTTTTTAACTGGGTTTAGACGCGCCAGAGAGCCCCTCTTTACGTTTTCTTTACCAGCTGATTGTTGTTGTTATGTATTTCCTGTGAACCAAACAAATGGCACAACTTGTATGTTTTTAATGTACACCACCCTGAGATCTTTTGATAAAGGACAGAATATAAATGGAAACAACAACAACAACAACAGATTGGTCAGAACAAACTACAATTGTTTTTAGCAAACTATTAAAGTCTAAAAAAATTAATAGTTAAGAGATGAGTCTGTACATTTGCACGAGAGTATCGTTACATTTTCCTGCATGGATTGCAGGCCATTCCTTACTGCACTGCAATCTAAGCTTTTGCACTAGTCACTCTTAAGTAGCTCATTTCAAATAATCGGGCGCTAATAGGCTATTTCAGAATGATTGTTGGTAGATGAACATTCCTGCTAACAGAAGCAGTTGAATATCCAAAGATCCCATTGCCGTAATGGCAGCTTTGCTGCGCATTCTGCTCCGGTTGAGCATTAAACCGCCTTTACTTCTTTGCCCTCGTGCAACTGCACTTAACCTGCAGAACACTGAGGCTCCTGTTGCCTCTAATTCGACAAGAAAGGTGTGTGCATTTTGTGTGCGTGTGTTCTCTCCTGGCCAGTAGGAGCGAAGCATTCCTGGCCTGCCGGGAAAATTCTAGCTCTTTCTCTTTGCAGTTGCTGTGGCCAGCGGTTGCTATTACACAGTGCTTCACTGTAGTTTACCTAGCAGAGCTCAGCCTGCAGGAGTCGCCATGATTACTGCAGCTTCCCTTTCTGGCTGCCCATCCCCCATCCATGCTGCAGTGCCAGTTCTATGGTGAGAGAGAGAGAGAGAGTTTTCACATAGTCATACACAAGACTATTTTTATTCCCTCTTTAGCTGGCTATGCTATGCCATGTTGAATGGGCTTTTTTCTCCCCAGGATCTGCCCACCACCACCAAAAAAAAAGTTATATGGACCCCTGGGGTGTGGGTTGCAGCTGCTTAACCCTTTAATTGACAAACAGTTCTCCATTATTTCAGGGTCTGAGTTTTCTGCCTTTCTTGGGAATCAGGATGGTTTTGAGGCCACACACTGACCTTTTTGTATTACCCCCTCCCTTTTGGGTTCAAGTAGCAGAGTTTGTTTGGACAAGTGGCTCCTTTTCATAGCGGTGTAGCACACGGTTGCGTTTTTTTCATCTGAAGTTAGCACTTCTCCTGCATCTGACTCCAGGAGATTCTGGGTCTTGCATTAAATCTCTTATCTATAACTGGAGCGGGGATGGTAGCCTCCCTGAACTTAGTTTCCCCTCTGTGTGTAAATGTGGAGAATAGTGGCCTGCCTCCTGGTGCTGTTAATTGAGACTTTTCATTAATTGACTACCTCTGGCATCAGCTGGGAAACTGCAGCTCTGCAGCTGTCTGCCATTGTGGATACCACAGACACAGCAGTGGGTATAAGAATAGCCCTCCACTTGGGGGACCATGCAGCAGATGGAGCATGTTAAAGCGCTTTTTGATTTGGACCTCAACATTTTATTTTCTTGTTCCTTTCAGCACAAGTGTGTCGTGTTCGGAGGCAGCGCTGCACCGTCTGTGTTAGAAACTAGAGCAAAATGCCCTTGCATAAAGCCCAGAGTGCCAGCAGATACAGACTGTCAAGTTGATCACATACAGCAGATAGAAAACAAGCAGAGGCCCTCATTTATAGACATGTCGCTTCTGGCAACATCATATAGGAAAGCTTAACTAAGTTCGTGGCTGAAAAGAGGAGAAGCCAGGGATCTTGAGCCAAGCAGAGGTCCCTAATGTCGTAAGGACTGCCAGATTGATTCCCAATTTCAGGTTTAGGGCTATGTGTATTATATATATGTTTTGTGATTTCAAGTATAGAATCTAGCATCTGGCGCCTTTATGGTTTCTTTAACGTCTAGTCCTAAAAAGCCTAGAACTATGTGAGAAGTGTCTTAATGAAGGCTCCATACTTGCTATGGAGATGAGCTCAGCTCTGTGTAGTCAGCCGGTGGTTGGTGTTTTCCATGGCACCTGTCTTCTGCCATGCAGCCAATCTCTGCTGCTGTTTCACATTCCCTACTTCCAATACAGATATGAAGCCCCCCACTTCTTTTCTCTCTGCTGTGGGTCGAGGAGGAATTATTATTAAGAAAAAAACATTTCTTTTCCATTTCCTCCCCCCATTCAAGCCTCATAAGGAAGTCAGGGGGTGTGACCCTTAGGAATTTTAAATCCAAAACTGTATATCTTCTAAACTCATATTCCAAGTAGAAAAGGGTAATTGATATAATTTAAAGAATATATCATCGTTTACTGTTCATAAAGATGTTGTGCTTATTCAGGATGACTAGTTTAGCCTACCCTTACTGTGATCCTTAATACTATATACTATTAAAGTGTCGCATGATGCGGGTGGCGCTGTGGTCTAAACCAGAGCCTAGGGCTTGCTGATCAGAAGGTCGGCAGTTCGAATCCCCGCGAGGGGGTGAGCTCCCGTTGTTCGGTCCCAGCTCCTGCCCACCTAGCAGTTCGAAAGCACGCCAAAGTGCAAGTAGATAAATAGGTACCGCTCCGGCGGGAAGGTAAACGGCGTTTCCGTGCACTGGTCTGGTTCGCCAGAAGCAGCTTAGTCATTCTGGCCACATGATCCGGAAGCTGTACGCTGGCTCCCTTGGTCAGTAAGGCGAGATGAGCGCCGCAACCCCAGAGTTGTTCGCGACTGGACCTAACGGTCAGGGGTCCCTTTACCTTTTTATTAAAGTGTTGGGTGGTTGGTTATATATCCAAATTTACTGGGTGATGGAGATGCTCATAACCTGTTGATTTTTCTCCTCCAAGCACAAGTTTCTCCTGATTTTGCATGGCAGAAAGGGCTCAGGTTACAACTTTTGTGTCCAGTGCATTGGGCTTTAGCATGGCACCAAAATTCTCTTCCATGGCACCCACTTTCTGCCTACCTGTGCCACTACTTTTTATATGTGCTTAAGTAAATCTGCATTTCACTTTGCTAAGTACTCAGAAGGCCTCTTCCTGGCAGTTTGCCAACTCCCAAGCTGTTTATGCCATTAGTCTCTGACTCCACCTACACTGAGGTTCTTTGTAGAATGCAGTTCAGGCCCTTCAGAATCTGTAAACATAGGAAGGAATTTTAACAATGTCTAGTCAAGGACCAAGCTACATGTTACTTTGGCAAATGCCTGATTCCAGACCTGCATTTTCTGAGATCATGTGGGGCCAGGGTATTGAACCCTTCTCCCTGCCTGCCCATGTTTTCTCTGCAAGTTCCTCTCCCCTGAGTTCAAAACCAGCAACACTTTTCGATCTTTGGGCCTAGCTTAGTCTCCCCAGTTCTTTGGTGTTTCTTACGAACTACTGTCGACTCAGGGGAAATCCAACAAAAAAGTGCTAGGAGTCTGACCCTCTATAAATAGAAATAGATGTTGGGTATGCATTCCTTTTGTATTAAGGTGTTTTTTGTTTTAAAAAGCCACTTGCCCCACAAACACAGATTACGATATTGAAGGTATGGAATTGTTCCTCTTGATTGAGCTTTGGTCTTAAAACAGAAGTATGAGGAGAGTTATATGGTGAAGCAGATAATCTTGTCTAATCCTAGAATGGTGGTTATGTGGACCTGCTGATTTTGTGCAGATCTTCTGTGATGTGGCCTCTTACCTTTTTTTTAACAACTGGCCCAGCGCTGCTTGCTGTCACTTTGTGCTGTTAACAGACCTGCCTCTGCCAAGGTGCCCTATGTATGTTTTATTCTTTGCTTCTGTTGAGCAGCTATTAGACTGTGAACCCCAGGAGAAATAGGAACTAATCTTTCCAGCTGCTTGGACCTCAGTATGGATGTAACTTTGAAAATACAGTTCCCTTGTTAGTCATATCGAGTGAGCACCAGTTCATTGTGATTTAATACAGCGTAGGTATTTTATCTTTGTTTCTCAGTTTTCTTAGCTTCTCAAGAAGCAGTGTTTGGGAGTAGAGATGAACAAAATGGAAAGTGAAAGCTATAAGTAATGTATAGGCTCCTAGAAAATGTTTCAGACTTTGAGAACATAAGTATTTGTGGGTGAATAATCCTTTTATTTGCCTTAATTTAGCCTGGCACCAGAAGTCTAGGGGTCCTAAGACAGTTGGGCAACACCATGGCTGGCACACCAACATTTAAAAAATCCCATCTGTCTGAATTGCTCCATGGTACTGTTTGGGACCCAGGTGGCGCTGTGGGTTAAACCACAGAGCCTAGGGCTTGCTGATCACAAGGTCGGCGGTTCGAATTCCTGCGACAGGGTGAGCTCCCGTTGCTCGGTCCCAGCTCCTGCCCACCTAGCAGTTTGAAAGCACGTCAAAGTGCAAGTAGATAAATAGGAACCGCTCTGGCAGAAAGGTAAACGGCATTTCTGTGCACTGCTCTGGTTCGCCAGAAGCGGCTTAGTCATGCTGGCCACATGACCTGGAAGCTGTATGCCGGCTCTCGGCCAATAAAGCGAGATGAGCGCCGCAACCCCAGAGTCGGACATGACTGGACCACATGGTCAGGGGTTAGAAAAAATGCTAGTTTAGACTCAGCATCTCTTTGGAGTGGTCTTCAAGAATACTACTCTCATGCCCTTCCTGACTGAACTTCTTAGCCCATAGACAACAATTTCATTGATACGTCCCAAGCAAATTGTCTCATAGCAAAAGGTATGAAGGATTTCAACTGTTTAGTGTTTATGGGTCGTAGGCAAGTTTGGAAGACAGTGGATTCCTAGTTGACAGTTCCACAATGTGTGGATAATATATACTGACCCACCACTGCTTGAACAGTATCAACAGTGCATTGCAGAGGTAACCCTAGATTACAGTGGTAAGGGAAGATGCAAAGGAAAATGTGCAGGCAAACCTCTGAGTGGTTTGTGTGAGATGAGTTAGGCTGGCTGCTCCCACCTTTCATTGTTTTTAGCTAATGGACACTTGGACACCAGGTGGTTGGAATCTCTGGGATATTAAAGAGCTGCTGTTTCCCCATCAAGTACAATTTTTTATTTCCTGGTTCTGGCTCATTTTCTTCCCTTTGAAATATCTGCAGTTTAAAGATCTACTATTTCCCTTTATCTTCCTTTGCCCTTTAGCAGGACTTACTCCAGATAAGTGGGTACAGGATTGGTCTTGGCTTTCTTGTAAGGGGCAAAAGGGTTCAGTATTACTACAAAGCAGAACTTAAATATAGTTCTGAAGTTATGCTATAAAGCATATTAAAAAGTTTAACCAAAAAAAACCCAACAATCGAACATTTTTAAAATCCTACGGCTTTGCCACTGGGGCAGAACACTGGAAAAGTGGGAGTAGCTTTTATTTTTTAGCAAGCTATTAGGAAAGATGTTGATCAGATGTGCTTTTCCTTCCTATTTTACCAGTAAAAGGCGAATAGTGAAAACTAAAAAGTAGTGTGCTTTGCTTTCCCTGGTCTCCCACCACCAGTGACTGACCTAAGGTAACTCCTCTTAGGAATCAGTCTCCTGTGCACACCAACCTGGGAATAAGCTCAGCTGAATACAAGTGGGACGTGTGCATCTTAGTAAACACACAATAACCAGGTCAGATTAAGTTTGCTTGAAGTCTTGGAGCTTCATGGGTGGAGGGTAAAAAAACCACTAGTACAAAGAGGCATCTGTCTGGTTAAAAGAACTAAAATTGGATGCCTGTGATACAGAGCGCAGTCTAACCAGTTCTACTCAGAAGTAAATCCTTTTGAAGCTAGTGGAGCTTCCTCCCAGTTAAGCGGGTCTAGAATTGCAGCCATTGTATGCTTCCTCCTGTTATGAGAGTTGGTGGCTGGTTCATGGCAGAAAGCGAGTTTAGAATGTGAAACTGCGTTTGCTCAGACTGTTGTTTCTCAAGGTTGACAAGCTGGTTTTTAGTTGTGCTTTGCTGTACAGTATCACAAGTGGAATGTAGCAATCAGGAGGGAGGTGGTGTGCTAATTTACCTGGCTTTGTGTTTTTATTTCTGGCGCCTCATCGCCCCTTTTTTGCCTGTGGATGCTATATTACACATATAGAGTTATTAAAAAAAATGTATTACCAGGTTGCCCAAATGGTTTGTTGCTTTTTTCTCTTTACTTGTTCTTTGCATGTTTTAGGGTGGAACTGAAGGAGAGCAGGGCTCCTGTGCCTTTAGCAGCAGCGTGGCAAGCACAAATTAGGCAAAGGAAGCCTTTTCTAGTATGGAAATCCAATTATGGGGAAAGATTCACCTGTCAACATTGCGTCTACCAAAGCAATTCCTTCTGTGTGGCCCAGCTCCACCCGCAGAAGAGGGTGCAAATTTGCATATGGCAAATAATATGCAAATCTGTCCCATTTGTGAATGCAGAAAATGCAATCAGTGTACAGTGTACTGGGCCCAGAAAAGCCTTTTGGCACTTATGCTACCAGTTTAGCTTACATGAGAGTGGGTACAAGTGGCCCTCTAGATATTGGAGTACAATTCCCATCATCCATCCCTGACCATTGGCTGCGCTGGCTGATGAAATGCCAGCAACAGAGGGAGGGCCCACCTGTAGGCCAGTGCTGCTTTAAGACGGATAGGTAACAAAATGCATCCATTCCCTTCAACTTGCTAGAAGAATAGAGAAGCTGGACCAGCAGAATGAAACTGTGGTCAACTGGTAACCTTAATGCTCTAATGAAAAGAACGGTGTGATCTTTAGGCAATAAGGGGGATACTGCCCAATCTTGTTAGTTGTTTGAACACAAAAATAGCATTATAAAGAGGGGGGGGGACTTATTCCAACCTATGGCTCAGCTCCTGAGTAGCAGTACTGCTTTTCAGAGAGAATGGCCAGCTCAGAAGTTACACAGCGCTACATGCCCTTTCCATGTTGTTCTGATCTGAGCTGCTGCCCCTTGGGTGCAGACACTGGTCACACTCCAAACTTGGGTCTCCGGAGGGAGAGGGGAAGTGCGCTGGCATTCTTTATCACAATTAGGCCTCAGTACTGCAGAGGTGCTCTTTCCACATTTTTGATCCGGCACCTCAGTGGGAAGGAGGGCTGCTTGGAAGGGAAAAAAGCCGAGACCAGCAATCCTCCCGTGCACTTGCTGACTCTGAGTCACCAAGAGAAAACGTCAGGAGGAAGCCACTAGGTGCTGGTTTCAGTGCTGATGTGCAACAGCCTTCACTGAGCTGTGGCGCGATGCCATTTTGAGGCTGATGAACCAGGGGTGGGGGTGTTGGCTCTCTAAAACTGTGTGACGGAGATGTGCCACTATCAGTTAAACCTCCTCTGCAGCACTTCAGTGCTTTTTGCCCGCAGGGAGACTCTGTGCAATGATGGGAAGTGCAGCCATGCAATGCGAAAGGCAGGTTGCTGTGACGGAGCACCTTTGCCTCACTACGGATGCAAAAGCTGGAGATCAGCGAAGAGCTGCAAAGGAACTGCAGTGCTCACCAGCCTTTTTGGCTCTGGTGCCAGCCACTTGCCTTCCTGCTCCGCGTTGAAGGTTTCTTGCCAAGCACGAGAAACTAACTATACCAGGAGAAGGCGGTCATCCGAATTCAGGAACGCTCTCAGGCTTTGGAGGTGCCAGAAAGGGTCTCTCTCTTGATGCACAAATGAAGTAAAGCTACCTGCTGGGTTGGGCACTGAGGTGAGGTCCTTGGTGTCACTTTTGCTGCAATGGAGATACTTCTCCAGAAGTTATAACTGTCCCACTCTGGAACCACTGGAGAAAAGGCCATTATTAACTGTTTCCTTTGTAAGGTTAGGGAATGTTATTCAAGCAGTCGCCTACCTTGCCACAGCTATGATTTCCTTACTACAGTGGGAGGGTCAAGTTTGATATCAACCTGTTCCAACTTTATAGCTGAATCAAATGCTTTTAAATTCCACTGAGATGTGTAATCATTACGGACCTCTGGCTGTTAGGAGAGTGCTTCTGCATGACTAAATGGAATTTATTTTTTTCTTCATGATAATAAATTATGGATTTTTTATTATTATACATGTCTAGGATTTGCGGTAGTCTCCACTGACCTAGGGTGTTGGGAATGGCAAAGTGAGATTCATAATGAATTGCATTTAAAAAATATGTATATGGGGGAAATGCTAAGGGTTCTTGTAGAGGAAGCAGTCAGTAACTAAAAGTTGAAGAGGAGACAGTAATGATACAAAGGCCCTGTTGACTATTCATTCCTTTCCCCCTGCCCAGTTTCTGGAGGAGGTGATTAAGAATAGAAGACCCTCCTAATAGGCTTTCGCCGACAGCTGGCAGTATAGCAGATTTCACTACCTTGTGCCTCAGTTCTCTTGTCCTCAAGTATCTTGTTAAGCTTCTTTTCTTGGACTGAAGTTTCATAAAGTCTGAAAGCTGCAATCCTGAATCTCATTACTAGAGAGGAAGTCATTCGAGCGGTGCACAAGAATTAGGAACCCCCCCCCCAATCCTGTCAATCCAGAACCAGCCCCTTCTAAACAGACTTACCCATCCTTTCAGTTTTATATGTAAAAGAAAGCAGAAGAGTTTTGAGTTATTATACAACAGAACTTGTTTTTCTTCTTCAGAGGCAGATAGTGCTGGGACAGACAACTGGGGGAAGGCTATTGCCTTCATGCCCTGCTTATGAGCTCAGTATCTGAGTGGCCACATTTGGGAGGGGGGAAAAAACACCATTAGGTTAAAATTAACCTGGTCTGATGAGGCTTGGTACTGTGACAAGGATGCAGATGCCCAACAGGACAAGTTCAGAAAGTCATTAATTCCAAAGGCCAGGTTGAAATAAGGATGCATTGACCTGCATCATCCTGCCAGCAGTCAGTCCAGACCTCACATGGTCCAGTTTGGATATGGGTGGTTTTTTTTGGGGGGGGGGAATCAAGAGGATGTTTCTAGAATAATATTTCATTCTGCTTCCAAGTCTGCCGGTGGGGGCATTAGAATCTGAAAAACCCATGTTTGCCAAGCTAATACGAACTCTTCTTGCACCCACCAGTTCTCTAGCAATCAACTCCCCCAAGTTACTTCTGGTCATTGCCTAGATCAGGGGTGCCCAAACTTTTTTCAAAGAGGGCCAGATTTGATGAAGTGAACATGCGTGAGGGGCCGAACAAAGTTGTTGACCTTTTTAAAGGATTTTACCCCAGGAGATAGACTGCCATAAGGGCCAGATTAGGCCCCACTAAACGGACTTTGGACATGCCTGGCCTAGATGGAAGAAAAGTCAGAAAGGTCTTTCACTCACAAAGATTTCAGTGTTAATTTACTGTTTAAATGCTGCAAGTAGCACAGAATTGGAACAAAGACCCAAGAGCTTAAATGTATTGAGTGATACATTTACAAAACAAAAGCTTCAAATGATACAACAGAACTTGATACATCCACAGATTTGAGGTGCTTGAAGGACTTGCCACCAGGATAGGTGCCATCTTCTTCTGCACAAAATCAAACATCAGATTACTTGATTTTCAGTAATTTAACAAAAGTTCAAGAGGTAATTCGTCACAAAACTGGTTCTTCCCCTGACCAGTACAACCTGCAGGCAACTCAAGCTTAGATTTATATCAACTTTCATTTGGAATCTCATGCTGCTAATGGGACTAGAGCTTATTTTCTGGGTGGCTTTTTATTATTATTTTTTACAATTTTTACCGTTAGTTTGTTACAGCAATTGGAAATATTCAGAATTCCCAATTTTATTTTTGATGCTCAGAAGACCACTCCCACTTAATATATTATGTACAATATACATTTAAATTTGATTTAATCTGTTAGGTAGGAGCAATTTAATTAAAATCTAATTCTTTGGCAACTAGCTGAGGGAGAACTAATGTCTTTCTTCTTTTTCAGAAACATGCCACAGCTTCACAGCACACTTACAGCCTGCCAGAACTCTACAGAACTGAAGATTATTTTCCTATCAAATATATAGGCAGCAAGTACCAGAACCACTAAGGCTGCCTTTAATTGTCTCTAGCATTTGAGAGAACTTGATCTGAACAGCTACAGGGATAAAGTAAAATAGATGTTAGACCAAAGAAGGGAAGAGTGGTAATATTTCTGCCGTTTTATCTTTCCCATAAGGGAGAAACTAATCCCCAGATTTGCTGGTTTTCAAGTATTGATGGTCCTTGCGCTATGACAAAAACTTTATACACTCTTGTTGCTTTGCTTCCATTTGAGACAGGTTTATGTAAACAAAGCAGGAATAGCACATTTAAGATGTCAAAATTGGATGAAACTACTTACCTTAAGTACAATGCATTGCAGCAAGAAGCTATTTTCCTACTCTGTGCCTAACTGCTACGATCTTTCATTTATACCAAGGCGGCTGCAGTGTAGAAATCCTATTTGAAAGTTGCCTAATAATAGTGACACCATCTTACTTACCCCCACCTTCCAAATAGCACATATATTCAAAATTCTTCTGAAATGTAACTTGAATGGTTTAGTTCTGGAAAATGCTTGTTATTGAACCAGAGCATGTTCAAAACAAGCAAATTAAAATACGTAATATGCACTAAAGAGACCGTTGCATCCGGTGTCTTATTTTTGAGGCATGAACCTTTAGTTACAAGCTCAACCACAAAGGTAGATCTTATTCCTCATACAGATCTTCACTCACCCTTCTTCCCGGCAGGGAGGGGGGCACCATTTTGTGGTTTGCCTCAGGTGCCAAGATGTCTTGGGCCAGCTCTCCATTAAATGCGATTTTAAAGCATTTTCTGACCCCTCTATACAAAGTACTTCCCTAAATGGGATGAAATCAATTAACACTCATTTTAACTAAGGCAGTTGATCAGCACATGGCCTTTGTGTGTATTGTTCTGCTTCTACTGAAATGAATGGCACTGCTGGATGCCTAAATTCTGTCATGTAGCTAAGAACAAGCTATGTATCTGTATTTATACAGTGTATGTACACAACTGTTGCTGCAGATGTTGCGATTACAGGAGCTCATACCTTAGTATCTTCCAGCTCTTTCCATTGGTTTTGCTCATAACAGCAATAGACTGTTTAGAACATTTAAGACATGCACAAACTAACGATGCACATTGACACAACTGTTGTTAATTTCTGGAGGTGTAGATTTTAAACTACAGAAGTAAACGACTGTATGCTTTCGAGTGAATTGATCAATACTGAAAGCTATATTAAAAATATATGATCAGACTGGTGCAATCTATTGATTTTCATGAATGCAATATAAAATGAAAGCAATCTTGCTCATCCAAGGTTACCCAAGAGGCTCACAAAAATGTCTTTAGAATCATGTTGCCTACACCTGACGGAACACCTGGCTAGTGTGAAAACTTAAAATCTTTTTTCTGACATTGGTGCTGCATTATACATACACAAATTATGCTGCAATTGTGAAGCAGGTTATGGCATAAACCAAAAATTAAACACAGAAAAGGAGTAGGTCCTGTTGAAGTAGCTTAGAACCTATGAAATGTTATGCAAGTACATGTGGCAAGTACCTGGAATATATCCTATTAGCATATGGAATGCTGACACATTAGGGAGCATCTAGCAAAGGGATTTGGGTTTTTTGTAAAAAGGTTAAGAGGGAGTGAATACAAACAGTACCTGCTTCAAGGGCACCAGTGCAAGTCATATACTTTTATGTTCATGGCAGGCTGTGGCCTGGAATATGCAAGTTGGACTTAACTGCTTTGTGGTTGACTCCAAATACCTGATTAACTAACTGCCAGGAACTGCCAGCTTGTCTAATACTTGCTTATATCCGTGAACTGGTAGGAAAAAAACTTGCAAATATACAGACTAACTTACCCTCCTCTGCAAAAGTAGTCGTCAATATATATATCATCAGAACGGCTGTAAGGTTTCTTATGAGCTTTTGCCTTATGAGTCCACCACTATCAGTTGCCCAGGTTGTATTCTTGCCGCTTCCTGCTAGAACAAGATGCATCCTTGACTCCAGCACATCGCAACACAATGAAGCAAAACTAAGATGTTTAAAAAGCTTCTTTCTGCATAAGTGAGGTCTTAGAAAAAGGGGAAAACATTTACATTTTTCAATAACTGAGAAAATGAGTAAGCTGTGTCACTTGAACAGAATGGTCTCTGAACAAAGTTGAAACTGGGATGTTGGAGTATTTTTTTCTATGCCTATCGTTAGGGGAAAATATGTATCATTATGTAGTCACTCCTAGTATGGAATAAGATGCCACTGGTATATTACTTTTAACATTTGCTGATAAATGCATGAATTGTACTAGAAATATGTGAACACTTTCCAAAGTTACAATGTTCACTACTGCCTTAATTTATCTTCATGTTGCTCATCTGCCCCATCTTTAAGCATACATTTAACTTCCCCACAGAAAGCAATGGGACTTTAAAATGCTTAACTTTAAATTGGCTGTGCTGCATATTTGCACATCAGTTAACCTATATAGTCTTTTACATTTGTATTTGTCTATTACTTGATTGAGGCTCCATAGGATTCATTTCCATATAGGCCACCTAGTGTGATTTGTATGAGACTGCTCCAGCAGAAATCTTTCGTTTTCTCAAGGCATCATCATCCAAGATTGCTTCCTTTCAACAAAAGCCAGCATAATGAAGAATTTTTAGAATGAGGGATACAGACCTTGTAATAAAGCAAATGTTTACATTAAGCACAATACAGCAATTTATTTAGATGCTTAAATGAATACAAAGGGGAAATAAAGATCACAAATTATCCATACTACAACAATGTGTCATATATTAGATGGTATAAATGAATACAACACCATGTTGGTGTTAACTAAAGATAAAACTAAATATCCAAAATGCAGCACTCATTTCCGTATGCTGCTTTAACACAGTACACTTTTATACAGATCTAAAAGGTGTCAAAATTAGTAGCTGCAAACTTGTTTCTTGCATGTGATTTTTTTTAGCTTAAAAGATTTCAGAAAATGGCTCTGAAATACATAGTCATCAGTTGTAATGTCAAGGATATTCAAGAACAAGAAAATTCTATAATACAATAGAGTCCAGATATACTTTTATGTTGCTGGCCTCTGTTTTGAGATTGTACAAGGTTATGTGCAAAAACTAAGTCTGTCAAAATTCTTACTATAGCAGTTTCAAGCTTTTTGCTAGGTAAACTAGATACAGCATTTATTACACAGCAGGGCAACACTAAAAAATAAGGAAAAAAGAACCAAATCTATGATGGGTACACAAGAACAATAGCATAAGCATCACTTGAATAGGTCTAAAAGACTGTACAAATATACATTTCAACTATTCAGAATGATACATGAAAAAAACAATTTCCCCAGAGTCCTACTATACACATTGAATTGGTAGCTCATATGTTGGCCCTAAAACTACCATGTGAAAAAGGGTAATGTTTAAAAAGACATACAGCTGAACATATACAGAGTGAAATATGTTGAAAATGCCAATAAAATAAAACCTTTGCTTTTCTTCAGTGAGCAACTGGGAGCCACCAACATATCCATTTTCACATTAAGTTACTGTGCTCGTCACAGCAGATACTCTCAAGTGAGATTTGCCAACAGCATACTTTGAAATAAGAACTGGAATCAGTGGGGCTGCCTCGCAGCCACTAACCAGGTGACCTTGCATTCAAAAGGCAGTACCAGTTTACAATGAACTTTAGCAGTCGTTCTGAAATGAAAATGTTTAGACGGTTATCAAGTGGAGGATACGGAGTCTCGAGTTTTAACAGCTTATGCTTGCTGACTACTTAGCTCTACCCCAGTTAGGGTGCTGTGCATCGATTCCGCAACCCCATCAGTCACACTGTCAAACTGTTCTCCATCCTCGCTGTCAATTGTGCTGTTCTGCCACTCCATCTGCTGATTTGACAAGCTCTCTTCAATTTCTGTTGCATTTTTCCACTGTGACTGGTCCTTGGACCAAAACTCGCCCACTTTTCCATAGGAACTATTCTTCCACTTTGACTGTTCTTCGTCACTCTCAGAGGCAGCACCTTTAGTTTCTGCAACTGGTTTACTATTAGTAGCATCTTCACTTTGGGATGATTCATCCGTCCAAGTTTCTGGTTTCACTTCAGATGTATTATCTTCAAAGTCAGACACTTGCTGAGAACCAGGTACGCTTTCAGACGGCGATGCTTCTACTTTCCATTCAATGGGATCATCTTGATCTTCTTGGTCACCTTCACTGTCTGAACCTTCAGCTACCAGCTTTGTTGGTTCTTCTGCAGAGCTACTCTCTTTGTATTTTGGGTCTCCATCCTCCTTTTGGTCTATTTTTTCCGGAGACTCCAAAGTGGCTTCCTCGGTTGTCTCCTTAGATATGCTTTCATCTGGTGTCTCATTTATACTATTAATAGATGTTTTGTGACCAGAGTTAGACACAGATTCTGCAAATGGACTATTGCTTTCATTGAACTCCTGTTCTATGTTCTCAAAACTGTCTGAGGAACTTTCATTATCTTTCTCTAGGTTTATCTTTTTATCAACAGTTTTGCTAGGATTGACTCTGGAATTCTCGTCGTCGTGGTTCTCAAACAACCACTCTGCATCAAAATCCATTTCGTGTTTAACCTTGTTCAATTCTTTCATGTTGAAACCTAGCAAGACACCCAGTTTAAACCTTTCACAATCTCTAACGCATTTCTTTCTTTTGTTGCTGAAGTGTGAAGCAATGTCGGATTTCCAAAGCCAGAGATTGGCAGCTAACTTTTCAATCTCCCTCCGACTGGGATACGGTTGCATATTGAAATACTTGGTGAGAAATGTTTTTCTAGCTTCGTAAGAATCATCTTCATGACCCTTGGGATCTAAAGCCAGCACTACAGGTTCTTCAGGCTTCTCCTCAAAGACGGAAGGGGAATCATCATCATCCATTTTTCTTTTCTTCAACAGAGAGAATTCCATGTGTTCATAAGTACGTTTCACAGGTCCTGCACCTGGAGACTGGTTTAGTCGGGAGGGAACATTACCTTTGTCTTGACCGTTCTGAGTCTTCCCCACACCCCTGCAGTGGACAAGGTGCAGGGTTATAGTTGAGGCAGTCATGTTACTCGTGTACACTCCAAGGCAATGAATACATTTATATGTAAGCTTTTTCTCTACCGGATGAACTGTTTGAATAACTTGATGTCTCTCCCTTAAGTGATGTGCCAGTGCATCAGAAATGGGTCCTTTCAGGATTGAAAAGCACAAAGGGCAAAGTGTTTTCCCCACATCTTTTTTGTAGGGGACTGCTGCTTGAGGAGAACTTTTTACAGGTACATCTGTCTTCTCCTGAATTTTTGGCTGTGGTTTTGGAGGAACTGGAGCAGTATTTTGAGCATGGTAAGCGACAGATTCAGCAGGGGCATCTCTCAAGTTGTAGGTAGTTACAAGTAAGTGTATATTGGTGTGACTACCCTGCTGCAACGTCAAATCAAACGTTAACGTGGAATCAGTTTTGGGCCCCATTTCTTCATCGACGTGAACCATTCGCATGTGAGCAGCCATCTTCTCAACATCATTGAACGTTGAGCGGCAGTAGGGACAAGACAGACCATGGATTAACATGTGGTTAAGCAGCGTGTCAGTAGGCAAGTAGCGATTACAGTATAAACATTTGCTAGTAAAATTATGTATTTTCATGATGTAGTTAGCAACTGCGGGCACCTTTTCAGCCTTGTGCTCTTTCTCAAAATGAACACTGTACACGTTTTCAGGGAACAGCTCATTGCAGATTGTACAAATCTTCCATTTCTGAGTTGATGAAGTATTGGTAGAAGTGGTACATATAGGGCCAACGGCAAGAGGCTTGGGTGTAGACTGGGCTAATACTCTGGATGCTGCCTGAGACTGACCTAATGATGTTGATTTCAGTGAGCCTGATGAAAGTGAAGATGAGTTGGCAGATTGAAGAGAGTACCTTGCTGTAGCCTGCGATCTTGGTTCCCCTCCAAGAGGGTAAGGTCGCCCGTTTCCACTTGGGGAATACTGCTTCATTGATTGAGACTGCTGGGATAGGGAAACTGGAGAACTACCTGTTAAACTTAGCCTTCCTCCCGTGTGACCAACGTAACTTGGCGGTACCGATTTCACACCATAGTTGTTCTGTTGTAAATGAACGTTGGACATCATATTTACTCCTCCAGAATTTAACGTAGGCTTTGGTATATTCAGTCGATTCATCATCTGCTGTGATGGAAGAGACCGGACATTTCCAGGGGACAGGGCACCCATCCTCTGAGGAAGTCCCATAGGCTTTTTATCCTGTGGTTTTGGAGCAATTAGCATTAAAGGTTTGGATCTTGGAACTACCACATTTGTATGCCCTATCATTGCTGTCACTTGGTATCCTATACGCTCGTGGTCTTCGATGACATGCTGTACTAAAGCTTCATATGACTTCGGCATAAAAAGGCAGCGTTTGCAGTGAATCATACCCTCTTCTCGGGAACTTAAGGGTACAATCCCATTGAGTGACTTTTCACTTCCCTTTGCTATATAAGGTGCAGCAACATGCTGAAAATGTTCCCTGTAAATGTGCTTTCTAACTATTTCGTAGAGAGGATCTCGGTAAGTGCACTTCTTACAGTAATAAACAGCTTGCTCTACACTGTCAGCCTGCTTAGGTTTAAGGCTATCATGCTTGTTTTTATCTTTAAAAGTGCTGATGCCTCCACTTGGTGTATTGGCATTTGGAGCATGAAATATTTTAATATGCGTTTCCAAAGTCTTTTTGTCTGCATTGAAAGTACAGTAGGGACAATTGAGAAGGATCCTGTTTTCAAAGTCTTCGCTATGAACATTCCGGAAGTGACTTTTGTAGGCGGAAAAGAACTTTGAGGAAAATGGACATGCACTGCAGCAAAAGGGTTTTGTCCGATAGTCCTTAAAAACAAAACAAAAAAGAAACTTAAGTAACAGAAAATGATTTGCATTCCCCTTCCTAATCCTTCTGACTCAATGGATCACAGCCTCAAGGCAAACTTATGAAACTATCATCCGTTTAACATTCTTTTTTTAAGCAGGCAAAAATCAGGCAATTTATATAGTCTTTTAAGAATGAAGACTAGTCCTAGATCACAGAGAAATACATCTTCCTTATTTTTGATCATTCAGCCCCTGCAAATCAAGCATTACAAACCAAGACAGCTGCCTGCTTAAGACGTAATAGGAAGCCATGGGTTGTATCCTATGCTGGTGCTACTCAGAGTAGACCCACTGAAATTAATGAACCTAAGTTAGCCATGTTCATTAACATCAATGGGTCTACTCTGAGTAGGGCTAGCATATGCTACAAACCATGGCTTCCCATTAAGAGAACGAGCTGCAGTGAGCTTTGGCCTGCATGCTTCCTCCACCCTTCCCTGGCAACTTTGTGCTTGAGGAGACTGAAAGCTTCACAGAGCCGCATCACTTTCAAATAAGGGTTTTAAATTTTGTAAGGAGCCTCCACAAGTAAAGGAGGCTCCACTTTCAGAACTTGATCCTCCCAACTTGTGGAAGACTTGAAAAAAAAGTTATGTTCAGAGGAAATAAGGCTTGTAAGGGTGCTCTTATTCTCTCTCACATGAGTGTTAGCATGCACAACAGTAAAACACCAGGACACGGCTTCTATTGAGCTCAACAACGAAAGCAGCTTTCCATTTCCTCTTCTCATGTACAGAGAAGTAATGGGAGAGCACAGAAACCTAAGCTGTGCCACCGCATGTTCTCATAACACCAAAGTGCAGTTTCCCACTATATCAGAACCAGTCCAATGATTCATCAGCGTATACCAGAATCTCAAGCAGTGATAAATACTTAAGCATGCACAAATTCTTTTTAGAATCTCTGTATTGGAAGCTTTATCAAAGTTTCCAAACTTTCAATCTGATACACTCTGTAACTAGATAAACTCAGATTGCTCCGGTAAATATATCCTGACACTTCAGACATCAAACCACGGTTTGTGCTAAACTTAGTGTGGAACTCAAATCACTGTTTTGAGATTCCAAACACAACAGGCAAACCATAATTCAAGGCTGCTAGACTGCTTTCATTTTCTGCCCTTAGTTTCATAAATCACAGATTCACTCCTCTCTATTGTGCAGCAGTTTCTGCAAGGAAAACAAAGGGCCATAACTATAGTCTGTCAATTAATTAATCATGCTAAACCATAGTTTATGCTTTGCAAACTAAATTATGGTTTACCAGCTCTAGTTTGTTGGCCTTTTACAGTGAGGGGGGAAAGTATTTGATCCCCTGCTAAATTTGCCCATTTGCCCTCTGACGAAGAAATGACCAGTCCATGATTTTAATGGTAGGTTTATTGTAGCTGTGAGAGACAGAATAACAACAGGAAAACCCCCAGAAACCCAGAAGACAAAAGTCAGAGATTGATGTGCATTATAATGAGTGAAATAAGTATTTGATCCCTTTGCAAAATATGACTTAGTACTTGGTGGCAAAACCCTTGTTGGCAATTACAGAGGTCAGACGTTTCTTGTAGGTGGCCACCATGTTTGCACATCTCAGGAGGTATTTTGTCCCACTCCTCTTTGCAGATCCTCCCCAAGTCAGTAAGATTTTGAGGCTGATGTGTAGCTACTCGAACCTTCAGCTCCCTCCACAGATTTTCGATGGGATTAAGGTCTGGAGACTGGCTAGGCCACTCCAGGACCTTAATGTGCTTCTTCTTGGGCCACTCCTTTGTTGCCTTGACCGTGTGTTTTGGGTCATTGTCATGCTGGAATACCCATCCTCGACCCATTTTCAATGCCCTGGGCTGAGGAAAGGAGGTGCTGAAAAAAATTTCACGATACATGGTCCCATCCATCGTCCCTTTGATGCAATGGTGTCCTGTCCCTAGCAGAAAAACACTGCCAAAGAATATTATGTCCCCCTCCCATGTTTGACGGTGGGGATGGTGTTCTTGGGGTCGTAGGCAGCACGAACACGGTGAGTTGAGTTGATGCCAAAGAGCTCGATTTTGGTCTCATCTGACCGCAACACTTTCACCCATTTCTCCTCTGGGTCATTCAGATGTGCATTGGCAAACTGCAGATGGGCCTGTACATGTGATGTCTTGAGCGAGGGGACCTTGCGGGCTCCTGCAAGATCTCTGTCCTTCCCGGCGTAGTGTGTTACCAACTGTTTTCACGCTGTGGGTTAAACCACAGAGCCTAGGGCTTGCCGATCAGAAGGTAGGCAGTTCGAATCCCCGCAACGGGGTGAGCTCCCGTTGCTCGGTCTCAGCTCCTGCCAACCTAACAGTTCGAAAGCACATCAAAGTGGAAGTAGATAAATAGGTACTGCTCCGACGGGAAGGTAAACGGCATTTCCGTGTGCTGCTCTGGTTCGCCAGAAGCGGCTTAGTCATGCTGGCCACATGACCCGGAAGCTGTACGCTGGCTCCCTTGGCCAGTAAAGTGAGATGAACACCGCAACCCCAGAGTTGTCCGCGACTGGACCTAATGGTCAGAGGTCCCTTTACCTTTGGTAGGGTAACCAGACCCCCAGATTTGCAAATGTTTCCCTGGACAAATTCCATCGCCGGAATGTCCCTAGATTTCATTGAATGTCCCCAGGAAACGCCAACGCCAACAGGAGCAGCTGGAATCAACTCAATTGTTTGGCAGGGAGGTGAAGTGGGGAGAAGGCGCTGTGATTGCAAAGCATAGGCACACGCGCAAGAGGGAAAGTCGGAAAGAAAAGCCCCCTTTCTCTCCGTCGGCCTCATTTACATCTCCCTAGATGGCATCCTGGCCTCCGGCAGGATCCAATTCCAACCCTTCTTCAAGCTTCACTCTCTCTCTCCCCCCCCCCCGCTTCTCCTCTCTCCTTGATGCTGCTGCTGCCACATGAACGGAGATCAAGAGCAAAGCTGGTCGCGTTCAAAGCAATGGGGAGAGAAAGGAAGAGAGACAGAGAGGGAAAGGAAGGCGAGTGAAATCGCCCTTAAAAGAAAAATCCCTGTGAATTGTTTTGCCAGATCCCTTTCATTCATGTACCTCTCTCTCAGTGTGTGACTGGGGACTGCGAAGTCATGACACCGACTCTCCACTAGCTCTGAACTGGAGCCACCTCCAGCCTCCACCTCTTCTGCCAATCTCCACCCCCTCTCTTTCTCTCTCTTCTATCCACCCCTGGGCTCAGCTAATCATATAAACATATTATCATGTATAGAAGCGGCGGCAGCCAAAAAATATAGGGGGGTGGGGACACACATATATATTCTCCTCTTCACCAGCACCCCGCTTCTGGCTCCGTGCCGCCACCGCCGCCACCCACCCAAGCTGGTGGGAGGGGGGCTTCTGGCAAATAAAAGCAGATTAGAGACAACTAAGTACCAAACGTGAAGGAGATGATTTAAGGCTCGATCTGCCACCACTGGCCATTTTACACTCCATTTGAGCTGCTTGCGGCTGCATGGCTTTGGGGAGAAGAGGAGGGATGTGGGGGGAGGTGGGCTGGGGAGAGAAAGAGAAAGAAGCGGTGTGGGGTGGGTGTGTTCGTGCAAAAGCTTTGGGCTCAATCTGGCGGCGGCAGGGAGCACTGGATCACTTCAGCCAGAGGTGGCTGGAAGCTTTGGGGCAGCCCTGCAGCGAGAGCAGGAGTCTCAGCTGCATCTCAGGGTCCCCACTGAGTGCCGTCTGCCCACTCGCACAGAGGACCTCCTCGCCAGCTCAGTTTTAAAGCAAACTTTGATCTGTTGTGTTGACTTTTTTTCTTAATTTTTTAAAATATTTTTTTCTTTTTCAAAAATAAATAAATATTAATTTAATTTAATTTAATTTAATTTAAAGTGTCCCCGGATTTATTGAAAAAAATCTGGTAACCTTAAGACTATGGTCCCAGCTGCCCTGAGATCACTGACAAGTTCCCCCCCGTGTAGTTCTGGGCTGCTTCATCACCTTTCTCAGGATCATCGCAACTCCACGAGATGAGATCTTGCATGGAGCCCCAGGCCGAGGGAGGTTGTCAGTTATTTTGTGTTTCTTCCATTTGCGAATTATTGCACCAACTGTTGTCACCTTCTCACCAAGCTGCTTGGCAATAGTCTTGTAGCCCAGTCCAGCCTTGTGCAGCTCTACAATCTTGTCCCTGACATCCTTGGACAGCTCTTTGGTCTTGGTCATGGTGGCTACTTTGGAATCTGCTGGATTGATTGCTTCTGTCGACAGGTGTCTTTTGTACAGGTACTGTAACGAGGTGGGATTACAGGTAAGACCTCTCCCTTACAGCAGGTGCTTCTAATCTCTGCTCGTTACATACAGTGGAGATACCAGGTAACCTGACATCTGGCTGGTTGATAGGGGATCAATTACTTATTTCACTCATTATAATGCACATCAATCTCTGACTTTTGTCTTCTGGGTTTCTGGGGGTTTTCCTGTTGTTATTCTGTCTCTCACAGCTACAATAAACCTACCATTAAAATTATGGACTAGTCATTTCTTCGTCAGAGGGAAAACGGGAAAATTTAGCAGGGGATCAAATACTTTCCCCCCTCACTGTAGTATACATTATGCTTTGTCAATTCAGACACACCAAACCATTGTTAAGCTTCTTTAACTATATTTTGGTAGTATATCAGAGTTGAACTACCTGCTGTCCGTTCTTTCTCAATTCTGCTTATCTTAAAAGGGGCACCAAATTTGCTAGTTAAGTTTAAATTCCTTCAATATGTTGAACTACTAGTGGTGATATCCAACTAAGTCATACTCAGGAGTACAAACTCAAGTTCAAAAGATTTCAACAGACCTACTCAGTCCTGAGACACCACTCAGCAACTGCAGTTTCCAGAGACCACAGTGCAGTCCCCATAATACTATTAACGTTCTTTTTCTTCTGTCCTACCCCTGCCGACATCTGGGCTGTAATCCTATGCACACACATCTTGCAATAAATCTCACTGAAATCAGTGGGAATTATTACTTTCGTAAACAGAAATAATTTAAGTTGTAAAGCACTTAACGTTTGTCATAAAAACACGATTCCAAACTTAATTGGTTTCAGATTTAAGGTCATTTTACCACATCATTACCAACCTGATTTTTTGTAAGTGAAGGATCCCACAATCCAACATCTTCCCATGTAGTGTTTTTCAGATAGAAGTCATTGGGTTCAAACTGCTTAAAATCCTGCAACAGTGGAAAAGATTGACAAAAGCATAAAGAGAAATAACAAACCACAGAATGATTGCCTATTCATTTCTTAAGATCTTGAAAATTCAAGAACAATTATTAAGGTACCAAGAATTACAAATAAAAGGGCTCATTAACAGAAAACTTCCCAGGGAGTATAATTTTTACTAATTAATGCAATTTTTTTTTTTAAAAAAAACCAATTAAGGGCATGATAGAACCACTTCAATAGAAGACAGGTACTTAACATTCCTTTGAAATGAAGATGACTTTAAATTGCTTAAATTTGTCTGGCCCCTGTTCGCTTTCCCCTACGAAGTGCATTTAATTTTTTTATACAATCTATAAGTCATACAGATAATCACATATGAAAAATTATTTGAGGTAATGAGCTTGCCAGACCATATGAGCAAGGAAGTACTTGCAGGAGCATAGATTACCCTATTTTTCCGTGTATTGGACAAGGTTTTTTGAAATCATGTCAAAAAACGGGGGGTGTCCAATACACGGATAGTGGCATGGGGGGGGGAGATGCCACTGCACACGGGGAGCGATCTGGGGGCGCTGGCTGGAGTGCAACTTCCCTCGATGCTATTGCGCGCAGGAAACAATCTAGGGAGTGTTTCCTGCCTGCAGCTGCATGGGGGGAGAGGCTCAACAACTTTGGGCCATCTCCCCTCATTTTCTTAAAATTGAGTCCCCCAAAATAGGGGCGAGTCTTAAATATGGGGCATCTAATAGACGGAAAAGTACGGTAGTTTGTGCGTTGACATGCTATTTGTACTTTAAAGTGAAAGACGTAAAAATGGCAGAGCATGAAGCTGCTCTCACTGCCAATCCTTCTCAAAAGGAGAGGGCATGAGCACTAGTTCCCTGGCTAGAGGGATCCTCCTAGATCTGTCCTATGCAGGAGCAGAATCTATATACCAGACTACAAAAAATAGAAATTATTGTGTGAAAAATCACAGATAACATGAAATTTCAGCCCACATTTTCAAAATATGCATTTAGCGTTTGTCCAAAAGCAAGAGTCATGTGGCACACATTGAAGACCAACAAATTTATTGTGGCACAACTTGTCCAGTTTTCAAAGTATTTCATGCTTAAATTGGTCCCAATGAAATCAATCATAGCTGCTTCTAAGTGCGGCAGTTGTGAACACTAAACACAGTGTGCATCGTTGTTTATTTTATTACTGATAAATTGGGCATTAACACCAATCCATTTTGTTGGTTATATGCAAAAACCACACGCACCCATTTAATTGAAGTAATCTAAAACTTTGGTAGTAGCTAAACAAGAGAATCTAGTATTGCAGCTGCACGGTTTTGAAATGCATAAGTCAGATTCACAATTCAGCAGACAAAAAAAGAGATGGGGGGGAGACTCGAAGGGCTACAAGACAGCGTTCATTTTTAGCCCAATGCATTTTGGGGGGGGGAATCATTTCTCAAGGGCAGATTTTAGCAACAATTCTAACATACAAAGGATGCTGCAGTAACCCCTGGTGTGTTAGAACTGTTGATAAAAACATGCCCTCCAGCAAGGTTTTCCAAAACGTGTTGGGCTTGCAGTAAGCAGTATTCTGTAGCATCTCCAGTTTTCCCCCTCTCCTTTCCTGCCTGCTAGCCGTACCACCTCAGTTGCAGTTGGTTTTCCACCATTCAGTAGGCAGAAGAGGTTCTCCACTGCAGAGGGAGAAGCAGTTTAAGGCACGTGTACTACATTACTAGAACAGATCATTGCAGACTACCACAGTTAATGCTCTGATATTTAACACAGAGATCATCCTTTTGCCTTGAAACAACTCCTTGGGTGTTTCTTCAGCAACACTCCTTGGACCTCTTACCCAAGAGGCATCACCCTACAAGTGCAGCATGTGACACAAGTTCTCCATCCAGAGGCCAATCAGTGTGTCTTGGTAGCACAGACTTAAACCAGCCAACGCCAAACTTTTCCACAAAGAGACCAAGCAGTGGCTAGGTGAAAAAGCTCTGTGTCTCTCTGTCTTTCAGGAGGTGACTCCCTTGGTGGGGTGCCTCCCTTGGCCACCATTCAGCCAAGCAGATAGTCACAGTTTCTGGCTTGATGAGTAAGTACAGCCAAGAAGCGAAAAACTCATGCCACTTTTGTAATACCAGTCCATCACTGTTCTCAGTCCATCACTGTTCACCTTTCAGTTTATAATATTCCCAACGGAAGATACAGCCCTTCAATTTAAACGGCAACCCAAGAGTTCAATGAAAGATTCTACTTACTTCTATATGCTCTTTACAGTATTCCAAACCAATGTCACTTAGTATTTTTTTCACAGTTTTCCGGGCTTTTCTTAAACTGCCAAGGTTGTTGACAGGAAGTTGGAACATAGTTTCTGCTGGGAGGGGGGGAGAGAAGAGGGAGGGGAAAAAAATAATTTACTGAAAACGTTTTGTCCCAAAGTGCTTGAATTCATATCAAAAAGTTTGTTATCACTCAATTTTCTGTTTACATTTATGCACTTCATATCCTTCAGATTCTAGGCAGTTCAAAATAAACTGAGTTATCCAGTCATCTTGTTTTCAAAGTTGAGCCAGGTAAGTAAACTTTAGAAAAAGTTAAAAAAAAAAACCCCTAGAGGAACAGAGAATATAGTATCCAGATTTGGTCTAAAACACACACATCCAACTTTATGACCAATAGTTACATACCGTCTCTCATGTGGAAAAGTCAAATTCATCCCAAGAAAAGATGCTACTCTAACAAAAGGTCTACAGTTTTTGGCTGGCTTGGCTGGCCAAGTCAATTGTTTACATGCATATATAATACACAGAAATTAAAGACAACTACAAAGGATGGAATTTAATGTTGTGCTAAGGGGAACGTCAGTGTAAGCATTGCAGGGCACACTTTCTGGGAGTTCGCCCTCCCCTCAGAGCCGGACTGGTTAGGTGACCCCAGCCCAATGTCTTATTGGAAAAGTATCTAAATTAATTATGACCATTTAATCATTAAATTCAAATACAAGTAAAACAAAAAATAGTAATCACCAGTTCTTCTCCCTTAGAAATGGGAGTTCGCTGGCTTGAGGAGAGTGGCCTTTCTGGAGGGAAGGGGGAAAGGCTTCCAACACACAACTCACCTTTCCCAAGAGAAAGGGTCAATGCGGAGAAAGAATCAAAGGCACCTTCAGAATTAATAATAATTCCATTTATATCCCACCCTTTCCCCTGAACCCTTCCCTTGTCTGCTCTGTAAAAAACAAGGCTGGTCAATTTTAGGATACTGCTTGTTTTGTTGCCTGCATGACTCCAGACAGCTGATGTACAAGCCTTGGCCATCCTTCCAACTTTGAAGCTGGGAAGGTGGAAAGGACAGCTACGCAACGGCCAGGATAATCTCTGCCTACTTCTGCAGGTCTGAAGTTGCGAGGAAGTTGCGGCCCCAAGTCACATGCGCCTCGGTGGAGTCCCACACTCGCCGTGGAAAACTGAATGGGTGGTGCTCGATCTTAACTCTTTTCTATGTCATGACATAGTTTTCCATTTTCATGAAAAACACATAAATCAGCCATTGCTCACACCATCACCCTCTTCATCAACAGGCTACGTTAGCTCAGTGAAATTGCAGAGTTCAGTTTTTCAGTCTAGTGCATGAAGGAAGCGGGGCTATGGGCACGCAACGTAGAATGGCAGACAGGCTAGGAGTTTGACTGATAAATATGCTCTGCTCAGCTCAACAATGAGCTCAAGAGAATGCTACCTAGAAGATCAAAGCAACAACCAAAGAACAAAGCATTTGAACCTCAAAATCCAAATGATTGTGAATTCAGCTCATTCTTCTGAAAAGTCTCGTTTAGAAACCAGTATGACAAATTCCAGGGATTTCAAATTACAAAGTTTATTGAAACTTATTTTCTAATTGAGCAACACAAACACACACACAAAAAACTGCAGCAATACTCACCCCTATCTACACATCCCACTCCACTCCCATAACCCATACAGCATTCTCATAACTAATCAACAACTTGGCCTTTTCAAACTCCATCAGAACCTTAAATCTGAATTTCAACTGCTTGCATCAGCATCCTTACTTACAACTTAAAGCAGTGGCTTAATCTTAATTCCCATTTTTACAAAATGCTTCCTCTATTGAGGTGCATCTCTCTCCCCCAATATTACCATTTGGGCACTTTTAAACATTCTTGCAATTGTACCCTAGCATTTGGCTGCTGAAATATATTGTGCCTGGAACTCTTGAAGTTATCTAGCGGTGAGGAGATGTGATTCTTATTAAAATGTTTTGTGGGTTTTTTGCTGTTTTGTTTGTTACCCTGGGCTCCTTTCTAAGGAAGGGCAGGATAGAAAATAAATAAATGCACCAGCTGTCCCAAGCATATGACAACTGCTAAAGTTGTTAAATTATCCTTCTACAAGCCCATAGAATGATGCATTTGAAGAATGTACAGTGGTACTTCAGGTTACAAACACCTCGGGTTACAAACGCTTTGGGTTACAAACTCTGCTAACCTGGAAGTAGTACCTCGCGTTACAAACTTTGCCCCAGGATGAGAACAGAAATTTCACGGCGGCGGCAAGAGGCCCCATTAGCGAAAGTACACCTCAGGTTAAGAACGGTTTCGGGTTAAGAACGGACCTCCGGAACGAATTAAGTTCGTAACCCGAGGTACCACTGTAATACCATTAAACTGCTCCTTAGTGGACCTTATGTCTTAATGCGATTATAAGGAAATTGAGAAAGTATTTGATCAATATCAGGTATGAATAAGCACACACAATAGACTTTCTGTGTTAAGAGTTCACCATTTACCATAATTATGACAGTAGCTGGAGGATGGCGATTTACCGTACAATCTGCTGTTTGTACTTAGGGTTGTGCATCCTCATAATTATACAATTACAAATGAAGCAAAAACTAATTCTAGAAAATCCATATCCTCAGAAGAATAAAAATGTATATTCTATTATCAAAATTGGGACTGTTTTGCCCTCCCAATTGCTAGCAGAAGCTTCAGAATTAACACACAAGGCCAATAAACATTCAAAAGTTGAAAGAGCAGAACCCAAGTCTTTCTTTTGGTTCATATTAAGCGGAGAAACAAATATACAGTATTTTGTTTCTACCATGCAACAAACCAGCCAACCCTCTTAAGAATACCTGACTTGCAATATATTATACAGTTCATCACTATTGTTCATATGCCTGTGCCACCCATGAACTAGTCTCCCAACAAACATTCTGGATGGAATTCACCTAACCAGCCCTATCAGTGGAAGCACTGCTCAAGGACTTCCACTTGTACAACAGGGCTGCCCCCTCCCGCTCTTCCCCCAACACACCCTCCAAAATTTGCTCAGGGGGGCAAGAACCCCCAGCTCAGTGCAGAGGAGAGAATGGTTAGAGGAGCGTGACATTGAATTCCATCCACTATATTCAAAGAGTCTCATAATGGCATGTGGGCAATCTGCAGCCTCCCTCCCCAGCTGATTCAACCTCCCTTGCACCCACCCCTCCTGCATAGCTGTTTCCAGTGCAAATAATCCAGGATGTGCAAGATGCACACAATGGCTTGCTCAATGAATTCCCAACATATGTGCCCTCCTTTTCTCAATGCCCAGATGAAATATTCCCAGCAGCTTGCAGCAGGGAGGAAGATGTCTCAGTGCTCCAGGAGAGAAGGCTTAAACCCCCACTCTCTCTCCACACTGAGACACTGGGGATGGATAAGTACGAGAGACTAAGTTGGGGAGTAGGCGGGGGGGGGGGGAGCCCAGGCCCTGCCTACTACAGCCATGTGGCCCATAGTCCACCACGGCATACAGTCTTTGGGGACAAGGAAGTTGCTCACCTTAGTATAATTGATGAGGAGCGATTTTTATTTTTAAAAGCCTAAGGGCTGTCCATTATGCATGTGCTTGCGTGTGTTTGTGAACAAGCCACCTCTGTGTTGTAATTTCATTCTTATAGCTGGAAGGATTGAAGGTTTTGCCTGGGGCGTGTAGGAGATGTTTTATACTAGGTTGCAAACACTAAGACCTCCCAAAATGCACCTGCAGAATCTGGTTTATTCAAACCATGAAGAAGTGCTTATTTTGAAAAGCAGCTTGCCTCAAGCTAGAACCACCTGCTAGGCAGATGTATGCCCACTCCTGCCCTCACTGCTGTTAAGATGCCCCCTTCTTTCCAGACAACTCAGCAAAGTGCATAAACAGCAGCAAGTTCCGGCGAACTGTGTTTTTAAACCACTTGTAGCTACTGGTCTTTGTAGAGCAGGGGTGGGGGGATCTCAAGCCCCGGAATCAACTGCAGTCCTCTTCATCTGCCCTTTGAAGCTCTCAGTGAGTCACACCCCTCGCTGCCTCTGCTCCACCTCCCTCAAGTGCTTTCACCTAACGCAACAACACTAATGCATGACCAGTATTTAGGGCATCTTCATACAAAACAGGTCCCTTCCAAGAACATGTTTGGCCAGGGCAGAAACAGACATTCAGAACGAGACCACCACTAAATAAGGTAGCTTAGAAACCTGCATAGTTCTGAAGCACAAAATCCATGCTCGCCGGGAGAATTCTGACTATCTGAGCTTCTGAACGCTCCAGTAAATGTTTAGTTGTCTGGTAGATTTTGTACTTATCAGCAAAATTGTAGTAATCACATTTACTAGCATCATTTTTCCCCAGCCCTCGTTTTAGGATTTAATTTTAATTTGGGATTATATCCTGAAAAACTGAGGACTAACCCCCCCCCCCAAAAGCTGTCATCACATGTTTACAAGTGGCCGCTCTGGAAAAAATATTGTGCAACCAATTGCCTAATGAAGCAGGTTCCCATGGAATACAAAAGTGTTTCCCATTCACAGTATCAGTTCTACCTTATTATAATTCTACCGCAATTAAAAGATTATACACTTGCACATGAACATTTCATTTGTGTGAGAACATATTAATGTTCTTGATGTGTCTGTAATTCACAAACACATTGACCATCTGGATAAGAAGTGAGCAACCACATGCATGGTGATCTGATTCACAAAGGCCAAATGCTTGCTTAAAAACCCACCACCACCTTAAGATGCTGGAGTCAGTGAAAAAATGGAGCTGCTTTATTTGTGCGCTCACAAAAAGTTATAAGGGCGTAAGATCACTTCATAGCATTCAGAGGATTTAAGATTTTAGTGCACGTCTCATTCTGGTTGTGAGTACTGTGATTTTCATCTCTGCACAACTGGAGAGAGAAGCATCTTTACCTTCACGGAGCATTTTGCTAATAACGGTACAAGGCAATTGTTCACTTGTGAAGAAGGTGGCTGGTTTCACTGAATTAGAATGGTTCAATATGACCTATATTCACAAAGTGCAGCTGGAAAAGATGAGTTACAAAGCAGTAATAGAATCATAGAAGAGACCCCTCCAGCCATCTAGTACAACACCCTGCAATGCAGGAATCTCAGCATGCGGTCCCCAATCCAACTTGAAACCATACTGGACCCAGCTTAGCTTTGAAGCAAATAAAATTAAAAATAAATGTTCGTCCTGTGCACATTTCTTCACTACAGGTCCTGTTACAATTCCAATCTAGAACCCAAAATCTTTTCCCATATGACTGAAGAATCTTATGCTACCGTGACTGCCTGGAACCAACTCTTCTCTGAAAGTAATACAATGCATTCTCTGCTTAGAATTCTGATCTTGCTTCGTGAATGCTCTTGAAGAACTGAACCAACAGCAGAATTATTAGTCTCCCAATTCTTCTTAAATATTTATTTAATACACTTTGATGCTGCTTTCAAGGTAAAGCAAACTGGCTGGTGAAGAAGAAACACCCTCAACAATTGTTTGTTACCAAGCCTGGAACTGAACTCCAGGCACAGGTAATGTAAGCATGATGAAGAAAGGGATTAGCAGGGAAGGGAGAAGTGAGCAACAATTGGACAGGCTTACCAGGTCGCCAATCTTTTGGGATCAGCAGGTGCATTTTGAACTGAAAGACAGCGCTGTGACTGCTGGGGATGGGGGTAACGTAACAAAAAACTAGAGAGAGTGCAGTCATTGCTGCTCCTGCCCCACCTCATGCTTCCTGTGAGAAGTCATCAATGTCCTGCTCATCCTGACTGTGGCAATCACACAATATTGATTACACTCAGATCCACACCCTGATGCTGTCTGTTGCTGTCTAATATCAGGGAGCATTCCCCAAGAGGGGGGGAAATGCACAAGGAGGCTAACCCACTCCTCCTCATACATGCTAACTGTATACATACACACCACAGAAACACAAGTACAGCCATACCTCATGTTACGTCCGCTTCATGTTACGTTTTTTTCAGGTTGTGTCCTGCGGCGACCCGGAAGTACTGAAAAAGGTTACCTCCAGGTTTCGCCGCTCGCACACAAGCGCCAAATCGCGCCGCACACATGCGCAGATATGGAGCTTCAGGTTGCAGGCTTTTCGCGTTGCGAACGGGACTCCGGAACAGATCCCATTCGCAACCGGAGGTACCACTGTATCTCTCTCACACATAAACTTCACCACAGGAGGGGAGAGTGCTCTTGTGCTCAAATCCTGCTTGCAGGTTTCCCACAATGACTAGATAGATCATTGACCTGATCCCACAGGCTCTTTTTCACATTTACACAGCCAAACATGCACCTCTCTCATCACGGATGCAGGAAGTGCCTATTATTATTATTTCAACCCCCCACCCTAGGAAAAATGCACAAAGGCCTGCAACCTGGAGCTTGCTGGGCTGGCAATCCCTGGTCTAACTGATGTTGAGAGAGACAAATATCCTAAATACAAATATTCTGAAAAGGTTAAAAAAGTGGGATCACAAACTGCTATTTTTCCAATAATACTCTCTAAGAGATCAAATATCAGTATTTATCATCCTAGACTGCTGATTTCTGCATCTTCTGCAGGACCCATTTGAAAAGGAATCATCCTATAAACAACTAGTCACATACTCCTTTGTAGCTGCTGAAGGCAATGAGTTCCCAGAGCCATCCTATTCCTGCAAGTTCCTCTTCTGCTACAGTTCCTGTACCTTATGACTTCTGGTAGAAGAACCATTAATACTGCCTCAGAGGAGCGTCTGGCAATGCTGAAGATGTACTTCTTTACCCTGGCTTTGACACCTGAGATGTTTATTTTGAGGACTAACCCTACTTTTTTGCAATTGTTTAATTGCATGTTTTTAAACCGCTTTAAACTGTATTTTTAATTGTTGTAACCCATCCCAGGCCCTTATTATAATTAATAAAATAAAATAAAAAACCACAGAAGGAAAAAAATTGCACTTTTAAAAATCAGATCAATTCAACAAAATAGAAGCCTTGGATAGGTAGGCTGCATTGTCTGAAATGGTTCTGAGAATTCTAGCTTCATCTGATTGAAATGAAGCATCTCGGGTAATGGCTTGGCTCAGCTACTTATCTGTCATAGAACATTCCTGGTCAGAAAAGCTTTAAAAACACAATCATCACACAACGCCGAGGGAAAATGGAGCTGTTTTTAAGACAGGTAGTTGTAGCAGCAGCAAGGCCATATACTAAATGATTTCTCAATTCCTATTTAAAACGTTGTTCTGGCACCAGCCAGGTCCAATTAGTTCCCACTGGGAGGAATCCAATCTGTAATCATGTGTTCACAGAAAGGCTTTTGATCTAGCAGAGGTGATCCAGCTAACAGGGGAGCACAGAAGGAGATTTTTTGCTGATTTCCCCCATTCCCCTGCTGCTCTCCATACCACCTTCCAACATGTTCTAGGTGGTTCCCCCCAATTCTGTGGTGCTGATTTGCAGGGGCGGTGGCACTGCGGATTCACAGGCAAAGGAAACTTGGCAGAAGTTGTCCCCACGTCTTCCATTAATGGATGCCTTCAATGAACCAAAAGCCCTTTCATGTGTGCAAGGGCACCAACTGGATTCCATACTGTCTTTAAGAGAGGTCAGGGGGACAATTATTTTGAAAATGTTGAAGCAACAAGTGGAAATTGGTACCTTCCTAGAATCACAGAATTGTAGAGTTGGAGGTACCCCCAAGGGTCATCTAGTCCAACCCCCCGCCCCGCCCCGCCCTGCAGGAATCTCTAACAAACAGTCCTCCATCTAATTTGAAACCCTGCTTAGCTTTGCAAATGTGCTAGAAGTTTTATTTTTTCAAATCTAGGCTCGTATAGCTGAGAACAAGTGGGCCTGTAAACACAAATATACAAGAGTTAGCAGATCTCCACTTATATTTATTCCTGTATAGAGTTCTTTCATTTACAAAAGGGGAAACAGGAGCTGAGCAGCTTGCTCAAAGTCACAAGACACTAGATTTTCCTTTTGCTTTGCCAGCTGCAATGTCTTGTAGTTAGTTTGTGGGCCCCATTTTAAAGAACTGGTTTTAACTTTCAACGCCCTTAAAGCAGGGGTGATGAATCTGTGGTCCTCTAGATGTTGTAGAACTCCAGCTCCCATCAACTCTAGCCAACATATTCAACAGCCAGGAATGATGGCAGTGGTAATCTAACATCTGGGGAGCCAAAGGTCCCCCATCCCTGCTGTAATGCCTAACGGCCAGGTTGCTTAAAAGATCATCCTTTTCCCAAATACACCTACCCAATCCTCATAGTCAGACATGCTGCTCTGAGGGCCTCTCCCAAATGAAGTGAGGTGGCTGGCAACTAGGGCCTTCTTTGGTGGTGGCACTGAAGTTACGAACAGCCTCCCATAAGAGGTTTAGTGGTGCCAAATGCATGGTCTGTCACCAATTTTGTTTCTCAATTTTGTAAATCAGGTTTTGTAATTCATTTGTTTTCTACTGTCATCTATTTGCGAGCCACCCATATTATGTTATTGAATGGCGATGTAAATAAATAAATAAATTCCTGTGGACCTGATCACTACTTAAAGTGCATACACTGGTATAGAAGTTTTACAATGATAATACCGGTACATAAATAAAGAATCAACAAACTCCCAGTGTTCATGCGTTCTTACCAAACCAGATGAAACTATGAACATGTGGGAATTAATGCTGTTTTCACTATGTGTTTTTGTCTTCCAATGTTTTATATGGTTTGTAATTTGATTCTGTACATCACTTCGAGGATGAAATCCTAAATACACATGGGAGTAAGTCTTGCTTGTTTATTGTCTTTATAACCCACTTTTCCCCCCAAGGAGTTCAATGTGGCATTACATGATTCTCCCCCATCTCATTTAATCCACACAACAACCCTGTAAAGTAGGCCAGGGTGAGAAGCAATAACTAGTCCAATATCACATAATGAGTGTCATGGCTAAGTGGGGATTTGAACCTGGTCTCCCAGGTCCTAAGTCTGATACTCTTATCACACAACAATTAGCTCTTGCTAATAGCAAACATGCATAGGACTGCGCTGCACATATGTAATTAGAAATCATTTTTGCCTGTTAATAGGCATTCTGCTTACATTAGTAACACTGACAATACATTTTGTAGTAGCACAATTAGATAAATGGTATTGCCTGCAAAAAAAGAACCAATTTCAACAAATACAAAGTTGTTAATATTTTCATAGTGATGCTTTGATAAAGTAATCAATCATAAGCTAAACTGTTTACATAGTAATGAACCAGCCTAAATATACAAGTTGCATGCAGTGCTTAGCAAAGTTGTTAGGAACCTATATGGATTACTTTTTCTTTTTGTAAGTATTTCATATTATACCTGAAGCATTAAAAACTGTTACAGGAGCAATCTTTAAGTGCTCAATTAAGGTATTTCAGAAATTGCCACAGCAGGCTGAATATAAAAGAATGGGAAACCAAATTCATTCAACTTCATTTCAGGAGCACATATTTATAACAAGAACAACAACAACTTTGCATAAGCAAAATAGATTTCTCCTAATTCCCAATCCCATCACTTGTGAATTAGGAGAGGTTCATTTCAGTGTGGAAATTCAGCCATGGTTCTCTGGATCTGACCTGAAGAAAATAATAGGTCAATTCATTTGTAATATTTCTGGCTAAATAATTTCTGGTTTAATAAGCCGGACCATGCATTTCTTCTTGCATACTAGCTCTCTTTAATGTCTAAAATCAAGAGCTGTGGGACAGTTTATTAACAACAACATCAAACCAGGATAGAACTGCTTTTAAGATCCTTGTTAGTAAATAAACAGTAAGCCATAGTTCCCTGTTGCGGGTGTTAACAGGGAACTATGGTTTAAAGCATGGGTAGGCAAACTAAGGCCCGGGGACGGTCTGGGAATCAACGTGTTTTTACATGAGTAGAATGTGTGCTTTTATTTAAAATGCATCTCTGGGTTATTTGTGGGGCATAGGAATTCGTCCTTCCCCCCCCAAAAAAAATATACAGTGGTACCCCGCAAGACGAATGCCTCTCAAGACGAAAAACTCGCTAGACGAACGAGTTTTTCGTTTTTGAAGGCGCTTCGTAGGACGATTTTCCCTATGGGCTTGCTTCGCGAGACGAAAACGTCTTGCGAGTTTCCCTTTTCTTTTCAACTACTGTACAACTCGGTCCCTCGGTCACCGGCGGCGGCGGGAAGTTTCCCGCGTGCAGCGCTCGCGCGCTGTGAAGAGCTGCCCCGGCGGCAGCCCCGGCGACGGCCGCTCTCCCCGCCGCCACCATGGGCGGCTGAGGCGGGGAGAAAGAAGGGTGAAGCAGCAGCGCGTGGAAGCGCGCTGTGAAGAGCTGCCCCGGCGGCAGCCCCGGTGACGGCCGCTCTCCCCGCCGCCGCCATGGGCGGCTGAGGCGGGGAGAAAGAAGGGTGAAGCAGCAGCGCGTGGAAGCGCGCTGTGAAGAGCTGCCCCGGCGGCAGCCCCGGCGACGGCCGCTCTCCCCGCCGCCGCCATGGGCGGCTGAGGCGGGGAGAAAGAAGGGTGAAGCAGCAGCGCGTGGAACCGCGCTGTGAAGAGCTGCCCCGGCGGCAGCCCCGGTGACGGCCGCTCTCCCCGCCGCCGCCATGGGCGGCTGAGGCGGGGAGAAAGAAGGGTGAAGCAGCAGCGCGTGGAAGCGCGCTGTGAAGAGCTGCCCCGGCGACGGCCGCTCTCCCCGCCGCCGCCATGGGCGGCTGAGGCAGGGAGAAAGAAGGGTGAAGCAGCAGCGCGTGGAAGCGCGCTGTGAAGAGCTGCCCCGGCGGCAGCCCCGGCGACGGCCGCTCTCCCCGCCGCCGCCGTGGGCGGCTGAGGCAGGGAGGAAGAAGGGTGAAGCAGCAGCGCGTGGAAGCGCGCTGTGAAGAGCTGCCCCGGCAGCAGCCCCGGCGACGGCCGCTCTCCCCGCCGGCTAGATTGCACGGACGCGAAGCACCACCAGCGGGGCTTTGCCGCCCAGCCTCAAGCCTCAGGCTCCCCGCAGGCGGCACGCTTTTGTCGGGCGCCGCTTTCTCCGGGGTTCTCCCCCAGTTCGCCTCGTCGCCCGGCGGCTGCTCCACATCGGCAGCTCCCGAGGGAGCCAGGGAGACAGCTGCCGCTGCCGCGCTCCCTTCTCCTCCCTTCGCTAGCAGGAGCTTCGCAGACCGTGCTTCGCAAGACGACAAAACTCGCAAGACGACAAAGCTCGCAGAACGAATTAATTTCGTCTTGCGGGGCACCACTGTAGTCCGGCCCCCCACAAGGTCTGAGGGACAGTGGACCAGCCCCCTGCTGAAAAGGTTTGCTGACCCCTGGCTTAAAGAGACCAGGGCTGAAGCCAGCATGAGAGAGAGGGACGAGGTGAGGGATGAGGAAATGGGCCCAAAGGTCTACTGAGCCAGGAATGTTAGGTATTAATTAGGTCAAAGACTCATTCAAACAATATGGTGGTCAGCCAAGCCAAACTTCTAAGAATAACTGTTTCACCTTGCACAAAACTTTTATGTTGCTGAAGAATTAAAATGAAAGTTAACACCTATAAAAGATGAAAACCTCACAAAACAGGGTTGACACTTTTACCCTAGCAGCCAAAGACAGCCATGCAATCCAGCACTTTCCCCCCCACACTCAACATCAAGTGACAGTAAACAATAAATAGAGATGTAAAATTTACGGAAATGTTGAAGCCACGCAAAAAAACCCCAAAAACACAAACCCCTATTTCCCCTCAGAAATCTTTTTTGAAAAAATGGGGGGGGGAAGCAATACTTGTTTTAAGTGCTCTTTATATATCCAAAGTCACTTTGTTACTTGAGGAACATAAAATGCATTATTTACAAGTTGGTTTACAATAGAATTATCATGTATGACAGTTTATTCAAGAATTACAAATGGAATTTAAGTTTTTGTTGAAATTGGAGCCACAAGCTAAACTGCAAGGAACCCAGCAGCTGTTTGGTTTTGCCAGTTTATGACGAGCAGGCAAGAAACAATAAAAGCAGAAACCATAGACAGTATAGTAAAACAAATTCTTATTCTGAAAACGATTGTGTCTTCTCCACTCCTCCAGAGTGTCAAGCAGACATAAAAAGAGGTGAGAAAAGGAAGGTGGAACAAAACTCAATGAACATTACATGAAATGTAATCAATCTCTTTTTCAAAGCTATCACTATCTGTTTCGGTTTCTTCGTATTCGTCACCATATTTACAATGAACTTCTAAAATCCCTAGATTGAACCAGGCTTCTACTGTTCGCATAAGTACATTTCTTGATATGGTGTATTTCCAAACCCACATCTTTCGCCTGCTGCAGAAGCCAGAGGTACCAGGGGCTGTGTTGTACAAAAGGCTTTGCCACCATGCTGCAAGAGTGATATGCTTGGCAGAATCCCAAACTGCATTTCTTGGCCAAATACTGGGAGATGTTCTATACTCTGCAACATCTGAAAGTACCATCCCCAAATCAAGCCCTAAGTGTGCTGTGTGTTTTGTAGTCCAGTCAAATGCAGAAGCAATGTTATCGTCACTTACATTTCTGCCTTTGAATCCTGGATCCAACATATTTGCAGCGGCGTGAATTATACGGAAACAAAATTATGTAGCTCTGGACTATCTCTCACTCTCAATCCTTCAATGCCTAGAGAAGAGGACAGAAGCAAATCCACCAACTATGTCAACAAGAGAAAGCTCACAAGCAAAGGCGGCACTAAATCTTTCTTTCTTCCTTCTCTTCTGACAATAGCAGTGCCTTCCAAGAGGTAGAAATGTATCTTTGCTCTTGCATTTGAGAGTGCTACTCTCAGGGTACAATTCAGGACCAATTTGTCCTCGGTGTATAGGAATTGCAATAATCTGATACTGTACACATCAACTTACACAAGACTTCCTGTTACAGAGTTTTAGAAAAAATTTTGGTGCAGGAAGTATATGAAAACCTTGTCTTAAAATTTGTGTCCATTTTAAAAGAAATTATTTCATAATCATTTTTTCCCATTTTTCAATCTTTTTGGGGGTGGAGAAAGTGACAGACTTCTTCCACCTGAAGAAAGAGATGTGTGGCAGGAGAAATCCCTTGCAAATTGCCTGATCTGTCTCCAAATTTGATTTGGAGGGTAGGATTGGGTATTCCTTGAGAGGACTGCTACGCAAGACAGCCAGAACCTGTGTAGACAATCTGGTGTATCTGAAAGATCTGCATGTGAAAGCCCATCCCTTGAGGAGACTCTGAAACAACTTCGCCATTTATTATGTAAACAAGCTTCAAAAGTAGTATAAAAAACCCTGAATAAATTTCATTACTGGACCTCAGAGACTGAGGTACATAGGTGACTCAAGCAACATACCCAAGCTGCAATGTGCACATAGGGGTTTTAAAAGGACCGATTTGCATTCAAAACAAATGCACCCTGAGGTTAGAGAATTTCACTTCTTCAGTGCAAGACTTCCTCAGGATAATTTCACCTTCAAAACTACAGCAGAGACTATTCTGAAGGTCAGAGCAGCCTGACTAGGGACATTTGAACTATTATAGTCATGACTGAGACAACTGGAAAACTATCTGGTATCAGATGGATACAAATCAACTAAACTGTCAAATTATGCAGTGTGAAGAATTATCTCTTGTGTATCCTAAACCTTCTATCTGTTTCAGTGAGTGACCCCACGTTTCGGTATTACGAAACAGGGGGACTTTGTCTCTACTTTCTTGATCCCACTTCCCCTTTGAATTTCTCTGCACCATAAAATTGGCAGGAATTTTTCATCCCAACCTTTAGACCAAGCTAATGTAGGTAAGGTAGTGGCATTGTCCTCCCACGTTCATTATGATACAGGAAACTACAAACAGTTGTTAAGACAAAAGCAAGAATGAACTGACACAACATAACAAGCGCTAGAAAGTATGCAGCTTTAACCCAATACTATTAATTGGACTGAATTTCTTAGGGGGAAACCGTCTGCGGCTCCTGCCGACAGACAACTACTAGACTGTGGGTGTCAGAACATGAAACACTGAATTGCAGGCTGTGCTGGCTGGTTAAGAACAGTTCATCACAGCAAGTGCTTTCCTTCCACTACTTCCTGTGTTTATCTGGAAACAAATGTTGTAATAACCTCCCATGGAAAAGCAACATAAAAAGCAGTTCAGTTCTTAGCTCTGTTTAAAATCAGTTTATACATAATAGCTGGTATCATCAAAAGGCGGACCCAGAAACACCTGAACAGCATAACTGCATAAATAAGACCAGAATGCTCTAAATCCTAAATATAGCAATATCATAGCATTACAGATTGATACCTAAAATTGTTTTAGTAAAGCAGAGCCTGTCACTGTGCTGCACTTCACACCTTAAAAGAAGCAGACAAACCTCATCTATCGTAGCTACCCCTCTGGAAATGAACTTATTAAACAGTAAACCAGACACGTAGCTTGCATTTTATAATATAAACTTTTCCAGTTTATTCCAATTTAATACATATGTGTTTCAATCAAGATTACAGCTACAAACTAAAAGACAAACACCAGCATGGAAACTGAGGTTCAATCTTCAAGAATAGCCATGCTTTCTCAAATGGGACATAGTAACTGGGGCTGCGAGACCACTTTGGATGAATCTCAAATTCTGAACCTAATTGAGCCAATTCACAGTGATTCGGACCTGGTCTGAAGCAAGTTATTCTGAACCAATCTGGAGCTCAAAATGCTCTCTGAGAAAGCCAAACAGCCTGGTCTCAAAGGCTTGCAAAAAAGGAAAACACTACTACATAAGGAAATTGCCAGGGAGGTGAGGAGGGGACCTACAGTTTACTCAATGGCTATTTCAGCTTCCAATCAAAGGCTAGAATTTCACCCAACCCTTTCTAATCAGAGTGCTCACAGGGAAGGGTAGCAAAATGTCAAAAGCAGCTGCTTTTGTTCAGTTTTCTGACTATTAATTAGCAAGAGTTTGGTGGCATATGTTCAGCCTGTCCTTTGTTTATCCTTCAGTACCCTACCCAACTTTCTTATTATATATGACAGTGTGTTTCCCATCCTGATTCATTTATTCAGCTCGTCTTACCTGAACTACTATAATCTCAACTGGGGCAACTGGTACCTGTTGTTGGCATCTGTCTGTCTCAAGACACAATGGAGTGTGCTTCTGGAGTGAAGTCAAACCATTGAAGAATCACACAGCCTGCCAGGATTGCTTCTCGGGGTTTGCTCCTGAAGCCTTTCTCACAAATGAGTATAGCCAACAGGGCAGTGGAAGTTTTCCTTCTCCTAGACGGGCTACCTTCCCAGGTTGACAAGCCCCATCTGCCCCTCACTTCCTTCTATAGCACAAGCTGAAACCGCTTTCTTGGCCATTTGGTCTTGTCTGCTCAATTCGTCAGAACCTGTCTTTGTATGCAGGGCACGTCCCTGACTCACTGAGGGTTTGAGACCCATCACCTGCCCTCAACTGGCTTAGCCAGCCAGCTGAAGCCATTTCCTGGGATGTCGCCGTTGTCAAATTATGCAGTAGGAACAAGAATGATCTCTTGTCTACCTTGAATCTTCTATCAGTTTCAGGATAGACAAGAGATAATTATTCTTCCTATTGCATAATTTGACACTTTAATAGATGTGTAGTGATCTGGTACCAGATAGTTTTCCAGTTGCCCCAATTCAGATTATAATAGTTTAGGTAAGCCTAGTCAGAGGAGCACTGCATTTGGGAGGATGTGTCTGTTCCCAGTAACAGGGTCCTGGGCAACCAGGCTGTACTGTCCCCTTGATACTGGTTCCTCCACTCTTAGTGGTGGGCTAATGCCCTCCTCTCCCATTGCTGTGCTCCTCTTTCCAGGAGGGAAGAGGGTAGATAGGAGTCCTGGGAGAGGCTAAGTACCGGCCTTCTCCAACCTCTGCTCCCTGGTTTCAGCATCCACTCCATTGTCATCCTCCACTCCTGAGCCCAGCACCACCACGGGACTCATGACACTAATAATAATCTTGGGGGTGCGGGAAGAGGAAGCAGCCTCAAGTCCTACTTGCGTTTTATTTCCTTTAGTCATACCGTTTTAAGCAGTCCACCAGGATTCAATTCACACTTACAGGAGCACTGCAGTTGCTTTCCCACAGTTCCAGGAACATGTACAAGAACAAATGCAAGGATAGAGCTAATGTTATAGTTCATTCACATGTTACTGTTGCCCAGGACAACAAACTCATGGCAAGGAACTACATTAGCTGTTCACACTCACACACACACACACACACACACACACACACACACACACACACACACACACCTGTATGGCATAGGATTGCATTTCAGGAAATAAACTCTCGCAGGCAAATGTTTGTTTACAAGCCCCAATTATCAAGAAAGATTGGGACTCAATAGGACCAAAACCAGAAGATACCAGAGCTGCTGCAGATCAGTGGGCAACAGCTGACAAAAAGTGAGGTTAAGAGACCCCTTCTCCAAGCCTCTTTTTGAGTTACCACACACTTCATCCCTATTTAATTACTGTGTGGCTTTGGTGCTACAAAAATAGTTTCCAAAGTCTACAAAAGCAAAACAATATCTCGCCAGAAGTCATTACAGATTAATATTCTATGCCCTGCTCTAGCATATGCAGCAGTAGGAATTATTTGAGGAAAAGGCCATTAATTTGCCTATTGCCTAAAAGAATACTTTTGTCACATTGCTTCCTTCTAACTTCGTTGTTTGTTGTAAAGTTTGTTGCAAAGTCCAGCTTGAAAACATCCCCAATAAATTGGTGCCAATAGTATTCTGGAGAAATGATTAATTACAAGGAATATAATACCTGTGTGAATGAAGATGCAAAAATGAATTCTTTAGTTTAAAAGAAAGCAAAGGTATTTATATTCGTTCATAAATATGGAACTCAAACTAGGAAACATTTCAATTAAGCTTTCAAACAGGTGCAATTACATCTCTGTTTAAAATGCATTAACTTGGCAACTTCTTTAAGAGCAACTTCATTCAGAGACACTCAACCATCTGGGCTTCAAACACTGCTTATTTGTAAAGGTGACTCAAGTATTACTATGCTGCTAAATAGGTTTTCAAATCTGCTTAATTAACTTCAGCCAGTCATATCACTTTCTACATACATTATCAATTTCAGGGTAGTAACAACATATGTAGAACCAGCCTAGATTTCAAACCAAAGTTTCTTGAAAACTAAGGAACCTTAAGGATTGTTAAACAATACTGACTGAGACTATGTCACTATGACAGGAGTTTTAATGCAACATGGCCTATTAACATTGCATATTATTTCCTTCACAATTTGGTTGTTAATCTCATTGCTTCCCTGATTAACCTTCAGCTGCTTCAAGCAGTATTATCCTTATCCAGGGTGGATTTGATTTAAATAAAATTGATTTAAATCACGATTTAAATCACTAGTCAGTAAGACTTGATTTAAATATTTTTTTTACAGAAAGATTCATTCTTGCTGGTATAATCTTAATATTTACAACCATATGAAGGTTTCATTTTTGGAATAATAAATTTTCAGAGTAGTTTTTACAGTTATATCAAAAATTACTGATTTGGTTATACTACTAGAAATACATAGACAGATAATTATGAAATTATGGTGAGGCTTAATAAGTTAACTGTTTATATTTGGACAACTTTTCTGCTGTACTTTATTGGAAGGAGAAAAATAATCATTTCCTTAATAACCATTTAAACAATTTATTTAACTAAAACAATAACATGATATCCATGTTTGTTAACTGATGTGGTTAAACTTTTTTTTAAAAAAACTTAGACTGAGTTTTAGCACACTTGATAAACTTAAAACAAATCCTTATTTCCTGATGAATAGCCTTTGGACTACAATGTAACTTAAATAGAAGACTATATTTAGAAAGATTTTTCCTCCAAAAGCATTTTATTTTAAAAATCCGATTTAAATAAAAAAAAAAATCCGATTTAAATTAAAAAAAATCCGATTTAAATAAAAAAAATCCGATTTAAATAAAAAAAAAATCATTGATTTTTATCCACCCTGTCCTTATCTATTTGTTGCCTAATTGTATTGCCAGGATTGGGGTGGGTCTTTTTCTTTTGGTTCCAAGGTTTTGTACATTGGGGTCAGAGATAGTTACCGGGTACATTCTTCATTTACTTACTCTCTAGGTTGCATTGTATTTGGAAAAATAAAGGTTTTTTATTTAATTAAAAAAAAACCAATGGTGATAACTAGAGGGACATAGCTTGTAGTTATACCTTTTATACAGTGCCTGAGTTCATATAACATCAATGGCACACCTCCTTTGCCACTGGTTTTGTGCAAGCACCTTTGGAAACAGAAATTCTCTTCTTTACTTAGCTCCCAGCAAGTTATCTCTGCCAGCTTTTCGTATAGCCAATGAAAGCCCATGTCCCAAAGCAGGGGTCGGCAAGGTTTACCTCACCCGGGCCGGTTCACTCCAGCTGAGATCCCTCCATGGGCCGGATTGTGTGCGCATGTGCCTGCAATTTCCGGCATCTGCGTTTACGCAGGCGCGATTTCCGGCGCCGTGGAAGCGAGTGGGGACTCGCTGAGCGGACCATGTGGACCACGGGCCTTAGGTTGCCTACCCCTGTCCCAAAGTAACCATTCATCTACACACCACTTGGGTGCAGTACCAATTCTTGAACATTTAAAAGTCTCTTTTCATTATTCAGTGCACATAATACGGACATTTTATGTACAAAATTAATGGTGCTTTGGTTTCAGACTTATTGAGGACATTTTGTGCAAAAGCTTCCAAAAAATCATTGTCCTTACTGAACCTCCCACTTCAGCGAGTATTACGCCTATTATGTGAGGTCACAGCACAGGCATAGGCAAAAGTTCATATCCTCCTAAACAAAACCAAGTGTTAAATTAAATTAAAGTGAGGTAAGCCTTAGAGTTATGGTTGTGACAATTAGTTCTAAAAGCATACTACAGTAGAAAGTGGCACTATTTAAAAAAGTAACTACTTGGAACAAAAACATAGCACACTAGCCAATCCATATCTGCCAATGCAGCAAAATACTTCGTTGAAAATTAAGCCAAGGAGTTCATCTATGCACCTACTGAACACTTAAGTATGCAATAAATTGGAATGTTGGAATGTTATCAGTCTTATGCCAGTCTGTTCATTACTAGCCTACATTTTAAGCAAAATCCAAAGTAGTACTTATAGCAGGGTAGCATCTCAACCTATACCGGTATTTTTTTTAATTTTTTTTTTTTTTGAGATTTCATCAAAACACTGACTCGTATACTTTTTCTATACATTAGCATGCCTTTAGTTCTACTTTTCTCCACTGCTGCTCACAGCACTTAAACCTATGCATGCTTAAGTTAATAGCTAACTAATTCCCAATGCTTTCAGAGAAAGCACGAACAGGAAGAATTTGTTGATGGCTATAATCCTATTCAGGCATTTGGGAATAATGGCTGTGGGCTTAAAGTGGGGAGAGGGACGCAAAACCTGCCCCCAATATCCTTGCACACACTGGTTCCACTTCAGAGCTTTCCATATTCAGCACGGAAGTCTGAAGGGGATTCTAAGTGCATATGGGCAAGCATGCTTAGAATCCTCCCCGGAATCAGAAAGCCTTTACTTGAGAGACTGTCACTTCAGATCTTCATACTGAACATGCAAAGGACGGAAGTGGAACCAGCACATGCAGGTATGTTCTAGCCAGGCTTGTGTGCATGCCCTCCTCTTTCAAGACCATAGTCTTTTACCCCAAGTTCACGAATAGGGCTTCCGAATGCACTATCCCATCCCAGTAAGTCTTTCACAACTCTCTATGTGATGCGGTTGACAGTCCCAGGCAATGAAGGGATAGACCTGCAGTATTTCTAAAAGTTAGTCAAGTTTGTACATAATGACATACTCGGTCATTAAAATCAAAATAAAGATGTATCTGGAGCACAACAAGGACACATATCATAGAAACAATCATCTAAGTACAGCCATATTTTAAAATAAACAGGCTTTTGTCTGTAAGTACTGGTAATAAGCAGGCTGTAGTAAACTAGTGCAGTTTTTCTTGTCCTTTCAATGGAAGTTGAAGAATGCCTGATTTCCAAAGAGATTTTAGGACAGAAATCTTACAACTGTTGGAGTACAGTCATCCTAAAGGAAGTTCTAGTGCTGAGGTGACAACCAAGTGATTCCCCCTTTCTTATGGGGACAAGGGGACATCTCCAATTAAAAGGGCTTACGACTGAAGTCGGAACTGTTAGCATATCTACATGCAGTAGCGCATTTATGTAGCAGGAGCATTATCAACTTAAAGAAAACCACAATTCAAAATCTGTACAACAAAATCTGAGCACCTTATGAGTAGATAATGTCTACAGAACTTGCTAATGGCTAAACAACTCTACTGACTTGCGGCATGCTTACTTCAACAAGCACCCCTCATGACTTTTTTCCCCTACGAAAGAATGCAGAAATGATCACTGCTATGCATCTGCTTCTACTGCAACTTGCATCAGTTACTTATTCTAATATCAGTTCTGGGGACTTAGGCTTAGTTACAGTAGGGCATGGGATCACTGATATTGTTCCAATACCATCATGAAAATATGAGTTTGAAGCAGGGATTTGAATTAAGTAAGTGAAACAATGCATTCTGGTAAAGGTTTCCAGGCATAACAGGCAACAGAAGTTTCAGGAAGCAGAATAGCTTCAGATAACGGTGACACACTAGACAAGCAAATACATCTTGCATGGACTGGCTCCATGAACCATTCAAGCTAATAGAGGTTTATGTGACTCACTGAACTGGGATAATTAACTTTCCTTCTGAAATAACGAAGTTTCTATAGAGTATATCAGCCTGTTGACCAGCATTCGAAATTTGTCAGGCACATTTTGCACCTGGCTATTGGCCACGTGTGACCAAATGAAGATGCCCAGGCACCAAGATGGCGCCCAACATCTCCAACATCTGGAGGTGCATGCCTGGAGATCCTTGGATCTTGCCTTTTTTCAGACGCTAACCTCACATCCTGTAGAATTCTATCTGTGATATTTTATCTGCATAATCAGAACAAATTTCAGGAACCAAAAAGTTGTATTGAAAAATACAACTTTCAAACCGTCCGGCCCCAAAATGGCAACTAGGCATTCCATTTTCGTGACTGTAATCCTGGTTTAAGGAGTCATTTGGTGCCTTGCTTATTTACCTGAGTTTTTAACACTGCTGTTGATGTAAGCACCGAACAAGCCAAGACTGTTCATGAGATTAGATTTAGGTCATCTGCTTGCAAGACTCCTCCACTCAAGTCAATCTGTTTTGCTTACAAGGCACTATAGCGTACATGATTAGCGTACATAGTAGCTTTAAAACCATAGGTGAAATTTAAACACATGAGCCAGGATCCAGAAAAAAATTCTTAAGCCTAGGCACCCAAATTGTATTAGCTACAATTGTACTAGTGCCCCAACAATTCATTTTTTCCCCTTTGAACAGATCCTTTGTCTCATCATAACCCACTTCTGAAAATTCACTCAGTTGCAAAAGCAGTTTGTTACACTGCAGGGGACAGGGGCTACTGCTGTATATAAACATCCAAAACCACTTTGGGTTTCTGGAACAATTCATGGTTCTTTGGATATTGGTCATAGACCAAAAGAAATTCAGTCTATGAAACGATAATTAAAAAATGTTCAACAGCATATACTGTACATTGTTCATCCACTATTCATTCATCAGCCTGGCCTTAGCACAGAGCATGTTGGCTAAAATACAGGTAAAGGTTAGAATTTGACAGTTACAGAAAATAGCCCAAGCAACACAAATGTTAACAGGTTACAAGAGAAGCACAGTTAAACTAGGATGGCAGAGCAGATTAATCTATAGGAGAAAAATATTTTTAAAGCCACTCTGAAAAGGTAAGCATAACCCCATATAACCTTCACCTTCAGCTAGGTAAAGGTAAAGGGACCCCTGACTGTTAGGTCCAGTCGCGAACAACTGGGGTTGTGGCGCTCATCTCGCTTTACTGGCCGAGGGAGCCGGTGTTTGTCCGCAGACAGCTTCCGGGTCATGTGGCCAGCATGACTAAGCCGCTTCTGGCGAACCAGAGCATTTACCTTCCCGCCGGAGTGGTTCCTATTTATCTACTTGCACTTTGACATGCTTTTGAACTGCTGGGTTGGCAGGAGCAGGGACCGAGCAACGGGAGCTCACCCCATCGCAGGGGTTCGAACCGCCGACCTTCTGATCGGCAAGCCCTAGGCTCTGTGGTTTAGGCCACATTGCCACCCGCCACCTTCAGCTACTCCAACCCAAATCACAGTAAGCTGTTCTAGTGTTGGAAATTAGCCAGGTGCCAGGAGCATTTTGCAACCGGCAGAAGTCCAATTGCAACCACGTGAAGATCTCTGGATGCCAGGTTGGCAACTGACATCTCAATCTGCAGGAAACAGAAGAGATTATTCATTGCCTTTATATACCACCGTTTTCCTCTGAGTAGTACACAATTCACCCCGCTCCTCAATTAATCCCTAAAACGACCCTGTGAGGTAGCTTAAGAGGCTGTGACTGGTCCAAGGTCACCCAGTGAGCTTCATGACCCAGTGGGAATTTGAACCCTGATCTCCCAATTTCTAGTCCAACACTCTAATCGCTACACCACACTGGCTTCCTAAAGCACTTTTGCTATGGGGCAGCTATATAAATTAAGTAGCTAAATAAATATGCGGAGAGGAAAATGCAACTTAGAGAAGCATCTGAAATATTTTCCTTGAAGCTTTAATTTGTTTTATTCTGGATTGTTTTAGTTGATGCTTTAATGTGTTGTAAACCGCTCTGAGATCTTTTCTTTATGAAAACAGTAATAGTAATAATAGTAATAGTAATAATAAGATTACTTTTAAAAAGAATGGTGCCTAGACATTCCTTTGTGGCAACTGTAACATAGGTTTAAGGTGCAATTTGGTGATTAGCTTATTTATCTGATTTGCTAACACTGGTTCTACACACAAGAAATATACTGATGTAGGAGTATGACACTCATTGTACTATGGTACAGTAACATTTTTAGGAGACACTGGTGCACCCCCTCAAAGGACCATTTGCATCAGAACTTCATTGTAATAGCAAGTACTTTACTTTGAAGCTGTCCGGATAAAAGCCACCACCATCCTGCCACAAGTTTAAATTACTTTTTAAACTCATCAATTTCACTCAGCAACACTGCATGCTTCATGAAAAGTCATTTGATTACCATAAAAACATCACTTCAAAACAGAGGATGTGCTTGCTACAGTCCTACTATGTGCATGGGGGGGGGGGCAATCCTCTCCCTCTGTCCGCAGATGTATTTTCTCAAAATATAAGTACAGTGGGACCTCAACTTACGAGTGACCCGACTTAAGTGTTTTTCGACTTCCGAATGACTTCCGGAAGAAAAAAAATGGCTGCCGCAACTGAATTTTTCGACTTCCGAAAGGAAGTCGCGGCCGCTTTGAATAGGATTTCTTCAACTTACAAATTTTTGAATAGGATTTCTTCGACTTACGAATTTTTTTCGCTCAATGCATCCCTATGGGGACTCGACTTACGAGTGTTTTCGACTACCGAAGATCGCGTCGGAACGCATTATCTTCGTAAGTCGAGGTCCCACTGTATTAACCATTCACAGTGAAATTAGTTAGAATTACTTATAAACAAAACCCTTATAACTGTGTAAAAGTGAAGTTACTTCCAGCTATAAAACCTAACTTTGCTTTTATTTTGAAAGACAAAGCAAAATAAGCCTCACTTCTATTTATAGAGGGCTCAACCACTAGTTAGAAAGTTTTCTAAGAAATTATGGAGTAGAAGCACTATTCCTTCAAAAGTTTTTATTGACAAGCACACGTCTGCAAGAGAGATGAAGCTTGTAAAGGAAGCGCCATCTAGGCCAAAAGACTGCAATTTTCAAATTGTCGCTTAATGTTTCAGGGTTTAATCTTTGTGCCTTTGACACTACTGGTTACTTCATGTCCCAGGGTTACTGCTCTGCTAGGAAGCCTTTTAAACAGAAACATGTGAACTGTTATTTGGCATACGCTTTTAAAAAGGAATTACACTAACTCCGAGGACTCCAGTTGCAAGTTTATTTAAACACTTCCCTTGGAATTTCTGTGACTACCCAACTCTCACGAAACCTTCCAGTTAAATACAGAGGATGGAAGGATGAAAGCTTACACTCAAGCATGGGCTGGGCTCAGGATTCTTGGAACGCAGAAAACCCTATTGGCTTAGGCACTAAAGTATGTTCAGCACCAAGGTTATTTTACTTGTGAGCCACAGGTTAGACAATTGCTGATACATCACCTGATTGCCATGTTAAAAAGAAGGACTTTGATGAGGGCTTCAAGGCAGACATAACCTATAAAGACCACCTTCCTTTTTTGGTCTAGTCTTCCCATCTGTTCTGCAGCCTAGCAAACAGAATCCTTTTGACTCACATACATTTCTCACTCATGGCGAGTTCTGGAATTTTCCACTGGCAGCTGACACGCCATCTAGCGGGCATGCATCCTAACTTCTTAACAGAAAAGGAATTAACTGTTTCCTTATGAAGCACTAAGCTGCAGAGCAATCTGTATTGCGTATTACTTTTCACGAAGCTATCACACTGATTGCTGTGGAAATTAAAGCCTTGTATTTCCTATCATGTAGAGGAAAACATGCAAAGTCTCTTCAAAATGTAGGCCGCTGTTATCAGGTCACAATACACATTTTTCATCCCTATGAACAGTCCTTTACCTTCGCCAATTATGTACTTGCTTAGACAAATACATGGGTGCAAGCCAAGGGACAACACCGCCATGAGCACTTTCTGTCAACTCTACCTGTGACTGTTCGTGTCACGGGGTTGTACTAAAGGACACACAACAAAGATGAAGAGAACTATTGATGCAAATTAAACACTAAGGCAAATCGGTATCTCAAACAGTCGTGACATAAGTGGGGGGGGGGAGGAAGGGAAGGAAACATGTGTTGGTCCAGATATTTTGGACTACAACTCCCACCATCCCTGACTGCTGGCTGGGACTGATGGGAGCTGAAGTCCAATAACAACTGGAGGGCTTTAGGCTTCTGTGAGATTTTGCACTAAGAAAACAAGGCAAGCTACTGGTGTTGTTGTTGTTATTGGGGTGTGTATGCCGCACTGTTTAGGAATACATGTACAGAACTGCAATAAGGTGAAGAACTTGTGTACTGCAGTGCACCCTATTCTAACGTATCATTAATCTTTTGTTGTCTACAACTAAAGCCCAGCCTGCTTACTACAATCTCAGCTATGAATTTTCTGGGCAGCTGAAGGCACGCTACTTACAACTTCAGTCTAATACAGTGGTACCTCTGGATATACACACCTCTGGTTGCGTATCCTTCGGGTTACACACACAGCAAACCCGGAAATATTTTTCCAGGATTCGCTGCGTGTGCATGCGCAGAAGCACTCGCACCTCTGGTTGCAAATTCCTCGGGATCCGACCGGAGCTCCGGAACGGATCCCGTGCGCAACCAGAGGTACCACTGTACTAGTATGTTAATCCAAGGTTGCTGTGACTGTGATTATTTAACATACATAGCTTTGGGCACTCATGACATGCTAAATAAATGCTTGCTTTAAATTACTGGTTTTTAATTGTTGGCTGCTCTGAAAGTCCATTTAGGGTTAGAGAGCAGGGTGGAAATCCCTGCAAAAGAAGTAAAATACTCAAGAGAACAATTTAGCCATAGGTAAGTACTTTGAACAGGACAGTTAGGCATGAGCTTAAGGCTGCAATTCTATACACTTAGTGGGGCTTAGCTTCCAGGTAAGTGTATATAGGATGGAATTGGCAAGAGATCCCTGCATTGCAGAGGGTTGGACTAGATGACCCCTGGGGGTCCCTTCCAACTCTACAATTCTATTATTCTATGAAATACATTCTGAACTCTCCCAATCCAAACATGTACAACTTCAAACTGCTTACCTTTGGCTGGTTTGTGCCCTACATAGTTTTATGTTGAACACTCAGACTTTCATAATTAGCTCTCTGGGTGCTTTACTAAATAGTAATAAAGACAAAATGCAAAAAGTGGCTTGCCATTTTTTAAAATGGGGCGGAATCACCTAACCAGCCCCATCAGCAGAAGCCATGTGCAAGGACTTCAGCTTGCGCAACAGGGCTTCCTGCTCATATGCCCACCAAAATTGGCTCAAGGGAGGACCCTCAGAATAGCAGGCAGGGAAAGAGGGGAGAGTATTCCAATTGACAAGCTGAAATGCTTGGACACATAAAGCAACTGGAAGAGTGCAACACTGAATTCTACCCATTGTTGTAAATATTTTACTATACTACTCAATATACTTTCCTAACAAATTTCCCCCCGATGTTGAAATTAAAGGTTGTTTTCATTCATGTCCATGAAAGAAATGTTTTAGTATCTTACTGACCAGACTAAAGATCTATGAATCTCCAGTATTCTATTCCTGATAGTGGTCAGACATACATCCCTGTAAACGCACAAGCAGGGCATGAAAACAATGTCCATCCTCTATTTGCCCGACATTTGCTATCATTTAGCTATAATGGCTAATAACTACTGAGGCATCTATCTTACACAAAGTACTTATTTAGGCTGTAATCACTGCTTAAAGCCACTTCAACCCCCACCATTCAGCCCGGACACTGAGATCTAGCGCCGAGGGCCTTCTGGTGGTTCCCTTACTGCGAGAAGCAAAGCTACAGGGAACCAGGCAGAGGGCCTTCTCGGTAGTGGTGCCCGCCCTGTGGAACACCCTCCCATCCCATGTCAAAGAGATAAATAACTACCTGACATTTAGAAAACACCTGAAGGCAGCCCTGTTTAGGGAAGTTTTTAATGTGTGATATTTTAATGTATTTTAGTGTTTGTTGGAAGCCGCCCAGAGTGGCTGGGGGGACCCGGCCAGATGGGCGGGGTACAAATAATAAATTATTATTATTATTATTATTATTATTATTATTATTATTATTATTCATCCTAAAACAGTATTTCTAACAAGAAAGGAACCGGAAACAATTCAGAGCACATCAATGTTTCTATGTATATCAATAGCGCATACAGTACCTAGTATAGTAATGATTTATGGCAGCAGAAGAGAGGGTGTAAGAACAAGTACAAGAAAACAAAGCACTATGGAGCCACTATTTCATATGAAAAATTAGAGTAGAAATGCCAGAGGGAAAACCCTAAATGGTAGACCATCAATTATATGTTATTTCCCTATTGCTAAGTTGTGGGTACTAAGGACAAATGCAAGAACTAGAAACTATAAGGTACCTAATACGGCTGTCTAATACTGCAGTGAACTTAAGAAAAATAGGCATACTTTTCACAGCATAGTCATGACCAATGTAACTTGGGAGCTACAAGATGTCTGACTTCAAAAATCTAACCGGGGGGAAATCACAATTAAAGAGTTATGGTACGCATTCTTCTGTGTATCCCTGACCTTTCTGCTATCAAGTGTCTTGGCTAGGTCTGATGCAACATTCCCAGCCCAAACTATGGTTTACTGAAGCAGGAATAACTGATGACCTCAAGCACTTCCTTTCTCTCCCCACCCCTTGGCTATAGAAGACACTTCCTGGTTTGTTAAACCAATTTTCCCATGATGTCTGAACTGATCATGAGTTGCAAATTTTCTCTTAGGGAGTGCTTCAGTCAGTTTCATGGAGTAACTTATTTAACAAACAAGGAATTCCTGCAACCGGGTATGTGAGGAAAGGAGTAGAGAGAAAGCATCCAAACTCTCCAGCAAAACAAAGCTTGGATGATTAGGTCAGACAGGAACACTGCACATGAACCAGGCCCCTGAAAAAGCAAGCAATAATACAGTATATTCCCTTCTTGGACCAAGTTGTGGCTGTTTCTTATAAGGCACCCATAAGCAAGTATTATTGCAAACAGGATAATGGAATGGATAGTTGGATCCAACAAAAGTTGTTGTGTGTTCTTATGTCCCATGGTGACAGCAACAAAGAAAAATATAGCCCAAGAATCAAACAGGAGAGGAACAGATGAAGACAGGCATATGGACAGAAAAAGGATATTGAAAAAGACAAAGAAAACAGAACAAGCTAAAGCGTAAGACATTCACTCACATAGCTGATTAGTTTCAATACTCTCTGTCTTTCTTCCTTTTAAAATACAGTGGTACCTCGGGTTAAGTACTTAATTCGTTCTGGAGGTCCGTTCTTAACCTGAAGCATACTTAACCTGAAGCACCACTTTAGCTACCGGTAATTGGACCTCCTGCTGCTGCTCCGCCGCCAGAGCACAATTTCTGTTCTTAGTGGAGTTCTTAACCTGAAGCGTACTTAACCTGAAGCGTACTTAATCCGAGGTACCACTGTACAGTGCAAATCTTCAGGGCTTCAAACACACTGGCTTGGACACAAGACGGAGCAAATCCCAGTAAATTCAAGAAGACTAACAAATAACTGTGTACATGATCACACTTTCATACTGCTTAATACTTGTTTAATTATTTTGAAATCACAATACAATTCCATTTTGCAGCTTGTTCTGTTTAATAAATATAGATAGGTTATATTCAGATATGGAAGCTAAAAGCAACGTATATAAACACCAAATATCATTTGATAACTACACCAATCTGACCATATAAAGTTATTTACCGACAGTGGCTTACTTCAGGGAAGCATGAGGTTGCATTCAGTGATGGTCTACTATCAGAATAACTTTAAGGCAAAACACATAATCTTCACCAAACCCCTTACTAATTGCAGCCCTCTACACCATATCCTATATTGTACCAGAGGGTCCTGCAACCCTCATGATAAACTTTGAATGGCATAGATGTCTTCGCTGGCTGGAGTGTACTGGCAAAAAATCAGGTGCTCTGTCATGTACACAGTTCAAGTAAAATGTTTAATGTACTTCTATTTTTGGCCTTTCAAGTGAATTGTAGCACAATCCTATTCATGTTTACTTAGATGCAAGTCTTACTGAGTCTCCCAGGTAAGTGTAACTGCAGCCTGACAGCAGATCTTCAAACCAGATACTGATTTTTTTCTGCTTTGGCGTTAATGTCCATTTACAATCCATCTAATAAGAATAAGAATAAAACAATGCTGCATTTTACGAGTCAGACCTGCTTGACTATGCATCCCACTACAATGGGTAATAACTCTTAATGTCTCAGGCAGAGGTATTTCCCTGCTCCAATGCAGAAGATTCTTCAACTGGAGAAACAAGGAATTGCATCCACAGCCTTGTGCATGCAAAAGATGTACACTGCTCTAAACTTTGCCACAGGCAGCCTGCATCATAAAAACAAGGCCGTACCCAGGATTTTTACCAAACTGACATACAAACACTGCAAGTTTCAATCCAAATCTTTTAACTATTCCAGTTAAAAGTATTGTATCTTAAATGTCTCAAAACCACTGCCCAGAGCACTGAGATGTGCACATTTCATTCACAACTATCTGAAATGTTCAAGTATTGCTTTGCACTAACTGTAGGCAAAGTAGGGCTCTGCCTGCCCATCTCAAATTACAATTGGGAGTTGAGAAGAGAAAATGTGTGTTCCCCATCCCATTCCAGGTGACTGATGTTGCTGGGTGCCAACAAAGTACTTGTTTATGAAAGTGTTTCACATACACACACTATGCCCAATCATTTTCCAATGATTACAGAACTTTGTGCATCAGATGAGAGCACTACAAGAAAATTCACCTTTCTTTTTTCCTCTCCTACACGGGGAAGTTGAAAATATTTGGGTTTTACCTGGGGGGGGGGCGCTTTCTACAGCAACAGTCAATAACTCTTTCTGGATTCCTGTGCATTTACTTTTTTCTTGATGACACCACTCTGATTTGTTTAAAATTACAAAACTTGCCCCCCCACATATATTAAGTAAAACAGAAACATCGCCACCCACCCCCACCCCCGTTCCTCTTCCACCTCTTTCCCCCTTTTCTTCCTAATATAACACTAATGTCTCAAAAAATGAAACTGATCTGTAAAAATGTTACTTGGGGAAAAAAGAGAGAGAGAGACATTGCTCATACTTTTGTAAACCAATAAAATCTTTAATAAAAATTAAAAAAAAAAATTTTCAAAACTTTGCAAAAAATGTGTGCTTCATGACACATTTTCTACCTTCTGCCATTACTAACCGATAACACTTGACTTTAAAATAAGCTGTAGTTGAGTAGTTTTCTGCATGTAGAATAGGATTCAAGACACCACATGCTGAAACTCAAGTAAAATGGTTTTAGCATTTCGTTCATTAGACATCACAGTAGCATCATGCAATACAGCACTAGGCTATGTAGTATTATCTCTCCTGGGATTCCCAACATTCATAATTTTAAACATGTATGAAAGTGTTTGGGGGCAATAGAGTCTAAATTGAATCATATCAACTCAATGTGGGTTTCATGACCTATCAGAATGATTCCTGATCAGTTACTAAACCACTAGAGTAGAACAGTTGTCCAAAATATTCCTGCAAGCAAATATGTCAAATTTCACAGTTGGCATATTTATCACAGCTGAAACTTTCTAAATCTTAAAAAATCAAGCAGAAAAGGAATGAAAATGTTTCTCAACATTAACATGTAAGAAAATATTAAGTAGGATGAATTCCTGCAGAATCATACAAGTGTGGTGGATAGATAATGTCTGAATGAAGTTCAATATTTCTATTAACTGCAAAGTACATTAACTGTGACAAAATGCACATCTTTCCTGACAGGTGTTTAGACTCTGGACATTGAAAACACTGTCATCTCTTTAAACAACCATAGTTCAAGGAAGCAACCTCAACCAGACATACTTGGAAGCTATGGTTCTTTCATTTTTCTAGGATGCTCTGGCTTCATTGCACATTGTAATAAATGTGTTGACTGGTTGCTATCCAACTGCTTCCAGTTTCCATCAAAACACTCTAGAACAAACACAAAATGTTAGTAGACTTATTTTGGTCTTGCTTTTTAAGCAGCTATCTTTTAATTAAGCTTTTAAAGCTTCTGCCTAGTTCTCTGTTTCATTTTAGCACCTATCACCAAAGCCTTTCACATAGAACCACTTCTGTCCAGGTGAAGGAAGTGGTGTTTTGAGATCCTGAGACAAGAAACTGAATTTAGTACTCTTATAACACAAAGCATGACATCAGGGAGGGAGTTAATAATGTAAATGTAGGTCACACCATACTGCACATGTGGCATTTTTCTTTATCTGACACATTGCCTCCACTAAACATTGAAATTCTGAGAATAAAATTGGCAGGTGCCACAGGATGAACTTGTAGGAGTTGTTTGTTTTCCCCAAGAACTCGAGTTTCTATCACATATTTGTCACAGATATCCGCAATTACTTCTTCAACAAAAAACAGTGCTTGAGGAAAGGCAATGCATCTTTGGAAATTCCTAACAATCTCTATCATGAACTGCACCACACAAGAAACAGCCATGCAAGTAAATAATACACATGGCATCCCCAATCACAAATGAGTTGAAGTGTAGTTCCTTTACTCATCCATCATGAAGTTTTATGTTCAAACCTGGAACAAAGTTTAATGTTAAACCTAGAAAAGGCTTAAAGCATCCTCACTGCATTGTAGTTACGTCCCTTCCTTTAAATCACCACCTTGATTTTGGGAAGCAACTTCTTAACTACCATCAGGCTGCTTCAGTGGCACAGGCAGGATCAACCTCCATGACTTTTAGCAAAAGCTTCAGGGAGGTAAGGTGCATCAAGAACGGCACAGATTTTAGGTACCACATCAGGATGACACTTTTGGTCATCGTTTTCCAGGAAAGCAGATGGAAGTGGCCAGATTCTTTAAATCAATGCTCTCTGCTCTCTAAATCTTTGCCTGTGCTGCTGTCAGAGCAACTGAGCCTGCAGTGATAGGCCCATTTTCCCAGGCCTATAGAAGGCGCTGTGTGGCAACTCCATTCCGTGCATCTGGGGCCCTCCCCCCCTCTCTGCAGCAGCCTTACCCAGTGAAAAGAATGCGCCCCCTACTGACTTGCATGCTCATTTCTCCATTCCACCGACTTGGCTGCGGTGCAGTTTGGGTGGGGGCTGGTATTTTTTTCCGTCGATGGCCACAAACCCCAAGCAACGGTAGTTTTAACATGAAGCCACGCGCTGATTACGCACACGCCTAACTAAAACTGAACTGGGGATGGGGGAGACGGACAAATACATAAATAGTCACAACACCGGAGTAGAAAGGCACGTTAGAGGGAAAAGTGCATGGTGGTGGTGTTTTTCTGCGACAGAAGCAGAAGACAACCTCCTTTTCCCTCTTCTTTGTCTGAAATATAGGTTAGAGGAACTACTGCGCGGGATGGATGCAGTAAACAAGAGTTACGGGGGTGGATGGGTGCCTGTTACTCTCTTGGAGCTGCTACTCTGCTACAGCTACGAATCCCGCCTTTTCCAGTACACCCGACACCTCTAAGTAGGAAAGGGAGGGGGGGTCGCAGAGGAGGCGGCCGTTCTCCATTCATTGCACCGCAGCCTGCTCTAAATTTCCAGCGCCAACTCTGCAGTCGTAAGGGGGCTTTCCTCGCTTCTTCTCCTTCCCCCCCCGCGCACCTCCTCTCCTTCCAGCGCACATGCTGGAGGAAAAGGCGAATCTCCGAGCATGCATGCCGGAGCGGACGGGCTGCATTCGCCATCCTCTTGCCCCCCCCACGCCCGCCCGCCCGGCTCGTTCGTTCCCTCCTTGCATCGGTCCACGATGCAGCCCATGCAATCGCAGGCGGGCGCAACATCCATGTGCCGCCTCCCTGCAAGGAACGGGAGGTGAGGTTTGGGGGGGGGGAAGAAAGCGAGAGAGCGCGATGCAAACGGAGAGCCGTCAGGAGTTAAGGCGAGCAAGGGAGAGGGCAGAGGGAAGCCGGCTACGGAGGCGTCCTCCCGCGCCTTACAACCCGGCCTCGGACGGATGGAGAAGAGGAGGAGGAAGAAAGGAGGGAGGGAGGGAGGGACCGGGAGCGAGTGCTTCTTAGCGGCATGTGCAAAGATGCAAGCATCGGAGGCCGCCGGGCCCGGCTGCACCGGAGGAGGAGGAGGAGAAAGAAAGCAGGCGGCGAAGGGAGGGCGAGGGAAGGGAGGGAGGGTTGCGCGGGGCTCCCGCGCGCGCTCAGGCACCTACCTGGCTGGGTCTCGCGTTCCCTCCTCCTCCTCCTCAGCAGCGGCGGGCGCTCTTTCCCCCGGCGGTGGCGGCGGCGGCGCTGCTGCTCCTGCTAGCGGCTCCCGGCAGGGCGGGCGGCGGAGCCGGCGGTGCGGGGGAGACAAAGGGGGCTGGATGGCGGGCTGCGCCGGGGGGGGGGCCGGCTGCGCGGGGGGCAGGGCGGGGGCTGGGCCCTCAGCGGGGATGAGGGGGCGGCAGCGGCGGCTCCGTCACCGGGGCGAGGGGCGTCGGACTCCGGGCCGCGGGGAAGGGGAGGGGGGGCTCCCTAGGCGCCCTGCAGACAATACAGCCGGGTCCCTCCTGCCCAGAACCTGCCCTGGCCAAGATGGCGGCTGAGAAAGAGCGGAAGTGACGCGGGGCGCTCATTAGCATATGGGACTCATTGTCCGGCCGGAGAGGAGGGGGACTCGCGGGCACACACACACACACAAGCGCACCCCCTTCCTGCGGGGGCATTGAGCCGGGAGGAGGCCGGACCCCGGCAATGGGACTTACTTTTTTTTTCCCTCAGTTGCGCCTCCCCTCCCGGCGTGAGGAGAAGCGGGCCCTTTAAAAAAGTAGGTGGGTGGGTGAGGGGAGCGGGTTACATAACCCCGTCAGAGTGGGGGGATTCTCGCGAGAAAGGCAGCCGGCGGCGGGATCTGCCCCGGCTCCGCTAGGAGGCGCCGCGCCCTGCGGCTGGGGCCGGAGAGAGAGGAACGCGGAGCCGCCCGCTTATCCCTCCGCCGCCCCCAGCCGGCACTACATCCTTCCCTGAGGGGAGGAGGGGAAGGGGGTCACCACGCCGGGGAAGAGGTGGCGCGCGGGAGGGGGAAGAGCCCGGAGTGAGCCCGCGGCCACGTGACTCGGTAGTGAGCCTGCCACGTGACCCCAGCCTCACCTGAGCGAGCATCCTGACACCTCGTGCCGCTAAGCTGCTGGTCACACGCCTTTGCACTAGTGCACGAGCGAGTGTGAGGAGCATAGGGTGGCAGAGGCATCCTTGTACCACAGTCTGGCGGCTGCTCTTGGAATAACGCAGCAGAAGCCTTTTGTGTTGTGAGCTACAAGGTGTGTGCCTCACACCTCCCAGTAACACACAGACAGTTTTGTTCCTGCACAATGGTGATCACCAACCAGCATGCGCACCATCGACGCGCCATCAAGAGAGAACGGGTGAACTGCTGCACATCACGGTGGCATTAACAGATAGCATACCAGTGGTGTTTTTTATTGGACAGGCCTTTATTTCATTGGCATGGGCTACTAAGCATTTACATTACCTAAAATTAAAAAAAATACAGAATGCAGTATAGGATGCGCGTGCAAAAGAGGATTGAGATGTTGTAGCTGATAGCAAAGTGAACACGAGCCACCAATGTGGTACATCTGCTAAAAAAGCTAATACACTCTTAAGGCTGCATTAACAGATGCATAGCGTGAGAAGTAATAATTACACTCCATTATGCAGTGGTCAGGCCCTGTCAAAGGTACTCTGTCCATTTCTGGACACGGCGTAAGAAGGAGGTTCGCAAACGAGTATGTCCAGATGAGGCCAACGAAGACAATAACAGGTCAGGAATTCAAGTCCTATGAGGAGCCATTGAAAAAGCTGAGTATGTTTAACCTAGAGAAGATAATTTTAAGTAGAGACACGATAGGTATCTAAAGGGCTGTTGTGTAGGTTGGGGAAGACTTGTTCTCAGTTGCTTCACAAGGCAGGACTAGAACCAATGGGTGAAAATTCCAGAGAACCATATTTCAGCTAAACATTAGGAGAAACTTCTAAGTCGGTATGAACTATTTGACAGTAGAAAGGCTTTCTCCGGAGATGATTTGTTTTTTGTCTCTGGAGGTATTTAAGCAAAGGCAGGACAACCATCTATCAGCAATGTTATGGTTACATCCTGCATTAAGGAGGAGGTTGTGCTAGATAACCTCCACAGTACCCTTCCAATTTTATAATTCTATGACTACACAAGCAACCTAAGTTGTGGTATTGTGGCAGGCTGCAGTGCATAATCTCAGAGATGCACCTCAGCATTTTCTTGAACATTGCGAGAGATCTTGTGGCACGCCTGTAGCATCAGGTAATATAATTACGTTGAGTGCAGCAAAATGTTTTGGGCCAATCTTTGGTGACTACTTGACAGTAACGCTCAATATTGCCGAATTAGAGACCAAACACCCCAGGGGAAGCCATTCTAAGGACATTTCAACTGTCACAATTTTTAAAAAGCTGCAACGGCGCAGATAGTGCAAATTAATTTCATTGTACACAGGTTGTACATTGACAATAAAGCTATTATTATTAATAATATTAATATTATAAGTGACTACTGCTTTAGTAGCCCCTCACTATGCTGGCAGATGTGGCAGGGGTAATGCAGCTGCAACCACACATAGCAGCAGCTGCAACCATACATTGCATACCACTAGCCTAACAGTAACCATATAATAGCAGTAACAGTCTGATTACTAACTATATAGGACAGTGCAACTGTGACGTAATTGCACTGTGCATGCAAATATGTCAAGCATGCACAACAGCGTGGCTCAAGAGGTGAAAATACTAACCATACACAGCAGTAGCAATAATATGAGCAGAACAATTGGGCTTTGGCACATAAACTGCTTTGGCACAGACTGAAGCACTGATAGTGGGTGGGTCCCTAGACTGGATGGATGGGAGATTTGCACTTCCTCCGAAGGAGCAGGTATCGGTATGTAGTTTGAGGGTATTTCTGAATCCTTTGCTGTAGCTTGAGGCTCAGGTAGCCTCCGTGGCGCAGAGTGCCTTCCATCACCTTCAGCTGGTGGCCTAGCTGTGTTCCTATCTGGGCAGGGTTAGCCAACTTCTGTGATCTAGGTTCTGGTAATCTCTAGGTTAGATTGGTGCTGGAGGAGACTCTTGAGAGTCCCATGGACTGCAAGAAGATCAAACCTATCCATTCTTAAAGAAATCACCCCTGAGTGCTCATTAGAAGGACAGATCCTGAAGTTGAGGCTCCAGTACTTTGGCCACCTCATGAGAAGAGAAGACTCCCTAGAAAAGACCCTGATGTTGGGAAAGGTTGAGGGCACAAGGAGAAGGGGACGACAGAGGATGAGATGGTTGGACAGTGTTCTCGAAGCTACTAACATGAGTTTGGCCAAACTGCGAGAGGCAGTGAAGGATAGGCGTGCCTGGCGTGCTCTGGTCCATGGGGTCATGAAGAGTCGGACACGACTGAATGACTGAACAACAACAACAAGGTTAGATTACTGCAAAATATTATATGTAGGGCTGCCTTTGGAGACAGTTCAGGAATTTCAGCTGGTGCAGAATTTGACGGTGAGGTTGCTCAGTAGGGCAAGACGGTTTAAGCATATGATGCCAGTCTTGGCGCAACTGCACTGGCTGCCAATTAGTTTCCCAATTCAAAGTGCTGGTTTTGAGCTATAGCTCAGGACCGCAATACCTCAAGGACCGCCTCTCCCCATATGAACCTATCCAGACCCTGCAATCATCATATGAGGCCTTTCTTTGTGTGTTTCCTCCATAAGAGAACCAGAGGGTGGCAACACAAGAAGAGGCCTTTTCTGCAGTTGCTCTACATTTGCGGAATGCTGGGGGAGGTTCATATGGCGCCTTTATTATACATCTTTAGGTGCGAGGTGAAAACTTTCCTCTTCAACTAGGCCTTTGGCTGATTAATAGTCTATGTCCTTTTAAATGTGTTTGTGAAGGGGGAGCAATATTGGTTTGATTTGTTCTTGTTTCCATTGTGTACTTTCTGGTTTTATTTTGTATTTTTATGTTATGAACCGCCCTGAGATCTTCGGATCTCCCATTTAATTAATAAATAAAATAAATAAAATAATAACAGAGTTCCATCATATCAATGCTGCTGCTGCTGTGGATGTATAGCAGGTGTTTTTATACAGTATGCCATTAGCATCACTGTACTAGTAAACATCATTATCCTTAATACAGTGGTGCCCCGCAAGACGAAATTAATTCGTTCTGCGAGTCTTGTCGTCTTGCGAGTTTTTTCGTCTTGCGAAGCACGGTCCTGCGAACCACTAGATGGCGCTGTTTCCCATAGAAATGCATTGAAGTGCGGTTTCCCATAGGAATGCATTGGGAACTCGCAAGACGTTTTCGTCTTGCGAAGCAAGCCCATAGGGAAATTCGTCATGCGGAGCGACTTCAAAAATGAAAAACTCTGTCGTCTAGCGAGTTTTTCGTCTTGAGAGGCATTCGTCTTGCGGGGTACCACTGTATACCGGTATGTGATTAATTATAATATGGTTACCTATATGAAGGAAAGTTATTAGTATATCATTTCATTATCCCAAGATTTCCATCTCAGTCTAGCAGAGGGGACCGTGCAGATATTACTATAAATGGGTTGCAATGTGGAACAAAGTGTTGGGGTGGCGGGGAAAGTTGCTTGGGCAGAGGAAACACTAGGGGATGGAGGGCAGATTTTGCTTCCTCCCCAATAATGTTCCTAAGCAGGCCTGGTATCAGCTCCCAGCACTTTGAACAGCAGGACCCGCCATCTTGATTTCGGACTGTGCCCTGGAGTGACACTAAACTGCACTCTCCAGGATGTTGTGGGAAATTTAAAATGGCAGCTGTGAGCATGCTTCTGGGAGGACCCACTGACATTGGCAGATAAGGTTGACAAACGCCTGCTTAACTGTGGAGCCACCCTTTCTCTTAACTGTACCCTTACTTTTATTTATCCTTGTTCTTAAAATTCCCAAGCATTGTACAAAAATTAAAACACCAAAGCCTTTCTTTCATCCTAAGAACATAAGACAAGCCTGCTGGATCAGGCCAATAGCCCATCTAATCCAGCATCCTTCTCTCACAGTGGCCAACCAGATTCCTGTGGGAAGCCTGCAAGTTGGACATGAACACAGGAACACACTGCCCACCTGCAGCTTCCAGCAACTGGTATTCAGAGTCATGCCTCTGACAGTGAAGACAGAACATAACCGTCATGACATCCAAGTTGTTGGCCAACGCTGCCTCCTGCAGGAGCGAGTTCCATAGTTTTAACTGTGCAATAGAACAAATAATTTAAAAAACCTGTCCGGAATCTTCCAAAATTCAGCTTCATCCGATCTGCATGAGTCCTAGAATTATGATAGAGGGAGAAAAGCTTTTTCTCCATCCACTTTCTCCATTCCATGTATAGTTTTGTAAACTTCTATCATGTCGCCTCTTACTTGCCTTTCCTCTAAATGAAAAAGTCCCAAACGCTGCAACATTTTGTCATAGATGAATTGCTCCACCTTGATCATTTTGGTTGCCATTCCCCGAACCTCCAGAGTTTTGGACTAGAACTCCAGTGAGCACTAGCCGGATCAGCCCAAATGGTCAGGGATTAGTGGGAGTTGTGGTCCATGGAATATGAATGGCGCCAGAATGGGGAAGGCTGAAAAAAACGCAGATCACAACCCTGTGGGCAGGGACAAAGAATAAAGCACCGTTACAGAAAAAATACAGTAAAGGGAAATGGTGGAAGATTAATTGGAATTACTCCTATGGGGGAGATTTAAAGTGCTGCACCTAGGGAGTGTTTCACCTAGGGAGAACCTGCTCACTGCCTCTTGAGATTGGGTGGTCTGGCTTCCATCCATAGGGACAACATCCAGTATGTGCAAAGCATACCTGTGCTCAGAGTACATGTTGAATACACGGCCAAGGATTTGAACAGCCTGTGGGCCTTCCCACCAGTCCACACATGTTCTGCCAGTCACAATCCATCAGTGGTACTCCAAATAATATGTTATTAATAATAGCTTTGTTTAGGCAAGCATTTCAAGGGTTCAAGGTGCTTCACGGATAATTGTACCGATCATTATTGCAACAGCCCCAACTGTTATGCCAGGGCCATTATTGTCCCTACATAGGAGGTATGCTAAGTATATACAGTATAATGGTTTGTCTAAGGCCATGGGCGTAGCCAGGATTTAGCGGGGGCGGGGAGGACACCCACCTGACCTGTTCCAGAACCGAGCTACCTGTGACACGAAGCCACACCTATCACTCAGTCGGGTTTTCAGTTGAATCGCTAGAATGCACCGCAACATCACCCAAGTAATAATAATAATAATAATAATAATAATAATAATAATAATACTTTTATTATTTATACCCCACCCATCTGGCAGGGTTTCCCCAGCCACTCTGGGCGGCTCCCAACAGAACACTAAAACAGAATAAAACTTCAAACGTTAAAAGCTTCCCTAAACAGGGCTACTTTCAAATGTCTCACAAGTGACCTCAGTGAGTGTTTCAATTTCAAATATTCTGATTATTTCTACTTTGAGTTAAGTATTGTTATTTGTTTACTTGATTTAGGCGGGGGGCAGCTGCTCCCCCCGCCCCACCCCTGGCCACGTCCATGTCTAAGGCCACCTATTGAGGTATGTGGCTGAGATGACATTTGAACCCTCGCTGTTGGCCCCTGCAGGAGTATTACCTTGCGAGTATTTGTCTGCAGATGGACCATGCTCACATTGTGGTACCATGTGTGTGAACCACTGCCTTCTAGAGCCCTATCTGCAACTGCTGCAGTTTGCATCATTGAGCTGCCTCGGTTGCAAGCCCAGGGGCTCCATGCAGTCCTGAGATTATGCCAGATATGAACTCTACTTAAGGGTCAGGTTTAAGGTGCTGGTTTTGACCTTTAAAGCCCTATGCGGCCTAGGACCCTCGTACCTAAGGGACCGCCTCTCCTGCTATGCCCCATGTAGGACCTTAAGGTCCTCAAATAATAACATTTTGGAGGTCCCGAGCCACAAAGATGCTAGGCTGGCCTCAACTAGGGCCACTTGGTGGAACGGTCTGTCACAAGAGACCAGGGCCCTGCGGGATTTGGCGTCTTTCCGCAGGGCCTGCAAGACGGAGCTGTTCCGCCTGGCCTTTGGGTTGGTTTCAGTTTAACCCTGATGTTTCATTCCTTTATGGTTTGATTGGTGGGCTACTTAAAAATGAGGCTGCATTTTAAACTTTAAATCGTATTTTAACCTGCAATTTTAATTGATTGTTTTGTATGTTTTGTTGTGATTTTATTGGTGTTAGCCGCTCTGAGCCCGGTCTTGGCTGGGAAGGGCGGGGTATAAATAAAATTTATTATTATTATTATTATTATTAACCAGCATGCTGCAAAGTTAAAGATTGCAAAACATTCTACACGTCATATGTTCTTTATTTCCTTACATAGATACGGTATCCCAATGGCCCATCATGTCCAGCATCCCGTTCTCACAGTGGCCAGCCAGATGCCTGTGGGAAACCAGAGAGCAGAATGGGAGCACTAGAGCAACTCGCCCCTCCTGTGCTGCCTGCAGCTATGGAGGGGGAAAGGAATAGCCAGCTAGCCCTCTCCATGGATTGGTCTAATCCTCTTTTAAAGCCATCCAAGTTGGTGGCCATCACTGCCTCCTGGGGGAGCGAATTTCATAGCTTGACGATGTACTGCATGAAGAAGGAAAAGATGGTGGCTTCATGGGCTTTGAGACAATCCCTGGGAGAGATGGCTGTTGCTTCCATTGTACCCACAGGGAGTTGAAGCTCGGAGTAAAACAGCCCAAACTAGCATTTCCTTGTGAGTTCTTCCCTGACTGCAAAACGTTCCTTGTTTACTTCAACGGAGAACGCCGTGCCTTTATTTTTCTTCCATTCTACATAGATGTCCCTTGACTAAAATGAATTGAAATGAATAGATGTCCCTCGACTGAAATGAAATGTGTATATGCTGTTCCCGCATGTGCAGGAAGAGCTTATGCACATCAAAGCAAACACAAGAGTCTGAGTTAGGGTCACTCGCCCAGGAAGACTTTCTGTTGTAATGGGCTAAAGCAGACAGCTGAATTGAGGCCTAAATCTAATACACTCTCCATTTCACCACCAAGGCTTTTGTTAGATACGCATCCCGATTCAAATATGAGTAAGAGTCCTGTGGCACTTTAAAGACTAACAAATTTTATTATGGTATAAGCTTGTGTGGGCTAGAGTTAAGTTCATCAGATGCACGGAGTATCCAAAGTTGGCAAGTGTACATGCACATGGTTGCATATCCTCCATCATTTTTCTGATGAAAATAGGCCTATCATTTTATTATTTTATTTTTTACTACCCTGCCCACCTGACTGGGTTGCCCCAGACCAGGCATAGGCAAACTCAGCCCACCAGAAGTTTTGGGACTACAACTCCCATGATCCCTAGCTAACAGGACCAGTGGTCAGGGATGATGGGAATTGTAGTCCCAAAACATCTGGAGGGCCGAGTTTGCCTATGCCTGCCCCAGACACTGGGCAGCTTCCAACATATATAAAAACATAATAAAACATTGAACATTTTTATAAAAACCTTCCCTATACAGGGCTGCCTTCAGCTGCCTTCTAAAGGTTGTGTAGTTACTTACCGTATTTTTCACTCCATAAGATGCACCTTTTTCCTCCTAAAAAGTAAGGGGAAATGTCTGTGCGTCTTATGGAGCGAATGTGTAGTCCCTGGAGCTGAACTGCCCAGGGGCAAAAGCAGATTGTGCTTTTTTAAAAAAAAAGAGAGAGAGAAGGGGGTGTTGAAAGGAAGCCCGCTGAGCAGCTGCTCAGCAAATGATGGGAGAGATAAGGGAGATTCCAGCCCCGCCCCCTTGCAGAGGGAGGCTGTTTCCCCAGCGACATGTGACTGGCTGTTTAGATTATCTGTCTGGAAACTGTAGAAATGGCTTCCTGAAGCTGCCAAACTGTGAGTTAAACCCCATAGAACAGGGTTTTTTTCCCTTTGCAAAGTAAGCTCAACAACTTTGAGCTGATCCTCAAAAAATGGGGCTTTTCTCCTTTGCAAAAGAAGCTGCAGAAATTTGAGCTGATCCTCAAAAAAAATGGGGCTTTCCCCCTCTAAAAACTAGGTGCATCCTATGGTCAGGTGCGCCTTATAGAGTGCAAAATACGGTATCTCCTTGGCTCAGGGGTTGCATAACTCCATACACCCCGACATTTCTCTGATGAAAATAGGGATGTCCCAAGGAAAAGCGGGACATTCTGGGATCAAATCAGAAACTGGGATTGCTTCTGTAAATCCAGGACTGTCCCTGGAAAATAGGGATACTTGGAGGGACCATAGCTCAGTAGAAGAGTATCTACCTTGGATGCATGAGGTTCCATGTTAAATTCCCTGCTGCATCAAGTAGGGCTATGAATGTCCCTTGTCTGAAATCTTGGAGAGCTGCTGCCAGTCAGTTTAGGCAATATTGAGCTAGATGAACCCTGCTCAGTGTAAGACAATTTCCTGTGTCCCTAATTATAAACAGTGAAGTTAGAGAGGGAAATGAAATGCAAACGGCAGCGAACTGACAATTATCTTAAAACGTATGCAAAATAATGACAGAGATAATTCACAAAGCGGTGTTGACAACAGAAACATCCTGGCACCCTTAAGCCTTTTGAAACTTGTAATGGGAAAAGAAAAGAAATGTCAGTTATCTCAACTCAGGCCCCAGGTGATAGATTTGAACGTCTTGATAAGTTGTCTTTTCACTCTGGAGTCTGCCTTTGAAGTTCCTATGTTCAAGAATGGCCACATTAAGGTTGGGGACAGAGGGCTTGAGGGCACTGAAATATTCTCTAAATATTGCCCTTTCTGATATCAGAGTTGTGTCAATTTATGTTCACAGGTGTAAAATGACTATTATAATAATAGTTGTGTTATTGTAAATAATAATAATAATACTGATGATGATGATGATGTATCATTACTATTATTATTATTATGACAGCCAACTCCCCCCTTACGTGGGGCTTTCATTTCAGGTCATTGCACACTTGTGTGAAATTGCATATGATCAGAACACCCATTGAAAAAGCCTGCAAGCAGCGGTTTGACTTCACCCCCCCCATGCGTACTCCATTGTCTCTTGAAACAGACAGATGCCAGCTACTTCAAGATTAAGTACGTATAGAGTCACAGTTTGAAAAGGAGGCGAGAGGCCTTATCTGTGCTATATACTTAAAGCCGTATCATACCTGTTTAAACCATCATGGCTTTGCAAAAGGAATCCTGGGACCCCTAGTTAGTTAAGGGCATTGAGAGTTGTTAGAAGACTTCTGTTCCACTCAGAGAACTACAGTTCCCAGAGTCCCCATGGAAGAGGGAATGATTCTTAAACCACTCTGGTTAGTCACCATCAGCTCAGACATTTAGTATGACACTTTGGGAGGGAGGGAAGGAAGGAAGGAAGGAAGGAAGGAAGGAAGGAAGGAAGGAAGGAAGGAAGGAAGGAAGGAAGGAAAGTTAGAGCTTATTTTAGTAAACACCAGCAATTAATTACGGTAAACATGAGCAAATAGGCATTCGTTTAAAAGGAATGCTTTCCACTCAAGTAGTATATTTCTGTTTCCAGTCATTTTGAAGGGACTTCTCACCCTTTGAAGGAATCAAAGATAATGCCAGTATGCAGACAACCGAGGACGTAAATGGAATTTGTTAAAGTTAAGTTAGAGGACTGGTTTACTAACGAGGGTGTGAAGAGAATGGTGGTCTATGCTCATATTGGAATGTGTGAGAGCAGCTGCCTGAAACCATCTGTTCCCCGACTCGAATGTTCCTCTGCATATTGGACATAACAGCAGGCTAACTTAAAGGGTTCTTGTGAAGAGAAGGGTGGTAATACCTGACTCGAGTCCTGTGCATTCAAGGAATTACTGCTGGGATAGCTGTGTCGCTAGAGCATGAGACTTTTAATCTCAGGGCCGTGGGTTTGAGCCCCACATTGGGCAAAAGACTCCTGCATTGCAGGGGGTTGGACTAGATGACCCTTGTAGTCCCTTTCAATTTTATGATTCTAAATTCAGTTTTGCAAGCATATCTGGCCTTACAAACATTTTTTTTAAAAAAAGTGCCATGTTAAGCCCAATGAACTCAGGTTCTTATTAAACGCTGACTAGGTTCTAAGTAAACTAAATAAAGTCAACCTTTTTCAACTTGGCTTCCTAAACATGAATTCAGATATGAAGCACTATAGCCAGGGTGAGGGAGTTGGATCACATACTGTCATTATGAGGAGACATGGCTGGGGGAACGAGGTTCTAAGGCTTATAGTTAAAAAATGGTTCAACTCACTTATATGAAACTTGGCAGTGTAATAAAAGCAAGCTTGGTGGATGGCCCATGCCAAATTTGGGGTAGAAAGAGTAAGAAACTGCTTGTTTTAAACAAGCTAAACATTTGATGAGACTGGCATGCTGACAGATGTTGTGCATTTTTCTTCCATAGACTTTGCCGAGGTGTTTTTTTCTGGAAATATTTCTCCATTTGCCACTGCCTTTTGGGAAATGGTCTGTTGTGTTAGGTCAAGGAGAACATCTTTAGCATGTGCTTTTGCCTAATATTAGCATAACGTGTCTGTACTCTTTGGAGGAAGCTTAGGATAAATGTTTGATAGCTCCCTGATTAACCATTTAAACTTAATTGTATTGTTGTAAAAACAGGAATAAAACTTGGCAAGTATTAATATTCAATTAAGCAAAAATGGTATTGCTTGCTGGGTACTTGTAAAATGGGGTGGAAGCTTGAATGGCATTGGCTACATGTGCCTATTCCAGTGAACAAACAAGTCTTAAGATGTCGGTCCACCACACTACTGTTTTTTTTTTTTATTGGGTGGATTTACGTCCTGCTTTTGGGCTGGAGTCTGAAAACCAACCAACATTTACAAAGCACAACAGATGCACCAGGAAATACATAGTTCGAATCCCCCGTGACTGGGTGAGCTCTCGTTGCTCGGTCCCAGCTCCTGCCAACCTAGCAGTTTGAAAGAGTAGATAAGAAAAGAAAGAAAAGCAGTTTGCAAGTAGATAAACAGGTACTGCTCCGGCGGGAAGGTAAACGGTGTTTCCGTGTGCTGCTCTGGTTTTGCCAGAAGCAGCTTTGTCATGCTGGCCACATGACTCGGAAAAACTGTCTGCAGACAAATGTCGGCTCCCTCGGCCAGTAAAGCAAGAGGAGCGCCGCAACCCCTGTCGTTCGCGACTGGACTAAACTGTCAGGGGTCCTTTACCTTTACCACAGCAAGCTCCTTATTCTCTTGCATTCACCACTATACACAAACATAACAGATCAGATCTGGTTGTAGTTTTATCCCTGCTCCCCAAATACAATCACAATTTGGGAGTAGAGTACCTGTGGGCCTGCTATATTTTCCAAAAGAGAACCTAACCATTCATGGATAATTTGCAATTCTATATAGCCTGAACTCTGGAGCTTCATTTCCATATTCCTTTCATGTATACTATGAATTACAAATAACCAAACTCTCTTGAAGTGCAGAGGTATACTGCACAAAATATTACTGCCGGGGATCAGAGTGTACTCTTTTGTTTTTCCACGAACAGTTCACATTAGGATTCTATTAATGTTAGCAGTAATCTAAATATGGAGACGTGTACAGCCAGGAAGACATTACTGCACTAGCTGTATTCAGAGAAGTATGCACTGTTGTATTTAGCTGCAAAAAATCTTATGTAGGTGCACCCATGGAAAAATAGGCCACTGTACATGTGTCCATATCAAAGTGCTTCTGAAGTTTTTTGCCTATCTTGTCCCAAATGAACATTATTTGTTAAAACTTTCTGCCTTGCCTTTGCATAAAAATGCTCAAGGAAGCTAAAGTCCTGCCATAATTCCTATAGAGGGATAGTAATTTCCCAAAGCAGTGCAATTATGAATTACATAATGTGGTTCAGGCCCTACCTAAAGGTCCAGATCGAAAGTTTAGTGCTGGGAGTGTGTTTTTTGGACCTCAAGCAGTTATGCCATAGGGCATTTTATGCTGCTTAACATCCATATGAAGCTGTTGAGAATAGTTATTAAGAGATTTATGGTCAGGTGCTATCAGTATGCTGATAAAATAAACACAGCTCTATTTCTCCACAACATTTGAACCACAGGCAGCTGTGCAGGCCCTGGACCAGGGGATGCTGGGAAATAAACTAGGCTTCAATCCTGGCAAAATGAAGGTTTTAGGGGTAAGTGGTTCTTGTGTCTGAGAAACTAGCCAATTTCCCACCCTGGATGGGGCAGCACTCCCTCTGAAGGAGCCCCCACAGCCTGGGGACTTGCATTAGGGTTTTCGCTTGGGAACCACACTGCAAGGGATGTTCAGTGCTTGGGGAAACTAGAGCTGGCAAAGTGTTTGTTTGTCGCCTCCCAGGCACTGAAAAGGACAGGAGAAACAAGGCTGCAGTTTGCAAGTGTGACTGTTTCGCTTTGATGCGGTTGTTTGCAAAATGTAGCTTTGTTTCTCCCCTCTGTGCCATATGGGAGAGGAAGAAGCAAGGCTGCTTAGCACTGGGTTTGGGTTCATGAGAGGCAGAACCACACCCAGCACTAAACAGGACCTGCCTTCCCCACATCAGCTCATGTGGTAGGGGTGTGATCCTGCTTGGTCCAAATGCACCTAATTTAAATACATGGAGGGGCAGACTGAATGGTATTTTCAGTTGCTCTGACTTAAGCACATGGAGAGGAGCAAATGCACTTGATCCACCTTCAACTTCCCTGGGATGCAACGTGCAAATGTGGTCTATGTGCATAAAATCTAACATGCATAGGCCCATTTCCCCACCAGATATGTGAATCTTTAAAAAATGAATATGTTAAAGAAGGATGCAAATAGCTTACTCCATTCAGAGGAGGAGGTACTCATCCCACACATACCCAAAATTTAAACACAATTTAAATGGAATGGGTTTATTTTTGAATAGTAAACATTACACAGTGATCATTAGTCACATTTAATAAATAATGCTGCCCGAATTAAATGCACTGCATTTTTTCTTCAAATTAGAAATTAGCAATGATTTTCTATATATTGCCACAAGAAAACTTAGCAAGATTCCACTATCCCGTATAAAAATACTTTCTTCAGTCCAATGCAAAGGTATATGGAATGCTAGGAAGATTCTCTTTAATAAATTATGTAGTTGCAAACAAAGTCAACAGTCCCTTTACAAAAGAAACTATTTCATTGCCTCCTAATTTAGATTCGCCATAGACTCTGTCCACAAATGATATAGGTACCTATCAAAAAAACAAAAACAAAAATTATTTTAGTTTTAACATAACAAGTTCAAGAAGTAAAAGAAAGAAAAAAAAGGGCTACTTCAGCTCCATCTAGCATCATGTCCAGAATAAAATCTGCTTTGGTGAGAAGGTATGAAATGATGGCAGCTATGTTATCATAGCCATTTTCACTCTCAAAATCTAGTTCTAATCCAAAGCACCTCAGCTACCATCTCCTGTAAAAGCATGTTCCTAGTGTGTATGACTGGATCTTGCATGTGGTGGCAGAAGCACCAATGGCTCAGAAGAATAGTTAGGGCTCTCCTTTCTCCTTGTGGCTAACATGGTCTTTCAAGCACTGGCTGAAAACTTTTCTGTTCACTCAGGTTTTTGACAGCATTTTAATCTGATGATTTTCTGCAGCAAAATGCCCTGCAATGTTATTCTGTTATGTTGTTTTAATGATTTAATTTGTTGTTGTTGTTTTTTAAAAAAACATTTATTGTGCTTCTATATTACCCTTCATCCTGCTGGACCCCAGGATGGAGTACAAGAAAACAGCATAAACACTTGATTAGAACAATAACATCAGCAATTACAGGAGACATAAAAAGTAATTACAGTAGGCATAAAAAATTACTTCTCTGGCTTACACTCCACCCACAAACACCTGGTGAAAAGAAGACTTGAGAACAAAAAGACATCAGTGAGGGATACACCCCCAAAGGGAGGGAGTTACACAGATCTGGTGGCACTGCAGAGGGGGTCCTATCTCACATCACCACCCAATGAGCCATATTTGTTGATGTGACCACGAGAAGGGCGTTCTCTGCAGGTGTCAAGGCCTGGGTGAGCGCATATGGGGAAAGGCCCTCCTTCAGCTTTGTATGTTAAAGTCAAGGTCTTGAATTGGGCATGGTTGCAAACAGCCTGGCAAAAATATTATTAAAACTCTTTGTTCAAAAGGCAGGGTATAAATCTTTTAAACAAAGGGAAAAGCAGAGACAAAATCCTGTTCCGCTTTCTTTTCAGCATCCCCATCTATGTGGTGGTGGGTTTTCCATATTGCAGCAGAATTCATCACCATCTCAACAGTAGTTAAAATAGTGTTATACCTGCAATTAGTGTTATACTTCCAAGGGATACATACTCGGGCCACAATCCTACACACACTAGCAATTCAATTGAGAGCTAATACAGTATATGCACAATAAGTAGAGTGACCCTTTACAAAAGCAGTGACAGGTGTTATCTGCAAGTAACACAGTACTTCCACTAAATGCAGGAAATATTCAATGATAAACGTGCATAGGATCGCACTGTTAGGGGAATTAGCACAGTCCAATGAACAGAATACTAGACTTGATCTGGAGAAGCATGTGAATTCATATGGCCCTGAGAAAGTTACTACCTCTCATCCAGAGCGCCTTATCTGTAATTTGGGAACAATACTAACCTACCTCACAGGGTTGTTGTGAGAACAAGAGAGGCAAATGGTTACTGTATATACCTTCTAAGTGTTAAATAAGATTACCAGTAAGCCTAACATGCATTTTATTTTTGTAGCAAACATATTGAAGTGCTGCTCCTTTAATAACTTTTGCACATGGTTCTAATTCAGTAGCTAGTCATTTAAATATAGTAAACACTGATTTGCAATGCTTTAGAACGCCAGCTATTTTCACTATACTGAAGCAGGAACTTTAACATTGCAGTGTGTAAGACTATATGTTAAATAATACCCAAGGGCCCAAACTCAGACGGTGGAATCCACAGAAAGTCTGGCTAGGTACTCTCAGTTGGCATACTCAACCAGAAATCAGCTGGCAGACAGAAATGGAAAAAACCACGCTTCCCACACACATGCAGCTCTGCCAAACATGAGTTGTTGCATCTCTAGGCAATAGTTTTTTCTGCCAATGGAGAGCCAAAGGCAGAGGCTTGTCTAGTACATTTTCAGTTGCTTCACAGACAACAAGGGCAGTCTTGAGACAGAATTGCTAAAGAATCTGGGACTCCTACTGGAGGCTCTTGCCAGTGCAGGAAAAAGCAGCTTGGAAAAGTAGTGGAATGAGACAGTCTAGAACGCTTATGCTAAAAAAAAAAAATCTCATAAAACATGTTTGTTTTCTTAGCTGTCTTGTACCTGTTTGGGCATCCTAAGAAACCAAAAAATCAGTACAATTTTGAAATCGGTGATTAAAATCAGTGCAGTTCTGAAAGGTTCAGTCCACTATCTTGATTCAAAATGGCATCCAATGGTATCTAGGCATAGATAAAAACCTGCTCCTTGATGTCAGGAGCCATCATGCAAAATTTGGTTACATAGGATGAGATTCAACTGCCCTGTTCTGCTACTGGAAGCCAGTGCAAAGACTCCCATTAGCGCAATGGGGTTCCCCCGCTCCCTCTCGTACCCCACGCCTCCCCCAAATCCACTCTGGAGGATTGGGAGAATGCCCAGAACAACACACTGGGGGAGCCAAGGGGTGATCATTCTATAGGGCAAGCAGAAATTGAAGGAATGATTTCCTTAGAACTACAACTGAATTTCACCCAATATCTTAAGAGATGTCCAAATGCATAGTGAACAAATAACTTTCCAAAATGCAAAGCAGAATCCACAACAAAGGCAGGCCACCATGTTTGTGTGAGGGTGCCAAGAAGAGATTTTCATCAGCAAAAGCACCCACATCTGCTGTTGTTTAAAGCTTGTTAAAATAAGTAATGACTGTTGAAGTTAGGTACATATTAGGTAGACATTTGTTAATTAGGGCTTTCCAGTGTACTATGGCATAGATAGGGATTAACTTTTATCCCTAATTCATTAATAGCAATTAAGTTGACAGTCCAAGTCTAAATAGTTGCTGGAAGGTTGGAGAGAACTCGTACAGTAGTTGCACAGTGTCTGTATAACTGATCCGAATTAGGGGTTATGACTGGAGATCATTGGATTATTGGCCCAATTCAATACATTTTTCTGAACACATGGAACTCAAGTAGGTACCTGTCTCAGTACAGGATGTTAAACAAATTAAATATTCACATTTTTAACAGCAATTACCACAAGCCTACCTTTGTATGTCGCTGACTGCCAAGCTCCTCACCGCATTACACAATTTGTGTAATTTCTGTCACAATATTTGATTTAGTAGTTCTCAGGCTTATTACACCTCCTGGGCCATTTTGCAGCTGTTAGCCAATTATTATTCTCTTATCCGTCCAGTAAATTTATAATATGTAAAATGTAGTGTTTGTGATTTAACATTCTTTACCTCTCCAACAGAGAAACCCAGTTGTCTGGCCCGGACAATCATTTCCATCTGGAAAACATATCCTTTTGAGACGCACTTCTCCATCAGTTTTTGTAAAACATCTTTTCTATATAACCTACAGAGAAAGTACATAAAATCAAAACCTCTTGAAATATTTTCGTTATACAAACACTCCACAATTGCAGTCTTTACTCCCAAAATTAATCAGGTTTTACCATTTCAATCCATGTCTGACTTTATTATCCGTTTCAAATTGACCATTAATTTAATATATTACTGCTCATCTTTGAAAGCTGAATGCAACTTTAAAAGCAACACACCTGAAGCTGCCTGTTAAGTCGGATGCACCTGGCCGCAGTAGAACTTGGGTGAGGAAGTTGGCGCCACGGCTGCCAAGAAAGAAGGAATTTTGGTAAACATTCAGAATCTGATGCTGAAAAATCACAAACTGTTCTATAGAGGGATTTCAATATAATAACATTGGCCTGCGTCAATACAAATGCATAATTTGGAAGAGTTTGCTAATTCACATCAAGCCAAGAAAAGAAGCATGTAGAACAAAAAAGATTTATCTATCCCAATTTGTAAATTGTTTATATACTGCCAAACACAACCAGGAGAATTACAAGAATAAAAGATAATCAAATCTCTGCCCACAGGTTTACTATCTACGAAGTAGGACGAAAACAAAAAAAAAATGCTATTACCCTAGGACCAAGCAAGAATCTAAGACTAGTCTGGAACAGTGCAAAAGGAGGAGGATGAGAGTTAGTAACATAACTTAGAATCCTCTTGTGTGGCTTTTTCTATCACAGACCTTGAATGATGGAAGAAGTAGATACCAACCTGATCAATTTTCGTTTCAAATCCCACCCATGCACACCTCCATTTCCTTTATATCGCGTTCCAGACACAATGTCAAAGTTACCTTCTTTCTGTGTTCTACGTAAACATTTGAGAGGAAGAGGGAAACACAATTACATTAACAAAAATCTATTAACTTCCAGTGATCTAGGTCCAATTTAATACAATAAATTCAGCTTAAGGAAGGCACCAAGTTGAGAAGGGGTGAAAAAGGGTACATTTGCAACTGGCGGGTCTAGGTTGTAGTAAAAGGGAGTGATTTCAACTAGGAAACTAATCCCTTTTAATTCTTCCCACCTTAGTTTTGCCGGTTTATGAGGACCAGGCAAAAAGCAATAATAACAGAAGAAACAATCAACATAATAATAATTTTCTTTGTTTTACTATGCCTCCTCCAGTCCCCCACTGTTTCAAGCACACAAAACACTCGTTTCTATAAAAATAGCGGAGAAAAAGGGGTGGGGAGCAAGACTCAATAAATACTACATGAAATTTAATCACTTTCATTTTCTAAGCTATCACTATCAGTTTCTGCTTCTTCATATGTATCAAACGATGACAAGTTTGAGGTCAAGTCAAGAGGACAGAAAAGGCAGAAACAGATCCGCCAACTATGTCAACAAAAGGAAGCCCACAAGCAAAGAAGACCTTGAATTCTCCTTTCTCTTGTGACAATGGCAGTGCCCCCTAGAGGCAAAAATGATTCTTGCTCTTGCATTTGAGAGTTGTACTCTAGGTGTACAGGAATCCGATACTGTTCATAGTTTTACATAAAAGTTGACCTATTGCATAGTTTTTAGAAATCATTCTGGGGGGAGTATGCTTACAAAAACCTAGCCTTAAAAACTTTATTCACCATTCTGGAGGAAAATATGTCATAACTCATTATTTTTCAGAAAAACTCAAAAGCATAGGCAGAATATGTTCCCCCTTGCCACCACAATTTTAAGAGGTTTTGTTATGTGGGCTTTCACATCTCTGTGCTGCTATCCTTGTCAAGTTTGGCAGGATTCTGACCTTGCTGCAATTCTGGTCAAAAATTAAAGTTTAGACTCTTCTTTTCTGATTTCTTTCACTGTTCAACCTATTGCCCAATGCCCATTGCTAATGTACCAAATGTAAATTTAGACAGCACAAAGCATCTGTTTCACACGAAGAAGGTTGCAGGTTCATTCCCCAATATCTCCAGGTAAGATTGGAAGGGATTTATGCCTGAAACCCTAGAGAACTGCTGCCAGTCAGTGTAGAATACACCAAGCTAGTTGGAGAAATAGTTTGAGTTGGTATAAGGCAGCTTCCTATGCACCTGGGCAATAAATGTCAAGGCCTGACTGAAATATTTAAAAAATACTAAAAATATTAAAAATACTACCCACCTGATGAACTCTGGAATGAATTTTGGCTGAAACACAAAAGAGAGATGTGGGGAAATGAAAATATACTCCAGCTCAATGCAAGTTAAATAAAGAAAACTTTATAAAGGCTAAAGAAATGTATGCACAGATACAACGGAAACACTTACATGGTGTGAGAGGTCAGCATCCATAATAATAATGAAGTTTCCTGTGGCATGCTTCACTCCATGAATGTAAGCAGTCCCTGGTGTAAATGATACGAAAGCAAGAACTGTCACCCACATTCAGAACCATGTATGTGAGCTGTCAGCTACGAGGCTGATTCAGTTTCTCTTTAAAGTCAACATATGGAATAAAAAAATGTCCTGCATTTTTATTGAATGGCTACTTGATCAATCTGCAATTCCACTCCAGCCTGTCCTGGGCAGAAGTTAGTCACACATGCATTAAAGCAGTTAGTCACAAATGCATTAATTTCAAGCAGCTACTACAACCCCAAATTGTAGTGTATAAATGGGGATAAACAGTGTAATTTCATGGTTAGAGAAAATTGTGTAGGTCCAGCTTATTATTTAACTGGAGTTGTGATATGTTGAAGGATGCTGTTGAAAACCAACAAATATGCCTTCCTACCCCCTACTTTTTCCAAGTTTCCAACACACACGCCAACCAACAGAGTTAAAGGTATGATTAAACTTATGCTTTTTAAAATGGTAAACCGCCCTCGGAGTTCAAGGTCGGAATATAAAACTTGTAAATCCTCAAATTAATGAATACTTACCCAATCCAAGTTTCTTTGCTCTGGGTCTTAAAAGCTGTAAAATATCAGTGGAGGAAATGAGTAACAGATTAATTGAATTAATTGATCCATGATTGTAGGTTTTTTTATTATTATTTCAGCTAAATATTAACATTCACACAGTTGCTCTTCTCTCAAATAGGATTGCTACACTTCCATATTTACAGAACAACCTGCCTTTAACATTTGGATTACACAGACATTAATTCAGATCAAAACAGTTATAGAATATAGAGCTGTAGACCAAGTTTAGAAGATATGGTTTGCTGAAAATGGGTAATAGAGCTGAAGCTGACTGAATCAGCTGTGCGTGGTGCTTTGTAGTCCTGACTTTGGGTCTTTGAAGTCATTGCGATGTCAGGTGATTGACAGGTGGTCAGCCCACCCACTTGTTGATTTCAGCCCAAAGAGCCAAAAAAGTCCCCCTCCCTTAGTGTAAAGTGTGGCTCACCACCAAGCACTACAAAATAAGGGATGCTTGACTAGCAGGGTTAGAACATACACCTGCCATGCATCTACATAAAAACTGCAGGGGCTTAGTGCGAGTAAGATTATTCATTATCAGAAATATGTATTGCATGATTTAAAAATCATGTATTTCCAATTTTTCTTAGCAACACTTCATCAAGAGGTATTCAGCAGCATATATACCTTTAAGGATTCAATTCTGCCAATATGAGTGGGCACAGTATCAAATGGATGAAAATGTATTGGATAATATCCAACTGAGTCACAATCAGAGTAGCACCCATTGCAATTAATGGACAAGTAGAGTCCACTGATTTCAATGGATCTACTCAACCAACATTGAATATCACCCACTGTATATGCAGCTGAAGAAGCATTGCTAACACCGCACCTGGATCCTCTGTTGCAGTGCTGAACATGACAAACTTTTCTGTGTGTGTCACAATGCAAAAATTATGGGGAAAGTGGTATCTGGTAGATTTCTCACAGACAGCTATTAGAGCATCCCATGAGGTCAAGTGATGACAACTCTAAGAATCAGCACAACTTTATAAAGTGAAGAAAATTAAAACTGCATCCAAATATGCTAATTCAGGAAATTTCAAACTACTCCCAATGTTGCTACCCATGTTATCAATCTGAATAAACTGGTAAACAATTCAGTGTTAAGAAAATAAATAACCCATGCATTCTAATTTCATCCCTTAATGCTAATAATGTTATTAAGCACTTTGTGTTGTAACACCAAACAAGTCAAGGCAAAAAATAAACATATGACTCACAATCTTATCAGATCCATAAATCTTTATCAACTGTTCAGCCACTTCCTGTGTCCCATCAGGACTTCCATCATCTATTACTATAATTTCGAAATCATTTCCACTGAAAAAAGAAAGAATTACATTTTAAAGTTAAAGTATATAAAGTATTATGAAAGGTGGTAGGGGAACAGAGAGAAATAGCCAATGGTTCCTCATCAAAGGTAAATGGTGTTATAAATTCTATTACAGTGCACTTGCCCCTCAAAATGGAACTGAAATCCTTCATAGTGCCCTTACTCCAAGTAAATACAGCAGAGTAACGGTAGGGTTTGCACTGTTGGCCAGTGTTGGTTATTCATTTCATGGGTCACAGTTGCCTCAGGCAATTGCCTGATTCAGACACTGAATGATTAGAATCCTAGAATTGGAAGAGACCCCAAGGGTCATCTAGTTCAACCCCTGCAATGCAGAATCTCAACTAAAGCATCTGTGACAGATGGCCATCCATCATCTGCTTAAAAACCTCCAAAGGAGGAGAGTCCATCACCTCCTAAGGGAGGCAGTTCTTAATGTCAAAAAGTTCTTCCTGGTGTTTAAATTGAATCTCATTTATTGTAACTTGAATCCATTGGTTCAAGTTCTAGCCCCCAGAGCAGGAGAAAACAAGCTTGCTCCATCTTCCATGGGAGAGCCCTTAGATATTTCAAGATCAGGGTGGATAAAAATCAATGATTTTTAAAAAAAAAATCAAAGAAATCGGATTTTTTTTTATTTAAATCGGATTTTTTTGATTTAAATTGGATTTTTAAAATAAAATGCTTTTGGAGGAAAAATCTTTCTAAATATAGTCTTCTATTTAAGTTACATTGTAGTCCAAAGGCTATTCATCAGGAAATAAGGATTTGTTTTAAGTTTATCAAGTGTGCTAAAACTCAGTCTAAGTTTTTTTTTAAAAATGTTTAACTACATCAGTTAACAAACATGGATACATATGCTATCATGTTATTGTTTTAGTTAAATAAATTGTTTAAATGGTTATTAAGGAAATGATTATTTTTCTCCTTCCAATAAAGTACAGCAGAAAAGTTGTCCAAATATAAACAGTTAACTTATTAAACCTCACCATAATTTCATAATTATCTGTCTATGTATTTCTAGTAGTATAACCAAATCAGTAATTTTTGATATAACTGTAAAAACTACTCTGAAAATTTATTATTCCAAAAATGAAACCTTCATATGGTTGTAAATATTAAGATTATACCAGCAAGAATGAGTCTTTCTGTAAAAAAAATATTTAAATCAAGTCTTCCTGACTAGTGATTTAAATCGTGATTTAAATCAATTTGATTTAAATCAAATGCACCCTGTTCAAGATGGCTATTTAGCCTCTTATTTGGGCTAAACATCCCCAGTTCCTACAACTGTTCCTCATTAAGGCTTGGTTTCCAGGCCCCTGATCATTTTGGTCACCCTCCTCTGCACGTTTCAGATTGTCAATAGCCTTCTTAAACTGTGAACTGGACACTGTACTGGCCTGACCAAGGCAGAATAGAGTGGTACTATTACTTTCCTTGACCTGGACGCTATACTGTACTTCTGTTGATGCAGCCTAGAACAGCATTAGCTTTTTGTGTGTATTGCTGCATCACACTGTTGACTCATGCTAAACTTGTGGTCTACCAAGACCCCTGGATCCTTTTCACAAACACTACTAGCAAATAGTAGTATTTCACAAATACTACTCCAGGTGTCCCATTCAAGAGATCTGGCCCTAAAAACCAGCATTCCAAATAAGTAAGTTACTACTACATAAATAAAGCTATCAGATTGGATTTTGGCTCTTGATCAACACGCAATAATGTGCTTACAGCTGGTGAAAAATCATGTTTCTGGAGAAGTTGCTGGCATTCCACACAACCGCTTGCTCTGTCTGTGAAAACAGGCTGAAAATTTTCACCATAGGCAAGAATCCAAAGACTGCTTAATGAAAACCTACAAAATCCACACTCTGATGCTCACTCACTTACAGGTACACATAAACTGGCCTTGAGACAGTGGTTTAGAAGATGATTAATAAATTGATTTTCATAATAATATAGGAATGTCCCTGGAAAATCACCATCCAGTTTACATGCAGATAGGGGGAAATAATGTTTAGGTTTCACTCCTATCCTAGACACACTTGCTTGGAAGGAAATCTTACTTGGACACGAAAGTTTACTTCCAAGTAGACACGCATAGGCTTGTGCTGCCAGGCTTTAATCCTATGCACACCCTCCCCTAAGCCTGAAAACCCCATCGGGCACAGTGAGATTTACAGGCACAGGGCTGCCCTGCGAAGTCCTAGCTTTTCTAAGACAACAGACAGACAAAAAGTCATGTTTCAACATATTCTATGGGGGCGTAATGGGTCTGACGCATCCTTAAAACCCTGGTTATTGGGTGACGCCCAAAACAAACGAAGCAGATACATCTTTTACCTTGGAAGCTAAGGAGACCCAACACCATCCTGCCCTTACTTCGGGGTACATATACCACGGATTCATAACCCCCGACACCTTTAAAACGGCCTCGGGAGAAAAACTTATCCCCACGATATGGTGGATTCTAATTCGCAACGGCGACGATGGGAAACGGAACAGGGGTCTGGAAGATGGGGCTAGTTATTCCAGATTAACTAACGCGCAGAACAGAAACGGGGCGGATTTTTTCGGGGGGAGCTCGTTAGCGTTAGGGGCTTTTTTGTCGCTGAAACGAAGTAAGTCCCCTCCCCTCAGTCACCTCTGCTCGAAACTCCTCACCAGCAGCCACACAATGAGCGGCAGGTTCTCGCGCTCGTTGTAGGTGGGCAGCAGCACCGAGTACTTGTCCCGGGAGGCGGCCATGATGGCGGCGGAGGAGGAGGCGGAGGCCTGGCAAGGGCCGAGCCGACGTCGCCTGCGTGCCAACTGGCCGCCTCAGCTCCGAAGGGCCGCGGAAGCGGAAGAGGCGAGGCCTCCTTCTCCTCCTCCTCCCTCACAATAAACACCCGCGGCTCGCCGCTGAGGCGCTTCTACCCTCTCCGTGAGGTGCTGAGGTAAATCATGGCGGCGGGGAAGCGCGCTGAGGGGAGCGTGTTGGGAGGCGGCGGCGGCGAGTCCCAGGAGGCGGAGGCTCCAGACCCTCTTCTCCCGCTGAGCCGGCTGGACATCCGGCGCTACTCCCGGCAGCTGGTTCTCCCGGAGCTGGGCGTGAGCGGCCAGCTGCGGCTGTCGGGGTCCTCGGTGCTGGTGGTGGGCTGCGGAGGGCTGGGCTGCCCCGTGGCTCAGTACCTGGCGGCGGCGGGCGTGGGCCGCTTGGGCCTGGTGGACCCGGACGTGGTGGAGCTGGACAACCTCCACAGGCAGGTGCTGCACCGGGAGAGCCGCCTGGGCACCCCGAAAGCGCGCTCGGCGGCCTCGGCGCTGGGGGAGCTCAATTCCCGGGTGCGCTGCGTGCCTTACGAGCTGGCCCTGTCGCCCAGCAACGCCCTGCAGCTGGTCCGAGACCACGACGTGGTGGCCGACTGCTCGGACAACGTGCCCACCCGCTACCTGGTCAACGACGCCTGCGTCCTGGCCGGGAAGCCCCTGGTCTCCGCCAGCGCCCTCAGGCTCGAAGGGCAGCTGGTGGTGTACAACCACCGAGGGGGCCCCTGCTACCGCTGCCTCTTCCCCAAGCCGCCCCCTCCGGAGACGGTCACCAACTGCGCCGACGGAGGGGTCCTGGGGGTCGTGCCTGGCATCCTCGGCACCCTCCAGGCCTTGGAAGTGATCAAGATCGCCTCTGGCATGGGCACCACGTGCCACGGGTCCATGCTGCTCTTCGACGCCCTGGAAGGCAGGTTCCGCCACATCAAGCTGAGGCCCAGGGACCCCAGGTGCGCCGTGTGCGGGGACTGCCCCACGGTGACCGCCCTCCAGGACTACGAGGAGTTCTGCGGGTCGTCGGCGACGGACAAGTGCCGGGCGCTGCACCTGTTGAGCGGCGAGGAGAGGGTGTCCGTGGAAGAGTACAAAGGGGTCCTGGACAGCCGGGCTCCTCACGTGCTGGTGGACGTGCGCCCGCCGGTGGAAGTGGACATCTGCCGCCTGCCGCATTCCCTCCACGTGCCCTTAAGTAAGCTGGAAGGAGGAGACGAAGGATCCCTGAAGTCCCTGCGGCAGAGGATACACGAAGCGAGGCAAGGGGCGGGCGACAGCACGGCTCTCCCCCTTTACGTGGTCTGCAAATTGGGAAACGACTCTCAGAAGGCTGTGCGAATATTGCAGGGGTTGTCTCAGAATGGACTAGGTCCCATTTCTGTCAAGGATATCAGGGGAGGGCTGATGGCGTGGGCTAGCAAAATTGATGAAGAGTTCCCCCAGTATTGATGTTTTCTAAGAGCGATAGCGTTCTGTTTTTATTCAAGCGTTTCATTGATCACTGTCACGGCTGAAAATATTTGTAATAATCCTGCAGAAGCCTTTTTGGAATATATGAAATTTCTTTTTTAGGAAAAAAAGTTTTTATTAATAATAATAATTATTATTATAAAAGACAAATGTCTATGCGCGTCGATTTGTTAAAAAGTCGTATGAGATTGTAGCCAATTCTAGTCATGGTCAGAGTAGACCCAATGAAATTAATGGACATCACTTAGGGCTTTTAATTAATGGATCTACTGATGAGAAAATCTTAGATGCAACTCATGGCGTTTCAGAAGAATTGCTTCCATAATAAGCTGGTTTATTTACATCTTTACTTTTGAATTTCTAATACTTTTCCATTTACTAGTATTGCTGCTTGTCTCAAGCTGTGACAAAAGCCACATCAAGGCATATACCAGGTTCTATCTACTGCTATGTATCATCAAATACTCTCGAGAGCATTGAACATCACTGATCCAGTAAACTTTGGAAATGATACTGAACTTTGAAAATGGCAGTCTCCTCTTCACTTTTCTTTATCTTTTCCCTTGTGTGTCTTTAGTAATTATTTTGCTTAACAAAGCTGAGAGAGTGCAAGTATTGTGCCTTGTTAAACTGAGAGAGAGCACTCTTCAATTTTCTCATGTATTCCTTCTTCCCCTCTTTGCTGCATCCCACTGTATCAGTTTGGATGCCATTTGCTGTCTCTGTATCTTGGAGAATATTTGCTCCTGAGTCCTATTGGGTGTATGGGGTTTACATCTTGTACATATCCTTTGCTTTCTCCCACACACTATTGCTGGGAGCTTTTGTTATCTAGCACTTCATCTCTTCCTTTAGCTCCAGTCTCTCCATCTTTTCTTTATGACCTACTTGGTTGTGAGTTATAAAATCATGCGAGAGAGGCATTCCTAAATAACTTGGTGGAAGACATTTATATAACCAATAACTTGAGGTTTCCCCCCTCATATCTGCTTGAACCCGACTAGTAGTGGATTTCGGAAAGAGCCGTTATCTGTACAACAAGATGGTGTCCATTGTGTACTGTACTATTCATCTCCTTGTCTGTACTTCTGTACTGGTGTGCAAATTTCCTCTGGCATGAAGTTCAAAGCTCATATGTTTACTCAACTAATAGATCTTGGGAGAATGCTAACGGAACATGTGCTTCCTCAGTGCTGCAAAATAAATACATAAATCAAAAATAATTTGGCACACTGAACATACAAATGTATTCACAAGCATTTGCCAGTATCAAATCCAAACTCTTCTTCTTTTTTCTGTGTTCAGAGTTCATGATGCCAAACAGATCTTGGAGATTTGGGACAGAAAATAGGGTGAAACAGCTGTGCAATAAAGGTCACAATAGGAGGGAGATTGAGAGCCACGTGATTATTGATAGTTGAACAGATACTGTCCACATTCCCCCCACCCCAATATTTCTTTGCAGACACAGGTGTAAGATATATGAAGATGAAAGCTGGAGTTTTTTTGGGGGGGGGCTCTCACTTCAGTTGTAGCTTGCTATATAATTTATTATTCCCAAATCATCTTTTTTTAAGTATCTGATTATCAGTTTAAATAGTGAACTTTTGCACAGTGATAACTTTAAAACATTCATATCCCACCTCGGTCACAATAATTCTTGAGGCAGCTGACAATATGAAAGCATGCCATAATCAATAGAATACTACAATAAAATTTAAACAGAAAAGCATATCTAGTCTTTTAGATTGAAGTACTGAGCACCATGCATGCTAATGGCACTGTGTCTCCTGTTATACAGTATTCCTATACTGTTCTTGTCCCCTTTTCATACATTTACTAGCTATGATTGTGATCTTGTTTCTAAATGAAATGAAATAGGGCTACTTTTTGCAGGGTGGAGTGCATGTGTACTAGAAATTCAGTCAAATCTATTCTGGACACTTTAGAGCAGGGGTTTTCAACCCTTTTGAGTTCACAGCTCCCTTGACCAACTACATTCTTTCTGTGGCACCCCTGTGGGGCTCAGGAGCCCAGTTATGACATCCCTTGCCTGCCGAGCTGGTAGCCTCTCACCCTTTTTTCAAACACCCTCCCTTGTGGACTGTTCCCTCAGCCTCAATCTCCCCTCTTCTTGGGAGTCCTCCAGGCAACTGCCACAGCCACCCCTGGTCTCTGAACTGCCTCAGCTCCTGGCAACCCAAGCCCCAGAGGCACCATTTGCCCGGGGAGCTTGTAGCCAGGGCTGCTGCAACAAACAGCTGTGCAAGTCTTTGAAAGGCAGGGATGGGAGAGGGCATCATTGGAGGGAGGGAAGGAAAGAGCAACAAGGGCCAGTATTGCCCGCAGCACCCCTGACCATCATTCAAGGCAGCCCAGGGTGCCACGGCACATTGGTTGAAAACCACTGCTTTAGAGAACATGATAGTGGTATTTAGCCCAAGCTATGAGAGATTAGGGGAAAATACAAAGTGATATGGATGGCACCTGACTAAGTCATCTTGAAGTAGATCATTATGATCAGTGGACAAGTTAATTATGACTAACTGAATCCCATTGATTTCAGTGTTTCTACTTGGACTCTGACTTGGATACCACTCTATATGGCTTAACTGTAAAATGGGTAATGTTTCTAACAGCTTTAATAAGCTGTGATATTACACTCATTCATTCTACCTCTTAGTGCCCTTATCCAGCATGCTAGAGACTTTTGACGTGATGCAATTTTACAGTTGAAGCTGAACATACCTTACACACCCACCTCTCCCCATTATCTGTCTGCATGACCTTAGATGAATGCTAGGATAGGTGTGTAATAAATAACATAATCTCAACAGTCCAATCAGTTGATCTTGCTAATTTAGACATTTGTGTAATTAAATGTCTAGGTTCAAGAAACATGGCCTAGCTAGGTTGCAACTCAGAATCATGTTGCAATCTTAGATTTTTATCACTACAATTATATTCCCGAGAAACCATTGGCTCTTATGGTTGATCTGAATGTGTGTTTTCATGTTCGCTATTGGCATTCGTCCTTTCCATATTACATTTTGTACTTGTAGATCTACACTGGCGGTTTCTACAGACTTTTGTTATTATGTGGCTAATACCACCCATTGTGCACATCTTGTAGCAAGCCTGTACCTCTGCAGTAAATTCCTTGGTAATGACTGGCAGACCAACTCTGCGTTACAAAGATATCTGCAAACATGCCATGAAGGCTGGCAACACCAACCCCGCCATGTGGGAATTCCCCGCAGTGCCTGGAGACAGGCACTCAGGTTGTGCATCCATAGTGACCAGAGAAGGAATGACTGCAGCAAAGAGCGCAGAGAAAATAAACACCATGGTGCTTCTGCAGCAGCACAACCGGATGCCTTCCTCTGTGACAGCTGCAGCAAAAAACGTGCCTCCTGTGTCAGTCTCTACAGCCACAGCAGGAACTGTACCCTTCAAACTGTTTGACTTCACCCCAAAAGGCGCACTCCTCCATTATCTTCTGAGACAGATGGATGGCAGCAGCGATGACTGGCAGTAACCTGGACACTTCTTAGTGTGATTCAGCCCACACATGAGCTGGCTCTATGGTTGTTGTGGAAAACCCTCACATACATACTAACAGCAGATTTACATCATGGGAATAGTACAATATGTAAATCTGCCTGGAGTGAAATCTAGTGCAAAATTGCATTTTAAAGTTTGCACAGTTAAATCAACGTGTGCTAGGTGGCGCTGCAGGGTAATACATGATTAACTTTGCATGGTGGGAATCTCAGTACATTGGATGAGAATGAGCTGCTTCGTTTTAGACACTTCTTTTGGGAGGACTGGAATTTTGTGCAAATCATAAAACCGACAGCAGCAATTTGGTACGTATAATTTAGCAGTTCAAAAGCAACACATAATGACAGGCTGCAAACAGTTTAAAAAAGAGAAAAGAATGAAGCAAAAAGTTTTTGTGTTGCCTGCATTCATTTCAAGTGTGGTGCTGCAGGTGGCCATGCAGATTTCATTAAAATGAATGGACAGTGCTAAGTAGCACAGGCACGATAGGTTCAGTTCACAAACATGCTGGTTAATTTTCAGACTTGGATATTCAGAATGCTTCTCCAGTTCATGTCGCATTAGGGGAATAATTGTCCTACCTAAAATTGCCCAGTACTTACAGCATTTTAGTTTTTAACTTTCAAAAAAAAATTGGGGAGGTTTCTTAAAGAATCAGATTGTTTCCTGTATGGATAACCTTCACCACAAAATGTAAAGAATCAGATTTTCATGTTGTGCCCCCTCCCTTAAAGCATCAGGATTATAAATCCTGATTAAAGTACTTTTCTACTAATCCAGGGGGGAAATGCGAATTGAGCTTTCAGAGCGTTCCCCCCCCCCCCCAATTTCTGGAAAGATTAAGTATATAACTCAAGCATTACTGACAAACATTACTGACACACCTTCAGATCTTAAATAGCGAAAACAATTCTTTTGCTCAGTTCCTGACAATCCTGATCATCCTGCTTTATCCATCTGTTACAGTGCAAAGTTGATCTACCAGGCTTTGAGGTTAGTCTCAATGGGACTTGTCCCTCTTTCTGGAATCTATAGTATCCATCCTTCTGGGGATGCTAGCCAGATCCAAGACAAAACCACAAACAGTGCCCATATTCCTACTTCATGCTGATTTGTGCCTAACAAAATGACATACAAAACTATACCTTAAGAATGGTGTGTGTGGCACCCTCTTGCTGAATCCCTGGACAGCTGGAACTATACTAATTGCACCCATTTTCCCATTACTTCACCTTTGGTCCAGACTCTACCTTAATCTTCCATTGATGTCAACACTTGCTCCTTGCTCACATACCATATGCTTCATACCAGGCTCTGGACCCAATGAACTTATTACTTCTGTTCCTGCTCGGATTCCTTGCCTAGAGCCATTTCTAATGCAGCACTGGTGGCACAAGGAACTTGCATGCGGGCAACAGAACTTCCTCTCTTGCACCCTCAAAATAAGCTCTGGGGGTTGAGGAATGCACACTAGGAAGAAGAAATGGAAGTCCCATCGTGCCCATGGAGCTCCACTGCATTATATAGTAAATTGTCCTGTGATCTTTGGATGAAGGATGGTATAGAAATTTTAATAATAATAATAATAATAATAATAATAATAATAATAATAATAAGATATAACCACCTAGTGTTCGACCATTGCTCCTTCTCCCCTTTCTCCTCACAAGTAAATGCCAAGATGTGATGCATAGTAGGGTAAATTCCTTCTTATCCCTTCCCTGCTGTTCTATAATTTGTACTGCTGAAAACCAAGCTTCCTGCACATGCATTACTCAGCATAATGTACTTGTGCAGCTAACTGTGAGCTTTCCCCTGCTCTCAGTACTTCTCATACAGCAGTGGGACTAGAAGTCCTGATTTTATTGAAGTCAGCTGTAAAGGTTCTTTTGATTCCAGTACTGCTAGTATATAAAATCCAGCACCCCACGAGCCTTGTTAACAGATAACAATGCTGTTCTCAGGAACGGTGTAGAAGCGAATGTTCAGCCAGCATGCTCACTATAGGCAGCATCTGAAAAACATGCTGGATCTCAAAACAACAAAGAGGATCGTAAAAAATATTCACATTCATATGCACTCCAACAGGCCTAGTTTTTTCGTTTCCCTGTTTCAAGTACTCGCTGCTCCTTTTTTCTTCTCATTTGGGAAACAGCTGAGGATTTCTTTTAAAAATAATGTTTGTTCAAATATGTAGTACAGTTGCCGTTTTGGGGGGGCTCAGCTCCCTTACCCTGCTCTCTAGAAGCTTAATCTCAGTTTGTGAAAATGGACGCACAGAGACACAGAAATGCCAGTGCTTCTACATTCCTTATCGCTGCCTATCTAGATGAGTTTAGGTAAAGGTAAAGGGACCCCTGACCATTAGGTCCAGTCATGGACGACTCTGGGGTTGCGGCGCTCATCTCGCTTTACTGGCCGAGGGAGCCGGCGTACAGCTTCTGGGTCATGTGGCCAGCATGACTAAGCCGCTTCTGGCGAACCAGAGCAGCGCACGGAAACGCCGTTTACCTTCCCGCCGGAGCGGTACCTATTTATCTACTTGCCCTTTGTGCTTTCGAGCTGCTAGGTTGGCAGGAGCTGGGACTGAGCAACGGGAGCTCACCCTGTTGTGGGGATTCGAACCGCCAACCTTCCGATCGGCAAGCCCTAGGCTCTGTGGTTTAACCCACAGCGCCACCCGCGTCCCTTATATCTAGATGAGTTTAAGCTGCAGCTATTTTGTAAGTGGGTCTATATGTTCTACTGAACGTTATTAAGTTTATTCGAGCCAGTGTGTTGGATTGGTCAGAGTGCCAGGCCGAAAGGGACGGAAGAGACCCTGGTTCAAGACCCCACCTGGCTTTAGTTGAGATTCCTGCATTGCAGGGGGTTGGACTAGATGACCCTCAGGATCCTTTCCAACTCTGCAGTTCTACGATTCTTACCTTAGGCCAGTCACTATGTCACAGTCTCACCTATTTCACAGGGTTCTTGTGAGGATAGTGTGGAAGAGAACTATGCACAGCACCTTTACCTCCTCGGAGTAAAGGCAGGAAATAAATGGAACAAATAAACTTACGCTCAGTTCTGCACTGCTTCATAGGTCAGGCAATTGCTGAGTAAATTTTTAATGAAACAGAACAGCAGCCAGAGGTGAACGGTGGAGTCCTCTGATAGTCAAGCTTGGCGGTGTTGTAAAATATGCAGATTTCACCTGCGAAATGTTAAAGGGTATATTCTGGGATTCAAGCAAAGTGTTAAGATGAGCCACTTTTACTCGTCAGATTTAAAAGAAAGTAAGAAATAAGGAGGCAGGGGCTGATGTAAACTTTTAAAAAGTATCACGATCAAGAGACTTAATCTAATTATGGAAGAAATTTCTGGCGCTGACTTTTACTCTTCATATAATTAGGTGAATGAATGGATACTTCTCCAAGCATTGAAAAGCCTATTAGAGCTCTTGATTAATTATCCACATGACGTTATTTGTTATGCACAGAGCCTGATTAATCTTTCACTGACTTAGATAAAAAAAGAAAAGTTTGAAATAGAACACGGAGACTGTACTAGATTCATAGCTATTTCAAGGCTATGTTGCTTTATTGTCTTCTAATGGAACAGTAGAAAGAACTATCCATTCTTTTTCTCCCTAGTATTTCTGCCTGGGAGAAATGCACACAAGGTTTTATTTGTTTTTGAGCCAGGGAAGGGCAGGCTATGTAGCTGCAGAGAACAATGCAGGAGAGACATGTTTTGTTGCAGCTGGGGCAGGTGAAGGTGTCTGGATATGCACCATGGTGTTTATTCTCTGCACTCCTCCCACCCATCGTTCCTCCTCTGGTCACTGCTATAGATACAGGACCTGGCTGTGTAGGATGGGTGGCGGTTCACAGATTGAGGTTGAATCATTTGACCTATCCAGGTCAGCCAGTCAAAATATGTTTTGATTAACCCAGTAGTCAACCTTTTTTTAAAAAAATAAATAAATAATTTTTTATTTATTTATTCATTTATTTCCCGCCCATCTGGCTGGGTTTCCCCAGCCACTCTGGGTGGCTCCCAACAGAATATTAAAAACATGATAAAACATCAAACATTAAAAACTTCCCTAAACAGGGTTGCCTTCAGATGTCTTCTAAAAGTCAGATAGTTGTTTATTTCCTTGACATCTGACGGGAGGGCGTTCTACAGGGCGGGCACCACTACCAAGAAGACCTTCTGTCTGGTTTCCTGTAACCTCACTTCTCGCAGTGAGGGAACTGCCAGAAGGCCGTCGGCACTGGACCTCAGTGTCCAGGCTGAACAATGGGGGTGGAGATGCTTTTGATTTTCAGGACCCACCTTTCTGCATCTTGGAGACCCACTTCGTATTTTTTTACAGCATATTTCTATGGTGGCCATGCCACTGTTGTCACCTGGTTTACGTTGAGTTGTGACCCAAGAGTGGGTCTTGATCTACCAGCTGAATGAAGGCCAACAGTTGAACCTAGCATTTCCCAGATTTGTGACCTTCACATGTTTTTGAACTTCCGCCAGCCCCAGTCAGTATATCTAATGGTTAGGGGATGATGGGAACTGAACTTCACCCAAATAGGAACAGCTGGTTTAACCAGTTACATTGTTACAAGAATTCAGCATCTTTGCAAATAATATGCAGCATTAATTTAAACTGTAGCAGAAGTGAAAACAAGCAAACAGGGTGATGGTAGGCAGTCCATATGTTTAAAGACACATCTTAATACATATGTACATTTTGACAGTTTATGGCATTTGTTGCAATACATTTTGTTCTCAGTTTCTGTGCAGCCAAGGAAATATTGCAATTCTGACAGTAACGTATTTCTCTTGGTTAGGCAGAAAGTGAATTATTTACAAGTAAGTTATCAAAACCAGCCAAGTCATCGAAAAATTTCCTCCTGGGTTCAGTATAAACGCCACAATAGAGTATATAATGATAAATGTAAAGCTTTCAGTTTGAAAGGATCTTTCTCTCTTAAGGAAACTTGTGGAATTCAGTCTTTATGAGTTGCAGTATGACCTGTTCTGGTCCAAAAGAGAAACACTTTGACAGTGGTCACAGTGGACCTTTCACTTGAGGTGTCTTTCTGGCTCTACAACATGCCAGACCTACATGCTGCTTAAGCAGTCAATCTTCTTGCCTTTCCCTCATGTATCAAGTAGGCTGTCCACTTTAAGGACAACATACATACTTTTATAGCTATAATATTTTCATTCTTTTATATATAATATTTTCATTTATAAAATAATGAAAAGCATCTTTCAAAACATTGCAAAACTGCTCTGGAATTTGGAGTGGGTGGCAAGATGCATTTAGTGATGTCACAGGTACTATCCAATAGGTGCCCTCCATGGCTATACTTTCTTCAGTTCACACTGAACCTCAGCAAATGCTTGAAGAACCAGCTTTTGAGAATGTATCCTGGTTCTTGGTGCAGAAATGCATGTTGTACTGAACACAGTGGGGGACACTTCCTTCGCTGCTCGTAAAAAATTATGTCCGCCCTGGGCAGAGTTCTCATACCAATGTAATATTTTCCATGTGTGTTTCTTCACAAGACTAGTTCCACAGCATGTCTGTGGAGGAACTGGCTCGAAAACAAATAGAACTATACAATGCCTTGGACAGCTCAAGACTTTGAGCACATAATTAAGCTTAAGGTCAAATGTTAATTAAGCCTGGAGAGTCCCAAACATGAAGGAAATGATTTCATCCGAGGATGGACTTCAACATGCCAGGGCATGCCAACATATGTTACTAGGCTGATGCCCACCAGGGGAAGGGCTGTAGCTCAGTTATAGAGGATCTGCTTTGCATGCAGAAGGTCCCAGGTTTAATCCCTGATAGGGTTGGGAAAGGCTGTTGCCTGAAACCCTGGTGAGCCATGCTTAGCCAGTGCAGAACCACTGAGCTTAATGGGCCAATGGTCTGATTTGGCATAGGGCAATTTCCCTCTCTCCCTTGAGGTCTAGTTACAGGTAGGTAGCCGTGTTGGTCTGCCATAGTCGAAACAAATTTAAAAAATTCCTTCCAGTAGCACGTTAGAGACCAACTAAATTTGTTATTGGTATGAGCTTTCGTGTACATGCACACTTCTTCAGATATCTGGGTTGTGTGGCTACTCTGGATTTTGCTCACCACCTCTTTCAGTAATTCTTCACCCTTTTTTGCAGTCTGGTGAAATAAAGGTTAAAGGACCCCTGGACAGTAAAGTCCAGTCAAATTCAACTGTGGGGTGCGGTGCTCACCTCCGCTTTCAGGTTGAGAGAGGCGACATTTGTCTGCAGACAGCTTTTCTGGGTCATGTGGGCGGCATGACTAAACCACTTCTGACACAACAGGACACCATGACGGAAGCCAGAGCGCATGGAAACGCTATTTACCTACCTGCTGCAGCGGTACTTATTTATTTACTCACGGTGGTATGCTTTAGAACTGCTAGGTTGGCAGGAGCTGAGACAGAGCAATGGGAGTTCACCCTGTCATGCAGATTTGAACTGCCGACCTTACGATCAGTAAGCCATGAGGCTCGGTGGTTTTTAGACCATGACACCACCACATCCCTGCTCTGGTAAAATAACCAGAGCACTTAAAGTAGACAGAGACTGGAAGAGGGAGTGTCTCACTGTATAAGATTGAAGCTGGCATCAAGGGTCGGCATGGCTGGGCATCTGTCTGAAGCCCATCGGGAGCCACTGCCAGTGGTCAGAGTGGACAATAGGGAGCTAGATGGACCCAGGGTCTGACTTTGTAAAAAAACAACAACACAGGTTCCTATTAGTAGTTCTCAGTCCCACTTCCTCTCAACTGAATGCACTGGGTATGTCCCCACTCTGAAGGTGACATTCCCCCCCCCCCAAAAAAAAAGTGTTCAGACTGACTCTGGCCAAATAAGCAATAAATAACAATTGCTCTTCAGGTGTCCAACTACCAGGAGTCACTCACAATTGACCACAAAAGGAAGAAATTGCTGGGCCCTGTTGCAGGCTCCTGCAGACATTGACACATGGCCCCTCTGTTGCAAAATAACTGCTGCCCCCCCCCCCAACACACCGAATGTATCCGTGCAGTTGCTAAGGAACAAGAACTCTGCTTCCGTCTCCAAATTTAATTTTTTTCCTCTCATGACTTTTACCTTGAGAAATCAGTTCCCTCTTACACAAATGGAGGTCTCCTTGACCCCAGATGCTGATAATAAGACTAAATCCTGTACAGCAAAATAATAATAATAAAATAAAATTGCTGCCACATAAGGTAGAGTTAGTCCTCTCTGCTGGAGGAAGGTCAACTTTGTGAAGCATCGGAAGGACTCTGCTTTTTTATTTCATAGTTGTGGGCACTGGCCGTGCCGTAAGTTATTTTTATTTAAAGAATAGCTCTACTGATGTAGATATAAATACTAATCACATCTGAGTGAACATACACACACAACACACAGAGAGAAGTGGGATTGCGCTGCTAGCCCAGATTCAGCCATTTGGCTTAATGGCTGAAATAGCCTCCATGAGTGGAGGCTGCTCCATTAGGGTGGATGGGCAGTGCCCTACCAATCTCAATCTGGTCTCTGGCAGCTTATTAGGCCACACTCCTGCCATATGTTTTAATCACTATGTTGCCACTTTAAACTGTCATGGCTTCCCCCAAAGCATTCTGGGAGCTGTAGTTTGTTAAGGGGGCCAAGAGTTGGGTAGGGTTAGTTTACTCCATTCCCCTCTCAGAGCTACCGATCCCTGAGTTCCCTGTGAAAAGTAGCTCTGGGAGCAAAATAGGGGTCTCTGAACTCACCCATCTATTCCGCCGCCCTCCCACCCCCTGCAAATGTTGCAGCTCCTGCGGTATTACTCCTCTCAGTCTCAGTACTCTTAATACTCTATTGTATCACTTGGTATACATTTTTATAGCAATAAAAAACATATTTTTAAAACTTCTGCAAAGGGCCTGAAGGTGGCAGTGTAAGATGCAAAAATAAGTAACACATTGCAGGTTCCAATTTTGCTTGGACTGTACAGTTATGTTAGAAGGCTGCCTCGACACAAGGGCCTCATTCGCACTGTCTAAAAATCTGCTTTGTAGGTTGCTTGCTCCTTCATTTCTTTTGCAGGAACCACATGGCGTTTCTACTGACGAGGTGATTATGTTGGTTTATTTGAAGCTTTCCCAAGCCCCATCCTCTCTCCTTACTCCTTCAGCTTGCAAAAGCTCTCCTTGTCCTCCTGTTGGGGTGTGTGTTGTAAGGCATATAAAGCAGCAATGTGAGATGCAGTCTAGTAACAAGACAAAACCACAAAAATACCAAAAAACAAACCCAAAACACTCCCACAGGGTGCATGGATTTTCCTTCTTTTGCACAGCTGGAATGGCGCCCCCTGTACAAAGACAAGAATCAAATTTGTTGCTCCACTCCTCTTTGCCTCTGACCCCCCACCCACTGCTGGCATGTGCCCCCTGGAAGGTTCCCAACAAAGACGTGTGGCCCTTGTGCTGAGCAAGGGCCCCTACAAGAGTTTTATGGAATGCTGCTTCGTGGAATCAGTACAGGTGAGGGGGAGCCTATAAATAATTTAGATCAGTGGTTCCCAATTAGCTAAATACTGCGAGGGCCCTGTTTTTCAAAAGCCAAGCCATGGACCCCTTACTTTTGAAAACGTTGATATTTTTGTGGAAGTTTCTGTTATGTAAGTGGTGTCACCAAACCCTCCAACAACCAGGATGTGCATCCCACATGACTTGCGTGACAGCACGGCGCCCCAAAACACATGTTTTGGGGTGCCATGACCTCACGTGAGATACCTGTCTGGCCACTATCTCACATGTTTTGGGATGCTGTGCTGTCATGCGAGAGCATGCCCCCCCCCCAGAACAGGATGTCTTGGACAGTTGATGGGTATGTGCTACGGACCCCTCTGGGTGGGTTACACGGACCCCCTGTGGTCTGCAGACCACCAGTTGGGAACCACTGATTTAGCTTAATGTGGCCCACAAATCACTGTATCCACAGTTGTGAGGCCTAAGGAGGTTATGATGATGCCCCCCTCAGCTCTTGCCTTTGGCACATGGCAGCTGAGTGGATATAAAGGTGGGCCTTTTACCTCTTCCCCAACAAAACACAGTAGGTAACAGCTGCAACATTCAGCATTGCCTGGTCTTCCTGAGCGGGATTGCAGTTTTAAGGCAACTTCTATCCCTGGTTGGAAGCTGGCTGATGTCTAGTGATGGACCCAGTGGAAGCTGGTAGATGAGAGCTGGTGCTGGTGCTGGGCCTGGGGCAAGATGCACGATCAAAGACTGCCCTCCCTAAATCTTCCTACAAGCCAAATGTTGCTAGTTTCTTTAAACAAGTTTTGAAATGGCTTTGGTTTCCCTTAGGGTGGGAAAGATTGAAAATAAATGAACAGCATTTATCAGAATGGGATAGTTAATACGCTTATTAAAAACAACACTGTTCACAAAACCGAGTGAAAATAAATAAACTTAACATTTTTAGCACTGATACATTACTAAACTACTTAATTGGCAGTGCTATTACATTTGAATGAAAACATACTGCTTATGACTGATCATCAGTCTATTGGCCTGCAGCACATTTAACAGGGCTTTGCAGACTTTTCTATTAGCAAATAATTCAACAATATCACCAAAGCTTAATTTTGCTGCAAGTTTTGATTCAATGGCCAAGGTTCCCAAATTCGTGAGGCACTCTTCAGCTACAGTCTCTGGGAGAGCAATCATGGGCTCAATTGTATGCTGTGCTTTGCCATGTCTGAATCATATTAATAAATGTTGGTGCTTACAGAGGACCCTGAGCAATAGATGGAGCAATATAGTCACACGCTGGTTTGTTGAGACAGGAGCAAGGACGCTGTATCTTGGTATTCTGGAGCCATCTGGTGTCGTGGCTCCCCAAATAAAGGTGAGCCTATAACTGTGCAGCACAAAGACACACATTCATAGAATCATAGAATCATAGAATCATAGAGTTGGAAGAGACCACAAGGGCCATCCAGTCCAACCCCCTGCCAAGCAGGAACACCATCAAAGCATTCTTGACAGATGGCTGTCAAGCCTCTGCTTAAAGACCTCCAAAGAAGGAGACTCCACCACACTCCTTGGCAGCAAATTCCACTGTCGAACAGCTCTTACTGTCAGGAAGTTCTTCCTAATGTTTAGGTGGAATCTTCTTTCTTGTAGTTTGAATCCATTGCTCCGTGTCCGCTTCTCTGGAGCAGCAGAAAACAACCTTTCTCCCTCCTCTATATGACATCCTTTTATATATTTGAACATGGCTATCATATCACCCCTTAACCTTCTCTTCTCCAGGCTAAACATACCCAGCTCCTTAAGCCGTTCCTCATAAGGCATCATTTCCAAGCCTTTGACCATTTTGGTTGCCCTCCTCTGGACACGTTCCAGCTTGTCAGTATCCTTCTTGAACTGTGGTGCCCAGAATTGGACACAGTATTCCAGGTGGGGTCTGACCAGAGCGGAATACAGTGGTACTATTACTTCCCTTGATCTAGATGCTATACTCCTATTGATGCAGCCCAGAATTGCATTGGCTTTTTTAGCTGCTGCATCACACTGTTGACTCATGTCAAGTTTATGGTCTACCATTCAGAATGTTATTGGCGGCACCAGTGTGAGGTTTTATATAATCAAAACCTGGGAAAGAAATATAGCTTCAGGCTGTTACAAAGATGTAATACAGAGCAGAGAACAGCCCCAACAGTTCATCAGTATGTAGTGGATGCTCTTGTGGCCATTTGTGTATAATTTATTTGCAGGTGTTTGTTTACCAGCATGCTTCATGCTTATATGGATAAATTATGTAAGGCTGCTTACATTCAAGGTCTTGGGCTTATTTACTGATGTATAAGGAAGGACCAAACTGCAAACAACCAGCAGCACAGCTGTGGCTGGACCTCCAGTCCAAAGTCATGGTGCCACAGCTAGGCACAGGCGAACTTGTCAGGCTTGCTTTCTCTGTTTCTTGTTTTTCCAATCTTCATTGCAGTTCTCCACATTTCCACATCAATTTGCATTAAAAAAAAAAAAGTCCTCCTGAAAACCCATCAGTGAATTTCTCCTAATATACACAATTTTCTATGCAATTTCCCCCTAATAGTTACAGTTTTGGAAAGCAATTTCCCCTCATATAATGCATTTTTATATGCCGTTTTCACAAATGCATGGATTTGTAGGCACCTTTATTTGAGTTTGTGCATTTTTGCACACATTACTTGGCTGGTTGAAGTGGATTTCAAAATTAAAATGAGTGCGAATTTTGAAGAATGGCTGTGTTTTGCTTCACATATTGGTCCAGTAAATGAAGATTATGCAGGTTTGCTTTTAAATAGGAGCTGAATCCAATTTCTCCCCCATTCCTACCTACAGCCTTGGGAACCGTAGTTTTTGCCACCACCAGTTTTACAGTTTGGCTACTCCCACTTTGGCATCCCCCACTCTGGTTGGACCGCAGGTCAATGCAACCCTCAGCCTGAAAAAGCAAGTCGCCCCTGCATTGGAACAAAAAACCCCCAAAACCACCCTAAAGAGTTTGCCAGCCTCTCATTAGAAAGACTGAGTAAGTGCGGTTTTGCATTTTAAACTCACTTAAATCTTAGCACCATCACGACTACACAAATAAAAACTTGTTTGCTTCTGCTGCCTTGAAGCTAAGCACATTTTCATGCACAATTTTGTGGCAGGAAACGATACTACATTTTTGAAGTTAAAAACAATAAAACGAGCACCTGGAACCATGTACATAAGACCATTAAGTCCAGGGTCTAAAATTACCTAGCTGACTTTAGTCTGAAGCCTTGTGAAAACTGATGAAAGTTACATAAGCATAACGGATAGCAGGGCTGGGCTCTTTATTCCTGTTTAGCTGACGTTTGTATCAGGAGCAGGTCCGAAAAGTGGAAAGGAAGTGATATTCCTATTAGGCAGAGAGAAGACACAGCTGCTGCTAGTCTAATGTGAGCTCAACATGCCACTTTTTTCCTTCCAGGCCTGCAGTTTATCAGGTGTGCCCTGCAGTATTGACATTGATGGTGATTGCTGTGGAGGGTTCTGCGTTATGCTGGTTTAAGGAATGAAGAAAGAAGGGGAAATTGATGCCAGAAGGAAACAAAGAGGGAGATTTCATTAATGCTAATTAAATTCCTAAATCTTTCTTTAGGCTATGGCAGGGTCACCTGGATGAGGGCTTGGCTGCCAACTGGCCAGAAATAATAATCCTGGCGTGTTCCTGCACTATTAACAGTTAATAGGAGCTTGATCTACAGAACTCGGCAGGTTCTGCTTTTCACACCTGTGGAGATAATCTCTGCAAATTTCTCCAGCTGAAAGCCCTGTTCAAGGTACTAGAGCAATGGCGGCTAAAAATCCCATTTTGGGGTTTAAAAGCGTTTTTTCTTTTCTTTTAAATTCCAAACTTGTATACTTCTGGAAGCTTAGGCAATCCTGCAAGTACAAGACTGCCAAGTTACTTTTGAGAGATTTTTCACTACCAAAATGATAGAATTGGACATGAAACCATACGAGTTCGTTATTAGAAGGAGTAACGCAGAGGCACTGCTGTTTGATGAACGCATTTTTATATTTTGAAGTATTTGAAAGTGTCTGAGCGATTATTGTAAGCAGGCCTATTAACTTCTGAGTAAACATGCACAGGAACATGGTGAATGTGATCGGATGTAGACATTGTGGAGTTTTCTTGTTTGGACCCCAAATGCCTGCTGATGCATGACTTGTCATCAGGTAAAGAACAGAGGTGGAGAAAGGTAACTACAAATCTGTGCAGGAAAACCAGCAACTTAATTGAACGCTTGGAGTGATTACTTGGGTCTAGAACTCACTGACCAGAGGCAAATGATGCAGGAGGCTATATTACGTAAAATTAGCATGTGCAATTTTTATGCAGATTTGTGTCATGGGCCTTATCTAGTACTGCCCATGACTTTGTACACACAAAACTAGATGTCAGGAAGAAAGGTCATTCCTCACATCCTGGTTTTCTTTTTAACTTACGGCAGAGCATCCAGTCATGTGAGCCTCACCTTCACTCTGAATTACCAGAGTCTAGACACAGGTTTACCACCTCAGTGAGAGTTAGACCAGAGCCCAGAGAAATCCTAAAAGGGCAAAACAATATTCAGGTGAAATATTAAAAGTTACCAAAAGGTCAAGAAGAGAAACCCCACCAAGGTTTTCAGCTATAAATTTTCGTAGGCTGTTGCTTAGATGAGGAGCACTCCTTTTGAACGAGTTGAATAAGAATATTAAGAAGACAATAAATCATCAGGCAACTTGGCAAGCATTCTGGCTCGGACCCAGCTGCCACTCTGAGCTGAAACTTTAGGCAGCAGAAGCAAGCCAATGCCAAAAGTAGCAGCCTATAAAGTTAGGAAGGCAAGGGCTGCATACAAACCATACATTAAAACACATCCCCCCTTCTACATCCTATGAACTGGTTTACATGCCTCCCCCCCTGAAATGTAATCCCCCTCCCCAACAACAAACAATGCTCATAATTCAGTTGTTGGGGAGGGGGAGAATGTGCTTTAAATGTGTGGTGTGCACTCAGCCCAGGGACACATGGTTAGGAAGAGAAAGGCTGGCACTGGCAAGATCAGGTGCAGGAAAATTGTGTCACCTTGACAAGCACGAATACGCATGGGCTATTTTTGGCAGTGCTTGTGATAGTAAAAAAAAAAGACCACCCCCGATTCTCTGTTTCATTCAGTGTCTGCAAGTCTCACGTAGCTCATGTTCTCCAACTACTCTGGACTCTTAGCAATTGGAAGTGGAATGTGGAGTATCGCGTTGTGCAGGGTTTATATTGCTTTGGGTATCGGGAGAATGCCTTCACCTCCTACTCAGGGCCTCAGATGGAAATGGGGAGCGGGTTGGGTTACCAGGATCTCCTTGAAACCCTTTCTGTCCAGCAGTCCTTTTCCTTCTCTTGGGAGCTGCCTTACACTGAGTCAGACCACTGGTGACACTGGCTAGCTGTGACTTTCCAGGCTTTCAGGTTGACCTCTTTTCCAGCCCTACCTGGAAGTGCTAGAGCAGGGGTATGCAACCTAAGGCCTGGGGGCCGGATGCAGCCCAATCGCCTTCTCAATCCGGCCCGCGGACGGTCCAGGAATCAGAGTGTTTTTACATGAGTAGAATGCGTCCTTTTATTTAAAATGCATCTCTGGGTTATTTGTGGGGCATAGGAATTTGTTCATTCCACCCCCAACCCCACGCCAAAAAATAGTCCGGCCCACCACATGGTCTGAGGGATGGTGGACCGGCCCACGGCTGAAAAAGGTTGCTGACTCCTGTGCTAGACGCTGACCCTGGGACCTTTTGAGTATATGCTCTGCCAGGGAGCTATGGCTCTTCCCCCACTTGACTGATCCACTGCTCAGCTTAGGGCAATGCAGTGGTGGCTGATGGGGTGACCAAGGGGGACATTGGAGGTGGGATCAAGGGGGACAGTGGAGGCAGGGCCATTTTTTCCTACTTTTCTGCCCTCCCTCCTCCCTTGCAAAGGTGCTATAGACCTGGTGTGGGAACCAGATGCTGCTGAACTACCAACTCCCATCATCTCTGGCCATTGGCCATGCCTGCTGAGGCTGATGGGAACTGCAGTTCAGCAGCAGCTGCATGGCCAAAGGTTCCCCACACCTGCTGTAGACGCGTAGGCAATGCAGTAGTATTGTAACTCAGGCTCAAACTGAACTCAACTCTGTGAGGTAAGTTAGACTGAGAGACTGTTTGGACAACCTCCTCACTTATTAATATAGCAGAAAATGGGCAAGAGCTCGTCTCACAATAAATGACCATACTGGAAACACCTTGTATGAATGAACACAATTCAAAAACATTGCGTTTGGGCCAATTTGGGAGCCCGATCTGTGGTGATAGCTCTGTGATGGCCAATTCACACATTCAACTCATTTGATGCACTGGCCATGAACTATATGAGCCAGCTTTCCGTCTTCGTTATGGAACCATAGAATTGTAGAGTGGGAAGGGACCCTGAAGGGATCATCTACAGTAGTCCTGCAATGCAGAAATATGCAGCTGTTCTATAAGAGGATTGAACCTGCAACCTTTGCATTATCAGCACCACACTCTAACCATCTTGGCATGGAGGCATGGCACACCCACAGAATAGACAGAAAAGACGTTTTCAGCTAATCTTGGAGGAGAAATTAATCTTTCAGATATGGTCAGTCGGAGCCTCTGCAGGCTTTGCAGCTCAAGACTTGCACCCCTTAAACAGTGGTGTGATTAAGCAGCTTAATCTACTGCTTTTGTTGGTTAGGCAATACTTGAGAGAAAATAGACCCGAATACATGGCATGCAGCACATGACATGCCAATCAGGGGCTCTATTGAGCTGCACAGCTACTAAGCTCTGAACACGAGGTTCAACTTCCTGGAGAGCTCTATATGTGGACTACTACCCAATAGCCTTGAATTAACAGGTCTAAATACGAATCCTGTGTTAAGTACTTCACTGAGCTGGGACTATCTGGTATCATAACACGGACATACAGGGATCTCAGGTATCCAGCTACTTCAGGCACCATGTCACAGATCTTGAGCATACAATATGAACACTTGCACTGTTTCTCTGTATGCTGAACGCATACAGCAGGGGTGGGGATCAACAGTCCTGCTGGGATAGCTCAGTCAGTAGAGCATGAGGCTCTTAATCTCAGGTTTGAGGGTTCAAGCCCCACGTTGGGCAAGATTCCTTCATTGCAGGGGATTGGACTAAGTGACGTATGTGGTACCTTCCAACTCAACAATTCTGTGATCTCGGACCATTGCCTGTGCTGGCTGGAGTGGATGGCAAGTGAAGTTGCTCACCCACAATGTACAGAGCTCTTCCAATGGGACATAGCAGTCAACTCAGAAAACTTCTTAATGACAAATTGCTGCTATGTCTAATGCAGGGGTAGCTAATGTGGAGCCCTTCAGATGTTGCTAGATGCCAGCTCCCTAGTATCACAGCCATGAGAATTGCAGTTGAAACACATCTGGAGGTCACCACATTGGCCGTCTCAGGTCTTTGTATAGGGTTAAGTTTACAAATCCCATAATGCACTCCATGCACGGGAGGAAACACCTGCATGAAAACACGGGGCCTAGAAGGAACATGAACCATTGATGATGATAATGAAGAAACTGAAGCACAGCCGTAATTGGCTGAAATTCATACTGGCTGATGGGTTTCCTGCAGAAGCTAGTTGTCTGGGCCAAGAAAAAATGGATTTCATCCTCTGAGTTTTGCACGTAGCAAGGCTTACATGATGGGATCACTAAGAACTAGTGTGTGATTATTGTACTTGCTGTGAGTTGTATATTATGTGTGGAAAAGTTAACCTCACATAGGATTCTCATAAACTCTAAACCCTTTAACAGAAGGCACAAGGTGGAGACCAGCATTGCTCCCCTTGGCAACTCTGGATTTAACGCAGACTGGAAAACTCTGCCCACACAGATTGTGCATACACAATTCATGCCCGTTTCCTTTCCCCGACATATGCATTGAACGAAGCATACAGCTATGACTCAGTCAAGCACAAATACTTTCTATTGAATTAGATACAGCTAAAAAGTTGGCTGCCCATTTAGCCAAGACTGAAAAACACGACAATCAAACCAGAACCAAACCCTGGAGAGAATGCTCTTTGAACCGGCAGTGGGCAAACTCTTGTTTAATAGCGCTAAGCTTCCCTGAACGCCAAAGCATGGAAGTGGACAGGTTTGCTGATCCAGCGAGCGATTCGCTTAGGAGGGGCAGATAATTAAATGAAAATCCATTGCACTGTGACACATCTCTGCTTCAGAGACATCTTGAATCGCTGTGGTGGCTTTTACATGAAAGGTTCTGGCAAACGTTTTTTGTCTGTGCCAAAAGCAATTATGAACAACTAATTGGATATAAGAACCAAGTAAGAGCTTGCTGGATCTCGCCAGGAGTCCAGCATCCTGTTCTCACAGTGGCGCATCAGGTACCTATGGGAAGCCTAAGAGCAGGACCTGAGCACAAGAGCACTCTCCCCTCCTGTGGTTTTCATCAACTGGCAATCAGAACCATTACTGCTTCGTGCTGCCTCTTATCAGAACAAAGGCCCATCTATTCCAGCATCCTTTCCCACAGTGGCCTCCCAGGTACCTCTGGGAAGTTCGCAATCTGGGATTGAAGAGAAGAAACCTCTCTTGTTGTTGTTGCTCTAACAACTGGTACGCAAAAGCATACTGTCTTTGAACCTGGAGGTTCATATGTTTGTGTGTATATAGTTTGGATGTTAACTTATACTACCTTTTTTCCCATAGGAATGGCGTAAGCTGTTTATGCTGTTTGAAAGCAAAATATTTAAAGAACTCTCAGGACTTGCAAACATTGAGCTGGGGATTAAAAAAAAAAAAAAGTTTAAAACAATTCTGTCGTTTCAACAAAGCTGGCTTCAAAGACCGAAATGAGATTGTACTTTGTGAAGGGTTGATGATCTTTTTAAAAATCTTCATAGATGGCAGTGGGACACAATATGTTATGAAAGTTGAAACGTATAAACTGTATTCAGTGTAAGAAGCCACAGTGGGTTGCATTTTGGTGTTTTGAAAGGGGAAGAGAAGCAATTTCTTAAAGAGTGATTCATAGAACATATTCCTAGCTTCGAAGTAATTTGTTACCAAGATACAAAACCAAAGCAAGCCAAATCCATCCTTATTTCAGACAGCTCAATCTTCCTTCATGTTTACTCAGAACTACTTCCTGCTGTGCTCAGTGGGGCTTACCCCCAGTAAATGTGCATAATTCGCAGCTCTAGTCTGGCAGGCAGGTCTGGTATCCAGAATCCTGCAGAATACCATCAAACCCCAGTTCACTCTGGAGTTTGACTCTTGGGTCATTAAGACTGAAATAATATACATATTTACTTAGGAGTAACCCCATTGAACACATCGAGACTTAGAATAAATGTACTGCACAGAGGACTGGACTGCATGACAAATCTGAAATACTACAAGGTAATGCTAATGTATGCACAAGGGGATGAAACTATCCATCATATTCTCAACTGCATTGTAAATCAGCCATGTATTTCACTCCTATCATTTTAGAATTTTGCTTCTAATCTCTCAAATTTTCATTTTGGGACCTGATCTTGCAAATGAATACTAACATGAATTAAAGATACCGGGAAGGTACATTGCTTGCCTCCACATTAAGTGATAAGCCAATACAAATAAATAGCTATGTCTAGTTAGCTAGAAATCAGGTGGGTTCTTAATATTATAGTCTAGGTCAGGCTTCCTCCACCTCGGCCCTCCAGATGCTTTTGGCCTACAACTCCCATGATCCCTAGCTAGCAGGACCAGTGGTCAGCGATGATGGGAATTGTAGTCTCAAAACACCTGGAGGGCCAAGTTTGAGGAAGCCTGGTCTAGGTCAATAAACTAGATCTTTGCAATTACAGAGCATTTAAGTAGTAGAACCACTTAGAAATGGTTGGACGAGATCCAGGGGTTCATAGAACAGTGATATTCAAACACCAAACCTTCAGGATGAGACTCATTTGCAGAAGAACCACTTCTACATATTTGCCATGGAACCTCTTATGTTGCAAAGGATTCTGGGGCAGTCTATTTTGTTCATGCAAAGCTATGTTCATGCCTCTTGGTCCTCCCCACTGCCCTATACAAATAGAATATGCTCCCCTGAAACTGCATATTGCAGAGGGCCTGTTGCGGAGGACTAACTTTATTTCTGGGAAGCTTGTTTGCCTTCTCATTGGGCCACTGCTGGAAAACTTCCAGGGAACAGGTTGACAACCACTGATTATAGGGTGCGTAACAGACCAACCATTTCAAGATACCAAAGGAACCAGTACACAATTGTAAAATCGTTTGGGTAATCTTTGCTTCCCAATCGCAGGCAGTCATTGCTGTCTAACAGGGTTGACAAAACTGGACACAGTGCACTGGCTGTGTTACTTGAGTACGAGCAGTTTACTGCAAGCCTGAATTGCAAGGGCTCATGTGGTAAAGCTGTGAATTTCCTCAGCGGAAACACAGCCATTATTTTGCGACTGTGGCCAAGTCACGCAGCTGGTTCGCCAAGCGTGTGGTGCAAAAATGCCCAGATTCTTGAAAAAGAAACCCAATTTGTATCAGACCCTTGGTTGGGGTGTGTGTGTGTTCTGAAAATATTTCATCCAATTGCTATGATGCACTTACCACACTAAGGAAGGACAAGGCAATTAACAAAATGCTTTACGCCTTTTAGGTTTCACTCATGGGAGACTTACTAAGTTTCCAATGACTCATCCATATAATATCCTCTTTTCTACATTTCCAGCAACTGCTTCCGGTATTTTCCTTTGCTCCTTGAAACGAGCCATATGTCCAGAAGTTATTGCAGCTATCACACTAGTAATTTTGGCAACAGAGCTGGATTAAGACATAGCGAGTTTTATTTCCTTCTATCCTGTGCAAAAGAAAACAACCGTGAGACAATGACTGGTGTGGCCTTTGGGTGCATATTCTGTTGGGATTTTCTGCTATCTAGCTTTGTGTTACTAACATTAGAGGGTGTGGAATAGAAGGACAGCTGTATCAGGCCAATCTAGCACAACCAGTATCCTGGAGACAAGAGGATGACTGCCGTATGTTTTCTCATAAATGTTCAGAGGATGATGCACACGAGAACTCAGGAGGGGTTATAAAGCTTCCCCCCCCTTCAAAGTCTCCTATCTATGCCTAACCAGTCTGAAGGGAAATGGTGCTAAAAGCAAGCTGTGAGCTCGTTCGTATTGGATACACGATGGAACTGGGTATGAGACACTTTACATAATGAGCCATCTCGCAGAAAAGAGAAATCTCATCCAGCGACACTGGGGCTGTGCCTGACCGCCTATCAGGAAATGCTGCTTGGCTTCCTCAAACTTGGCCCTCCAGATGTTTTTGGCCTACAACTCCCATGATCCCTAGCTAGCAGGACCAGTGGTCAGGGATGATGGGAATTGTAGTCTCAAAACATTTGAGGAAGCCTGTTGACTCAGCAGTAAGTGGGTGCTTCACTGAAGGTAGGATGGAGAACTGGTAGTCCTCCAGAACTTGTAGGACTACAACTCCCATCATCACCCTCCCACTGGCCATGCTTGCTGGGGCCAATGAGAATTGTAGGTCCATGCGTTAAAATGCCCTGATTGAGATGTGGCCTTAGAAACAAGCAGCTCGCTCCTGCAATTTAAATTACTGCTGAAAAACGCTGCTATTGCTTATCTTCAGAATATACTCCAAAACTGCTTGATGGGTCCTGTGTTTGAAGCTTGGGAAGTCAGCGAGTGGAAGAGGAACTGAGAAAAAATAAAATAAAAGTAGCAAGAAAATAAAACATTCCCAAGTCTGCTTCAAATGTGACCCCCACACTTCCTAACTCCAGTACAAACAACGGGGTTATACATCCAAGGATTAATCTGGATCTGAGAGATGTTATAGTTCACAAGGTTTGGTAAAAATAAACAACAAAAGGTCAATTAACCGAAAGATCAAAATGTTGACATTCAGTGTCAGTTCTCTCTTGGAAAACGGCCTGCCTCTTTACGTTACAAACGGCAACAGCTGTTTCCAGTGTGTAATTTTACACTGTTCTCCTTTTGGTTAACGATGCATGTTGTTTTTACTTTAAAAAATAAACAAATCTCCATTTCATGATCCCAAATTGTGCGGCCTACTGGAAAGCAACAATCTTATCCCCCCCTCCCCCTCTAACAGCAATGCTAATACAACATACTGTAATGATGAACCAAGTCCCCGCGGTCATAATGGCTAAAAGCCCTTTGCGTGTTTATTTGTACAATGCCATCTCTCCCAAACGCCTCCAGAAGCAAATGCCGAGATTAAAAAGAGAGAGAGAGAAATCCTGTCACTGTTTGCTCGGCAACAGGGCAGACGTGGAAACTTCCGTTTCAGCCGTCATTCCTGGTCTCTGAAGAGAGGCTCGGAAACATGCCGCTCCCCTGTGATGCGTTGCTTAACTGGGACTTTGTTTTCATTAAGAACTGCGCCCTCCTGTACATGAGCCTCTCCTGCTCTTGCTTCAGCTCGATGTACGAGCGCGAGAACGTGTGGAAGATGGACGTGACGGGAAAGGCCATGAGCAGGATGCCGCTCAGAATGCTGCTCAGGGCCACCACCTGGCCTGGGATGCTCCTGGGTACCATGTCGCCGTATCCCACCGTCGTCATGGTGATCACGGCCCACCAGTAGCTGGCAGGGATGCTGGTGAACTCCTGGGAGTCCGCCAACTCGTTCTCGATCACGTACAAGAGGGGCGCGAAAAGCGCGATGGCCACGCAAAGGAACAGCAGCAAGAGCCCGAACTCGCGGGTGCACCTGCGGGCGGTCAGCCCCAGAGTCTGCAGGCCCAGCGAGTGCCTGGCCAGCCGCATGACGTACAGAATCCTCAAGGCCCGCAGGATGCGGAGGACCAGGCCCACCTTGTCCAGGTAGATGTTGCCGGAGGTCGGCTTCTTGTTGCTGCCCAGCGAAGTGCTGTCCAGCAGTAAGGTGATGTAGTAGGGGAGGATGGCGACGATATCGATCAGGGTCAAGGGGTTCCTCAGGAACACAAACTTGCTGGGCGCCTGGATGAGCCTCAAGAGGAACTCCAAGGAAAACCACCCCACACAGACGGATTCCACTACGAAAATATTGTAGCACATCTGAGAACATTCGCCCTGGAGTGGGAGAAAAGGGGACTACATCAGCAGTGAAGCGGCTGGCAGAAATGTTTTGCTTAAGAACACAGAAGTTTGCCCAATGCTTTTAAAAAGCCACCTATGCGAGTGTATCTATGTGCTGCATCTTGACTTTATTATTTATGTATTCATTTTAAAAATATTTTAAGGCCACCTTTCTGGGTATTAAGACTTTCAAAATGAAAAACTCTCAACAATACAACAGAGCGTTCCTTGCTGGTCTGCAACTTATACTAAAAATGGGTTAAAATGCAGTGTTCTGGCTGTTTTAAAGTGCTTCAAAATCACCTACATCCTACTCTTACCTGGTTTTCCCTTTCAAGGACATAATCAACCCCATTATGTCTGTTTAGCATCAGATGTCCCTGCGCTGTTCACTAGGCTTAATATTTCGCTTTAGAACATGCAGTTCTGTGGGGCAGCAGCTACCAGCTCATCAAATTTTCCACATGATTTGCCAGGACAGGTTATCCAAGTTTCCTCAGAGTTTACATTAAAAAAAAAACAGTTTACAGATTTATATTACAAACTGCCTTTTTACACAAACCATGCTAAACTTAGACATGGCCAGCTACACCCTTTTAATAAATCTGGACTCTGGACATTTGCTAAGCCCAGTGTGATCATGCCCTCACTTTCTTCGATGCTTGAGTGATTCTGGGGCAGTGATAGTAACCCTGTGCTTAATATTGCTGATGACTAGCTGTCTGCATAGCCAGAAGTGACTGGCCCCGTGATCCCCAGGTGCCTGTTCATGTTGCTGTGTTAACCACACTTTGAAGTTGTACAGCTGGAATAGCTCATTTGGCAGAGCACGAGACTCTTAATCTCAGGGTTGTGGGTTTGAGCCCCACATTGGGCAAAAAATTCCTGTTTGGACTAGATGACTCCAGTGGTCCCTTAGAATTCTATAGTTCTATGATTCTATGATCAAGGGTAGGAAATCCTTTTTAAAAAATGTTTAGGGCCACATACCAAGACAGACAGGGGTTGAAAGCAGAAGCAGGTGGAGCTGCCCCTTTCTCTCTGCTGCCCCTTCTCTTTCTCTGCAGGGAGGGTTAACTCTTTACTCCCTGAAGCCAGTGGGAAGCAGAGAACACCCTGCAACAGACCCTTGAGGACCTCCAGTATAGAAGAACCAACCACCGAGGCAGTAAAGTCTTTCTCCTCTTTGGTATGTTTCTTCACATGCTACACTGCTACACATGCCACACTTCATATGCACAAGTGTTTGTGTGAGAGTACACTTGTTGATTTGCATAGCACAGCTATTTGTATACACAGGCCGTATGTACACTCGCTGAACGCAATACGTGAGCATCCCTAATGTCACAGCCCTTAAGGCAGTACCATCACCCACCCACCCCCCTTCAGTCTTCTCCCGTCTAAACTTACTCAATTCCTTCAGCTTTCTTCATGGGACTTGTTTTCCATATCTCTGACCATCATTCCTGCCCTCCTTTGAACCGTTTTGTCTATATCCTCCCCCAAAGTACGGTACCCAGAACAGGACACAGGACTCCAGGCGACAGGGTCTTAGAGCAGAATTAGTCGTGGCCCCTTTCAAGTCAGTGCTAAAGCAAAAACCAAAGGGCAGATCTTAAAGATACCCTAATGCACATTTCTCCCCCACCCCCCCAGCATCCACATCTAGCCCTAGAGGGTCGCTCCCCTAGAGGTTCCCTACACTGCCCTAGGTGTATGCACTGTGGTTTGGTCAAGCATGTACCTGTCTCCCTTCCTACTGGCTCTTGGGGCAATAGTGCAATGTTCCCTCTGGTTTTCGTCAAGGCAGGAAGTGAGGCAAAAGTAGAGGTTGCCCACCTCTACCCTAATGGAAGTAGGAACGGGCCCTGGTTGTTTGGCCGTGATCATGGAGCAGCTTTGCAAATGAATCTCCAAGTTTGTTATTCCACCCATTTTTTTTTAACCAGCTTTGCATGTCCATTCTGCGATGCACTGATGGCCTGCAAAACCATCACAGCAACTTTCTTTCCATTTAGATGGCTTCCCCCCACATGCCTGAAGACAGCTCCCTACGCATCTTGAGATCCAACTACGCATCTTAAAATCAACTTACTCTCTCCTCTTCCTCTCTTAAGCCAGGCATGGTGCTGATAGAAAGGTTGACGGCAGTGATAGTCACAAAGAGCACCGATAAACAGGCAAAGACCTTCCCAGGAATCCCAGACTGAGGCCTCTCCACCATGTCTTGCAATCTCTTCATGCAACGCCCGGCTCTCGTCTCCGCCACAGCTTCGCCCTGGTTTTCGCCCTCCGCGAACTCGTCCTCCGCTTCGTTCATTTCCGCAATCTCCTCCATTTTCTGCAGGTACCTCCTCTTGCAGCACCACTCCAGGTTGTCTTCCTCGATGCCCCAGTACAGCAGCTCCTCCTGAAACGAAAGCACGCACATCTCTCTCAGGAGCCGGAGCTTCCCTGCCCGGAGGAAAGTCAAGATGGTTCTAAACGCCCCAGGGTTACGGTCGAAAAAGAACTCGTTGCAGGTCACGTCATAATCGTCGCAGATGTTGAGGATGTCGTCAAAGTTGTTGCAGAACTTCAGCTGCCCCAAGCGGGTCATGGGGAACTCATCCAGAGTGGTCCATGGGAGCAAGTATTTGAAGCCACCCACGTTGATGATGATGTGATGCTTCCGGTCTTCCGGGCGAATGCTTCCGTATAGTTCTTCCGAGGGGTGGATGAGTTTGGCCCTTTGGTAAAAGACTCCCTTGAGCGTTTCCGTTTCAGCAAAGAAAGGGTGGTTGAAGGAGGCATCCGAAGCACAGCTCAAGGCGCTGTAGTCATAGTCCGAATTTTCACCTGGTAAGAGAGTCATCTTGGTCACCAGGTGGCTTCACATCCCTTTGCTGCTCCCGCTACAGATTTCTGCAAGGGAAAAATAAACAGGCATTTCAGGGTCTCCGTTTGTGCGACATTCCCCCATGCACTGCGTATTGTTTATACAGCCAACGGAAGGGATGAGAGAGACAACAAAGCGGTGTGTCCACGGAATGAAGTATGAAGCCTACAAAGAGGCCATTTGCGATGAGGGCATATTAATGGTTTGATGCGGGAAAATAGGAGGCACCGATGAAATGGCAATGGATGCAGGAGGGGATGAAAGCACAGCCATCAGAGGCCAATGGTGGTAAGAAATGACCGCTCCCCACATCAAATGGGGGACGCCTTTTGCGTGGTCGAATGCAGCCCCCTGGACCCCAGTGCGGCTCCTGGAAGTTTGGGCTGACTTCATCCTCCTCAGGCTGGATTCCTGGAGGTCTCCGCCTACCTCAGCCAACTGACCAATCCCGCCTGGGGAGGCGTTGCCAGGGGATTGGCCAGGTAAGGGGAGGGACCGACCTGCCCACACAACAGGTGACATTATGAGAGGCAGCCACTGGGCGGCAGCCAAGAAAGATGGCAGGGTTGGACCAGATCAGTGGATAGCTGATGTGTTGTGGACTACAACTCCCATAATCCCTGACTATTACCCATACTTGCTGGGGATGATGAGAGTTGCAGTCCAACAACATCTTGTTGGCTACTGCAGGGCAAGGTATATTGCAGGTTTGTGTTTTCAAGATGTTTAGATTGTTTCACCTGCTATAGCATCTACCAGTGGTGTGACAGCATCTTTCTACAAAGGGTTCTGTTCTCTGTTACCGTTCCCTGGATGTGGAGACTAAACCACCTTTAACGCCTTGGTCCTTTGCATGAAGGGCTGTGGCTGCCGTCAATTCAATCTATGAGTGAATACAGCACCAAGCACTGCGAGAAGTGAAGAACCAGGCAGAGGGCCTTCTCGGTGGTGGCACCCACCCTGTGGAACACCCTCCCATCAGATGTCAAGGAGATAAATAAACAGCTTTTAGAAGACATCTGAACAGGCAGCAATGTATCGGGAAGTTTTTAAGTGTTTGATGTTTTATTATGATTTTATATATGTTGGAAGCAGCCCAGAATTGGGGTATAAATAATAAAAATTATTATTTGTTTAATTGAGAAAAAGTTTACTGAATAGCTTCCTTATTCTACAGTGTTGCAGTGCTGCTTCTGTGCATGTTCACATGAGAATAAACGGAATGCATACAGAGACCATATTAAGACCATATTAAGAGCAGCCGAATTGGGAGACACATATACAATCCTATGTGCACCTACTTGGGAATAAGCAGCATTGAACACAGATTTCTCTGTAAACATGCATAGGCACATTTCCTAAGCAACTAATCAGACTCAGCGGGATAATGGATCGCCCCCAAGCTATCAAATTTAGAAAGCTGTGTGACCGGTCCTCTTATCTGCAAGAATCCAGGACGATGCCAGGCTAAATAGACCAGACACACTTGCCCTTTCCACAGCAAGAAACAGAAGCAGCAACTTCAGTGTTAACATTCCACTCTTGATCATCTGCACACACCCCTCCAAATTCCCTCTGCAGCATTTGGATTTCTGCAGTGCATCTCTGATGTAATCACCGAACTCACAAAAAAGGGATTCTTACTATTCCGTGGTGCAAGCAATTTTCGATTCATTCCATGGATGAAAACAGGTTCTGCAGCAAGTCATGAAAGTCTGAACAGACGTCTGACGTCTGGAACGGTCTTAGCTACCGTTTTATTATTTCCACCCACCACCCTAGCAAAGCATCTCCTGGTGCAGTGTTAAGCATCAATATAATGAATGGGCTTTGCCAAAAAAGAAAAGAAAAGAAAAAAGGCATTACTACAAGAAACTAAAGCTATCTGCTGTTTAAGCACTCTGAAGGTCTCATTGAAAGACTTTTCCTTCGGGAAGAAAAATCTATTGATGATGTATGTAACCTGTATGTAACCTCCAGGTTTCAGAGGAAGCATGTTTCTGAGTAGGGATGGAGGAGGGATTTGATTCGGCTCGCATTAAAGGCTGAAGTTATCTAATTCACACTTTCTGAAACACAGGCATCTTTCAAAATTCACACTTATCTGAATTTTGTGATGCAGTTCTCCAACCAAATAAGTGCAAATATTAGGTGAAAATGTGCTTAGACATGGAAACAGCAAACAAAAATGCATATTAGGAGAAATTGTTTCCAGAAACGTGTGAATTAGTCAAAACTGCATGGAAAGATGTGTTAATTAGGAGAATTTCACCATGATTTAAAAAACGAGTAAATCACAAATTGCTGCAAAACCTGGACTGCTGAATTTAGGATTGGAAAAATCTCAAACTTGGCAGATCTTTCCATCCCTCCTTCTGAGAAACAGCTGCTGGAAAGCAACAGAAGCACGGCTGTAGCTGAGGAGTAGAGTAACTGCTTTTCACGCAGAAAGTCAAAGGTTCAATCCCTGGAATCTCCAGCTAGGACTAGAAAAGACAACTGTCTAAAATCTTGGGTGGGCTGCTGCCAGTCAGTGTAGACAGTACTGAGCTAGAAGGACCACTTATCTGCCCCAATATAAGGCAGCTTTCTATGTTTGCATGCTGGCCTGGGTGTGATCCAAGGGGGCTCTTCTAATATACCACCGCTTTATCTATGTACGCTATACTCAGTAAAGCTCAAAGGAAGTTTAGGGTTCAAGAGATTGTTCTTCAATATTTGAAACACACCTTAAACCTCACCACAAAGAGCTCATTTCACATCTCAAGGCAACCTCACAAATTCTGATTTGGCAGATTTAAGATCCGCACACTGACAAGGTCACCTTAAACTTTTGCTGCTCACTATAAGGCAGGCCTGAAAGGCATAGCAAAATGAGCCCATCAGCATATCCAAGTTTTTACAATATCTGAAAATAAACATTACACTTAACTATCTCACTGCAGCTATTAACTGGAGAGGGACAATTCAGTACCTAAAGACCAGGGGGAAAATCAACACACATATTCAATAGTGGCCGAAATTCGGGCTTTGCAGAAAGTCTATTACGGACTCTATTAAGGAGCAGAAATACATTTTGCAGAAAAACAATATTTCTTCCCATAAGGTTGTTCTGCAAATATAGAGAATGCACTCTGCTATTAATTCAAACTACAGAGCTATTGTTGCTGGATGTTGATGGGATGGGAGTGTGACCATTTCCCCTGCAAATTTATTTCAGATAGGCTACATCCTCCTGCATAAATTGTTACCAATCCGCAAAACAGCTATTAACATGTACCTCAAGAACTAGAACAGTGAAATGCTGAAACACATGATTTTCAGCAACAGAAAACACCACAAAGAGCAGACAAGCGAGATGAATAGCTGATGAAGACAGCAAAGCTGGTTTTAACAAAAAATCTAGCTTAGAATAAAGTATCAGTATGAAATTCATTCACCTTCCCAACTTCAATGCACCACACTGCTTAAACTGAGAGAAAGCATCCGCCACAAAACAAGAGTGTGATACCGGAGGCAGGAGAACTGATGTCACTATTATGCCATATGAATAATACGCCAAGTTTATCACAAAGATTGACACAGATAGATGTCACTCAATTGATTGCAAGGAAAACAGTTGAGGGGGAAAAGACCTGGGCTTTCAAAGGTGCACAACTGCAGAAGTTCAGTTGTTCCAAAGCACTTCTGTCCCCCCAAGCAAAGCAAAGAAGTCTTGATTGGGGATGTGAAAATAAAAGAGCTTTGGGGTTTTACACATGGAATCCAATGCAGTTATGGTACCAGATGCAGTCAAGGTTATCAAAGCACCCAAGTCATACCCGACAGCCTGCACCAAGTGATAGATTGAATTCAACCTGCTGTAGTGGTGGGGCTCCATAACTGCAGTTTGGAGAGGCCTGTTTGGGGCTGTGGAAGATGGAAACGAGGGAAAAGAAGGGAGTGATCCAAAATTAAAGCTACAGCCCCATGCATGCTTTGGAAGTGAATCCCACCGAATTATTGGGGAGAGGGAGGCTTTTGGTTCTCAGTAATCATGCCTAAAATCAGACCACATACCTATGGGATAGCGAGGGCGGAAAAGAAGCCGGAGCAATCGGATCTTCACCAAAAGAGTACACCGTTCCCAGACACGGTGACTGATGTAAGAGGAATGTGTGGATAATTTTATGGCGATCAAAATATTTTACCATTATTCTCATCATCCCACACCATCCTACTACCAGCTCTGGTAGTTCTTCAAGTGTCCGTGGGGCCGAAAGTCAAAGCAGACCACGCGCATTAAATCTGGATTAACCCCTCGCTCCGTACTCCAATACGGAAAGGGTGGGGCGCGCAAAGGGCGGGGGGGCCGGCACTTTCCCTTAAATCTCCGCGCTTGTGGGCTTGAAAAAAAGAGTAATCGCCGTTAAGGGATCTCTAAAACTGCATTAGGCGCTTTGAGCCCGGAATGACCGATCCCGGAATGACCTAAAAGCTTGTAGCGGCAGCGGATCCGGATACCGGATTCCCCAATCCGACCCGCTGGTTTGCTTCCCGGAACTGAATAAAGTTCCCCCCGAGAAACTTGCCCGGGAAGTTCGGCGAGGAACTGCGCGCCTAGAAGATCGCCTGTCGGAGGAAAGCGAGGAGAGGGAGGGGATCCGCTCACTTACTTGCAACAGCCGCTTCGCTTCTCCTCCTGGGCGGGCAAAGCAGGTGGAGAAACAGCCCGGGAGTGAGCAGCAGCGCCGCTAACCAGGACGGAGACTCCGGAGCGCAGGCGGCGGCGGGGCTGAGCCCACGGAACACCATCGGCTGGCGCCCTTTGGAAGGAGAGTGCACGGGCATAGCAACGGCGGCTCCGGCCCCCAAAGAAGCCCGGCCTGGGGTATGGCTCCCGCGCAAGAGAGGCGAGGCTGGAGAGGCGGAGGCCACACCCTGCACACGAGACCGACGCGTGCGCGACCCTCCGCGCCCGCCCTTTGGCGAGGGCAGCAACCGGCGGCCAAGTGCGCCCTGCGCGCACCGGGTGCCGGGACGCGCTTGTCTGCAACAGGTCTGCACGCCCATGCGCGCATCCCAGTGGACGCGTGCTCTTGCTTGGCAGAGAGCCAGCGCACGTTTCTCGCATCCAGGTCTGTAAATGCAACAGGAACGCACACACACACACACACACTGCAACAAGTGGGCGTGCAACTTGCATCCCGGCGGAACGTGAGCATGCAATAAGCAAACCCCACCTTTCCAGGCTGGAGCGCCGCTCCCACGAAGGAAGCTCTCGATTCTCTTTCCGCGGGAGCGCATGGAGTGAAGCGTTGCAAAGAAGGAAGACCCGGCGGCAGGGCTTTGACTCAGGCGTGTGCGTAGCTTTCTTTCTGCCGCATGCAATTAAGGTGAAAGTGCGTCCCTCGTTCCGTAGATCGCCTCCGTAGCGTTCAGCGGCGATATATTTCCGCAGCTAATTTTCCCTTTAACGACGTATGCATCTTTTTGTAACCCGCCTTCAATCCACTAAGCAATAAACCGGGAAGAGGAAGAGCTTAGGTTTGCAGTGAACCATAGCAGACACACGCGCAAACACACATACGTGGTTGTGGAGACACTTTTCCCTTTTGGAGCGGCACGCGTGTACGCCCCACCGTATATACCAGGAACGAATCCCCCCACTCTCGCAAACGCCTTATAGCCTAGATTTTTGTGTGTGAGGCTGCCGGCATCTTCCACTCCAGTCGGGCCCCACCATTACCCCGGAAAGCAATTTCTGTAGGACACCCCCCCCCCCTCAAATCACTGCAGGGTGTTAGTGATGCAGTTCAGTTGCGGCTGCCATCCCTGTGCAGATACGTGGGATTCTGCTGCGTGGAATAGGATCCCGTGGCCCGTCTAGGATCAGGGGAAAGCGGAGGGTAGCTCGAGACCTGCTGGTAGAGCGTTTTGCGGTAGATCAACAAGGATTTCTGATTCCCATGTTGTTTAACAGCGCGCGCACCGTCCCCCCCTTTACAACACTGAAATGAGGAAAGAAGCGTGGCGTGGGGAGATTGCAGGGAGTGGATTTTTGTGTGCGAGGCCGTTTTGGCGGCGTTGCTAACATATTCCTAGGCTAATAGTTGATGGATATATTCTTGTTAAAATCAACAACCCACCCAAAGTTGGCCCTCCCAACCGGAGAGTCTCTACATTGACTCTCCAGGCAGGAGTCATTCTCGGGTCTACTTGGAGACAACAGGGATTGAACCTGCGACATTCATACATTCAAAGCATGTGGGTGTTTTTTTTACCACTAGCCCACAGCCCCTCTCAAACTCAGCGCTGATCCACTTTTAATACAGAGGGGCTTGCTTCCAAGAACTATGCACTGAAAAGTAGAAGGATTTCATTACGCCGTTTCCTGAATAAAGTCTCCGTCCAAGGTACTTGTCTGCAAATAAAGATATTTACTCTGCAGAAACTCTTGCAGTCGTTGTGGACTTGGGCCACTAGGTGACGCTGCATCGCTGTAGGCTGACTTCTTTGCTGGACAGAGGGATCTCGTGCATTTCTATGTTTTTGTCTGAACAGCAGGCTTCTTGCACGTGTGCTGCTTGCCATGCCCCTCCTATTTATAATATGACCTTTTATTTTGTTAAAAAGCCCTTGTATCTTACTTTCGACACATGTTGAGGCAACCTAGAGCTATATTTTAAAAAAAGAACAATTTTGACAAAGGACGGGGGGGGGGGCAGGTTTGGAATCTGTCGTACAAAACCCATTTGAGACCATTAAAATTGAATGAGAATTTGCTTCTCTGGCAGCTCAAAAATAAGTTTCAGAATTAAGATCTTCCAATTAAATTGGCGCAGGAGCTCTGGAAATGGCACACCACATGAAATTTCTTTTACTTTCCAGGAAATTGGCAGAACTTAACAGTATATTGAGGAACGTGACCTTTGGGTTATTAAGATTTTTAAACTTGGGGGGGGGGGATTAATTCATGGCTTTTTATTAAAGGCCATCCATGAGTGCTGAATGTTGATTCTGCAGCTGTGGGCTTGGACCAGAATCCAGAAAACTTTGGTTTAGTTCTGATTCCCAGATATAGAACAAGTTGTTCATGCTCATTGAACAGGCCTGTTCCTTTAATAATAATAATAATAATAATAATAATAATAATAATAATAATAATAATAATTTATTATTTATACCCTGCCCATCTGGCTGAGTTTCCCCAGCCACTCTGGGCGGCTCCCAATCAAGTGTTAAAAACAATACAGCATTAAATATTAAAAACTTGATGCAACATACAAGAAGCAGCCATATACTGCATCAGGCTATTTGTCCATAGGTTCCAGTTGTGTCTTCTCTGACTGACAGCATCTTTCCTCCGGAGCAAGAGAAAACAAGCCCTGTGAGGTAGGTTAGGCTGAGAGACTGTGACTGGCCCAAGGCCACCCATTGAATTTCATGGCATGCCAGGGTTTTGATCCCTGGTCTCCCAGGTCCTGGTGCAGCATTCTAACCACTAAGCCACACTGGCTATAGAATATACAGCACATATTTACTTTACTGGTTTGGTGGCTCAGGAAGCTTTCAGAACGATATATGTCCAGTCTAGGTGCCATTGCCAAGCTTTGCATTCCATAGCCCTTACTACGGTACAAATCATACAGGTTAAGGGTTTTGTTTTTTTGCAGGACTAAAGAGCCTCGGTCCAGTACAGTGGTACCTCAGATTACATACGCTTCAGGTTACAGACTCTGCTAACCCAGAAATATTACCTCGGGTTAAGAATTTTGCTTCAGGATGAGAACAAAAATCGGGCAGGGGGAGGCCCCATTAGCTAAAGTGGTGCTTCAGGTTAAGAATGTTTTCAGGTTAAGAACGGACCTCCAGAATGAATTAAATATATAACCAGAGGTACCACTGTATACCTGAAGGAGCATCTCCACCCCCATCATTCTGCCCGGACACTGAGGTCCAGTGCTGAGGGCCTTCTGGCGGTTGCCTCACTACGAGAAGCCAAGTTACAGGGAACCAGGAAGAGGGCCTTCTCGGTAGTGGCACTCGCCCTGTGGAACGCCCTCTCACCAGATGTAAAAAAAAAAAAAACAACTACCAAACTTTTAGAAGACATCTGAAGGCAGCCCTGTTTAGGGAGGCTTTTAATGTTTAATAGATTATTGCATTTTTATGTTCTGTTGGAAGCCGCCCAGGGTGGCTGGGGAAACCCAGCCAGATGGGTGGGGTATAAATAATAATTTGTTGTTGTTGTTTGTTGTTGTTGTTGTTAAGACACTGACCCTCTTGTGACAAATTCTTTCAGTCTGAAAGCTACACATGAAGCATGACAACCTGTTTTTAAAAAAAATTGTAACAGGTTGTTGAAATATGGCCCGTTTGATGCTAGAGTGCTTCTGTCAGCGTTTTGCAATATTGTTTGGGCAGTGTTCCATACCATCACCAGCGAATTCAGGTGGAGAAATAGATGCCCTAAAGATGTTGAACAGAGATCTACCCACCTCCATAAATTAACTGCATATTAAACTAGCAAGGGATTTCCTGAATAAATGAACTGGTTTGTCCTCCTTGAAGATTTCGCGCCAGAAGAACATTTTAATCCCCCTTTCATTACTGTTTGTTGCTTGAGGGCTACCTTACCTTCTGTTCCTTTGAATCCTGAATCTGAAAGCTTGTTTTACCAGCTCCCTGGTCCTTGCAGATAAATCCAGCGTCGTTCTGCAGTCAGCAGCGACGCTGAAGGTGGAACAGGGTGATTCCAGCTTTGTGGCACCTCGGCATCCTTTTTATTCCACAAGCGGAAAGGGAGGACTGTTTTGTTCTAAGCTTAGTGGCTTCTGTAAAGCCCAGTGGTGAAGACTTCTAGATGTGGGATAGATGCAGAATTGGCCTTGCAGATTATTTATTTATTCTGAAGCATTTTCACCTCTGCCCCTTAAGGCAAAGGGGAAAAAAAGGCTCCCAGTGCAGCTTACATAAATATTGATAAGAATAAGACAGTCCCTGTTCTCAGCCTTCTAATGTAAAATACACAACACAAGAGGAAAAAGGAATGAAGAGGGAAGAGGAAAACTAAGCAGGCAGCAAACTGTTCCAATTTGGGTTGCCTTATTGAAAGCTGGAGAACAGCCACCTACTTTTAAATCGGGGATAGCCAACGTGATACTATCCAGGCATTGTTGGAGCTACACGTCTTACCATCTCTGACCATTGGCTATGCAATGGGAGTGTTGAGACCTGCTGCCTGGATGGCTCCACATTGGTTACTGTTCTCACTCACCCAAGAAGGCAGCCTTAGCTTATTTTGCAAATTCCTTCCCACCCTCTGCCCCACCTCGCCCTAGTGACCAGCCTCTTATGTATGCATGTAAGCCACACGTCCTTTTTTTTTACTTCCTGAAAGCTCAAGCAACTTTCAGAAACACTGGAAGGCCTTTTTACTGGGAGCAGGTTTTAAAGGGAAGGTTGATGATTTGAAACACTTCATGTTTCGAGCAACTAATTGAATTGTAATGGGGATATAGTTCATTGTTGCATTTTAATCATGTTGCTGTTGCCTCGAGCCTGTGCAACAGAGCTGGCTGCAAATACACAATAATTAATAAAATACATAGCCCATTGTATCTTCGCGGTACAGGTGATGTAAACATTTGTTGTAAAAGCGAGAGAAAAGCAGGTGCGGAACAACCCTAAGGATCTCTAGAAGGCTCAATGAAAAGCAAGGGGTTATTTGTTTAAAATATTAATAGGCTTTGTCTCCAATAAAGACAAAACAAGAGTATTTACAGGAATGGAAGCTTACGAAGCCATAATGCATTTCAGGGAATTGCTTTTTGGAGGCGGCGGATCAGGATTAGTTTGTTATTCAACAGGAAAACAGTTATGACCCAAGATAGTGGGGGGGGGGGGATGACTGGAGAAGCTGGTCCCTGATGTGTTTTCAGATCATCTCCAAGTCTGTAATGAAAGGAAAGGAAAACATTTGAAGGGCTTCAGGTTTCTTGGATGTTTTCGCTTATGGGAGTAGCCAACATGGTGTCCCCCCATGAAGTCAATGGACTCCAACTCCCATCAGCCCCAGGCAGCATGGTCAGCGGTCAGGGCTGGTGGGTGTTGTAGTCAGCAACATGGCGGCTGCCCCTGTGCCACATGCTGAAGAGGCAAGCCATTTTCTAGTTTGAATGTTAAAAAGTAAATGCAACCCAGAAAAAGCAACCCAGAATGATGGTTCTCTATGCCAGCAATGTTTAAGAACCATATCAGTTCTGTTGTTGGTTCAGGTAGGTAGCCGTGTTGGTTTGACACAGTTGAAATATATAAAAAAATAAAAAAAATGTCCAGTACAGTGGACGCTAGGGTTACGGACGTAATCCGTGACGGGGGCACATCCGCAACCCGCAGCGTTCATATCACACAGCGCCGCATCTGCGCACGCGTGTGATGTAATTTGCTGCTTCTGTGCATGTGCGAAGCTCAATTTACCGCTTCTGCACATGCGCGAGCACCGAATCCCGGAAGTAACCCGTTCCAGTACTTCTGGGTTTGGTGCGGAGCGCAACCCGAAAAGACGTAAACTGCAGCAGCCGTAACATGAGGTATGACTGTAGTACCTTGTTGTTGCTGTTTAGTCGTTTAGTCGTGTCCGACTCTTCGTGACCCCATGGACCAGAGCACGCCAGGAACTCCTGTCTTCCACTGCCTCCCACAGTTTGGTCAAACAACCATCTCGTCCTCTGTCATCCCCTTCTCCTTGTGCCCTCAATCTTTCCCAACATCAGGGTCTTTTCCAGGGAGTCTTCTCTTCTCATGAGGTGGCCAAAGTATTGGAGCCTCAGCTTCAGGATCTGTCCTTCCAGTGAGCACTCAGGGCTGATTTCCTTCAGAATGGATAGGTTTGATCTTGCAGTCCATGGGATAATGATGTAGCAGCACCTAATTTCTGTTTTGCTTTAAGCTGGAAGTTTTGGGGAGTGCGTTTTTATTGGGACCAAGGTGTGAGGAGAAAGGTTTAAATACTCCTCTTTCACTGCACTCCCAATCATGGAGGGAGAAGGAGAGAAAATAAGTTGAAATAAAGGCAGTGTTGCCTGGAAAGGGAAGTTTAAAAGTGATAGAGTTGATTCCTAGAGAGGAAAGATGGGTCATAGAGACTAGATGACCCTTGGTGTCCCTTCCAACTCTATGATTCTAGTATTACACTCATTTAATTTTCTTTACTGTTTTTTAAACTACCGGTAATTGTTAATTGTTGAGCTGTATTGACATTGTTAATTTAGATAATGCATTATGGATTAGATAATGCATTGTGTGTAGACCAGGGATGGGTGAATCTGTCAGTTTCACCTCCTCATTTTTCCGGTTTTAAAATACAACATCTGTTTGCCCTTAAAAAAAAAAAAGTCCTCATGAATAGTCACCAGCATTTTAAGGCATATTTCTCATAATGTACACATTTTTGTATGCAACTTTGCTTAATGTACCTTTGCAAAACAATTTCTCCTAGTATAATGTGTGATATATAATAATAATAATAATAATAATAATAATAATAATAATAATAATAACAGTAGTAGTAGTAGTAGTAGTTTATTTCTACCCCACCCATCTGTCTGGGTTTCCCTAGCCACTCTGAGCGGCTTCCAACAGAAGGTTAAAAATACATTGAAATAACAGTCTTTAAAAACTTCCCTAAACAGGGCTGCATTCAGATGTCTTCTAAATGTCATACAGTTGTTTATTTCTTTGACATCTGATGGGAGGGCATTCCACAGGGTGGGTGTCACTACCAAGAAGGCCCTTGGCGCTGGACCTCAGTGTCCGGGCTGAATGATGGGGCTGGAGACGCTCCTTCAAGTATACTGGGCCGAGGCCGTTTAGGGCTTTAAAGGTCAGCACTTTTACATACACTTGCATGTGCACTTTGTCCTATTATATGCATTTCTCTACACCAGAGCTTTCCAAACTGTGTGTCGTGACAAATTTATGTGTCCACTGCAGTGTGCAGGTGCATTGTGCGAATGCTCTTCGCGCTCTATCTGGGGATGGAAAGGGGTTAGTTTGACTCCATTTTGCTAACAAAACTGAATTTCTGTGTCGAGATACGATGCATGTCTAAAACGTGTGTCACTAACATGAGAAGTTTGGAAAGCTCTGCTCTACACATTACTTGGCTGGAGGTCTGTGTTGAGAGCTAGTGTGACTGGGAGACAAGGGTTCAAATCCCCACTTGACACTGGGTAACCTGGGGCCAGTCACTGCCTCTCAGACTAACTTACTCCACAGGGTCATTGTGAGGATAAATGGGGGGGGGGGGGAGAGACCATGTACGCCAACACGAGCTCCTTAGAGAAAAATGTGGGATTTTAACGACTGAGTTAAATACTTAAATATAATTGCAAAATTCAGAGAAGTGTGAAGTTTGAAGGGTGGCGGTGATCCAATTCACATATTGTTTCAGGAAGTGTGAATTAGGTAAGTTTGCTTTCAGATGTGAACTGAAAAAAAATTCTCCCCCGTCCCTAATTTAGACTGCTACTTTTTGGTGAACACTGAGCCAGTGTGGTGTAGTGGTTAAGAGCGGTAGTCTCGTAATCTGGTGAACCGGGTTCGTGTTTCCGCTCCTCCACATGCAGCTGCTGGGTGACCTTGGGCTAGTCACACTTCTCTGAAGTCTCTCAGCCCCACTCACCTCACAGAGTGTTTGTTGTGGGGGAGGAAGGGAAAGGAGAATGTTAGCCGCTTTGAGACTCTTTCGGGTAGTGATAAAGTGGGGTATCGAATCCAAACTCTCCTCCTCCTTTTGTGTATACAAGTATGTGGAAAATATGGCAAATAAATTAACTGAGTACAGCTATCTTGCTTGACCTGGCAAAGAGTCACACCACTGAACCTGGAAATACTATACTCGGATCAAGTCAGAAGGGCTGCCGGTTTGTAGGTTTAGGTTTGTGCACATGTGTGTGCAGTGGGACCCATGTGGAGTCTGAGAGAACAATATTTCCCCTTCTTCACCCACCACAAGGGCTATCTACTGATGCATAGATCAAGGTGCTCTTTAATTGGGACCACAGTTGACTCTGAAGAGAGAAGATAAGGCAAAGGAGTAAACCCTACACAAAGCCAGAGTGAATTCCCTAAAACAGTTGGATGGTGCCTTTTACACCTCCTTCCGGCAACTCCTGCAGCCAAGCTGGTGCCAAACGTATTGCGCTGCTTTCCTTTGGACTGCATCAGAGAGGCCGAGTGGGGGTCTTGTCATCTGGGCAGCCCAGGACCTCCATACACACTGCCCAGGCTTGCACCCCGAGTAGGTCACCTCAGTGCTGCTAACGCAGCAAAAACAATGTGGAAGGCAACAGTCTCGGCAGCCACAATGGGCGCTGTGATTCTTTGGTGGTTTGGCATGCGCCCCTGGAGGCGCACTCCATCGTCTCCCAAGACAGATGGATGCCAACAACAACAACAAAATACCCACAGGATGCACCGCTTGAGCATAAATTGAGACACTGATGATGACACTTCCTTTCTTCCTGATTAAGAACATTGAAACAGCCCTAATAGCTGGAGGAAACCAAGCTCCCACTTAGTGGTTTCCTTTCTCTGCCAGTAGCCAATATCAGATGCTCAGAGGCACTGTGAGAGGCAGGAGAAAGTGTGATTAAAAAGCAATCCAGTTCCTTGTTCTCCACACTGAGCTTGTGGGATGTTTTTATATGTATGTTACAGGTAGCAATTCCCTTGAACGTGCACAGAAGAACGCCGTTGCTGCCATAGAAACATGATAAATGTCTTTGGAAGTATAATTAGTACTATAGTCAGGGGTGGCCTGGCCCATTTTGTTACCTGAGGTGGTTGCTGTGCCACGCACCCCGTCAAAGCCTCACTCGCCAGGGTTGCATGGCAGTGGCTTCTAGTGAGATCTCGCAAGATGCCACAGAACTCTTGCGAGACTTCATGAGAATTCCGTGAGATCTCACGATACCTCGCAAGATCTTGCCAGAAGCTGCCACCACTGCACAACCCTGGCGGCAGCAGGGGCAGGTGGCGGGGGGTGAGGGGGCTGCTTCACTCTGCCTCATGGGCAGGCCAGCCCTGAATATAGTTTGCTATTATGGAAACCATAAGGTTTGCTATGGTTTGAGGAGTGTTTTTACACACACACACCCCTCTTGCTCTCAACCATTCATGTCAGATTCCCTTATCGGTTGTTCAACAGAAAAGCCAAGCCATTTGTCTTTTAGTTCTTTTAATCAGTGCCAAATTATTTACAGTGCAGAGCTCAGTCTTATCATGTCTGTTCACTCACTAGCAGAATCTGGAAGTGCCTCCCTCTGGTTTTGGCGCCAACACCACAATCTTGGCAGCCTAAATTGCCTTCTCCTCCTCCTACGTAATCTATGCGCTGGACCTGACGTCTCTCCCTCCGATCGAGCCTGCTGGGTGGTGCCAGGCCTCCCACTAAATCCCTGGAGCCCTGGCACTCCTTGGCTCCCAGCCACTAACTGCTTCTCCCCCGAGGGACTGCTGTTTTCACTCAAAGATGAATCTGTAGTCAAAACAGGTGGCGGCTCTCTATAAACACTAAGAGCTGGACTGGCAGGGGGAGGCAGATCCCTGACAATTCACTTCATGTCTTTCTCTGTTTGCTATTGCCCGTAATGTCAACTCAAAAGTTTGACAATCTGTGTTAACAGCGCTGACAATTTGTTAGCATGGTTTTATATTGGATTCTGGCCAATACTCATAGGATGAGGTTGGAGTGATAACACATCTTTATAAGCAGTGCTATTTTTCTAGAAACATAGGTGCCGGAACTCCCCATGAAGACCTCCCTCATTTTCTTAGAATGGCAATGGCGCCCACCTGAGAGGGGCCCGGACTGAGTTCCGGCGAGTTCCGGCAGAAAAATAAATAAATCACTGTTTATGAGATATCACACCATGAGCAGTTTCACTTCCCCTGGTGGTCCAGTTGAGACATTCCCAACCCTACCTGGAGACCGTGAGGATTGAACCTACAACTTTCTACATACACAGCAGATCATGTCCCACTGAGCTACATAGCCTAGAAGCCTAGTTGTTGCTATTTGTCATAAGCCCAGCTCTGTTACAGATTTTCGTGTTACCCAACTTACCTTTCCCTTCTCCTTTCATCCCATTTATTATGGAATGATTCTTACATTTGCGCTGCTTTCCTTTGTCCCTTCCTCTTTCATATCTGTAACGTGGTTGCGTGACAATGTGATTCTCTCTCTCTTTGTTCATGAGAAAGTTCCCTGCCATTCCTTTGTATCTCAGCTCTGCTTGTTAACTGAGGCGGCGCGAATGATTGCTCCATTACGCCTTTCAAGTTGTGTTGCTCTTCATTTTTAAAAAATTGAAATATACCAGGTTTTATTCGTTAGAAGGCTGTACCAAGAAATAAATTGCCATTGTTTTGAGACTGGCAAAGCTTCTTAGAAGGCTAATTGTTTAAGAGTAATACTGTTTCACACTCCTCCTATTGGGTTTATATGATCAGTAGGAAGTCCAGGGAACCTTAGAATCCTAGAGGTGTGAGGTCATCTACTTCATTCCCTTGCCAATGTAGGAAATCTACTACCGTAGCATCCCTGATTTGTGGCCTTCCAGCACCTGCTTAAAAACTTCTAATGAAGGAGAGGTAGTCCTTCAGAGGCAATCTGTTCCATTTTCAAAACAGCTTGCACCATCAGGGAGCTCCACCTAATGTTTAGTCGAAATTGGCTGTGGGGGGGAAATTAGGCCTTCCAAATGTTTCTGAACTGCAGTTCCCATCATCCTTGGCCATTGACCATGCTTGATGGGGCTGATGGGAGTTGGAATCTGCAACATCTGGAGAGCCAGTGTTCCCCCACAGCTGGTTTTTCCATGGAACTCCAGTATTATGTCTGTATCAGCATAACCTGCTGCTGCAATGGATGGGTGCAGCTCTCAGTATTGGTTTCTCTCAGTTTCTCATTTTCCACCCTTTAAGTTCAATTCTCCATATTTCCACACCAGCTAGTGATAATTTTTTTTTAAAGTTCTCATAACAATTAACCAGCTTTTTAGTGTGAATTTCTCCAAATACAGTGGACGCTCGGGTTGCGAACGTGATCCATGCGAGAGGCACGTTCGCAACCCGCAGCACCCGTAACCCGCAGTGCCGTGTCTGTGCACGTGCGTGATGCAATTCAGCGCTTCTGCGCATGCGCAAAGCGCGTTTTAGTGCTTCTGTGTATACGCGAGCGCCAAAACCCAGAAGTAACCCATTCTGGTACTTCTGGGTTCGGCGCATCAATAACCTGAAAACACGCAACCTGTAGCGATCGCAACCCGAGGTATGACTGTATGCACATTTTTATATGTACTTTTGCCTAATATACACATTTTTGCAAGCAATTTCCCCATATGCAGTGCATTTCCGAATGTTGTTTTCAGTATGATATGCATTTATAGGTATATGCACTTTTGTTCATGTTACTTGGCCTGGATAACTTCGGTTCGTACCTTGTGAAGTAGGTAAGTTTGCCTTTAAATGCCAGTCGAATAGAATTTATCCCCCATCCCTGCCATTAACCACAGACATAACGTTGCACCATCATTAACACTATTTAGAGAAGGGCCAGGAAAGGAGCGTGTGGATCCAAACGGGGAGGAGGTGAAACAGGAGGGCTGCATGAGCTTGCAACGAGCAATCTGCATGAGTTAAACTCTACAGACCATACCTCTGAGTTCTCGCAAAAGCTACTTGTTCATTTGCTTAAGATATTCATATTCTGCCTCTCTGCTTGAAACAGCTCTTGACAGGCGCCACGAAAGCCAGCATGATCAAGCAAATAAGTGGAATGCAAAGTAAAGATAAAAGCAAGTCATAAAATCATTTGGTACTGCTGTAGCCTCATTTTAGTCCTTGCAACGCTGCAGTCCTGTCGACATTTATCTGGGAGGAAACCCCACTGAACGGTAAATGGGACGTACTTCTGAATATTGGTTGCATAGGTTTGCACTCTCTGAGCCTGAATTAGCAAATGGTCTTTAGCTCCCCCCACTGTAGCCTTATCACACCTCTGAAAGGTGGGTTCAGCTTCCCTTGGGGGGGGGGTTTCTGCGTTGCTCCCTGCCTGGGAGGAAGAAAGTCAAGCGACACCGAGGTTTCTTGGAGAAAGAAGTTTTATTTTGCAAGCCGGCCTAGCAAAATAGGTGCTGCGCAATCATTCGCCGCAGAACCCCAAATGCTGTTTGCATGCAGCTTTTATACACATTTACCCAGGAGTTCTGTAAACCTTATAAGGAAGTTCCTTCCTTCACTGGGCCCTTGTGCGCAATCATTACGCACCTCTTGCCCTTGTGCTGTGGTCAGGATGTTTTAGCTAACTCATATCCTAAGACCTTGTGCGTTATCTTGCGTTTGTATATGTCTTTACCCTTGTACTGTGGTCAGCTCGTTTCCAGCTGACTCATATCCTGGAATGTGATAACATGATGTGTTCGTTCCAGGCTAATGGAGACTAACAGGCAGGTCTGGGATACCTATGGCCCCCCCTTCCTTCACCACCACCACAGAAGAAATAAATGAGAGGCATGTTCTTTTCCTTCTCTGGGAGTTTATTTCAAGGCCTCGGGGGCCACTGCTGAAACGGCCTTGCTTCTCAGTGCCACAGATCTGATCTCATCAGGAAAATCCCTGCTAAAAAAACAACAACCCTAGCCAAAAGTTCTTAATAGGAGGGGAGGGCCCTCAAACAGCCCCCCCAGGCATACAACTCTAACTTCAAATGTCTCTTGTGCACTTGTTGTTAGAGTTACCTGCTCCTGAAAGACAAGATTCTGTCTGTTACTGTATTATTTCAGAAATTAAAAAAAACAACGTAAAAATAAAGAAAAGGAAATTAAATCTGGAGCGCAAACCAGGCAGGAGTTTTCCCGCCCCTCTCTCTTTGCATTAATTAATTAATTAATTAATTGGTAAAGGGGCGGGGAGATGTCCAAAATTAGTTGGTCTGTAGTTCCCCAACCGGCAAGAGCATCAAGTTTAGGAAGGATCTGAGAGTAGCTGGCCTGTACGGTCTTAAGTTGAGGAATAGATAAGGCATGCAATTAGACTGACTTTAATCTAAATTTGAGGGTCATGAATAAGGAAGATAATGAATTCATTTAGCGTGGGGCGGATATTTGTAACAATGAACCGGGGGAGACAACGTGAAGTTCAAACAGTGTCTGTGCTTCTTATCGTTCTTATAATACACCAAGATGCGAGACATACATAATGTGATTATTCCGCACATACGTCTTTGCATAGGGCAAAATTACCATGAAATGCAGTCTAGCTATCTGGTTAATGACTCCTGCCCTTACAAATTAAGTTTAGGAAACATTATTCTAAAATAAGGACTTTATTAAGCAGACACAAGAATCTGATAATGGTATTTCATAGTAATTGTACCATAAATCTTCTCCAAGTCTTTATCTAAAAATAAGTATCTGCCTTGATGTCTCTTCTCGTCCCCATCCCCCCCGCCCTTATAATTATCTATGCCTGTTTTCTGCTTATCACAGGCAACAAGCTTGCCTATTTTCTGCAGTTCAACCACTGCAGAGGTTTCCATTCCCCTCCCTGGAAAATGCTATTCAGTCCTTTATGGGGAAGAATATGTAGAACATGAACTTGTTATCAGGACAGGGGCATAAGGTAAATATATGGGTAAAAGCAAATCAATAGATTCAGGGCAGGTTTGAGGTTCCCTTAGCACATTACTCTCATTGTCTCTTCCCCTATGTGGGTGGGTCCCCTACGTTTCAAGGGAGGGGGCTAGATTTTTAGTGCTGCAAATTCAGGGTTGCCATATTTCTAGAAGTAAAAAAGTTGTTGAGGTATTTTTGAAGTTGTTGAGCTTTTTTTAGAAAATAGATCATAAGGGTTCTAGGAATTGTAGCTCTGTGAGAGGTAAACTGCTTTAAATGTGTAGGATGTATATGCAGCCGTTCTCCATTTTTTCTTTTTAGCTGTAAGGAATGGCAATTTTGCTGAGTAACATCCTTCTTGCATCCACCATTTTGTTTTCCCACAATATCCCAGAGGTGTTGGTTGGGTGCCATTTTTGTTCTTTCCCCACAATGCCATGGACTGACACAACATCTGGGGCATTGTGGGGAAAGCAAAATGGTGGATGCCAGCTATGTTGTGGCTGCAGAAATTCAATGAGCCTGAAGGGTCCATGAGGGCAGACAGCTACCATTGTGGTGGACTCTGTGAAGGCACAAGGGTCCACTTGGCTGCTGCTCTAAGGTAGGGTTGCCATATTTCAAAAAGTAAAAACCAGGACACCCTGAAATTGTTGAGCTTTTTTTTTACGAAAACGCCAAGAAAACAATGATTTCTTGGTTTACTTGCCAAAGATCCACCGCCTTCCAGAAATCCCCCCGGTCACATTGAGCAAACCTCACTACCTCACAGGATTATTTTAAAGAAAAAATGTGAGAGAGTAGGGATTGTATATTTATTCAACAGATAAATGGAATGAAATAATTTTTTTAGCTGTAAGCTGCCTTGAGTCTCTGTCAGGGAAAAAGGTAGGAAATAATAATAATAATAATAATAATAATAATAATAATAATGTAGCAGCAGTAGTAGTAATGGAAACTGTGAGAATGATCAGAAACATACCATCTTATTGAACTCATTGGGACTCAGTTCTGAGGAAAAATGCTTAGGATTGCAGTGTAACTTGACTGCACAAGTTACCAAGTTACCTTGGAGTCAGCTCCATTGAATACAATGGAACTTGCTTCTCAGTAGACCGTGTAAAACTCTGTTTACAATAAAGGAACAAACACTCTACACGTTTCCTAAAAAATGACAGGCTGCTGAAGCATTGCAATTGAATTTAAAGTGGATTGGTGAATTTAAAGTGGATTTCCTTCAAAATTCTAGGGAGGGCTTCATATGCCAACTTCACCAGTTCCTTCGTTTGGTGCAAAAACTTTTATTTTCAGTGTAAACAGGGTTCCGTTTTTGCACCTACACACACACAAACACACCACTTTTAATTGTTCTCCGAGATGTGGAGGGGAGGAAAAAAGGAAAACCAGGACATTCTGGGATCAGATCAGAAACTGGGATGGCTTCAGTAATTCCAGGACTGTCCCTGGAAAATGGAAATTTGGAGGGTAATGGAGAGCAGGATCCCCTGATCCAGCAGGGGGCTTCTTGCGCTCTCGCCTTACAAAATGGACAAAGCTATTTTATCCTTTGCACTTTAAGCCTGGGAGGAACCACGGCTTTTATAGCTGCAGAGAAAAGGCTCTTTGTGCATTTTAATCTGTGTATAGAATATTTCTGATATGGTGTCATCTATAGTGGTGTGTAATTTCACTGCAGCCTTATTCTAAACACATCATTTAGGGTGACAAATACGTATTAAGTTAATGGCAAATATCCTATCTGTTTCTGACTAATGCACTTAATCAGATGAAAGGGAGATACAGAAAGGCTTAATAGGAAAATTGGCTCTCAGATATTGTGGGGACAAATGTTGCAGAACACACAGTACTTATTTAACTTCAGTTTGTGGAGAAGGAAGGCCTTTGTGTGTGGATTTTGCAGAGAGCTGAGGCCCTACAGAAAGGGATTTTGACTACAGTTTTCCTCGGTTTGATATGCTAACCACTAGGCCTACACCAGCTCTCTAGGCACGTTTGTGAATAACAAGGAATGTTCCTTGTCAGGCTAGTTCAATAATAGAATCCTCTATTGCAGTGCTCTTCAACCTTGGGTTCCCAGATGTTGTTGGCCTCCAATATCCATAATCCCCAGTCATCTTAGCCAATGGTCAGGGATGATGGGAGTTGTAGTCCACCAACATCTGGGGACCCAAGGTTGAAGAACGCTGCTCTATTGCATTCTTACCCGTACTCAGGGATGTAGGAAGGGGGTGTGGGGATGCGGTCTGCCCTGGGTGTCATCCTTGAGGGGGGTGACAAAATGGCACACCGCGGGGGTTGGCACTTACCGTGGGGCCTGGCCTGCAGTGCGCCTGAGCCACACGTCTCTCTTGGGAGTGACACGGTGGCTCAGGGTCCTGCGCTGCCCGAAACAGCAGTGTGGGGCTTGCGTCCGCCAGGCAGACTCCGTGGGCAGCTCGCTGCGGCGTCCCCATGCATGGATCGCTGTGGCACCCCCATGCAGTGCCCCCGTGCGCGGATCGTTGCGGTGCCCCCTCCACTAGCTACGCCCCTGCCCATACTTGGTACGGGACACCAAGAATTGGAAGGGACTCTGGATTGACTCAAACCCACAACATCATAATTGAATATACCTCTGAGTAAACATGCATAGGACTGCACTGCATGTTTTGTCATTGTATTAGAAAGATAGCGTCTGAAGAAGCAGAGCAAATTATAATGTACTGTACATTTCTCGTGGATTTGTGAAAAAGGGCCTTGGAAGTGTGCCACCCATTAAGGTTGCTTGACACTTTTCTGAGCTTTCACTTGGAAAAACTCCCATCTACACACTCACCAGAAATCTCTGTGCTTGGCCTAGCCGATGCCAGCACATATCAAACGGGAACATTGTTTTCCTTTTTTAAAAAAGTTAGGTTCTTTGGGAAGGTGGGGACATCTTGCATGGGTTGTACAAACAGTATAGTGCCAGGCAATTTATGAGGAAAAGCGAGAGGAGTTTATAAGGAGAAAAAGCTAAATTTATCCCTCACAGTTCAGGTTACCAGATTTCCCCCCTCTTAATAATTTGGAAGCACCTCATCATTATTCAGTTGCTGCTTCCTCTCACTACGGTGGTGTTAAAAGCTGCAGGGGTAATCACTGCCCAAACAGTTTTTGAAGTACTACCAAAACCTTTAAAACCTGTTTAGCCAGAGATGATAGTGGGCAAAACAAACAAACAAAAGCTCACCACCATGATCATATTTGCTTGTACACCCTATACGTTAGGGGTAGCCAATGTTGTGCCATGCGGAAAGTGGAAAGAGAAAAGTTATTCTCCCTCTCTCATAGTTCGTGGAAGCTGAAAGTTGGAAGATTCAGCAGAGAAAAGTAAATAATTCTTCACGCAGCGCACAGTTCAACTATGGAGCTTGTTCCCCCAGCAAGCAGTGAGGGCCACCAACTTGGATGGCTTTAAAAGAGAATTAGACAGAATCATGGAAGAGAGAGCTATCAAAGAGTACTAGCTGTGGTGGCTAGGCTCTGCCTCCATAGTTAGAGGCAGCAATGCTTCTGAATACTAGTTGCAGGAAAGCATAGGAAGGGAGAATGCTCTTGCGCTTAAATCTTGCTTGCAGGTTACCCACAGCAATGGCATGGCCCTGGGTGCAAAATTGTTAGGGATGCACAGTTTCAATACCTGGTACTGCTCCAATACAGCTGCGTGATTTCATTGCTGGGCTCTGTTAAAAACAGCTGCTCGATGTGAACCAGGAAATGACCTCTCCAGACAACGGAAGAACTCTTATTTTCTTAACTCTGCGGCTATAATCTCCTGGGTGACACGGACGCCGTTAGGCAGTTGAATGCGCATGTGTACTCCATCTGTTTCCCTCCCTCCCACCCACTCTGTGTGGCCCCAGGCACTGGCAACCCATGCTATGCCACTGACTCACAGGCATCTAGGTGTCCACTGTGAGAACAGGATGTTGGTCCAGATGGGCCACTGACCTGATCCAGCAGGCGTTTCTTAAGTTCTCCTTATTGCAGCCCAATACTTTTATGAGCAATTGTCTTAAAACAAACTTGATTAAACTGGGATAAATTATTTGCAAGTATTTTTTTTCCAAGTAAACACCTTTCATTTCTGAGATAAATCTGCCCCATTATTTGATTGCAAATGTCAGGCAAGCTAATCAAGAAGGAGAAAATGCAAATTCCTTCCTACAAAAGCCAAAAGGAATAGAAAGCACTTATTGGCAACAGAGCTGCTTTATAAGTGCGGAAGCACTAGCATATACCGACAACAAAAAGATAGCTTGTGCTGCATTATCTGCTTTTGTTAGAGTGGTTCTTATCATCACCTGCTCCACTGGTTCAGCACGGCAAAGGACGTTACTTCAAACATTTGCACTCACAAATAACCCACAATCTTTGCAGCTTGTAGATTTCATATTTTAAGTCTGACAATGAGGTTTTAGTTTGTGGGAAATGATTTTTCTCCCTCCTGCCAGACCAAGAATTAAAAGAACAATGTACTACAGAGGACAGGTGAAGGTTGGAAAAAGAGGCTTTTTTTAAAATACTGTGGAGGAGCCCTTTGTTTTGCTTTCCCCACTCCAGCTGTACAAAGTACAGCTTATAAAAGCATATGGAGAACCCTGCTGGATCAAATCAAAGGTCTTTCTAGTCCAGCATCCTATTTCTCATAAGTCACCAATTAGACATCTCTGGGGAAGCCCACAAACCAGGCTGCTGCTGTTCCTCCCAAGCTACTAATATTCAGTGGCATATGCCTTCGTGACCAATAACCATTCATATACTTATCCTTCATTAATTTGTCTAATCACCTTTTTAAAAAAAACCCCATCTAAACTAATGGTGGCATTCATCACACCAGTCCTGTGACACTAAGTTCCATGAATCAATCATTTTCAGATTACTTTCTTTTGTCTGTTCCAAATCTCTTGCCAACGACTTTCATTGGATGTCCCTGAATATTAGTAGCGAAGGAGATAAACTTCTTGGTGTCCCCTGTCTTCACATCCACACCCATTTATAAATATCCGCATGCACCAGCGGTTTAAAATGAGAAGCGCAAAGGGATAAAATTTACTGTAAAATTGTGGCTGTTCTCTGCCATCAACAAACGGCTTATGTCCATGAAACGAATGGAAATGGGAAATGTCTATATAGACAGATCCAGTTTCTGTCTATATAGGCCTAAAATTACTTCTGTTTCTTGGTTGTGCAAGAATCCTGGAGACTGGCAAATGCACAGATACATTTGGCAACTTGCAGCTACACGCTGCAGGATGGAGTGTTACTGTTCAGATTGCCAGTCCGAATACTCCATTTAATTTCCAATTCTAGTAGCCTAAGAATCTGCACGTGTGTGCAGGCAAGGAGATACCATGCTGGAGTTTGCGGTGGCATCAAATCTAGCATCTAATCCAGGTTTCTGTTCCTGGAAGGATCCTACAAAGGTATAGCATCCTCAAGTTGTATGCAAGTATGAAGAAGAAAATCAAAGTTGAAAAGTATTCACTGTGCCTTAACTTTGGAAAGAAACTTTTTAAGGGGTCATTTTGGAACTCACCAGAAAGAGTGCATATTTTAAAGGTCTATCAATCTATATTTCCACATTTTACTTTGCTGCATATTTTGTGACTTTAAAACTCTGCTGGGGTTCTCTCAGCAAAGAGTACTTGTCCCAAACGTGGATCTTGGCGTTCAGGAATTCTCATTTTATACCCATTTTTCCTTGAACCAAAATTAGGTCTCCCCCATTTGTTTATGAACATTCTTTTCCTCTCAGCTTATAAGGGGTGCTGTCTCTTCGCCATGAGATGATGAAGCAGATTGGAAGAAGGAAAGAGGAATACACCCTCACCGGTATAGGGCACCATTGCCCAACTCCTTTCAAGGCACAATGTGTTGATGATGCTGGTCCATTGCTCCTGGTCCATCTCTTTCAACATCCTGCCTCCAGCAGCTGAATGCTTTCAAGCTTTTTTGTTTAAATACCACTTCTAAATACTGCCCTCAAAGTACAGCAATTATAAACCTTCAAAAGGCTGACCTTTCTGAATCACAACCTCACACGTAATTGTGTGCAGTAATTTCCTTGAAGTGTTTGGGTCACTCCCCATTCTCCATTACAACTCCCCCTCCCTTGATTGCAACAGATGGGAGCTTATTATCAGATACACAGCTTTTAACATGGCACAAGAATTAAGATTTCTACTCCCGCCGCCCCAAGTTCCATGCAAGACTGTGAAGGGTGATTATAGCCTCCTAGACAAGATTATTATTTCAGCCGCTGATGGCAAGGTGATGCCTTCTTTAAAAAAAAAAACTCAAGGAGGAAAGGATGTTTCAGCATTAATCTCTTCAGACATGTACTTGAGAGGCAAGGTAGCTTTAGGATAGCAGTTGCCCAACTTTTAAAGAACTGGGACCGCCTTTAACCCAAACATGCATTTGGGGACCCATTTCTTAGCTTTTAACCATATATTTGTATGGTGGTACTGCTGCTGTTGTGGCACATGTATATTGGGCCATGTAGTGGGTGGCGTGGTTGGGGACCCACCCACCCATGTCACCCATGCCACCAGCTGAAGAACAGTGGCTTGGCCAATAGCCAGGGAGTCATGCAGAGGCGGAGCTAACTGCTCTGGCATCCCGAGCGGTGCACATGCTTTGCACCTGGGGGTGGGGCTAGCCCCCTACAGGGCAGGGCTAGCCACTGTGGGGGCTGGGCGAGCATCCCATGGGGGGCACGGTGATGTCACCCCGCCCAGGGATGACACCCGGGGCAGGCCGCACCCACCGCATTCCCCTTTCTCTGCCAGTGGAGTTATGGTGCCTTCTCGGTAGTGGCACCCGCCCTGTGGAACGCCCTCCCTTCAGATGTCAAAGAGAAGAACTACCAGACCTTTAGAAGACATCTGAAGGCAGCCCTGTTTAGGGAGGCTTTTAATGTTTAATAGATTATTGTATTTTAATGTTCTGTTGGAAGCTGCCCAGAGTGGCTGGGGAAACCCAGCCAGATGGGCGGGGTATAAATAATAAATTATTATTATTATTATTATTATTATTATTATTATTATTATTATTATGGCAAGGGGAGCAGAATACCACATGGTGGGTTGGGCTAACTACCTACTTTTTGGGGGGCTCTAGTCCTACTATCTGGAGAAGGAACTGGCAAACCAGTCGTTTGCCAAGAAAACTCCATGGACATACAAAAGGAGAAGCTTTGAGAAGAAAGTGAGAGTTTCCAAGGCATGCTCTGGTTCGTGGGGTCACAGAGAGTCAAACACGACTAAGACGACTAAACAACAACAAGTCCTACTATAATAGGTGTCTGTTAAATCAGGGCCTATCATTGCATACATAAAGATGGTTCATGATGAGCCAAACGGCTCCCAATACCATCCAGATGGGGTCAACTTGCTCTTGCTGCATCCCTTCTCCATGCAATTCTGCACATCCTGCCACTCTGCGTACTACTGCTCCTCACCTGATAATTGTGACTATCCAGGCCAACAGTTGATGAGGTTTCCCATCCTAACTTGCCGCCATGGGCTCCTCTGGAGGAAATTGTGTGCTATAAATCTAAGAATAATAAGAAAATAATAACAACTCCTTAGGGCAGGACTGCTTTGTGAGGCAAACACAGGTATGCTTGTTTTGTAATGCCAGTGCAGTGATTGGCCTGCAGCAGATCTCATGGGGAGAATCCGTTCATATGGGAGGTTTAAACACTCCTTTGGCACTTCATGAAAATGCTTCTTGGCAAGTGTCCTGTTCCTGTTACCTTACTCTTTTACACACACACACACACACACACACACACACACACACACACACACCTGGCATGAGAAATGCAGCAAGAAAAGGGAAAAGTATGCACTGATGCACATAACAGGATTATAAATAGAATTAAGAAGAGAGTTTTCATGTCATTAATTGTCTACTGGTTGGTTAAATCTTTCAGGATTCTTAACAGGATTCTTCCAATTGACTGCACTAATTGACTGTGCCAATTATATACCTTAGTGCTATCTTGAGACAGTTGCCTTTGTAAACTTGCTGACGCGTCCTGTCTTTCAGGCATCTATCCCCATTTTTATCTCATAAATTAATGCAAATTAATTAATATTTCGGTTCATTTGCAATTGTGCCAGAAGGTGAAGAGTCGGAGCTTGAAAAGTGGAACTTTTGGGCTTCGATTTCAACCACGTGGTTCAGGGCTTGGGGATGAGGGTAATAATAGCGGTGGTGAAAGTGAGAAGTCAGGTACACGGAGACCACGTCTGCATGCCACACTAAAGCATGGTTTAGCACAATGCCTTTTGCTTGTTTATATGGGGGCTAGAGAGGGCTGTGTAAGTGTGGGTAGAAACTAGACTGCTTTACAAATGTAACATTTGCATTCATTGCTCCACCCACTTACGAAACGGATGACAGTCACAGGAATACCGTAGGGTCAGCAAACTTTTTCAGCAGGGGGCCGGTCCACAGTCCCTCAGACTATATTTTTTTTTTGGGGGGGTGAACTAATTCCTATGCCCCACAAATAACCAGAGATGCATTTTAAATAAAAGCACACATTCTACTCATGTAAAAACTGTTGTAATTCCCATTCCACCTTAACAACAGACTGAGGATGGATGTTATCACGTGTCTGTTTGTTCCAGTGTGCTGCTGGGAGCTTCCTGTCTTCAGTCTGTACTCACTTTCTCTTTCGCTAATGAACATGGAGGTGTGCTTTCTTTTGTCCTCATGTTCTTGTAAATTAATGCTTGTTAAAATCGCTTTAGCCAGTCTCTGAGGTGCAATCTTCTGCTGTGCAAGGAAGGAGGAGTGCTTAGCTTCCCAGAAGCTAGGTCTCTGGTTTCTGCTGGTGTTTCCAGGGGTTTGAAAGTCGCCCGGCAGATCGGCCGGGGGTGTATGGGCCAGACGGGGGCATGTCCGTCGTATCTGTTTCCCTGGATTATCACAACAAAAACACCAGGCAGGCCCCACAAATAACCCAGAGATGCATTTTAAAGAAAAGGACACATTCTACTCATGTAAAAACACGCTGATTCCTGGACCACCCACAGGCCGAATTTAGAAGGCAATTGGGTCAGATCCGGCCCCTGGACCTTAGTTTGCCTACCCATGGCGTAGACCCTGAAAACACATATCAGGTGTCAAAAGTCAGCGTAAAGAGATGTGTCTTCAGCATTAGCAGAGAACTGTACAGTGGTACCTTGGGTTAAGAACTTAATTCATTCCAGAGGTCCATTCTTAACCCGAAATGGTTCTTAACCTGAGGCGTGCTTTCGCTAATGGGGCCTCCAGCTGCAGCTGCGCCACTGGTGCGCAATTTCCGTTCTTATCCTGGGGCAAAGTTCTTAACCTGGAAAAACCACTTCCTGGTTAGCGGAGTCTGTAACCCGAAGCGTCTGTAACCCGAGGTACCACTGTGTATAGAGAAGAAGCCAGATGCACCTCTGTAGGGAGGAAATTCCACAACTTAAGGGCTACCACAGAGAATGCCCTCTCCCAGAGCAGTCCCCTGAATTTCTGAGGGAGATGGAGCTACCAAAATGGCGCCCTCTGTTTATCTTAATACCCAGGATGGATTGTAGGGAAAGAGGCAGTCTTTTAGATATTTGTAGCCTAACTTGTTTAGGACTTTAAACACCAACGTGAGCACGTTGAATAGACCCAGAAACAAACTGGAAGCTATTGTGTGGCATCTATTTGCACGTTTCCCTCTGCCTTTGATCTCAGGCAAAATGATGAATGGACTAACTTATTGCTTCCCAGGCCCATGAAATGCTGGGTATTTTATTTCCTACTGTTTCATCTCTTTTACTATCCTCATTTCTTGGCATATTGGGCTTTGACTGGAAAATCATTTCTCTATCCATCCAGATGCGTCTTTCCTGCAACTGTATATATACGGACGGGCTTTAAAACAAAGGATTGACTATTATAATCATTCTGTGTAGCCCTCCTACTTTTGACATCTAACGTTGATTAGCTTTCTGCAGGTCTCAGATATTCTCTTTGTTTTTCATCAGTCGCATTGTGAGTTGGAACTTCATTAAACAGTCGACTCGTTTCAACAATGGCTAATTATGCAAAGCCCGGGTCACTCTTTGGGGTGCTAATTTCGAAAGCATACAGCACAAACTGCATGTAAAAAGAGGATAAATGCAAAAATATATACACAGGCTCAGAAACATGTTGATTTTCATTAGGATGTCTTCCCTAGTTAAAAGTCAAAGATTCGAAGTGTTGATGCTGACAGCAAGACTATATTTTATTTTCCTCTCCTCTGCTTGGTGGAAAGTTTGGAACAGCCATTCCAAAGTCGTTTTCCTTTGGAGAAGAGAGAGTACTGGAGTTATCATCATTTATCCTCCTTTAATAACTGTAAATAATTTTACAGTGCCTATAATAAGCCTCATTAAATGACCATTTGCAAATGAGAACGAAGGAATCCGAAGTGGCAGTTAGGAAAGACCGGCAGAGAAGAATCATATTAGATCAAAAAGAGTCCAACAAGATTAGACAAACCCTCCAGCTCGCTCCTCTCCAACCTTTGCTGCAACACACTGACATATAAAACTCATGCCTCTTTTGCTGATCACTGATGTCTCTAGTTTGAAACCATGTGTGATGAGTAAGTTAATCAGCTATATTTACTTGACGGGGGGCATTAAATGTTGCTGTTGATGATGATGATATTTGCATACTTCATCTAAAGATCACAGGGCGGTTCTCAACACAAAAATACAAAATGAGAACACAAAATACATTAAAAACAAACAAACAAACAAACAAAAACAATCCAATAACCCCTCCTACCAGAAACACATTTAAAAGGCCATAGAGTGTTAATCAACCAAAGGCCAGGTTATAGAGAATCATTTTTGTCTGGCACCTAAAGATGTATAATGAAGGCACCAGGCGAGCATCCCTGGGGAGGGTTACTGGAAAGAGAGGCTTGCTTATTTGTTGACTGGCAAAATTAGCTTCATTATTGTCAGATTCCAATAGGATTAATTTCATGTTTATTAAATGTCTTTTATGCCAACCAAGTGATCTACCGCTCTGTATTGAAGTGGACCAATAAAATATGTTAGTGGCTTCCTTTCCTGAGGATGAAGATGAAAACAGACATATTTCTATCTGTGAGATTTAAAATTTAAGAGGTTTTTCCTACTACCAAAAAATGTTGATAGTACCTCCCTTTGCAGTGAGTGAAACTATCTGAGATAGGGCTAGTCTGCGCTAGTTCTTCATATTGTTATGAGTCTGGGTGCCTTGCAAATGGGCCAATCTCAATAGGTTTGCCTGATGGTTAACCAGAAGTTTAATGAAAGGAGTGGAATATTCTGTAATGGCCTGGAATCCCTTTCCAGCAGAGCTAAGTGAAAGACTGAGAAACAGCTGAACTATTGTAGAGCAGACTGTAGTTAGACTGGAGACTGTTTTAGGGACTGGTTTGTAAGCTGAGATAGATTTAGACACAACACCAGACTATGCAGACTATGTATCTGTCAGCATTTTCATTCTCCCATTGCTGGATGTGTGATTGTTACTGTTATGGCGCCCACAGGATGGCATGCCGAAGCCAGGTATCAGTACCGAGGTGAAGAGAAGCCGAAGTCAGGAACAGTCCGCGTCAAGAACCAGCCGAGGTCAGGTATCAGTACTGGGGTCGAGAGAAGCTGGTCAGGAGCAGTCCGAGTCAGGAACCAGCCAAAGTCAGGTACACAGGATCAGGAGCAGGATGAGCAGGCACAACTACGTGCTTCAGCACAGCAGTTGCAGGTGCTGGTGAGGGAAGCAGCCGGCCTTCCTTAAGTAGCCAGCTCATCACCACACCTTTTACTAGCTGCAACTGCCTCCAATTGCTCCCTCCGGCTCCTCTCCTCACAAGGGCCTGATTCTGGCTCAACTTCTTCCTCCTCCTGTTCTGGCCTTCCCTCTTCCCCATCTGCTTCTTCCTCTTCTGAGGAGTGTCGCCACTAGACTTCTTCAGGTAAGAATCCCTCCATTTCTCTGGACTCTTCCGTGGTTGCCACTTCGCCTAGGGGGGCTTGCCACCACTCCTGCTCATCTGGTGCAACCCTGACAGTTACATCACATGTCTGTGTTTACTTTCCAGGCTTGGAAAGTGTGAGAACGGAAGTCAGTCTCATCTCTTCCGCTGTATTGTACTTTTGTACATTCTCTCTCTCTCTTGGAGGAGATGTGAGAGGACGCTATGATTGCTTTGTCCTGTATATATTGCTTAATAAACTACTTAGAATGTCACACCTAAGCTCCACTTTGTTTCTGCTATACTCTGCTGATTGAGTGTGCACATATGTCCTGTTATGTGTCGCTAGTGCGCACCGGGACTGAAGGTTTGTGAACTTCCCGGGCTGCGCTTCATATGGAAGACGCCCGGAGAGGTTTGTCTCAATTTGGGGGCTGCGTGTGCCCCCCAGGCATGTTCCGACAGTATCCAAGGGGGGAAAAAAATCAGTTTGCAACTTCTGTTAACCTGGAAAATCATGGGAGTTTTGCACTCTGGAAGCCGCCAAGAGTGGCTGGAGAAACTCAGCCAGATGGGCGAGGTATAAATAATAAATTATTATTATTATTATTATTCCCCTTCATGGATCACTGCCTTGTCGTGGCGAAGGGGCTTGAATTACTCAGGGAAGCTATGGACAGGTCAAGATGGACAGGTCGTAGTGGAGAGTTTGGACCAAACGTGATCCACCTGGAGAAGGAACTGGCAAGCCACTCCAGTATCCCTGCCAAGAAAACTCCATGGACAAAGACAACAGGCATATAAAAGATATGACGCTGGAAGATGAGCCCCTCAGGTCGGAAGGCGTCCAACATGCTACTGGGGAAGAGCGGAGGACAAGTACAAGTAGATTCAGAGCTGATGAAGCGGCTGGGCCAAACCCGAAAGGACGCTCAGTTGCGGATATGCCTGGAAGCGAAAGGAAAGTCCAATGCTGTAAAGAAAAGTATTGCATAGGAACCTGGAATGTAAGAACCATGAACCTTGGTAAGCTGGATGTGGTAAAAAATGAGATGGCAAGAATAAACATTGACATCCTGGGCATCAGTGAACTAAAATGGACGGGAATGGGCGAATTCAGTTCGGATGACTATCATATCTACTACTGTGGGCAGGAATCCCGTAAAAGAAATGGAGTGGCCCTCATAGTCAACAAAAGAGTGGCGAAAGCTGTACTGGGATGCAATCTCAAAAATGATAGAATGATCTCGATACGAATCCAAGGCAGACCTTTTAACATCACAGTAATCCAAGTTTATGCACCAACTACCAGTGCTGAAGAAACTGAAGTTGACCAATTCTATGAAGACTTACAACACCTTATAGAAATGACACCAAGGAAGGATGTTCTTCTCATTATAGGGGATTGGAATGCTAAAGTAGGGAGTCAAGAGATAAAAGGAACAACTGGCAAGTTTGGCCTTGGAGTTCAAAATGAAGCAGGGCAAAGGCTAATAGAGTTCTGTCAAGAGAACAAACTGGTCATCACAAACACTCTTTTCCAACAACACAAGAGACGACTCTACACATGGACATCACCAGATGGGCAACACCGAAATCAGATTGATTATATTCTCTGCAGCCAAAGATGGAGAAGCTCTATACACTCAGCAAAAACAAGACCTGGAGCTGACTGTGGCTCAGATCATCAGCTTCTTATAGCAAAATTCCAGCTTAAACTGAAGAAAGTAGGAAAAACCACTGGGCCAGTAAGATACAATCTAAATCAAATTCCTTATGAATACACAGTTGAAGTGAAGAACAGGTTTAAGGATTTAGATTTGGTGGGTAGAGTGCCTGAAGAACTGTGGATGGAGGCTCGTAACATTATACAGGAGGCAGCAACGAAAACCATCCCAATGAAAAAGAAATGCAAGAAAGCAAAGTGGCTGTCAAATGAGGCCTTACAAATAGCGGGGGAGAGAAGGCAAGCAAAATGCGAGGGAAATAGTGAAAGATACCGGAAATTGAATGCAGATTTCCAAAAAATAGCAAGGAGAGACAAGAGGGCCTTTTTAAACGAGCAATGCAAAGAAATAGAGGAAAACAACAGAATGGGGGAAAACCAGAGATCTGTTCAAGAAAATTGGAGATATGAAAGGAACATTTCGTACAAAGATTACCACAATTAAGGACAAAAGTGGAAAGGACCTAACAGAAGCAGAAGACATCAAGAAGAGGTGGCAAGACTACACAGAGGAATTATACCAGAAAGATATGGAGGTCTCATACACCCCAGGTAGTGTGGTTGCTGACCTTGAGCCAGACATCCTGGAGAGTGAAGTCAAATGGGCCTTAGAAAGCCTTGCTAACAACAAGGCCAGTGGAAGTGATGATATTCCAGCTGAACTATTTAAAATTTTAAAAGATGATGCTGTTAAGGTGCTACACTCAATATGCCAGCAAGTTTGGAAAACTCAGCAGTGGCCAGAGGATTGGAGAAGATCAGTCTACATCCCAATCCCAAAGAAGGGCAGTGCCAAAGAATGCTCCAACTACCGCACAATTGCGCTCATTTCACACGCTAGCAAGGTTTTGCTAAAAATTCTACAAGGCAGGCTTAAGCAGTATGTGGACCGAGAACTCCCAGAAGTGCAAGCTGGATTTCGAAGGGGCAGAGGAACCAGAGACCAAATTGCAAACATGCGCTGGATTATGGAGAAAGCTAGAGAGTTCCAGAAAAACATTTACTTCTGCTTCATTGACTACGCAAAAGCTTTTGACTGTGTCGACCACAGCAAACTATGGCAAGTTCTTAAAGAAATGGGAGTGCCTGATCACCTCATCCGTCTCCTGAGAAATCTCTATGTGGGACAAGAAGCTACAGTTAGAACTGGATATGGAGTAACTGATTGGTTCAAAATTGGGAAAGGAGTACGACAAGGCTGTATATTGTCTCCCTGCTTATTTAACTTATATGCAGAATTCATCATGCGAAAGGCTGGACTGGATGAAGCCCAAACCGGAATTAAGATTGCCGGAAGAAATATCAACAACCTCAGATATGCTGATGATACAACCTTGATGGCAGAAAGTGAGGAGGAATTAAAGAACCTTTTAATGAGGGTGAAAGAGGAGAGCGCAAAATATGGTCTGAAGCTCAACATCAAAAAAACTAAGCTCATGGCCACTGGTCCCATCACCTCCTGGCAAATAGAAGGGGAAGAAATGGAGGCAGTGAGAGATTTCACTTTCTTGGGTTCCATGATCACTGCAGACGGTGACAGCACTCACGAAATTAGAAGACGCCTGCTTCTTGGGAGAAAAGCAATGACAAACCTAGACAGCATCTTAAAAAGCAAAGACATCACCTTGCCAACAAAGGTCCGTATAGTTAAAGCTATGGTTTTCCCAGTAGTAATGTACGGAAGTGAGAGCTGGACCATAAAGAAGGCTGATCGCCGAAGAATTGATGCTTTTGAATTATGGTGCTGGAGGAGACTCTTGAGAGTCCCATGGACTGCAAGAAGATCAAACCTATCCATTCTTAAAGAAATCAGCCCTGAGTGCTCACTAGAAGGACAGATCCTGAAGTTGAGGCTCCAGTACTTTGGCCACCTCATGAGAAGAGAAGACTCCCTAGAAAAGACCCTGATGTTGGGAAAGATTGAGGGCACAAGGAGAAGGGGACGACAGAAGATGAGATGGTTGGACAGTGTTCTCGAAGCTACTAACATGAGTTTGGCCAAACTGCGAGAGGCAGTGAAGGATAGGCGTGCCTGGCGTGCTCTGGTCCATGGGGTCACGAAGAGTCGGACACGACTGAACGACTGAACAACAACAACATTATTATTATTATTATTATTATTATTATTATTATTATTATTATTATTACTTTGTCTGTTTGTGACTTGGAAACTAGTTATAAGCTGAGATTATGTAATATCTACACTAACATCGCCCCTATCCTTGCAGATGGGAATGCTTGACATGTTCTGTGCTCTGAAAATGTGATTTTTTTGCAATTTCAAATCAAGTTCTCAACTTCTTGTACTGGCAGCGCTTTCCCTTTTGACTGAGATGAACAAATTCTGCAGGAAAGTACAATTTGCTGCGATGGTTTTAGTGCTTTAGCCACTGGCCAAGCAAATGTTTCTCGAGCTGGCTTGTATATCAGGCTGGCAGAGAGACAGTGGACAGTAGCAAATCATAAGGCACTAATTTAATTAAGTTCAATGTGCCTTTCTGTGTATGACATTGAAAGAAGGGAACTGTATCTTACTAACACCCAAGCCTTAAAGCAGCTGTCCCCAAACTGCTGCCCCTCAGAAGTTTTGGAACATATCTTTTGCTGTCCTTTACCACTGGCATATGTTGCCTGCAGCTGATGAAAATTGTAGCCCCCAAACACCTGAAGAGCCCCAGGTTGAGAATGGCTCCCTGAAATCACAGCCACCAACATTTCTCAGCTGAAAAGGGGAGCATTCTTTTGTATGTTTGTTCTTCCTCACAATAACACGTTGTTGAACAGGCTCTGTACCTATACACAATAATTAATTTTCTCAACCAAATCCAGTCCTGTTTTTGGCTTCTAAAGCAAGAGTGTTAATAACATGACCATAAATATTTCTTTTTTGGGGAGGGAAAAAACCCTTAAGAATATTCCGTGCCAACCTCAAAATGGAACTGGTTGTACCTACTTAACACTAGCTGCCGACATGCAGCAAGCACATCCAAGAACCATCTTCTTGATAAGTAGTTAAGTGGGAGTGAGCTGCTGATATTTGTTGTGCTTAGGCAACCAGGAGATAACAAACATTGTCAGAGGCTTGATGTGCTAATATAGGTTAATAGTGAAAAGAACGTTGTACTAAATACAGTTCTCTTATGTATGAAGAGTTTCAAATGAACCTCACTGAGCTGTATCATAGAATTGTAGAGTTGGATGGGAGCACGAGAGTCCTGTTGTCAAACCCTCTACAATGCAGGAATCTTTTGCCCAACATGGGACTTGAACCCATGAGACGAGATTAAGAGTCTCATGAGTCTCAGGCTCTACCAACTGGGCTGTAGTTTGTATGAAGCCAGTTTCTACACAATACGGTGTCTCAAAGCAAAGACAGGCCCCCAGGAAGTTGTTGAGCAATAGCTCTCAACATCCCAGATCATTGGTCATGCTGGTTGGAGATTATGGGAGATGGAGTTCAAGCCATCTAACAGTTTCCCATACTCTCTAATAATAATAATAATAATAATAATAATAATAATAATTTACTATTTGTACCCCGCCCATCTGGCCGGGTCTCCCCAGCCACTCTGGGCGGCTTCCAACAAATATAAAAATACATTAAAATATCACAGATTAAAAACTTCCCTGAACCTTCAGGTGTTTTCTAAAGGTCATGTGGTTGTTTATCGCTTTGACCTCTGATGGGAGGGCGTTCCACAGGGCGGGCGCCACCACCGAGAAGGCCCTCTGCCTGGTTCCCTGTAGCTTTGCTTCTCGCAGTGAGGGAACCGCCAGAAGGCCCTCGGCGCTGGATCTCAGTGTCCGGGCTGAACAGTGGGGGTGGAGACGCTCCTTCAGGTATACAGGACGGAGGCCGTTTAGGGCTTTAAAGGTCAGCACCAACACTTTGAATTGTGCTCGGAAACGTACTGGGAGCCAACATTTCTTTGATGAAAATAAGTTACCGTAAGTGGAACAATAACCCTGAACACCCTCACCTTCCCTTTTTGAATGCAAATTCTTTACTCATTAATTGGTAGAGAATGGTTGGGTGGGAGTAGAATTTTTTGGCACAGAATTGTGCTGCTTTGCCTCTTGTGATTGATTCAAAATCAGTAGCAGCTAATGTGGTTGGGCAGAGCCACCCACTTGGCACATGTAGCTTTGCTGGGGTGCAGCAGGGCGACAGTGAGGTCAGCATTGTGCAGATGCACCAGCAGAGCCAGTCCAGCGCTCCCATGGCACCTGCGTGCAGCCCAGACCTTGCCTCCACCCTGCGCCACCCGATGCCATCTAGGTCAACCTCAGCAATGCCAGTATCAGGAGGGCAGCTCAGCCTCACCAGACCAGCTGCTGCTGTTCAAAACCTTTCTGCCATTAGCTGCTGTTCTCAGAATGCTGACCTCACGGTCAACATACTCGGCTGCCTTCTTTGAACAAACCATTTTAGTACTGTGGAGATAAAACCTAAAGATTAAAACCAGTCATGGAGGATCAATGGACTTGCTTGGCCATTTCATACTGGTAAGCGATTTTATTGGTGGTTCACATCCCACACCAATGTAGGCAATGATGCCAATTTATGGGAAGCTTCGTAAACATAAGCAGTGCCCATGAATTATGCAAAAAGATCCGCCCATGGATTTTCTTTTTACATTAAGCTAAATAGCTTTCTTTTAATGGATTGATATGCAAGGATGGATGTGCCAAATATGATCAACAAATGCAGTAACAGCAGATTTACCATACAGACATTTTAAACTAGATGTTAATCAGTGTTGTCTTCCACAAAAGGGAGCTCAGTGCTGATTAATAGTTGTAAATCTTTATTTTATTAAGGATATGTAATTGAGATAAGTGCATTTCTTCATGAAAGACTATGTATACTCATAAGAAGAAGAAGAGTTTGGATTTGATATACAGTACTGCTTTATCACTGTCCGAAGGAGCCTCAAAGCAGCTAACATTCTCCTTTCCCTTCCTCCCCCACAACAAACACTCTATGAGGTGAGTGGGGCTGAGAGACTTGAAGTGTGACTAGCCCAAGGTCACCCAGCACTGCATGTGGAGGAGCGGAGACGCGAACCCGGTTCCCCAGATTACGAGTCTACCGCTCTCAACTACTACACCACACTGGCTCTGTCTGATAAAACTCAGGCTTTATCAAAGTTATTAAATATTTTCTATCTAATATATTTGGTTGTATTGAACTACGTTTTGCTCAGACTAAACCATTTAAATTCATGGAAATAACTTAGTTGTGTAAACTAATTTAAATGGGTCTATTTTGAGTAAAACTTAGTTGAATACCACCTCCTATTAGTATTATTTATTTCAATTGAGAATCACTTCCTTTACCCGAAGTTCAAAATATATTCTCATCATCCATCATCATTAGCATTTTAGCAGCATAAGTAGCTTTATTGCAGAGGAATAAGATTACTAGTCATAACAGAGTACTCCACAAAACCATAATTACTTAATCCAATAATAATAATGTTGCTAGCCAAAAGCTGAACAGGAAAAAATATATATGCTCCATCTTCCCCAGTTAGGAAAATCCAAAACATCATTTCCATTTTTCATGAACATTTCTCATAATAAATATGTCTGTATCTATTTTTCATAATTCAAATATTAGTGCATTGTAAATCCATAAATACTATTTTGTTCTAAACCATATCTCTTTCTAAGATCAATAAATTTCTACCACCTTCACAAGAGGTTCTCTTCTCTCTGTTCTTTCTCAATATTTTAGAAAATATGTGAATTTGTAGCTGCGAAATCACCCCCTCCTTTTCAACCCATTCTTTAATTTTTTGTACAGCTTGTAATCTCCAGTATTTCGTGTAGAGAATTCTGGCCATAGTGGCCACAAAAGAAACCAGCTCTTTATCTTCTGATCTCATTGATTGTTCGACATAATTTAATAAATACCATATAAAGTGAAGTGGGACCTCCTCTCCTAAAATCTTTGGAAATTGGTTTTTTTGTTATCTTTCAACGACCGTCCATCATCTTACACTTCCACCACATATGAAAAAGCCCCCAACTCTTTGTGACGTTTCCAGCACAAAGATGGACAATTTTTACCAAATTTGCTTATCTTTGCTAGAATGATGCACTGTTTGCTGATACCTTTGAAGCATTTTCTCTTATGCTCGTATTTAATGAAAATTTACGAGATGATTTCCAGAGACCTCCCCAAATATCCAAAGGAATATTCTGCCTAGCATTTTGTGCTCCCTTCACCATGTATTCTGTTATCTGTTCTGTATTTAATTCAAGTAAAAGCTGATATATTTTTACTTATCTCTGTTTGTTTTTGTAAGTAACCTTCTCAAATACTGTAAGCTCTCTCTTAAATGTGATCGCCTTCTAAGATATTTTCGGACGAGGATCTTATGCTTCCTGTGAAGTATCTCCATAGGCAACATGCTCCTGCTAGCATGCTAAGTTAAATGTTCAGGCAATCTGCATGCCTATGTTACACTGGTAAAAATAGATGTCCTTCCTTAGTTGTTTTATATGGCAAGTATTTGACACATGCATGGATTGGGAATGGGAAATGGGGGGGGGCAGTGGGGAGGAAGCACAGCAGCCAAAGGTACCAAGGACTAAAGCCCTGATGTCAGATTTGCAGAATTTCTATCAGTAGCTTGAAACTGATGTGGTTAAATCCACCTTGTTAACTCTTTTAGCTTGGTGACTATATGCTACTCTGTCCACAGATACTTGGATGTTGTCACTGTAGATGCGGAGACCACCCATAGACCATGCCTTGCCAAGACCTCAGAATGATGGCAGTCTAATAGTAATGCACAGATGCCCTAAATGAGAGCATTCCATCATTTGGAGGTGTTTCTATAATTCAGGGTAGTGGGAATTCATATATTAGTTGATTCTGCAGGATGTCTACCTTAGTTTTGGCCTCTTGTAACATGAAACTCCAGGTCATTTTCTCTACTGAGATTCCCAAGAGGCAGATCTCGCTCGTTTTAGTCGTTTCCCAATAATCTTCTCAAGGGGATAGAAACTGCCAGAAATGAAAAAGCATGCCATCCTTCTTGTTAGTCACCATGATTTCATTTCCCAGGAAAAAGATTTTCTTATTCAAGGGATTGTGTTTTGTGTCTCAAATGCTCAATTGTGTTTTGTGTCTCAGATGCTTCCATTTCAATTTTGCTCACTGCCTCTTCTCTAGGGTTTGGGAGCCTGGGAAAGTATCCCCATAAGACGCTTGAAAGAATTGGGGGGTGGGGAGATTATTTAATTGCAGGGTTGACTTGGAAGCACCTGAAATGAACATGTACATCTGAGGACAGCGGCTGAAACAAAATGAAAGGCAGGAGCATTAGGAGGGCATCAAAAATAAGGATGGGGGAAAGATTTCTTCTAAAACAGGCTGCTGGTGACTTTAGCTGTAGAAAGGAGGGCAACGCACATTCAGTTTAGGCTATGTTCCTGCTGCAGGAGCAAGTATTCTTGGCTCAAACTTGGGAAGACCATCGAGAGCAATGGCTACTCTTCAAGAGTGGCCAGCACATCACTGCCATGCCCTGGGACGGTGAGGAGGTGAGGCATGGTGTCAGTGAAGGAGGGCCTCTACTAGCACACCCAAACCACTTCAACCTTACCACCACCCTGCCTCATCATCCATGTAAGCAGCAGTGATGCCACTGCCTGGTCTGCAGTGGCACTCCTTCCGATTGGCTGCTTCTGCTAGGCTTTAAGCCAGTGATGGGGAGCCTATGTTCTGCATTTGTGAATCTCTCCCTCCTATGCTGGATCCCATCACTTCTTATCTGACCCTGAAAGAGGCACAAATGGCAGAATGCTTTCCTATGGCAGTTATGAGTTAGCATAAGGGTATCAATCAGAAATCCTTGGAAGCTTCCTGAAAGATAGATAGAGGAATGTCAGTAAAGACTAATCATAGGCTAGGTTGCCAGGGCAACATGGGGCATCCGGTACCTGAAATGGGCAAAAGGTCTATGCACTTCTGGTCAATCCCAAGGTGATACCGGGGGAAGTGGAGAGCAGGAAGAAACCATACATCAGGCTTCCTCAAACTCGGCCCTCCAGATGTTTTTGGCCTACAACTCCCATGATCCCTAGCTAGCAGGACCAGTGGTCAGGGATGATGGGAATTGTAGTCTCAAAACATCTGGAGGGCCGAGTTTGAGGAAGCCTGCCATATACGTTATCTATCCCATGACCTGTAGCCTTTCTTAATGTATGTGAAGATGTTTTATGACTCTTTGTTTGTTGAGTTTGGACTACTATATAAGCTTTTGTTCTGAAGTGCCTCAGGGCAGACCTTGTTAGCTGGCACGTTGAGTTAAGGGAGCTCTGTCCTATTGCAATGGCTATAATAAATGCCAGGTCCCTAATCTGGATGCTTGAAAACAGTTTCCTTGTTTCTGTGGTTTATTTAAAAGGTGGTCTCACCTGGATAATGATCGAGGTAGTGTAGAAGTGAATTCTCACCACACTACTGTTTATTAATTTCTACCATTCACTGACAGACTCTAGCACCCTAGATCTATGACAGCATTGTAGCAGAAAGTGTTACTTCAGTTAATCTTCTATCTAGCTGGAAAATGTCGCGAAGACGGCACAGATTTATTTGTGAGTTAACTGTAAACTAGCACATGGAAAACTCAGATCTGCCGTGGCTCTACTAACACTGTATATATACCATGTCAGAAATGGCTATGTGGTAATTTGCCACTGACTATACAACAGAACCAGATTCTGCAAGTTTAAAAGATCCTCAGGTGCCCTCCTCCCCTTTGTGGGTCCTATTGTCAGTCATTTCCTCCTGCATCTTTTCTAATAATCCAAATCTTGGAGGAGGGAAGTCCAGGAGATTCTTTGGAATCTTGTTTTTATGTTGTATGTTGGATATGTGATTGTAAAGCTGTAATTTGAAAAAACCAAATAAATTAAAATGATGATGATGATGATAATAATAATAATAATAATAGATCCTCAGATGCTCATAAAGCACTAGGAAAAGCATCGTGGCAGTGAGTGCAATCTGAGCCCTCAAGAAGTGGGGATATTATTTTAAAGGAGAGCCACTGGAATTATGGAATAAATGCCAACAGCTGCTGATGTCGCATCACAACACACTCCAGTCTTGGATAGAATGAGACTGTTCAGGCTTGTCCCACAAGGGGGGTTTGATTTCCAATGAATAGATTAACATCAGTGGCCTCTGCCCTCCATTGCAGTAGTGGGATTGACCAAAAGACAGAAAATGGAAGTGCCCAGGACTTTTGAAAGTTATGCAGCTATGTGGTGTGGAGCCAGCTTCCTCTTACTTCCCATGGCAAAAATTGATGGAAAATAAAAGAGACCTCAACATTTCCAGATGAAAGCTGGGATTTCAGTTGGATTCCTTAATAGCATGCAATGTCAAAAACACTCTTTGCCAGGCTGAGGAAGCTTCTTTCCCACTTCACTTTCGTGTATTTTGTAAACTAAATTCTTCTCACCACCTGGCCAGTTGCAGTTCTTGTTTTTTAACTATTTATGTACTATTCCCTGAACTTCATTCCACCCTCAACCCTGTCCATGGAAGTGGAGGTAAAAAAGAAAGAAAAAGATATAGGTCTGCTCTCATTTAATTTTGCAGGAAATTGGATCATACAACTTTTACTAGATTTAGGAAGTGCAACAAAATTAGACTAACTAATCTAATACAGCACTTTATGTTGTCCAAAGCATGTAAGAAAGCAGCATATACAACCAGACTCATTCATTTTCTGGCTGAATAGGCAGCTCCCATCTTTGTGAGTTTCCAGATGATGCAGTAAATAGGATGTTACATCTCTTTCAAGCTTATTTCCTTAGCTATTATTCAAATACGCAACGAATTTAATTTACGTTTTTTAATTGACCAGCCACTATTGATATAATTATGAAATAAATTGGAGACCAGGTTGAAACATTGGGTGAGAAATTATGCTCTTGGGAAAGTAAGACCACGGGATGGTGGTCTTTTTGTGGCTTTATGACCTATTCCCCATAAGTTGGGGTTTCATTGATTTATAATTTTATTGATTAGCTATTTTAAGCATGTAGGAAGCTGCAATGTTTATCATTCATAAGCCATGCTCAGAACAATAAGAAAACATACTTGAAATAGGCCACCAATTATTTCTGCCCTAATTTTATTATATGGAAAGAAAAGCTACATTCTGGCAGTGTGTAGACATAATAACATTTAATTGACTCTAGTGAGAGTTTGGTTCTTTAATCATTATTGAATATAATTTCATAGATTGCAAGTCCAACGGATATAAATGCATTTCAGTTGGGTTCTATCACCCCCCTGGCCTACTATTCCTGTGGGGCCCATTAGTCAGATTCTTTCCAATGTGGGTGAACTTTCTGAGCTGCATTTGCCTTGAAGTAACCAGAAGTTGCCATCCTCAAAGCACTTAATTTTCTCAGAGGCATTATAACTTCTGAATGCCAGTTGCTGGGAATCACAGGAGTGGAGAGTTGTTCTTGTGCTCAAGTCCTGCTTGATGGTTTCCCAGAGGCATCTGGTTGGCCATAGTGTGAATTGGATGTTGGACTATATAGAACATTGACCTTACCCAGAAGGTCACTTCTTATTCTGTAGCAATTCCATGAAAGTCACTGCAATTGTTATCAGTGTGAGACGGCTAGAAGCTTGAAGCCCAAACTAGAAAACAAAACAAAACCCACTGGATTCTCACAACGGTCAAGTTTTTGAGATGAAGGAAAGGGGGTGAAGTCGGCATTTTCGGCAATGATGTATTATTCATAATTCAGCCGTACTAATCAAAAGCTAGGTCAATTCATAATTTTAATGATGTCAGGTGTAATGGGATTTTGATTATGCGAGAAATGCTTGGCTCAGAGAAGGATTTAAAACCTTGTTTCTGTTGGCCTTAGGCTGGGATAGAAAGTATCTAATGATGACATGAAGACCATGTATCTGAGAAGTCCCGAGAGCAACAAGGACTCTCGTGGTACTTAACAGGCCAGTAAATATATTGCGGCATAAGCTTTTGTGAACTACATCCTGGCCAATCTCTATGAAAAAGTTCAATAAATGGACACAAATCCGTCATATCAGAAATAGCAATATCCAAAAAACAGTGGGCAAACAATTCAACCTCTCAGGATACCCTGCAATGAATCTTAAAGTGGCCATACTTGAACAAAAGAGCTTCAAAAGGAGAGACTGCATGAAACCACTGAATCACAGTTCATCAAGGGGTTCAGTTCTGAATCAGCATGGTAGATATTTATCACACTACATGTGTTAATTTCTCATCAATGCCAGGATGTCTGTGTTGTCTGCTGCTAATAAAGTTACAGTGGTACCTCAGGTTACATACGCTTCAGGTTACATACGCTTCAGGTTAAGAACTCCGCTAACCCAGAAATAATGCTTCAGGTTAAGAACTTTGCTTCAGGATTAGAACAGAAATTGTGCTCTGGCAGCGCAGCGGCAGCGGGATGCCCCATTAGCTAAAGTGGTGCTTCAGGTTAAGAACAGTTTCAGGTTAAGAACGGACCTCCGGAACGAATTAAGTACTTAACCAGAGGTACCACTGTAATTATCATTGTCTGTATTTTTCTGTATCTCCTTTCCTTCTGACCTTACTGTTTACCATTTCTCCTCCCCAAAGGAGGAGGGAGGGTGGTTCTTCATCTTTAAACCAGGCATGGATCAGAAAGCCCTTCAAATAGAAGATGCTTCCCAACAGAGTGTGGGATGTGTTACATCAGTACAGTCAATTACAACATGCTTTACTTCCTAGAGCAGACAGAGACAGGGGGATGTGTAACTTCCTGTTCCTGCTGTAAGTGACTCAGCAGATGATTGTGACTCTATAAAAGCAGAGTCACACAGCCATTTTGTTCTCTGTTCGATTCAACTTTCAATGAAACTGATCTGTAAAAATGTTACTTGGAAAAGAGAGAGAGAGAGAGAGAGATGGCTCATACTTTTGTAAACCAATAAAATCTTTAATAATAATTGTTATGCTTTTGAAGACAGATTCGTGAGTCTTTATTGTATGTTAAGAGGGAGAAAAGGGGACACCAGGAGTAATCCATCTGGGCAAGCCAGATTGAATTAGTCATCTTGTAAAGATTCAAACAAATCTAATCAACTAGCTTCGGTGAATATAGAGGGGATTTGCTCTGCTACATCACTCACTAGCGTGAATGAAGGAAGGATAATACTTAACAAATATTTATTATCCTAAGAGGACTGCAGTCTGTAAAGCAAAACACAAGGCCATGTTATTGTAAGGATTTTATTTATCCTCTGCTGCTTCAGCTTGATATTATGTTTAGTGTAAATCACATGAGTGTCTGAGAGAGTGTGGGAACGGAAGTCTATCTGATCTCTTCCTCCTAAGTGTTGTTATTGTATGGTTTAGTTTCACTTCTGCTGTGTCGCAGTTTGTACTCTTGTTCTCCCGGAGATCGGAGAACACAGGCGTGATTATGGAGTCTCTGTATATAGACTGTAAATAAATGTAGTTTAGAGCTACAGATGTGTCTTTCTTCTTGCTACGTGATGCTAGAAGACCTGTGTGCTCTTTTCATAAGAAAAGGGTCGCAGGTTACTGGCGCTCTGGACTGAAGGGACATGCCAGCTAGAGAGGGCCACTGGGAGGACGCCCTGGAGTCTTGGGGAGTTCGCCGTCTCTCCAGAGTGTTTTTCCAACAGTTATTGCCCGCAGGCCAGCACCTTCCTGCATATGAACATTTCAATCCATACTCTCTTCCAACACAATAGTGTGAGTCACCTTTTGGAGTCCGCCATATAACTATATTATTATAATCGTGTTCTGTGACTAAGTACTCCACTCTGAATAGGCACAATTTAGCTGATCCGGGCTTGTTACCTGAACGCATTGCATGAAGTGTTCAATCCATTTGGAGTGGGTCATTTAATTCATCTGAAGAGACACACGAAGATGTGAATTTGAAGTTGGACCTGGTGAGAACTGCTTTTCTGTTCTGTTCTGGGAAAACATCTTGCATACTCAAAATCTATGAGAACAAATGAAGGCTTCAAAGTTAGAAAATTGAAGGGGCACAGGGAAAAAAAAGGAGGAGGAGAACACGATTGAGAAGTTAATTTCTCTTACATATTTCTATAACTCTTGATATGTTGCTATAGCAACTCTAATGTGGAATGGGAAAAGCATTCGTTTCTATAGAAACCGCTTGCCCTACATGTGGGGAAAAGTTTACTTTGCAACATACAAAGCCTAATATTAGATTGTGTGTGTGTGTTTTTTAAAGAGTGAAACCTGCCCACCTAGGAGTGTTCAATCAATACAAATAACTTTGTATCTCTCCAGAGTAACAAGGAAGGCAGTGAATAGCGTTGGATTAAAATATCACTATTTGGGTGACGGGCAATTGGGGAAAAAAGGATGAAATTGCCAGGTCTTTGAGTTGTACAAAAGATACAAAAAGTATAAAAGTGCAGGCACTGTCAGAATCCATATCTCTTGGACAACGGGCTGTCACATTCAGGACCAGTTGGTGGTTCTGAGCAGTAGTTTAGCTGTAATGGGGCTCAACAATGCAAACAGAAACGATGTTTACTGGGACTGAATCGGAAAGAGAGAATGTGTACCATTTGGAAAATCATGGTGTTTTTCCTTGAGAAAGTGTATGTGTGTGTGTATATATATGGATGAATGTGGAGGGCAGGGATAAGAGATCTTGAGAATTGTGTTATGCCAGACGCAGCCCTAAACCTATACCCTGTTTCCCCTTTTTTAATACGTAGTCGTAAAGTAAGCCATGGCAGGGTTTTTTAACCTTTGTGAGAAGTAAGACGTACCCCAAAAGTAAGCCATGATGCCGCCATTGTTCTCGTCGCCTCCTCAGCCCCTCCTGCGTGCGCAGGGAGCCAGCGAACCAGTGAGAGGCACGGGGGAAAAACGCGCCTCTTGCGGAGTTCTGCCCCGCCTGCTTAGCGCGCAGGGGGAGGCTGTACCGTACCATACTGACGTAATAAAAATAAGACACCCCCCTGAAAATAAGCCACCCTGTGTTTTTTTGAGGGGAAAAAATTATAAGACGGTGTCTTAAAAAGGGGGAAAGACGGTATACTTGTCAGGACTGTAGAAACTTGCTCTGATGTCCACGGAGGTCATTTGAAATGCTGCCTTTTGGACTTCAACAACACTCGGGTCGTGACCCGCACATCATTTTGGATTACCGCCACCTCCTCTGAGCACATCATTCTCAGTGATGTTGTTTGCCAGCCATCTGTTGATTTTGTTCTTCTGGTGGGCTTATTGTTTTACAAAAGTAAAGCACAGTGATGTGTATATTTCAAAATGTCACTAGTGTAGCTCTTGTTAGTCATGTAATCACAGTGCTGGATCGAGCTGGATCCCGCTGTAAAAACATGAGCGAACGTGTCATTTGGATGGGAGATAACATTTAAAAAGTGATGTGGATGATTAGGAAAGAGCAAGTGTATCTTTGACTCCTATGCAACCTATCATGCAATTCTTCCTAAGAAACATAAGTTCTTGCAGTGCTTTCGCGTGACACCTCTGTGTAGGAATCAGTCTGTAGCCCTATTTGGCTGTTCAGTGCAGCTTCATGTGGGGAATCATGCAGGGGGGGCATGGGGTGTGCGCTGTCAAAATCTACCCCCTGTGGCACATCAGTTCTACTCAATTTAGTACTCTCATGAGTTTAAGGGTGAGAGTTTGAAGCAGGAAACACCTTCTGCTTCTGGAGACTCCCTGCATGATTTGAAACTCTGATTTGGCAGGCCTGTGAGTAGAATAGACTCCCTGCTGCAAATTTGCACTCTAAGATTAATGAGGGTCTGTACATAGAATCATAGAATCATAGAGTTGGAAGAGACCACAAGGGCCATCCAGTCCAACCCCCTGCCAAGCAGGAAACACCATCAAAGCATTATTGACAGGTGGCTGTCAAGCCTCTGCTTAAAGACCTCCAAAGAAGGAGACTCCACCACACTCCTTGGCAGCAAATTCCACTGTTGAACAGCTCTTACTGTCAGGAAGTTCTTTCTAATGTTTAGGTGGAATCTTCTTTCTTGTAGTTTGAATCCATTGCTCCGTGTCCGCTTCTCTGGAGCAGCAGAAAACAACCTTTCTCCCTCCTCTATATGACATCCTTTTATATATTTGAACATGGCTATCATATCACCCCTTAACCTTCTCTTCTCCAGGCTAAACATACCCAGCTCCCTAAGCCGTTCCTCATAAGGCATCGTTTCCAGGCCTTTGACCATTTTGGTTGCCCTCCTCTGGACACGTTCCAGCTTGTCAGTATCCTTCTTGAACTGTGGTGCCCAGAACTGGACACAGTATTCCAGGTGAGGTCTGACCAGAGTGGAATACAGTGGTACTATTACTTCCCTTGATCTAGATGCTATACTCCTATTGATGAAATAATAGGAAATAATAACATGAAATAATGAAGTTGAACCAGAGGGGGCAGAGCTTGGCAGCATTTTCCAGCACCCACTCATGTGATTGTTTACAACATGCAACTTTGGTGAATCCCTCAACAGGACTTTGGTTGAAATCAATTGCCTCAGATGAAGCAAAAAGGCTGCATGATGTATTTCAGGAAAACTGTTTTGAGAGGTGATCTGGCATGGTTTACACCCCTAAGAAAGCGTACGAGTTCCTGCTAGAACAGAGCAAGGGCGCATATGGACTAGCAACCTGCTTTCCACAGTGTCCAATCATATGTTTCTTGGGGAAAGTTACAAACTTGGGAAGGGCTTAGCAAGGAGCCGTCACTCACTGGTAGAGCACACGTTTTACTTGCACAGTGTCTCAGGATCAATGCTTTGGATCTTCATGTACAGCTCCTCTGAAACCCCATGAAGACCACAACCAGAGTATTTGTTTGCATAGTCATCTTTTGCATTATTGTGATAGTGAACAGTCTGCAAATATCAAATATAGATACTTTCAGACTGTTCTGTTCTATCAGGTGTTCTTTGTTTTGTAGTGTTCTTGTTCCAGGCTTTTTCACTCTGAAATTTCCTTCACAAAACGCTTTAGTGGTGAATTCTGGCATTCAGTTAAGAGTTTGTACTTGGCTGCAGCATATGCCTGCTCCCTTTTAATAACATTCTCCAGTTGCATAATCGCTTGAAGCCAAATCTGCAGCATTCTCCTTTTGACTTTCAGAAGTCGGAAAGGCAGGGTCCAGTCTGCCTTCCTTTAAAAATTTAAGTCTGGAGAGATATTGTAGGAGGAAACTTTCCTATCCTTTTATTTATTTTAAACATCTCCCCCTCTCAAAACCATTGCCCCCCTCCCCCAGCACCCGCTGCCTGGAACAGTGGTCTCAACTCTACCTAAAGGTAGGGTCAGTCCTGCAGGAGAACAACAACCATTTAATTATCCTCTGGTCGGTTTGTAGTCCTCACAAAGTTCTCTCGCAGCCTGCTTGTTAGCTGAATTATATAACTACGTTTCCACAAAATAAGGGGCTTGTCTAATTTGCATACAGCATCTTGGGCTAAATTATGCAAATATTTCAAGCCATTTCCGAAAGTTGCTAACATGTAAATTGGTTTTCACATTTTCTGTGTCTATAAATAGAATGAAAGAGCTAGATTTAATGCAAATATATGCTTAATTTAAGATGGCTCCCTTCCATTGTCTTATCTTCAAGCATTAGCAGTATTCAGAAGTGACACATCTCATACTATAGATTTTTGGAAGCACTTCTTAGTCTCTGTTTTTGAAAAACTCCCCAGTCTTTTGTTCTGTTTCATCCATTCCCCCAACTTCCCTTTATTGATTCTTCTTTCATGTATTTCATTGGGGTATTGGCCCAATACAAATGACACCTTCAGTTGGATATTTTGTTGTCCCTGCCTGAACTTTATTAGCGCATTTCCAGCAGTAATCTTCCGAACAAGAAGTGCAAATTAAAAAAATAATACAGGTGAAAAATGGAGTGAGGAAAGCAAATCAGGGTACAGAAAACTGAGCCAAAAAGTTAAATGTTAGCAATAAAAGCAAGCAAGCAAGCAAGCAAGCAAGCAAGCAAGCAAGCAAACAAACAAACAAACAAGCCACTCAAGTGTTGTGTGATCACAATATAAACAACCTTTTGAATTTGTAGATGTCATAATGAGGGGTTATTTTTAGCTCAAGATTATTCAGAATCCTAGCAGATTGCAAGAGTTTATGTGCACTTTTTTTTTGCTTATCTCGTGTCTCAGCTAATAAGCTCCTGAACTGTATAAAAGTTTCATTGCCTATAAATACAAAAATGAATTTCCTTTCATGTACCTTAGCAATGTTTTGCAGCTCTCTCCACTGCACCTGAGGGCAGCAGTCTAGCCTCCTACTTGCTTCATTCTTGGTCTGACCCACTGCCAGCTGTCTCCAACTGTACTGGGAGGGACCGACGTCTGATAACGGTAGAGGAGGAAGAGAACACACCTCTAATTTTATGCTCACAGGTTCCTCTTCTCATCCCTTCCTCCCTTTGGACCCCATTGGTGCATTTAACTAGCCCTGAGATCTTTGGATGAAGGGAGTTAGAGGAAGAAGAAGAGGAGGAGGAGGAAGAAGAAGAAGAAGAAGAAGAAGAAGAAGAAGAAGAAGATAATAATAATAATAATACCAGGGTTTGTACCACTGAGCTGTGGCTTTGTGTATAAGAGGAGGCAAGTGAAAGCTTCCACTTCCATTTTAGAACAAAAACACAACACAACTGAATGGCAAATCAAGTTGATGGACTATGCCAAAATGGCAAAACTAATTGGGAAGCTCAGGAATCAAGAAGACAAGAAATTTAAAAAAGAACGGGAAATGTTTATAAAGTGTATACAAAATAATTGTAAACAGGGCAAAACATTAGCAGGAGTTTAAACACACCTGTAATGTAACAGAATGTACAGATAATCTAGGAAGATGAAAAATTGGAGAAGAATTGATATGTAGTTGAAAATAGAATTACCAGTAATAGGACCCATGGAAGGGATGGGAGGAAGTCAGGAGATTCAGAGTGACATGGGGAGAGTTCTGAGGTCCAGAGAGGCCTGCGGGGCATATGTATCTGGATCCTGAGTCTTGAGATTCCCCCCTCGTGAAATTTTAAATGGCTGTTAAAGACCCAGCTGCCCTTCATGGGGTTTTCAGGGTCCCTAGCTGTGGGAGATGAGTGGGAATGTGGATGAGGGAATATTGTTTAATATTTCCCTCATATTGTTTCCCTCATATTAAACAATATTGTTTAATATTGTTAGCTTGTGCTAACAAGCGCCAAACTAGCAGAGTTTCTCATCCCCAATAAAGCGCAGCAAAACGTGGCGTTTAAGTTCCTATGAACTTCTAGAACAAGGCAGATCCTGGCATATATTTCCCCTGGTTCCCTCTTAAAAGAAAATACACGACACATAAGCTTATAAAAGTATAAAGATTTTACTCACAGACTTTCAGAGATTACACGGGTCTCAGAAGGCAGGCTAGCTTAGATTAAATGTATTTACATGTGGAGTCTCTCCATAAGGGATGAGCCTCCATGTGGCCTCTCTTGGCTGGAAGCCAAGAGAGCATCTTCTCTTGAGATGTTGCTTGCTTGAAGATCAGAGGGAAGAGAAGAGAGAATGGCAGCTTACCTGTATCTTTGAATAGCTACAGGTAAGGCCACTCCCACTTCTGGTCACAGAAAGGGAGGAGTCTCAGTCCAGGAACAGGAAACTGTGGCTGGAGGACTGAGGCCCCTTGTGTACATTCTAGGAATGTTGTGATTGACTGCACCAGTGTTATACATCCCACACTAGCAACTGCCAGAAGTCCCTGTGAACTGGTTAGGTCTGGGAATGTATTTGCCTGCACTTTGCTCAGCTTGTACATTTGTAAATACAGAAAATAGTACAGCGGCACGGTGAGGCTCCAGCGCTCTCATATGCAAAGGAAACAAACCCCTGCAGGTGCCCTTTTCACCTCTTGGGCAGCAGGGGCATATCTAACAACACAGAGGCAAAATGTCATGTACCAGTGGCTGGTTTGATGTTAGCATAAGCCGATGAAAAGATGTTGAGGTACACAGAGCTGACCGTATATTGTTCTTCATTCATGATTGCTAGTTCCCCATCTCTGTCAATAAAATGGATTCAATCGCTACAAAATGACAATGTCACACATTGGGACAGGGAGAGGGAGGAGAAGTCAGGGAAGTCAGCACACTGTGGGTGCGACGGCAGAGCCAATCCAGTGCTCCTGCTGGTGTGCCCGCACCACGTCAAACTCCAGTGGCTGGTTTGATGTTAGCATAAGCCGATGAAAAGATGTTGAGGTACACAGAGCTGACCGTATATTGTTCTTCATTCATGATTGCTAGTTCCCCATCTCTGTCAATAAAATGGATTCAATCGCTACAAAATGACAATGTCACACATTGGGACAGGGAGAGGGAGGAGAAGTCAGGGAGGTCAGCACACTGTGGGTGCGACGGCAGAGCCAATCCAGTGCTCCTGCTGGTGTGCCCGCACCACGTCAAACTCCCCAGCATCTCCTCTTCCCCTCTCCTTCTCGGCAAGCAACAGCAACACACCAGCTCGTGTTGGGGTGTGTGTGTCTGTCCTTATGGATGAGCTGCTTCGGTAATTCCTACTTTGAGACTGCTGGGATGTCGAGGCTCCAGTTATTCAGCCCCTCTCTTTATGCCCTCTTCTGCTTTGTATACCTACTGTCTTCCAGTATCCGAACCCTCTGTAGATATTTTGTATATGACATTCTAATTAACTAATTTAAGCAGTCTGTTTTTCAAGCAGAATTCCAGATCTGATGGATATGTTTGGCATTACTATTACTATTATTATTTATTTTGAATTTATATACTGCCTTTCCTTCTAAAGGAACCCAGGGTGGCAAACACATATAGACTATATTTGCACTGGATACTCCGCTCCTTCCTGTTTTTTTAACCTATGTGTCAACATACGCTTTTGACATTTTGGGAGAGTCCAGACTCTCTTCTATCTACATGCATCAGTTGTCATAGGAACTGTCGTTCCTAAATCAAAGGCATGTTGACATTATAGCTGGCAGGGAGGGGCTGCAATGAATTCTTAAATGTCGCTAAGGTAACTGTTATTTTAACTGGTTTTGCAGAAAAGGGATTTTATTTATTAGCGTGGATTTATTTTTGGCTGAAAAGATAAACTGAGGTTTAAGCTGCAGTTGATGACGCCAGAGGGTCTTGCTGCAGGTTGACAGCCCCACTCCTCAAGCCCCTAATGCTTAGGTCAGATAAGAGTGGGGAAATGGGGGGAAAGTAGTAAATACAACAGAGACGGGGGAGAGGAGCTTCAAAATGATATTGAAAAAAATATTCGTAGACCCAGGACTTTTTTTCAGCTGGAACTTGCTGGAACTCAGTTCTGGCACCTCTCAGGTGGGCACCATTGTCATTCTAAGAGAACAAGAGAAGTGTTCATGGTGAGTTCTGGCACCTCTTTTTTCTAGAAAAATAGCACTGTGTAGACAGTTCTTGGGACCCAGGTGGCGCTGTGGGTTAAACCACAGAGCCTAGGACTTGCTGATCAGAAGGTCAGCGGTTCGAATCCCCATGACAGGGTGAGCACCCGTTGCTCGGTCCCAGCTCCTGCCCACCTAGCAGTTCGAAAGCACATCAAAGTGCAAGTAGATAAATAGGAACTGCTCTGGCGGGAAGGTAAACGGCGTTTCCGTGCGCTGCTCTGGTTTGCCAGAAGCGGCTTTGTCATGCTGGCCACATGACCTGGAAGCTGTACACTGGCTCTCGGCCAATAAAGCGAGATGAGCACCGCAACCGCAGAGTCGGACACGACTGGACCTAGTGGCCAGGGGTCTCTTTACCTTTACCTTTAGACCGTTCTTAAAATGGCACCCAGTACATTTATGAGCCCACATGTGTGCCATCTGTACTTTACATACTTAAAGTATCATGCTACTTTAAACAGTAATGGCCCCCCCCAAAGCATCCTGGGAACTATAGTTTATAAAGGGTTTATTCTCCTCATAGAACTATGATCTTTAGAGTTCCCTAGGGAAAGGCCTTGATTATTAAATCATTTGGGGTGGGGGGTGGAGGCAGGCAGCAGTGGTGAGGTGTTGCAGGTCAGAGCTGTGGGTACCACACGGCATGCCCAGCATCCTCTAAGCTAGCCTGCAGCCCTCAGGTGTGGTGGAATGTGCTGACTCATCACCTTCGGTATACAGAATGGATGAGTGACAGGGGTACCTGAGGCACCAATATTTTCTGGCCAGTCCTGACAGTGGCGAAGCTGCATGCTCTGGCACCAGGGGTGGAGAGCAGGTGGGGGCGTGGCTGGCACGTGCCCTGGGGGCATGGTGTGCGTCCCGGGGGCGTGGCATGCCACCCATGGGGGCATGGTGTACGTTCTGGGGGCATGGCACCCAGCACGGTGGGGGAGGGTGCACAGTGTGTGTCCGGGGGGAGGCAGCAATGGTATCCCCCTCCCTGATGGTGCCGGGGGCGGTACGCTCCCCCTGCCCTCCTGTTCCTCCGCCAGTGAGTCCCGATTAGAGGCTAGTCCTGTGTGCCTGTGATAGCTAATAATAAACTTATTACACCATTCTTCACTTGCCCAGTTCTTCACTTGCCATTATTTCTCTACAGCTGTGTTGGTCTGTCATAGTCAAAACAAAATAATTCCCCCCCCCCCAATGAATTGCAACTTATTACCAAGCTTAAAACCATGGAGAGACCTGGTCTGAACAAAGACATTGGATTCTTATCTCATTATACATGACAAAGCTTTTTTAACCTTCTCACCCCTTGCTTTTTCCTGTAAGACTAATTGCAGTCGTTAACAGTCGTCAACAGGTTTACCACAGCTATCAGCCTTTCACCCATTCCCACCACCCCTCTGAGCAATACCCCTCCCCACCCTCTCACTATATATAAGGGTCTGGTGACTTCTGTTTCAATGTATCTGAAGAAGTGTGCATGCACACGAAAGCTCATACCAAGAACAAACTTACCGGTAGTTGTTCTCTAAGGTGCTACTGAAAGGGAAAAAAAAAAAATTGTTTTCATTATTTCTCTAGTAAGTGTGACAAAGTTACACGAGAGGATGATGCTTACTGAGGATGCGAACTTGCCTCATCATGACCGACCTTTCAGAAATTTGCAAAAGCAGGTAGCACCTGCTTTGAGTTTTGATGCACTTGTCAGGTACATGTTTTCTAACCTTTTTATCTCCTGCCTAGTCACCAGACCTGAGAGCCTTTCTGCAAGGAGCAATGATAATTCATAACAATTAAGGTAAAATGTGGGCTATTAGAACTTAATTTTGCCCTGCATTAAAAGCAATCTTTAGCATGTGGGAGAGGTTCTTAGCAAACCTAAAAATGTCAGATATATTTCTTTTTTCTTCTACATTAACGGGTAAAGCTTTGCAAAAATCACTGTCTTGGTTATTTTGGGGAGGCTCATTATGATTCACAAAAAGCAGCCACTTTTTGCTCCTTATGTGGCTTGTCAAAACATGGAAAGGTGGTAGCAATATGTTTGCAGTGATAGCTAAGCGGTAATATATAAGAGAGATAAGCACTCTGGGAAAAGATTAAAAAGAATTATGAGAGATAAGAGATACAGAGAACAAACCAGCAAAAGTCAAGTATTTTACAGCATCAACGATTGCAGCAAGAGAGAGTTAACGTATTGTTGTGAGTTGGCAGGTTATGTTTGTTGGGCTGCATGCCTGAGACCCTTCCAATTCATGGATTCAGAAAGGGTTAAAATTCAATGGAGGATTCCATTGTTGAAGTAGCCAGACCAGTTTCTTGATAATGCTCCCTAATTATTGGCTGCTAGGGTAACAAAGGAAGTGTCTCTGTGCTAGAGATTAAATGGGTGGGGCCCCCTCCACTGGCTGTTGGTGAGAAGGACAAAACCCAGAGTTGTGCGTATGAGCTAGAAGCTGGAAGCAGGCCACAGGCAGAAGCCTGAGAAGGAGAGACATGATTTCTGCTGGAATTGAAGGCTGTGGCTATGGGAAAAGCAAGACCTTCTGCGGGTGTTAAAGCTGTGAACACCGCCATCATAGGCTCAGGTTTTGTATATATGTGCAAATAAACCGTATATCATAAAGACACTGCAGTCACTGCTGCCTCTTATTCCCAAAAAACAACAACCCTGGGTTAAGCACCTGGAACCTGTGGAGCCTCGCACCGCTCAGAGATTGGGGTGGCATGCAACAATACAATTAACTTTCTTGTTATCTTTTTCTCACCAAAACCAATGGCATATAAAGACCAACCTATACACAATGTTAAAAATATTATTTACCCCTGGAGTCTCTCGCTGCTCGGAGATTGGGGTGGCATATAACACTATTGAGCCTACATCCCATACCTTGTACCAATTTATACCCCTGCAAGGGACATGAGACTCAGCTAGATTGGTAAAGAAAAAGTGCTTTACCACAGAGCCTAGGGCTTGCCGATCAGAAGGTCGGCGGTTCAAATCCCCGCGACGGGGTGAACTCCTGTTACTCAGTCCCTGCTCCTGCCAACCTAGCAGTTCGAAAGCAAGTCAAAGTGCAAGTAGATAAATAGGAACCGCTGCAGCGGGAAGGTAAACGGCATTTCCGTGCGCTGCTCTGGTTTGCCAGAAGCGGCTTTGTCATGCTGGCCACATGACCTGGAAGCTGTATGCCAGCTCCCTCGGCCAATAATGCGAGATGAGCGCTGCAATCCCAGAGTCGGTCACGACTGGACCTAATGGTCAGGGGTCCCTTTACCTTTACCTTTATATGCATTATAACATTGTGACACCAGGTGGCGCTATGGAGTTCCGTTTTTACCAACCCCATTTCTCATAGAAAGCTTACAATGCGTTTAACAGAAACGCTTCTTTGATGTGTCTAGATCCAGCCTCAGTGTGACATGCATGGTTCTCCACTCCCAGTTTTGCATTCACAACCACCCTGTGCGGAAGGTTGGGCTGCCAGTAGGTGGCTGGCCCAAGGTCACCCAGCGAATTTGCTGGCTGAGTGTGGATTTGAACCCAGGTCTCCCAAGTTGCTGTTACTAACCACTACATCACACTGGCTCATAATGTTTAAGGTTTGGGTGCTTTCTTGGTGCCAGGTTTTTCACTGTAGAGGGATGGAGATGGCTGTTAATACAGAATATAGGTAGTGGGTGGTTCTACTCATAAGCAGAGACAACAGGGAGAGAAAGGTGGCCAGCGACTCTGACTTCCATGTGTGTTTGCTGATGAAACTCTTTGGCTATCTCTGACAAAATTCTGAAATGATAGAGCTTTGCTGTGTATGGCCATGTTTCATAGAATCATAGAGTTGGAAGGGACCCAAGGGTAATCTAGTCCAACCCCCTGCAATGCTGGAATCTCAGCTAAAGCATCCAAGACAGATGGCCATCCAACCTCTGTTTAAAAATCTCCAAGGAAGAAGGGGCCACCACCTCTCATGGGAGTCTGTTCCACTGCTGAACAGCTCTTACTGTCAGAAAGTTTTTCCAGATGTTTCGTCGGAATCTCCTTTCTTGCAACTTGAAGCCGTGGGTTCGAGTCCTACCCTCCAGAGCAGGAGAAAACAAGCATGCTCCCCCCTCCATGTGACAGCCCTTTAGATATTCAAAGATGGCTACCATATCTCCTCTCAGACTCCTCTTTTCCAGGCTAAACATACCCAGCTCCTTCAAGCGCTCCTCATAAGGCTTAGCTTCCAGACCCTTGATCATCTTGGCAACCATGGGGGAGTGTAACATGTCACCAGACTCGATGAGTTATTGGATTTAGTGTTTTTCATGTTCCCAATGTATTTGTTGCCTGAAAGCAGTTCAGGGACTGCACTGGATTAACAGGGATAATTGTAGCTGGCGCAATGACACAAGCGAAAAACGCCTGCAGCAGGAATTACATTGACTTTGAGTGACATCCTGTTCAACTTCCTGTGTTGGCACCGCTGTGGCTGAATAATTTCAAGTAGCACAGAATCAGCAAGGGCTCTTTGTTCTCTCTCTCCCTTTCCTGGGTTTGTAGTGCCCCCAAGTCAAATTTTAAAAATGGGTTGATAATTGTCTATCCAGACAATCTCCTCTACAACACCTTTACCCTTTCACAGTGATAAGCTTCGCTCTTCTAATTCACATATGTTTCTGGAACAGGGCTAGCCCTCCAGATGTTGGCGGACTCCAGCTGGCGTGGCCAATGACCAGGGATAATGGGACTTGTTCTCCAATAACATCTGGAGGGCTGCAGGTGTCCCATTGCTACTCCAGGTCACGATGAAATAAACTCCTTGCACCAAATCCAACAGATTCATCCTAAAGATGAATTTCTTGTGACTGTAAATAAAGGATTTTTGCTTCTATTTTTTACTGACATATAAAACCGGAATAATGAAAGTAGGAGAGAATATACTTTAAGGTGTGATTTTATTTAGCATATTTGTGGTCGACTGTTCGAGTGTATTTAAAAAATACAAGTTCTGTTTAAAACAAGATAACTGAGCACAGTAATTAAATGACGTTCTATACCTATTAATTTATTGCCTAGTCTGTCTAAGAGGCATACTACTACTTTTTACCACTAATTAAAAGAATATTATAGAAGAAGCCATGAATTAATTATGCTTCGAGGCTTTTGTAATAAAGAAGCTAATTGTGTAAAGACTGCTTCCTCTTTGGGTTATGACAACAAATATAGCTTAGGCCTTGAATTGGAAAAAGTGTATGTGTAAACCTGTCAATCATAAACTGCTTCTTGTACAGCCATTTTCAGATGTTATTAAGGACTAAAAGTGTGTGTGTGTGTGTGTGTGTGTGAGAGCGAGAGAGAGCGAGAGAGAGAGCGAGAGAGAGAGAGAGAGAGAGCAGCCTCCTGCTCAAAACTTTGATATTGGCAGTTTTATTTCCAATTAATTTCCTAATAATTCCTATCAAGGAATTCACAGCTGCCACACACTGGGTCTAGTGAGGCATGGAAGTGAGAGCTGGACCATAAAGAAGGCTGATCGCCAAAGAATTGATGCTTTTGAATTATGGTGCTGGAAGAGACTCTTGAGAGTCCCATGGACTGCAAGAAGATCAAGCCTATCCATTCTTAAGGAAATCAGCCCTGAGTGCTCACTGGAAGGACAGATCCTGAAGCTGAGGCTCCAATACTTTGGCCACCTCATGAGAAGAGAAGACTCCCTGGAAAAGACCTTGATGTTGGGAAAGATTGAGGGCACAAGGAGAAGGGGATGACAGAGGATGAGATGGTTGGGCAGTGTTCTCAAAGCTACCAACATGAGTCTGACCAAACTGTGGGAGGCAGTGGAAGACAGGAGTGCCTGGCGTGCTCTGGTCCATGGGGTCACGAAGAGTCGGACATGACTAAATGACTAAACAACAACAACAACACACACTCGGTCAACAGTTTCAACAACTACGACTACAAAGTCTCATAGCTGGTCAGTCACTGTTCAGAACCCATGAGTCTATATGTGAAATTAAGATTTTATTTCTGTCCTGATATGCATCTCTTTACACTTGTTTACATTGAACTGCATTTACCACCCATTCCCTCAGTTTGGAGAGGCCGTTTTGGAGCTATTTGCAATATCCTTTTGTTTTAATGACCCTGAACAAGTCAGCATTGTCAGCAAACTTGGCCACCTCATTCATCATAGGACTAGATCATTGATGAACAAGTTAATAAGCACTGGTCCCAATACCAATACTTGGGGGACTCTGCTTTCTACATCCCTCCATTCTGAGAACTGTCTATTTATTCCTAGTCTCTGCGTTCTGCTACTTAGCCAATTCTTGATCCACCAGAGGACCTCCCTCATTCCATGACTGTTAAGCTCAGGAGGCTTTCATAAGTTGCCTCTTGCCAGGGGTGCTGACTTAGGCCCCAGGTTATGGGTGTGAGGAATGAGATGTTGCTTTTTCACATACAAATGTAACAGTTAGACAAATATCAGCAGTCCAGACAAGTGGAGATACTTAGAGCTTGTGGTCTGGATGTGGTTGCAAGAAGGAGACAAGTGTCAGCAGTCCAGTTCAACTCACACTTGTGAACTGGAGATGTTAGAGCTTATGATCAGAATGCAGTATTTTTTGCTTGGCTTAGCAAGCATAGGAACATAGACCAAATAAGGGAAATGGTAAATAAAGGTAGAGGGTCGCCGAAATCAGAGTAAGGGAAGTGTAAACTAAAAAAATGTTTAGAGGTACTCTCATTTTGACTCAAGAAAATCACCATTTTATAGTTCAAATCGGGGAAAATAAATACAGTAAATGGACAAGAGTACAAAGATTCACAAAATGTTTAGGGGTATGCGTCCCCCTGCATCCCCCAGGAACAATAACAATAACAATAACTATTATTATTATTATTATTATTATTATTATTATAGTTTCCCCAGCCACTCTGGGCGGCTTCCAACAAAATATTAAAATACAATGGTCTGTTAAACATTAAAAGCTTCCCTAAACAGGGCTGCCTTCAGATGTCTTCTAAAAGTCTGGTAGTTGTTTTTCTCTTTGACATCTGGTGGGTATAGGGAATATAAGCTTATGCTTTGCCAAAGTTGAGGAGTGCCTACTTTAGACACCCACTCTTCCAAGAACATATTGTATTCAATAAACTATTTGCTGCTTCACCAATTTTGTTCAGATTGTATTTTAAAGGAGTGGGATTAAGGGTCTTAGGACCCACTTCTTACGTCTTACATGGGTGCCTGATGGCACCTGTGACGTAACGTGACGTCATGACATCACATTGCATCGGCAGTGCAGTGGCACTTCTGAGGCCTCACAGGGTCTCGGAGGTTACGTCTGAGGCCTCACAAGACCTCCAACGCAACTTCCGGTTTATACTGGAAGTTGTGTTCGGAGGCCTGGCAGGGCCTCGGATGTCACTTCTGAGACCTTGCAGGGTCTCGCAAGGTCCAAGGCCTCGCAAGAACCTCTGACACAACTTCTGGAAGTTGCGGCAGAGCCCTGCGTTGTGGGTGTCCTGGCACCCAGGGCCCCCTAGAGCTGGAGCCTATGCCTCTTGCAGTTGGAAATGGACACACTTGAGGAATTTGTTTGTTGCAAATTCTAAAACAAGTTGGCTTCAGTTCCATATCTCAGATTCATGTATGGACTTGAACACAGCTATTCTTCCAGTTCTATGTTTCTCCAAATTTTGTGTTGGAGTTAATGGCTTTAAAAATTACAAAACTGTGTATAAATGTTATTTCAGGATGAAATACATATAGAAAGTATACTTTAAAAGAAAAATAGGTTGAGAAATGCATATTTGTGGCGGGGAAAATACATTAACGATGTGTTAAATATAGATATTCAAATGCAACTTTTCATGTGAATTATAAAAAACAACACCTGCAGATAAAAACAGAAATGGAACAGGGAAAGCTTATGAATGAAGACATGTGAAAATGACATGAATTGGAAGTAGACTGGCCCCTCCATCTTGTTTAGGAATTGGTCAAATCTTGACCCTATTTTAGCCATAAGAGGACAAACAAAAATAAGCTACAAATCATAACCCAATTACCACAGTAAACGTGAAGGAGAATTATTAATACTTATTGTCTCAGCAATTTTTAACCACACATACTGTCAGCTGGTGTTCCAAAACGAATGTTTAGGTATGTGATGACTTAGTTGATGCTTAAATTCATTCCTTGTTTGCCTCATAGTGCTATATTTAAGGTACCATTGCTATTTTTAATAACATAAATTACCTGGAAAGTGACAGTGTTGATGTTGGCTGACTTTGAATGCGAAATTAAGAAGACCTTGTTTTTCTTCCTTTGAAACAAGGAGGGTGATTTAAAAATAAACACATGGCTTTGCAAGAGAATATCTAGGTTGTTTATGATATTTCTTCTCTCAGTGAGCTTAATAATGTTAATAAAAGATCTGAAAAAGTGCAGGGCTGAAAGAATTAGGTGGGAAATAAATGTGGATCTAAAACCAGGGGAAAGTTTCTGTGAGCAAATTAAGAATTCTTTGGGCAAACTGTTTCCTTAAGCAATGGGTTTCAAATTCCAAAGCCGCTGAGGTCTTGGATAAGGGGGTAAAAGACTCACAGAACAATCCAAAGCTTATGCTGGCTGAAGGGACCCAGGATTTGGCAAAAGCAGTGCTATGCTGGCACTACGTAAAGTACTCTGGTGATGTTATGCTGGTGGAACGGTCCAAACAGGCTGTTGTTATGGGTGGAATGAGATGGCACAGGGAACGAGCAAACCTACTCCATGGCTACGTACACGGAAGAAGAAGAAGAAAAAGAAGAGTTTGGATTTGATATCCCGCTTTATCACTACCCGAAGGAGTCTCAAAGCGGCTAACATTCTCCTTTCCCTTCCTCCCCCACAACAAACACTCTGTGAGGTGAATGGGGCTGGGAGACTTCAAAGAAGTGTGACTAGCCCAAGGTCACCCAGCAGCTGCATGTGGTGGAGCGGAGACACGAACCCGGTTCCCCAGATTACAATACTACCACTCTTAACCAGTACACCACACATTTAAATCATATTTTCCCTCCTCTGAGATTCCTAGGAACTGTAGTTCACCCCTCACAGAACCACAATTCCCAGCACCCTTAACAATCTAAAGTTCCCAGTATTCTTTGACGTGGAAATAATGTGCTTTGATGGTGTTCCCAGTGCCGAGCGTCACTGTTGGTTCTGGAGACGGGGCTAGAGTGAGGTGCAGGGAGTTCATTGTGCTGCGGCCATGGTGGCAGAGCAGATGCCATGCTCCTGCTACCTGCACCATGCTGGGCTCCCTGAGCCACCTCATCTCAGGAACCAGCAATGGTGCTTGGCATTCGGAAGGCAGGTGAGCAACACTGGCCTGCCTACGCTTCTCTGCCACCCACCACTGGCTGGGGAAAGGCAAATGACTCATGGCATCTTTATCCTTTATTTGCTGCTGTGGCTAAGTGGTTATGGAATTACAGTGGTACCTTGGGTTACAAACTCCGCTAACTCCGCTAACTAAGTAGTTGCTCCGGCATGTGAACCTTGTCCCAGGATGAGAACGGAAATTGTGCACCGGTGGTGTGGCGGCAGTGGGAGGCCCCATTGGCGAAAGCATGCCTCAGGTTAAGAATGGTTTCGGGTTAAGAACAGACCTCCGGAACGAATTAAGTTCGTAACCCGAGAAACCACTGTACTCTGGGGTGTTTGCAGTGTAGCTTTGAGTATAGCCGTGGTGAGGAACCTCTTTCAGGTTAGGGTTGCATTCCACTCTGGACAACTTTCCAAAGACCACATGCCTGTGCTGGGTAGGGTCAGAGGCACCCGTAGATGGAGCAATGGATGCAATCTTCACCTTTGTGCAATAGTGCTTCCTAACATCCTGAGTAGCAACCTATAGTCACTCAAGTGCACAGGACACTGGATGGGAAGAAGCTGCGAATAAGGCTCCGCTCACCTTTTGCATGCCTGGGGGAAAAAACAGTCCTACCAGAAGCAAGTGAGAGGGAGCTTCCAATATTTACATGGTAGTGAGCCTGACGCCCAGAGGCAAAAGCAGCCCTCTAAGCATCTCTCTCTGGTTGTTGGAGTGGTCCCCAGGCCGCACAACCCTTACCAGCCCTGCATTACACCCCAAATATTTTTGCCCAGATAGAATGTGTCCTTGACCTCGGATAATGCCTCATGTTTGTCTGGATGGAGGATATTGCAGGGTGTGTGAGTGTGTGTAGAAACTAGATTATTCTCTGTTTCACCCTGTATTTGACACATGCAGCACTGCTTCTGTTCCACTGCAGTTCATCTTCTGCCAGAAATGACATTCATCTCAATGTCTACTGTTGTGAAATTGCATAAACCACACCTTTGCCCCAAGGGACCCATGTGTACTCTCGTCACAGGCATCCTGGCCAGAGGATGGACTTGCTGTGTCATATGGGCTCTTCTTCCTTCCCTTTGTGTGTTACGCTGCAAGCCACACTAGGGGAATTAAACTCCTTCCAGTATGGATGAGTAGGACCTAGCCATACCTCTCTGGGCCAGTGAGGCTGTTAGATTCAGGGTGCTGAAGGTGGCCTCTTTGAATGATTTGTGTATTGTGATGTCAAAGTATGTGTGCTAGAGAGGTGTTACCATCCCCATGAGCCAACTGGCTCCCTCCAGGTGAAGGTGGCATCAATGTCCCTGTCCCTGATTCACCAATGGATGCTGATTGTGTGTCTGCCATTTTTATGCTATTTGGAGGTTTTCTGAGCTGTGTGTTTGCTCCCTTTCTGTGCTGAGCAGGTATAGAATATGGGAGCTGTTCTGCCAGGATAGTGATCTCCCCTGCCATCCTTGGTGTAAGGTGTCTATAGCAGGAGTAGCCAGTGTGGTCCCCTCTAGATATTTTGGACTGCAACTCCCATCAGCCCCAACCAGCAAAGCCAATGGTAGTTGATGATGAGAGTTGTAGTCCAAAACATCTGGAGGGTACCATGTTGCCTAACCCTGCTCTGTAGGATTGCTCTGTGAAGGGTAACAAGGCTTCAATGAGTTTTCTGTGTTACAAAGCTGACAGGTTGAAAATAGCATCAGAATAATTTAGAGAATTCCACTGGCAGAAAACATATGCTCTTCCTTCATAGAGAACATTTTCCAGTGGAGGATTTGCAGGCCTCTGACCTTCATACTCTGGTAGATTATGTTTGTTATATAATTCATGAGTTTATCAGATAGAAATATCTGACACCTCACATTTTTGAGAACCCTGCTTCCAATTAATTCCTGGTGCCTTATCGTATCCTCTTCTTGATTTCTCAGATTTAAACAGCGTTCCACAGCTGCTGGCATGAATATTTTGCCATCTATATATCTGTACATCTATCTATCTATCTATCTATCTATCTATCTATCTATCTATCTATCTATCTATCTAATCTATCATCTGTCTATCACAGGCTTCCTCAACCTTGGCCGTCCAGATGTTTTTGGCCTACAACTCCCATGATCCCTAGCTAGCAGGACCAGTGGTCAGGGATGATGGGAATTGTAGTCTCAAAACATCTGGAGGGCCGAGGTTGAGGAAGCCTGATCTATCTATCTATCTATCTATCTATCTATATCTATCTATCTATCTAATCTATCTCTATCCATCTATCTTCTATATGATTTTTGTGCTTAGTTTTTCCAACTTATAGTAACATTTATTATTATTATTATTATTATTATTATTATTATTATTATTTATATATAGCTCTTTACTTGGAGGTCTCAGGGTGGTTCACAGAATAAAATCATAATATAAAAACACAAAATACACAATCGAAATAAAAACAACAACCCAATAACCACCACCTCCCAAAAAGAGCCACCTTTTTAAAAGGGCATAGGATGTTAATCAAATCAACCAAAGGCCTGGTTAAATAGGAACATTTTGCCTGGCGCCTAAAGGTGTATAATGAAGGCACCAGGCAAACTTCCCTGGGGAGAGCATTCCACAGATGGGGAACCACTGCAGAGAAGGCCTGTTCTTGTGTTGCCACCCTCCTATGCATAACAGAGCACACAAACGATGTAACCAAAAAAAAGAGAAAATGAATATATGGCAAGGTGTTAGCTAAAATGACAATATAAAAATGAAGACACCATAGCTCCAAGAATAAATAGAAACATTAAATTCATGTACAACAGAGACTACTAAGAGTACTACAAGCTGAGATGGTTAGAGGTCAACAGTTGGGTCTCCTGTGGCTTTTAAAAATGGCCAGTGGTGCCTGTATGTTTTGTCCCATGGAGCAAAAAGTTGCTTCAAGCTCAACCTGAAATGCAGTATGTGGAGATGGGGGTTAACCCCTCCTTTCCACCCAGCACTAGAGTCTCCAACTGAATTATGCTACCCTGTCTACAGATGCATTTGCCTTTCAAAAAAGTAGGTGACAGAAAAACATGTCTGTCACCTGAGTAGAAACTAAGTTTGTATCATTGGTTCAACCATGTATATAATTTGCAAATACTAACATGTGATGAAAAAGTTGGTATTTTGGCCTCAGTACGATTTTGAATATCACTGTATGTTGAATTTCATGGTAGGGAGTAAGTGCGTGCATGAAGTCCTTCAAAACTGCTTATGAAATATCACTCAGTTTTCTATTTTGTGCCCTCACTGAAGCCAAACTAGGCATGATACAAAGGTTCCATCCACACCAGGGGTCTGCAAGGTTTACCTCGCCTGGACTGGTTCACTCCAGTGGCAATCCCTCCATGGGCCGGATTGCGTGCGTGCATAAGTGTGCGCGCCCGCGATATCCGGCGTCTGCGTCTACGCAGACACGATTTCCGGCATCTGTGCACGTGCAGACGCGATTTCCAGTGCAGCGGAAGCAAGTCCCCATGCGTCTGGTGGTGCTGGTTTAGCGCAGCATGTGCTGGTTTAGCGCAGCATGCGGGGACTCGTCGAGCGGGTGGCTCGGTTCGGGGGTGGCTCGGGGGCCAGTTAAACGACCCCTGTGGGCTGCTTGTGGCCCATGGGCCTTAGGTTGCCAGCCCCTGATCCACACTATACATTAAAAACATCATCATGCCACTTTAAACAGTCATGGCTTCTCCCAAGGAATCCTGGGAAGTGTAGTTTGTAGAGAGTTATGAAAGGACCCTTCCCTCCCTCACAGCTTCACGTGGTTTAACAATCAATCTCTCTTCCCACTTTTCTTCTTCTTCACACAGATCTTTTTACAAACGTCTTGAATTCCTTTCTGACAAATATTGGAAGGTGTGGGTCGCATTCAGTGTAGCAGCAAGCAGCACTTCGAGTGAGTGGAATGACTTTGTCTTACACAACAGGGATTCCCCCCCCCTTCTCTTCTTCCAAAGCACCCCATAACTCTGTTCTGGGTTTCCCCCACAACACTCTGGAACAGCGTGCATGAGCAGGCAGGGTGGGTGGGGAAGGAAGTGAAGTCCCATGGTGCAAGAGGAAGTAGTTCTGATTGTGCATTTATTTAGTAGAATACAACCCAATGTGACTTGCTCCCTCCATCCTATGGGGAGATTTGATGGAATAGAACTCACGTGAGCAAAGAGCAACTGTAGGATTGTTGCTTGTTTTCATAAGCAAAATAGTAGTCAGAGCTACAGGAAAGAGAAAAAGGGGGGAAGGGGGAGGCATCCCAAAGTAACAAAGTATGTTACTCATTCATCTTGCCTAATCATGCTTTCCTTGAATTCTTGCCATCACCCCTTTCATGGAGACGGTCCATCGTCAATGCATGTGTGGTCTTCTTTTTTTTGCAGAAAAGCAAGCAGAAAACCCTCCCTTTCCATTCCTTCTTCTTTGTACAAATGACTCCTGCTGTGAACGGGCAGTCCTAGACCACCCAGTGGGGCTCCGAGTGAAAAGAAAAATCAACTAGTCATTAAGGAAAGGGCTGAAAGAAAGGAACATATTTTCTAAAGGTCAGCTGAACCCACGGAGCACTTACATGGTGGAAATTATAGCTCGATTCTTTCTGGGTAGTACAGGACTAAAAGACCCTGTAAAGAAAAAGATACAAAGCCATTTTATAGCGCAGCCTTTTTGAATGTTTAAAAAGCACCCTTCTCCCCCTCTCTTCATCTGCATGTTGATCTACAGCTAAGTGCAAACAAAATATTGAAATGTGAATATTCAGGACTCCTGCATGCTTCCCTTTAGCCGAACTCTGATTCCTGGCCAGGGAAGGCTCATGCGTGTACACAGCTCTCTGTTGCTGTGTGTTGATAACACAGAAAACTTCTGTATACCAGGACAGAATATACTCCATCACTAACCCACCTCTCTTCTGCCTTATTCAGCAAGCAGGAAGGTAGTCATGGCTTGTGGTTGGCAAGCGCAGAGGTGGGCAACCGAGGGAGAGATGAGGCAACATGAATGGTGGAAGACAGCATTGCTCCTGACACATATTCCCTCACAACCTCCAGGTTCTGCAAGTGGCAAGCAGATTGGCCAGACTCAATGTTGGCTGCCTTGCGTATTCAACACATATGCTCCAGCACTGCACTCTGGTTCTGTCTTTCTTCCTGCTTTCCCAGGCTAGTACTCCAGGCAGCTTATGCAGGATAAGCAACATGTTGCAAACTGTGGGAGATGAGTGGGAATGTGGATGAGGGAATATTGTTTAATATTTCCTATCCCAGCTTGTGCTAACAAGCTCCAAACTAGCAGAGTTTCTCATCCCCAATAAAGCGCAGCAAAACGTGGCGTTTAAGTTCCTATGAACTTCTAGAACAAGGCAGATTCCTGGCATATATCCCCTGGTTCCCTCTTAACAGAAAATACACGACACATAAGCTTATAAAAGTATAAAGGTTTTACTCACAGACATCCAAGAATATATAAGTCTCAGAAGGCAGGCTAGCTTAGATTAAATGTATGTACATGTGGACACTCTCCTTAAGGGAGAAGGGTCCACTTCGGCCCTCTCGGCTGGAAGCCAAGAGTGCATCTCTTGAGGTGTTGCATCCTCGGAGTCCTGATGGGAAGAGAGGGAGAGTAGCAGCTCACCTGTATGTTTGAATAGCTACAGGTAAGGCCACTCCCACTTCTGGTCACACAAAGGAAGTGATTTCAGTCTTGGCACAGGAAACTCTACCTGGAGGACCAAGACCCCTTTTGTACACTCTAGGAATGTTGTGATTGACTGCACCAGTGTTATACATCCCACACAAACAGCTCTATGTTTTTGCCTGGTAAGGCTGACAGAAAGACCTGGTAGAACTGGCACAGCATTGGGCTCTGGGGCAACTGATGACCTGCTTGTCTTTCTCCTGGGATATAGGGCTAGGGAGGAAGGCTTTCTGTGCTTGCAGGCTTCCCCTTAATGGGTTATACTCAATGTTAATCATAGGCCTACTCATTGAATCATAGAATCATAGAATAGTAGAGTTGGAAGGGACCCCAAGGGTCATCTCATCCAACCCTATGCAATGCAAGAATCTCAGCTAAAGCATCCATGGCAGATGACCATCCAGTCTCTGCTTAAAAACCTCCAAGGAAGGAGAGTCCACAACATCCTGAGAGAGACCGTTCCACTGTTGAACAGCTCTTACTGTCAGAAAGTTCTTTCTGATGTTTAGTTGGAATCCCTTTTCTTGTCACTTGGATCCATTGGTTTGAGTCCTACCCTCCAGAGCAGGAGAAAACAGGCTTGCTGCTCCATCCTCCATATGATAGCCCTTTAGATATTTGAAGATAGCTATCATATCTCCTCTCAGCCTCCTCTTTTCCAGGCTAAACATACCCAGCTCCTTTCAGCCATTCCTCATAAGGGTTGACTTTCAGACCTTTGATCATCTTGGTTGCCCTCCTCTGCACACATTTCAGTTTATCAATATCCTTCTTAAATTGTGGTGCTCAGAACTGGACACAGTACTCCAGGTGTGGTCTGACCAAGGCAGAATAGAGTGGTAAAGGTAAAGGTTAAAGGGACCCCTGACCATTAGGTCCAGTCGTGGACGACTCTGGGGTTGCGGCGCTCATCTCGCTTTACTGGCCGAGGGAGCCGGCGTACAGCTTCCGGGTCATGTGGCCAGCATGACAAAGCCGCTTCTGGCGAACCAGAGCAGCGCACGGAAATGCCGTTTACCTTCCCGCCGGAGCGGTACCTATTTATCTACTTGCACTTTCAAAACAAAATAAAATAAAAAAATTCCTTCCAGTAGCACCTTAGAGACCAACTAAGTTTGTTCTTGGTATGAGCTTTCGTGTGCATGCACACTTCTTCAGATACACTGAAACAGAAGTCACCAGACCCTGATATATAGTGAGAGGGTGGGGAGGGGTATTACTCAGAGGGGTGGTGGAAATGGGTGAAAGGTTGATAGCTGTGGTAAACCTGTTGACGACAGCACTGTTGGCATTTGATGGCATACACAATGTTAGATGATGAGCAATTAAATAGTCCTGAGATGGTATGGGAGATGGGAGTTGTAGTCCCATGCAGACTAATTGCAGCCGTTAACAGTCGTCAACAGGTTTACCACAGCTATCAACCTTTCACCCATTTCCACCACCCCTCTGAGTAATACCCCTCCCCACCCTCTCACTATATATCAGGGTCTGGTGACTTCTGTTTCAGTGTATCTGAAGAAGTGTGCATGCACACGAAAGCTCATACCAAGTGTGCATGCACACGAAAGCTCATACCAAGAACAAACTTAGTTGGTCTCTAAGGTGCTACTGGAAGGAATTTTTTTATTTTATTTTGTTTTGACTATGACAGACCAACACGGCTATCTACCTTTACTTGCACTTTGACGTGCTTTCGAACTGCTAGGTTGGCAGGAGCAGGGACCGAGCAACGGGAGCTCACCCCGTCGCGAAGATTCGAACTGCCGACCTTCTGATCGGCAAGCCCTAGGCTCTGTGGTTTAACCCACAGTGCTACCCACATCCTAGAATAGAGTGGTAGCCTTATTGAAATAAACAGATGAGAGAAAAAACTCACTGATTTCAATGGGTTTACTCGGCGTATGACTAGCACTGGATTTCACTCAATATATTTATTCAACAAAGTCCTTTGTGTTACAGAGGCAAAGAAATAATTCCTACCTGCTGAATGTGAGGCCCTGGGGAAGCCATAAGAAGGCTGGCAGGAACTGCAGCAAGCAGGCTTTCCCCCTCCACTGACGTGAGATACAGTACATTGAGCCTGGAAATCATATGTAGGGAGGAATGTGCCCAGAATAAGGATGAAGGATGAATTTGTTCATTTTGCATTTTACTGGGAACTTACGTAAATCCCTGAACTAAATCCTTGAAAACTGCAGAAGCAAAGGGACTGTGACCAACATCATGGGAGGGTGAAACTGTCCCGCTCCCTTGTTATGCTATTATGAAATTGTTCTTGCGATGGGAGATTTTGAGAAGTTTTCCTGTTTTCTTTGTTGAAAGCAGCTTTGAGCATGATTCTTTTTGTGGAAATACAGATAAAAATATGAATGAATGAATGAAATTTTCACCTTTCTGGATTTTGCAATGCAATTCTCCAACAAAAATAAAAAAAGAATACCAAAATAAAACATATAAGGGGAACGTATATATTAGTGAAAATAATGTACAAGATGCATTATATTAGGGAAAATTTCTTCATAAATGTGTATATTATTGGGAGAGATGCACGTAAAATGTGCACAAATGTACATGCAGACTTTTTTTTAAAAAAAAAAGTTCTAAAACTGATGCAGAGATGGAGCAAACTGAATATTAGAAAAATGAGAAATTGACAGATTTGTCCATCCCTAGACCAGATTACCATCTTCTGTCAGGCATAAGAAGTCTTTCAGGGGCGAAAATTCAAAATCTTTATTTATATAGAGAGACATAGAATGCACTATAAAGAAGGATATAATGTAACTGATGGAAATGTGTAACTGAATGTAATATGGCATAATAAAATTATAAAAAATAATTGTGCAAGTAAATATTATGATCTTGTCTCCTAAAGCTAATAAGGCCCTGATTACTTCGCAATTCCTTGACTCTGTTCACTTATTCATGTTGCAGGAATCTTGGCAGCCTCAAAGACCGCATTATGGCAGGTGATTGACAGGCTGGAGACCCTGCCTACCTGTCTAAAGTAGCCCATCGATGCTGGGCCAATTCTAGAACTGGCTCACTGGCGGGATCCATTTCCCCTCCCCTTGGTAAAATGGTAGTGTGAAGTGGTGTGAAGTGTACCCCACTTAAAAATGAAGCTTAGCTTCTTTTGGATGAGAGAGTGCCGGGGTCCTATGTAATATTGGCTTTGCTTACAGATAACACAACTACAGCATAGTGGAAACAAATACACTTCTTTAGTAGAGAGCCAGTGTGGTGTAGTGGTTAAGAGCGGTAGACTCGTAATCTGGTGAACCGGGTTTGTGTCTCCGCTCCTCCACATGCAGCTGCTGGGTGACCTTGGCTAGTCACACTTCTTTGAAGTCTCTCAGCCCCACTCACCTCCCAGAGTGTTTGTTGTGGGGGAGGAAGGGAAAGGAGAATGTTAGCCGCTTTGAGACTCCTTCGGGTAGTGATAAAGCGGGATATCAAATCCAAACTCTTCTTCTCTTCTAGTAGGCAGCATAGCAGCTAACCATGCTTCTCAGGCAGAATAAGAGTGCCCAAAGGCACTTCAGCCAACTCAGAGCTCTCTACCTTGACATTTCAAACCACAAATCCATCTTTTGCTGCCTCATTGCCCCTCTGCCCTGGAAAATGTGATGGGTGCTAACTTCTGAAGGTTGCATTCCAAGCCACCAGGAAAAACATCTCTCAGTAATTAAGGCCATTAGATTTTTATTGCTGCCAAAAATCTTAGTTGTTCATTTAGATTTTCTAGATGGTGAAACGCACAAGAGGATTTTGCATATAATGTATTCCTACCTTGAAAAATTGTGATGTGGTTTAAAAACTAAAAGCTAAATAAAAAATGTTTGACTTATTGGGGTTTGTAGCAGTGAAGTCATCCAAACTCAAGCAGGCCATGGAATTAGGATCGTAAAGTCTGGCACAGTAGTTCAAAATAGCAAATACAATGTCAGCTGCAAATGATGAGTGATGATAGCCTTGAGATTTGGAAAGGTGTTGGTGCCACAGCAGAGTGATTGAAGTCCCTGTATGGAGAACTGGAGATCGTAATTCCCTAGGAACAAGGTATGTACCAATGTTTTCTTTTCCTTTGCAAGAAATAAAAATACCAATGTTTCCCCATTTCCTTTCAGTGTTAGACAATAAATGGATTTTGTGGGCCAAGAGCCAAGGCCTGCTACAGCTCATTTCAAAATGCAAAAAAAAGGAGAGGCAGAAAATATAATTCTACCTTTCTTAAGCAGACCATTGAGAGACACTGTTGCTTCATGGTTTGCTTTTTGAAACAGGCTGTTGTTATGGCAGAGGAGCAAATCATTCAAGCACCAACCCTGTGGGTCGGCCACAGGGAATGTTCCCTCCACCTCTTTGTTCTCTTCTTGCTGCCATTTTACTCTCACTCCTTAAGCCAGGGATGGAGAACCTGCCCCCCCCCCAGATGCTGGTGGCCTCCATCAGACCTACCCAACGTCAGGGATGATGGGAACTGTAGTCCAACTACATCTGGAGGGCCACAGGTTACCAAACCGTATTGTAAACAAAAACCCACAGATTTCTGGTTAGGCAAAAGTGTAGTACATCTTTATGGATAGCATTTTCAGAGTGCATTCAAAATGCAGTCTCATAGACTTTCATATGCCTGTGGTTGTTCCCCCCGCCACTCTGCCCCGGAAGGACTGAGCGCTTTTTAGAGGCTTTGAAGAAAAAGATTTGACTCGACTGAGTGACATTTAATTAAAACCATAAAGGGACTACTGCTCATATAAAACTGCCTGTTACAGTGTACATTTAATTTATATCCCCCAAGAAGCACAATGGAGGCTGAATTTGTCTTCATATGTACCTTTGCCAGCACTTTTTTATATATTTTTTTATCTTAGTTTTTAATTAAAAATTGAAAATCTATATCACCGCCACTAAACATCTGGCACTATTTGGCCCACCGAGTCCCCAAAGTAATATGGTCTGGTATTTTGCACCATTTGTCATTCAGAAATAATGTTTCTCTCTGCACTCCAATACTCTGAGCTCTGGTAGTTTATTTGCTGAGTAATATCACTATTCATTTTAATAGAAACTCTGCACAGAATGTCTGGCTTTTCACCCAGTATGAACTTCCAGTTTTTAATATGTATCTGCATTGATTTGACCTCACTTGTTTTTCCTCTCCTGGATGTATTAAATAGAGAATTTAATTATTATTATTTATTCAATTTATATGCTATCTTTCCTCCCAAAGGAACCCAGGGCGTGGAGCCTATCCGAATGAAAAGCAAACTCTGCAACCATCCAGGGCTTTCTTTTTTACAAGGATGGCTACGCCAATCCTTTCCTGGGCTGATTATCTCTTCCATAGATCACACCCCAGCATGTCCCAGTTGGAAGGGACCCAAGGATCATCTAGTCCAACCCCCTGCAATGCAGGAATCTCAACTAACGCATCCATGACAGATGGCCATCCAACCTGGTCATCCAACCTGTATCACCTTTCCACCCATTGCCTCAAATTTGCGCCCCGCTGCATGCTTAACCTTCTTTCTTGTCCTGAATATCTGCATTAGGTAAAGGGACCCCTGACCATTAGGTCCAGTTGCGGATGACTCTGGGGTTGCGGCGCTCATCTCGCTTTATTGGCCGAGGGAGCCAGCGTACAGCTTCCGGGTCATGTGGCCAGCATGACTAAGCCGCTTCTGGAGAATCAGAGCAGCGCATGGAAACGCCGTTTACCTTCCCGCCGGAGTGGTACCTATTTATCTACTTGCACTTTGACGTGCTTTCGAACTGCTAGGTTGGCAGGAGCAGGGACCGTGCAACGGGAGCTCACCCCGTCACGGGGATTTGAACCGCCGACCTTCTGATCGGCAAGCCCTAGGCTCAGTGGTTTAACCCACAGTGCCACCCGTGTCCTAGTCAAGAAATTAGGAGCACCCCTATAGACTTTTTTTCTTCTGTGCGCACTGTGTGTAGTCTTGTGAGAAAGGACTAGCAATCTCTTAACAGGGAATTCTCTGTGCCTAACCAGGACTCTTTGGGAGAAACTACAGTATTTTACTCTCACAAGAAGTAGTGTTGGCCCCCAGGTTGGCTGGCTTTGAAAGAGGGTTGTTGTGATGACAAAATAACAGAGAAGGTAATCACCATGCATTTGTAACATTGATTTCCTTGGAGGAGAATTGTGATATAAAATGTAATAAATAATATCAGTACCTAGGAATGTCCAGTCCTTTCCCAATCCTGATGAAGGGGAAGTTTGCTCTAATCATGCCTACGATCACTTTTGATGCCATGGGCTGTAGGCATTTCTTCAAGGACCCTTTGTTATCACTAAGGTTCAATTATTTGATTGTTTTCATGAGGGCTCTTTCCCAGCTGTTCTTTTGATGATGCTTCCCAGTGGCCTCCCTTGGTAAGAGACGAAATGGGCCAATCTCATATAATGAGAATAATAATAATAATAATATATATATTTTTAACCGACTCAAGGCAATACAACAGCTGCTCCAGGGAAGGGAAAGGAAGCATGTTTGAATGACAATGAGAGATGCTTTTCAAATAAAAAAGGGACTAAATCAAAGGCATTGTCCTTAACATCAGACAAAATGAGGGGACTCAACAGAGGCCTTTTCAAAAGGGGTAATTGTGTGAGAGATTTGAGGCTCTTCTGATGATGATGGTAATTTCAGTGTCTCCGTTTTATCGTGCTGGCCTACTTCTGTGAACTTCATCCCTTTTGGGGTGCAGGCTATACAGGGGAGACACTGAATGAAGGGTTGATTAGGCTAATCTTGTTTGAGTGCTCTCTGAAGCCTCTATTCAGTGTGTGGATTCCATCTGTCCCCTTGCTTCAGCTTTGAAACTGCATGAAGGGAGGTGGAATTCATAGATCTCTGTCTATGAGGCGTCAGGTGTTTTCACTCACCTGACCCACAGAACGTAGCTCTTTGAAACAGGCTTGGTATCAGGGCTGGTGTCAGCACCTGGCATCCTTGGGCAGATGCCAGGAGCCTAAGAGGGTCTTCCAGGTCCCTCAATATTGCCATCAGGGTTCTCCTCTCAGCCATGTGGCTTTGCCTCAGACCACACCTGCTTTGCACCTTTCTTGAGTGTTTTTGCCTGGCTGGAATGTGCTCCTGAGCTCTTCTTGCTTGCCTGGATGAGGGCTTAAGAACTGTGTATAGACACTAGCCTACTGTAAAAAGTTAAAATTCATACTAGTTTTTTCCACCCACTTTTGCCTCTGGTCCCAACCTCTATCTGCATGAGGCACATGGGAGATTGTCCCATAGGGAATGTGACCCATGAGCTGAAAAAGGTTCCCATTTCCTGGATTAAGTGTATTTTAAGGTTCTCTCCAGCTAGGGATGTGGGAGAAATTGGATTCAAATGCAAACTTACATGCATCTCACAATATGAGAATGGAAAAAGGAGTCATCATTTGAAATTTGCACTTCTCCAACAAATGTGTACAATGTGTACAAAAAGGCATATACTAAAGTGTGTGTACACTCCTGTGTTTTCCAGCAACTGGCATTCAGTAGCATTACTGCCCCCAACCCTGGAGGCAGAGCACAGCCAAGGGCTAGTGGCCAGCAGTAGCCTTTTCCTCCATGAATTTGCCCAATCCTCTTTTAAAGCCATCCAAGCTGGTGGGCAGCACTCCCTCCTATTGGGAGCAAGTTCCATAGTCTGTTGTTGTTTAGTCGTTTAGTCGTGTCTGACTCTTCGTGACCCCATGGACCAGAGCACGCCAGGCACTCCTGTCTTCCACTGCCTCCTGCAGTTTGGTCAGACTCATGTTGGTAGCTTCGAGAACACTGTCCAACCATCTCGTCCTCTGTCGTCCCCTTCTCCTTGTGCCCTCAATCTTTCCCAGCATCAGGGTTTTTTCCAGGGATTCTTCTCTTCTCATGAGGTGGCCAAAGTATTGGAGCCTCAGCTTCAGGATCTGTCATTCCAGTGAGCACTCCGGGCTGATTTCCTTCAGAATGGATAGGTTTGATCTTCTTGCAGTCCATGGGACTCTCAAGAGTCTCCTCCAGCACCATAATTCAAAAGCATCAATTCTTCGGCGATCAGCCTTTTTTATGGTCCAGCTCTCATTTCCGTACATTACTACTGGGAAAACTATAGCTTTAACTATACGGACCTTTGTCGGCAAGGTGATGTCCATAGTCTAACTACATACATATATACATAATTTTATTTGTATGTTGCATTTCCATAGTTCAAAACCATGTTCAAGGCAGCTTACATCATGAAAAACAAATAATTGCAATATAACAAAAGTAGTCCTAAACAATAAACAAGGCATCAAAACACACATGAGCAAATCAAACAATTTCCACATAAATCATAAGGTATATATATATATATATATATATATATATATATATATATATGTATGTGTGTGTGTGTGTGTGTGTGTGTGTGTGTGTGTGTATGTGTGTATAACAGCAACAACCCCTCCAACATACTATGAAAAAGTATTTTCTTGTAGCTTTCCTGAATCTTCCAAAATTCAGCTTCCTTCTACGAGTTCTAATGCAAGATTCACACTAAAACGCTGGTGTGTCTTCATGAGGACTTTAAGAAAACACATGCGAAAAGGTGTGGAAATGTGATGAACCAAATTTAAGAATGGAAAGACAAGAAGCTGAGAGAAGCTAAGATTATCATATCTGCTTATTCCTACTTCTGACTCTATGCCTTTTTATATGACCTAGTGCAAAGTAAAGTAAGTTTGCAACATACATGTTGGAATGCATGTGTGTCTGTCTGTTGCTGCCCACCCTCCATGCAATAGGAAGGCAATCTTTGGTTTAAGCTGGCTGTGTGGCAGTGCTGCCTGCTGCAGATGGGGCTAGACAAGAAGAGAACTGTGGGTGCACTAATTGAGATCTGGGTGCAGTATAAAGGCTGTCTGTTTAGATGACACCACAACTGACAGTCACTGAAAGAACTAGCACCGCAGATGGCATGCTTTGGAGACCCTGGAAGGAGATGGAAAATGCAGACTTGTTTTGGCCTCTAAGAGCTGGCAAATGAGGCAAGCCTTCTGTCAGGCAGGTATTAAACACAGGCAAGAAACTGTAGTGGTGACCAGGATGATAAACCCCAGAGTGCGTGTTTTTAAAGCACCAGCTGTCTCTGTTCATGTATTTAAAGTCTCAAAATGAAATGTCTGGTTCCCTGCTTTTAGAACGCAGATCACTGGTGGGAGTAAGACAGGAGGGAGAAGTCCTTTGGCAAGAACTATGGGTTTTGCTCTTGTAGAGCTCTCCTTTGTTATAGGTCCTATGTTAAGTTTCACGTACCATCTGAACAGCATTGCAGAGGGAGGCGACCAGACTCTTCCAAGGCAGAGACTTCCATAGCCAGCAGAGAAGCCTGAACATTCATCAGTTGCATGAACCTGTGCTAGCAGGACAGAGCAACCATCAGCCCCACCCGGGCAGGAACATGTGGCAGGGAACATCACTGTATCTACTTGCCGAAAAAGGCGACGAAAGATGATACAGGTTTGCATACATTTTGCACATTCTAATTTATTTGCATAGATACAAATTTAGAAATAATGGCTATAATTTAAATAGAAAGGCAATACATGTCTTTGGCATGTGTTTGTGCGTGTGCATGCGCACGTGCGCACAGGGAGACTGTAATCAGGTGTGTGCCTGCTTGGTTTGCTCTGGGTGCAGACATTGGATGGGCATCTTTAAGGCTCTTTTAGCTTTCGCTGTGGGTTAAACCACAGAGCCTAGGGCTTGCCGATCAGAAGGTCGGCGGTTCGAATCCCCACAACAGGGTGAGCTCCTGTTGCTTGGTCCCTGCTCCTGCCAACCTAGCAGTTCAAAAGCATGTCAAAGTGCAAGTAGATAAATAGGTACCGCTCCGGCGGGAAGGTAAATGGCGTTTCCGTGTGCTGCTCTGGTTCGCCAGAAGTGGCTTAGTCATGCTGGCCACATGACCCGGAAGCTGTACGCCGGCTCCCTCGGCCAATAATGCGAGATGAGCGCCGCAACCCCAGAGTCGGTCACGACTGGACCTAATGGTCAGGGGTCTCTTTACCTTTACCTTACCTTAGAGTTATTTGTCTGGATTTGTACAGGACAGGCATTTGAAGAGAAGACATATTCAAACAGAGGACTATACTGTGACAACCCTTCAGATAGAAGACTCTGTAATGTGGGACACTGGATCATCCCACTAAAATGGGTTGATGTTGAGGAGAACTCAAGATGTTGGAAATCAGGTGGCAGTTCACATTAGGAGCTTTTAGTGGAATCTGACCTCCTTTCTGATTAGGTACTCATTGCCATCTCAAGGGCTTCCTGCCCTGTCTAAATGTATTTTGATGGAAATAAGTGGTGCGCTTTCTAAGTATGTTTGAGGAATTACAAGCACTTGTATCAATTTTCTGTTCACTAAAATAGAGCCCTTTCCTCAGGAGAGGTGGAAAGGCTTTGGCAGCCTGGTGCAAGCCATTAAAAAAACATTTTCTTGCTATAAGCACCGCTCTTTACAATGTCAATTGAATGAGAGCAATTTGAGTTTTGGAGACAAATTATCTCCGCAACTCTTGCTTTGAATTTGGTAGCTGCACAGATTCAAAGCGTTTCTAGAGTCAAGAAAGTGGTCTGATGGATTTGTATGCTAGCTTGTCCCAGATTCAGAGGTGGTGTGGTTGACAGCTGGCAGTCCTTAGACCCAAACACACTGGTAGAATTACAACATTTGCTATCGAAAGCAGACCACAAATCCCTTCTTTCTTGCGCTTGCAAAAGCTCACTCAAAAAGTGACATACTGTGAGAGGCTGAGTGGAGGAACCTGGGCAGTTTCCTTACTTTTCTGTCTTCCGATCTCACAGAATCATAGAATTGTGATGCTGGAAGGGACATGAGGGTCATCTAGTCCAACCCCCTGCAATGCAGGAATCTCAGATATCCATGACAGATGGGCATGCAACCTCTGCTTTAAAGACCTTCAACGAAGGAGAGTCCACCGCCTTTCGGGGGAGTCTGTTCCACTGTCGAACAGCTATAACAGTCAGAAAGTTCTTCTGTACTATAAAGCAGTATTGTATCACTTTAAACAGTAATGGACCCCTATTCCCCTCAAAGAGCTACAATTCCAAGATTGGTTTAACCATCAACTCCTCTTTCCAGGGTTTCATGTGAGGTTTTCAGGGTTCTGTGTGAGGTTTTTTTGTTTTGTTTTAAAATGATATGAAGCTAATGTATTTGATATAACACAATTTAAGAAAGGGGGGGGGGAAGAGAAAAGATTAGTATTTATTTATTTACATTTATATCCCATCTCTCCTACAATAAGCTCCATGGTTCTCCCCTCTCTCCATGTTATCCTCAAAACAACCTGTGAGGTAAGTTAGGTTGAAAGATGGTGACTGGTCCAAGGTCGCCCAGTGTGCTTCATGGCTGAGCGAGGATTTGAACCCTGGTCTCCCAGGTCCTAGTCTAACACTCTAACCACTACACCACACTTCCCCACGTCCACCCTTTCTTCCCCATTTCCATTTAGCATGCATGCCCTGAAATTTAACTTTGGGGACCTGTAGTCTAGATGCCCAAGGATTTCACTTTTTAAAACCCCAAAACAACCCACCTTATCCCATTCTTTCTTTTTACTGGTAAATGAATATATTAATCCTGAGGGCAATTCCATGACTAGCTTAGCTCTACTCTCATTAGTTTTGCATTAAATAAATGTTTGGAACAATCAGGGATCTTGGAAGCATATAATGCGGTTTGGCTTGCTTCACTACAAATAATTGCCTGCTTTGTGAGATATTCCCCCCCCCTCCCAAAAAAGGATCAAAGTGGAAGCTAAGACTGTCAGTGGCTATGATGCCTATGTTTTTCCTATATTGGCAGAGTCAGTATGTCTCTGAATGCCAATTGTGAGGAATCACAAGTGGGGGAGGGAGACTGTGCTCAGGTCTTGCTTGTAGGCTTCCTACTGGAATCTGGTTGGCCACTGTGTGAGAACAGGATGCTGGACTAGGTGGGCCATTGGCCTATCCTTATAAAACAGAACCAATGGCAGAGGGGAGATGGCATGGGAAGAATATGACCTAACTAGGGATGGGAAAATCAATCACTGCTGATTTCTCTCAGTTTCTCACTTTTCCAGTCATAAGCTCAGCTCTCCACATTTCCACGTCAGCTTGCGATTTCCCCCCTTTAAGTCCTCATGAGTTAGTAGTGTGAATTTCTCCTAGCAGACGCACATTTGTATGTGCCGACAGGCACATTTTTGCAAATCAGTTCCTCCTCATTGTCATGAACACACCAGCTCCAGGTGTAATCTCGCAGCCAGCTGCAGAATGCAGTCAGGAACAGGGAGGCTGGGCTTTCACGCCGGCACAGGAGAGCCCGCAGCTGCCAGCGTCGACTCCCCCTGACCTTGGACGGCCGGCTGATAAGGGAGGAAAGGAGAGCAGGCTGGAACACAGCCAAAGCTCCCCGGAAGCCCAAACAGGCACGGAAAGCCACAGAGACAGCGTTTCGGAACAGGAAGGGGCTGCAGCTGACCATATAAGTCCGAGGTGTAGGCGTATAGGAAGGCTGCTAGACAGGAAGCAAAATAAGAAATGTAAAGGTCAAAGGTTCAATCTCTTCTGTCGACACAGAAAGAACTCGTCAGAAGGGTCAACTGAGTGATGGGGGCCACCCGGAGATAATTGCTTTTTTTTTTTTGCAATAAATCCTCCTTTATTGCAAAGAAGGATTCTGTGTCATCAAGCCTGGAACCTGGACTCCTAACACTGATATAACACATTCCTGTGTGCTTTTTTTCCACTAATTTATGTACTCCTATGCACATTTTACTCTAGAATATGCATTTTTGTACCTCTAGAACTGCACTGAAAAATTTGGGGAAGTGAACTGGAGCAAACAGCAATCCCCAGAAAACCCTAATTTCCATTTGTGTTAAAGATTGGGTTTTCATGGGCAAAGCGCCAGGGCAATGGGTGGAGGGGAACCAACAGCCACTTGGAAACAGCACTTTAAAGTGTGAACCTGCGCCTAGAAAGTGTGGGGCAAAAGGAAAGTGTGGATGAGCCCTCAGTTTCAGCATGTGTGTGTGTGTGTGTGTGTGTGTGTCTCAGAGAGAGAGAGAGAGAGAAAATTAGATAGGTTCAACTTTAAATGTCAGATGAATATAATTTCTGCTCCCTCCCTAGTCGTAAGCAAATGCTACCAAGCTATACTGGAACAAAATGCCCTCCAGATTCTTACAAAAGGAAATGCATCATCATACAAAGAACTTATTTGTGACCCATTTTCTTACTTGGAAGAATCAACTGCAGGAATTGCTTCGCTTTTACAGGAAAACAAGAAATGAACAGTCACCGTTTCCAGACAAAAAAACCCCTTCAGCTACCTCTCCTACTCTTTGTGGTGGGTGGATGTGAATTTAAAATACAGCCTTTCCCATTCATCAATTCTGATTCCTAATGAATGCTAATTTGGGGCTAAGCTACACCTTATATTAATATTGGGTTGTATCTCAAGGTGTCACTCAGGTGGGGGGTAAGGCTTTCGTCAGCACGAGGGGAAGGGAAGAGAGTTTTGGAGATTCCTCTTCCCACCTGCACCCCCTACCCCTAAATCTGCTCCAGAAGGTGGGAGACCCTCCAGAAGAGATTTGGGGGCAGTGGGTACTGAAAGGAGAAGAGGGAATAGCTGGGAATTTATTTCCTCCCCATTTTGCTGATGGAACTCTATTAGTTGAGTGATAGTGTGTATGGGGTGTTAGGGGTGGGGTAGGTCATCTGCTGGAGGACATGTCCTGCTCCTTCTGGGGCAGAAGGTCCACCTTTGGTTCCCATCCTGCAATCAGCTCTCACCTGTGGCTCCTAGAGAAGCTGTCAGCATGTGACAGTGTCCACACCCTGAGAACATTCGACTGGCCAGACAAACCAGGGGAGAGTAGCTGATGGATCTCAAACCCTTGGTGAGTTAGGGACTTCCCCTGCATGCGTTGACAGGCTCCCGGAGAATGAGTGGACAAGACTAATAGTGGGTCCAAAAGAAGGCAGTTTCTGCCTGTGCTGGAGAAGGAAGTGAGGGACAGATGGTGTGCTGGTCCCATGGGTTACCCGAAAGACGAGGTCCAAGTCCGGTCCGTGGTCAGAGGTACAACGTAAAGGCAGTCCGTAGTCACTGAAGCTGGGTGCAGGGCAGGGAGTCAGGCAAAGTCGGGAACAGGTAGGCAAGCAGGGAACCAGGGTGGGTCAGGAGCTCAGGCAGGAAAGCAGGACAGGTTTCAAGCAGGAACTGGCCAGCAACAATGTTGCTCCTGCAACTTGGGGCTGGGGCTGGCTGGCTTTTATCTGCCCTGAGGCAGAGGGCGGCCCCGATCCTCTGGTGACTCGCCTCTCCTGGCTTGGAGGCGAGCACTCCTCCTGTGGGAACTCAGTTCCCTTCGCCTCTCTGCCCTGAGCCTCTGCAGCTCAGGAGAGGCTGGAGGGTTACCAGACCCAGAGGCAACCTCAGCTTCCCCTGACAGGGCTGGGAGTGGAGCACCTGCAGGCAATGGGTCCTCCATCCCATCAGGAGCCAGAGCAGACTCAGCAGATGCCTGCACCTGAGGATCCAGCACAGGTGAGGACCCTTCAGATTCAGGCCCTAGCCCCGGCTCTGCTGGTTCTGGAGGTGGGGAATCCTGTGCAGGCTGGGATCCCTCAGGTTCAGCATCTGAGTCTGAATCCCAGGCCATCACAGATGGGGCTCATCAACTTGAGAAGGTAGCCCATCTAGGAGAAGGAAAACTCTGATCACAACCCTCCACTGCCTTGTGGGATATCTTTGGGAGAAGCTGAGGATCTCCAAACACACTGCCCAAGCTTGCGCCCCAGAGAGGTCACTTTGGCGCTGCTAATGCAGTAGTTTGACTTCACCCCTGGAGGTGCACTCCATTGTCTCTCGAGAGAGAAGGACACCAACAAGATGTTGTTGCATACAACCCATTTTGTTTAAAATATAGTATAAGAATGGCCATGCCTCTTTCTTAATGAAAAGCAGCTATGGGGAAATCTGATCTGGATTGGGACCACGTGTGGAAGTTGGTGAGTTCTTCCTGCACCGTTTCCCTTTCAAAATCCCACCCAAACCTTCAGGGGTAAATAGCAACTGGGGGGTGGGGGTGGGTTTCAATGGGAAAATAATGTGGGGAGGGTGAGGATTCCTGATGGTTCGGATCTATATTGCCCTCCCCCAAAAAACCCTAGTTGTCCTTTTGTAAAGAAAGAGGTGTAGCTCGTCCTAAAGTGTTTTAAACGGGTGAGAATGAAATACTTCACCAACTCAAAGCGTTTTAACAGAAATTCTACGAACTGCAAAAACAGGTTGTCAGGTTCAATGTGGGTGGTAATGTGTGTTTGTGTGTGTGTGTGCAAAATTGCTTGTTTTCCCTCCTTACCCCAGTCTCTATGAATGAAATAATGCTAACTGTTTCAAAACCAGGCATCCAACTGACAAACCTTCCCCATCTTAAACTGCCTTAGCTTTTCAATTTTTATGAAAGGAAAATAATTCGCACTGGATCATTATTGCTAGGGTGTGGCCCGGGCCTAAGTCTTTGCATGCTGAGAGTGCTGGGTTCAATTTTTGGCATTTCCAGTAGCAGGTAGCAGGAGATGTAGGAATGAAGTAGGGAGGTTGGCTCTGAGAGAAAAGGCGTTTCCAGCAATGGTACTATAATGCAGGGCTTTTTTTTTCAGATGAACACACTTCTCAGGCGGCTGCCATTGCCATTCTAAGAGAACAAGGGAGGTGTTTGTGGAGAGTTCTGGCACCTGATTCTCTAGGGGAAAGGAAAAAGGCCACTGGTCCCATGGCTGTGGAATGCTTCACCAGAGATGCCTACCTGATTACTACTTTAAAGACCTGCCTTGCACCAGGTCTTTTTGTATTACCGTATTGGCCTGAATATAAGCCTCACTTCTCCCCCAAATTCTGACCGTGAAAAGTTTAAGTGCGGCTTAAATTCGCAGCCTTACCAAAATTGGCTTTTACGATATCGCTGCTGAAACAGACATACGGTAAAACGGAACGGGTGTGAATGCCTGCAGAATTTTAAGGGTGCGGCTTATATTTGGGTATTCTCTTTTTTTTCTCTCCCCCCCCTTGAATTTTAAAGGTGCGGCTTATATTCGGGCCAATACGGTTTGTTACACCTAACCTCTATGAAGGGGTTGCTGGATTAAACTGCCGCTTCTTACAATTTAAGAAACTGATTTCAGAATGTTTATTATGCTACCACTTTTTTCCCCCTTTTCAAAATCATCTCATCAGTGAATAAATTTTCCAAACTGTCGCACCAGAGAGAGGAGGCAGAATTCAGATTCATTCTGCTGTTTGCTAGAAATGTATGACGAGTAAGATTAGGCCGCCTTCAATCTGGATTGTGCCCCTGCTTAAGATGCTCACCTAAGTCTTATGTGACCAGCTAGAATGGCAAATGTGGGCTGCTTGATTAGCTCTGCCTGCCGCTCTTCAAACATAATTATCAGCTAGGGGGACATATTGCGACATACAAATAATAATTATAATTTGCATGACAAGCACATGAACACATTGGGTTCCAGGTCATTGACAGGATTGCCAGATTCAGATCCTGAGAAGTTTCTTGTTCACGGAAGGGGAAACTGCCACTTGTAGCTTCTCCCATCACTGCTGTAATGGGGAAAGTTGGCAATATTGTTTAAAGTATGAAAAAGGGAACCCTAAACCACAGGGAGTAGAAGACAAGATGTAGCACTGATCTAAAAGTGTGCTTTTTGTGAATGTTTTCAGCATTGTAGAAAAGTGTCCCCCTTTGGGTAATTATTTTTGAGAGGAGGGGGTTGCTCTTAAGGGGGTAAAAAAGATGGATTTCCATTCAGAATTAGAATACTACCTCTTGAATTTACTTTTCCACTGAGATGTCACCTTATTTATTATGTGGCTGCTATTACAGGGCCAGCCCTACAATGAGGCAAAGTGAGGCAGCTGCCTCAGGCAGCAGATGCTGAGGTAGGTGGAATGGCCAGAGCTTGGAGTGCCATGTGGCCGACCCTGTACCCCCTACGCTAGCTTGTTGCCCTCAAGTGCAGTGGAAGACCCTGTCCTTTTGCCATTAAGCTTCCACTGCCAGTCCAGTTGGCTTCTGTATGTGTCTCAGAGGAGGGTGCCATCTTGTCCTTCACCTCAGGCAGTAAAATGTCTTGAGCCGGCCCAGTCCTATCGGCTAGATTCATTGGTGTGATTACCGTAAATCAGAAAGAGGGAGACAGTAATTTCTCTCTGCTTTACTTTTCCAGTGTGTCACAGCCATGCCAACTGCAGCAAGGATGAGTGAGTGAGCAGGGCAGGTGGCTGGCTGAAGAAAAAGTGATGTTCAAAGAGAGGGAAAATTAACATGTTGTGGATGAAGAGCTTTTTTGGGACAAACTGTGAGGTTTGGGGTTTGGAGGGAGCTGGGGTGGGGTGGGGCAAGGTGCGGAGGAGGGTGGGTTTTGGGCAGGTGTAGGGGAAGGGGGGATAGCAATGGTGTGGGGTTTGGTAGTGTTGCTGAGCAGAGTGTAGCAGTTGTTAGTTAAAAAAATAAAAAGTGGTGATGAAACACGAGATGGCCGGGAACTTCCATGCCCTTGGGAACTTCTGTGTGGAAAAAGAAAAAGGGGAATAAAAGGGAGGAAATGAACTTGGATGATAGATGATATACTATTTTATGTTGGTTTAGTGTTTTTATTTCTATCATCTTTTCAAGGAAATGAATAAAATAATTTTAAAAGGTGAGCTTTCTCATGAACATAATGTTTTTAAAAAATCTTCCTGCTCTGAAAGCATTACTTTGGACTCAAAGTTTTAAACGTGTGCGCACTGACAGCAGCAGTAGAAGAAGAGTTTGGATTTGATATCCCGCTTTATCACTACCCGAAGGAGTCTCAAAGCGGCTAACATTCTCCTTTCCCTTCCTCCCCCACAACAAACACTCTGTGAGGTGAGTGGGGCTGAGAGACTTCAGAGAAGTGTGACTAGCCCAAGGTCACCCAGCAGCAGCATGTGGAGGAGCGGAGACACGAACCCAGTTCACCAGATTACGAGTCTACTGCTCTTAACCACTACACCACACTGGCTCTCTTTAGGACTTTAGCAGTCCTAAAGTAGCATCTTTCTACCCTATGCAAGCACTGAGCAGGTTTGAACCAGGACCTGAGGGAGTCAGGCAAGGCAGGTGGCTTCTGGAACTGCTAACAAAGCAACGTCATAATGCTTTCATCCGGGTCGGGGGATGGTGAGGAATGTGAGCTTTGGCAACGGCGTTGCAGAACCGAAACGCACAATTATAAGATCAAAAATGTGCAAGTTGTGAGGAATCATTTGGAAAGGTGCAAAAGCTCCTTTCTGGCTTGCAGGGGGACATGATTTGGGGGTAGGCAAAGCAGGGAAAAACAAAACCCCATGCGCTGCCTCCATAATGTAATTGAAGTCTTATACGTAAGGTTTAATAAGAATATAGTATTGTACTTTTTCCCCTAAAGTGCACTATTACTAAGAGAACCTACCCACGTATATCCCCCTGCAGAGGTAATTAATGATCCATGTGAACGCAACCTTAAATCTTAGTTAATGATTAGCACTTCATGTCTACTCCTTCACTTGACTGGCAGAGATATATACATACTACCATAGGACGCAGTGCCGGGTGTTAAAAATAGAATCGGCATTTACAGCGATGGGTTCGCAAATCTAAAAAGCTATTTTTCTTGCTACGCTTTTGTGCTATTATGTCTGATTCCACTCTAGAGGAAAGAATGAATTCTAATTACGAGCAGCCGCGCTGTTCCGCCCTGCATGTTTTTGTTCTATGTAGTTTGCCCGCTTTGAATGGGGAGTGCTGTGTTTTCATTGTAGCATTTTCAGAAACGGGAGATTAAAAAAAAATTTGAATGCTGCCATCTAAGAGATCTGCCATTCTAACTCTAAACGCCACAGCTATATTCTTGAGGAAACCAGTCATGTTTCCTGATAAAAGAGAAATGCAGAGTATGTGCTTCAGTAGCAACTCAAATACTGTTGAAAAGACTCAAGCCCTGTCCGTACCTCAGGCTTAATGTGGATTGTGAACACCTTGTGTCTCCTTTAATCCCCCCTTGTCCATACGGCATTCTCCTCCAACTATCTTGCGGCCCAACACTTTATTTTTTATGTGCTGTAAGCCGCCCAGAGTGGCTGGGGAACTGCAGCCAGATGGGTGGGCTATAAATAATAAATAATAATAAAATAAATAAATAAATAATAACAATAATAATAATAATAATTTTATTATTCTACTTAAATACAGAAATTCCCTGTGCTTTGAAAATCCAAACAATGCCAAGGACCATGTGAATTCATTGTGAATTGAATGGGAACACAAGATAGGCTTGCTAGGTCAGGCCATTGACCTATCTAGTCCAGCATCCCTGTTGTGGATCTAGGATCTATTTACATGGCACATTCCCCGTTCTAAACCAGAAGGGAGAATAAGAAATAAAAGAGAATCGAAGGCTTAAGCAAGCCAGTTATTTTTCTGGTACCAAGTTTGGGAGCAAGTGCCCAACTATGAAGAAATACAACAATTAACTAATGCAACAACAGTGTCCATGAACCATACCATCAAGGCGGTTAAGGGCGTATAAGATGAAATTAGTAACATAAAATATGGGATATGACAGAATAGACTAGCCCTGAAGCTTTATTGGCTTTTGGGCCATCTCATGAACAGGGGCCTTTTCCCCCACTACAGTAGGCAACCAGGGCTGCATCTACACAGCTATAAAAAACGCTCTGAAAATGCTTTGGGGGGGGGGGAAACGTCGTAAAGCTCACAATGGAAAATTTCACAGAGTTCCGATTTCAGCTCTATAGCACCATCTGGTGTCAGAGTGTTATAACACATTTATAACATTTTATTTTGACTATTGTAGCTGAGTCCCAGATGTCTTTTTGGAGTGGGTGAGCTGGAATGGGAACTAATTCCTAATTCCTTTTAAAAATGAACTTTCATCACAGTGGCCTGGATTCAGCTGTCTGGGGCCAATGGGAGTTTTAGTCCAACAACTGGAGGTCTTTAAGTTGGGAAGATCAGTTTGGGGAAGACCAAGTTCCATTGCTCTTGGATGTTTTGTGTGCTCTTTGGGCCATCAACTCCATCCTGAAAAAAATTAAGAAGGCTTTCGTAGGAGTCTCCTCCTGCCTCTTTTTCGTTTCACCCTCCCACTTCTCTCCTCCCACTTTTTAATTTTGAGACCTCACATCTGGAGTCCTAATAATTGTTCCTTGAAAATCCTTCTTTATCCAAGAAACTACAAATCATCTAGTCTTCTATAACTGCTAATTAGATTACAGCTGCCTGTGGCAGGCATGACTAAGTTGCTCAGAAACAAGATTTCCTTTTCATTTGTCATTCAGCTTAAGATTAGGGTTTGTAGAGGGGCTTCAAGACCGTGATATTATACCAGAGAACTCTAAAACAAGCTGATTTCATTTAAAGTGGAAGCATACGTTGGGAAGATGGTGCAAAGGATAGCTGAAATCCATGGGGTGCCAACAGCATGCATATATAAAAGCAAGCCACCTTGAGTCCCGGTTCTGGGATAAAGGCAGGATATAAATAAATATAGTAATAAGAAGGTATTGGGTATGCCTTAAAAGCAGAGGTCTACACACTGACTTTAGGTGTAACCTTAAAGGTAAAGGGACCCCTGGCCATTAGGTCCAGTCGCAGACGACTCTGGGGTTGCGGCTCTCATCTCGCTTTATTGGCCGAGGGAGCAGGCGTACAGCTTCCAGGTTATGTGGCCAGCATGACTAAGCCGCTTCTGGCGAACCAGAGCAGCGCACAAAAATGCCGTTTCCCCTTCCGCTGGAGCGGTACCTATTTATCTACTTGCACTTTGATGTGCTTTCGAACTGCTAGGTGGGCAGGAGCAGGGACCGAGCAACAGGAGCTCACCCCGTCGCGGGGATTCGAAACGCCGACCTTCCGATCAGCAAGCCCTAGGCTCTGTGGTTTAACCCACAGCGCCACCCGCGTCCCTTGAGGTGTAACCTTACTTAATTTCTATTAACACTGCAAGCACCTAAACAGGGCTCAGGGAGCATGTAGTATTTTTTTTCCATGTTCTTGTGTGTGCACTTCAAATGAGCAGTGCAGCTGAGCAACCTCATGTGGGCACGTCATATAAAAGTGGAAAATATTATTAATCTATTCTTTAAGCCAGTAGTCTTCAAGTTTTTCAGACCTGGGATCCCCATGCACACGAGAAGTCATTCCTTCTCTGTCTGTTTGGCTTTTTAAAACCATATATGAATATGGTGATAGTTACAGGTAGGTAGCCGTGTTGGTCTGCCATAGTCAAAACAAAATAAAAAGTAAAAAGATTCCTTCCAGTAGCACCCTAGAGACCAGCTAAGTTTGTTCTTGGTATGAGCTTTCGTGTGCATGTACACTTCTTCAGATACACTGAAACAGAAGTCACCAGACCCTTATATATAGTGAGAGGGTGGGAGGGGTATTACTCAGAAGGGTGGTGGGAATGGGTGAAAGGTTGATAGCTGTGGTAAACCTGTTGACGACTGTTAACGACTGCAATTAGTCTTACAGGAAAAAGCAAGTAAGACTAACCTCCTTTTAACCTCCTTCGTATAATATATTGTTCTGTTCTAATGTTTGCAAAGGCAGCTGGTGAAAAGGAGCAATACAAATTCATAAAAGTGGAACACTGCTGTTTGGCCAACTCAACATTCACATTGGGCAACATTATATTAAAAAAATAATAATTCTAGATGAACATCCTTCCAGGAGAAAACTGAAGAACACCAGCAGGACAATTCTCTGTCTTCCATTCCCCCCTAAGAACTTCCACCTCTGCCCTTGGAATGCCCCCAAAGGAAAGCATTTACTCCCATTCATCTTCCTTGCCATAAAATTATAGAGAGCAGCTCCAACCTAGGGGGGTATGTTCTACATTCATATTACAGAATGATTTACGCAGACCAATTAAAATACCCCGAGAGTTTGCTTCAGTGCCACCGCTGTTGGGAAGTGTGTTTGTACTGGTATCTGGAGGAGGCCACTATAAGTGAGCATCTTATTCCTTTTGATAATCTGCTTGATGGTTCAGTTAGCTACTCGGTGAACTGTGGATAGCTTTATTGCTGTGATTCATGCTGCTCTTCAATGCCGCTTAATCTGTTTTCAGCCACTTATGATTGAGCGTCTATCTGCAGGAGTGTATAAATCAGTCGTACAAATTTCCAGCAATTTAAAACTGCCAAAAGGCCTTCTTGTTCTTCACGCTGGGCCTCACCACAGTCCTGGCATTTGTTTCCCAGCCAGGTTTTTCTATTCTCTTTTTCATTGTCTAACTGTGTCCCTGCTTTTTTGGGGTGGTGGTGGTGGTGGTGGTTGTCTGGCCAGGACCAGACCATTTTTGGACCTATACAAAGATGTAAACCCTGTTCAGAGCTAACAGCAAAGTACAGTTTGATGCTATGTGAATGAGTTTGGAATGAGCCTTGGACTGACACATTCCTTCTTCCCATTGTATGCTGCAATTCCCTCTGTCCCTTCCAGGTTTGTGACAAACTCATTTGCCATTACTGCCAACCCAGAAAACTGACTTGTTCTTGCCCAGGAAATTAGGATCCCCACTTTGCCTAGGGGAGTGGCTGTAGTTCATTGACAGAGCCATGCCTTTCGTGCAGAGAGTCCAAGGTATCCCTTGGTAAAGGTAAAGGTAAAGGGACCCCTGACCATTAGGTCCAGTCGTGTCCGACTCTGGGGTTGCGGCGCTCATCTCACTTTATTGGCCGAGAGCCGGCGTACAGCTTCCAGGTCATGTGGCCAGCATGACAAAGCCACTCCTGGCGAACCACAGCAGCGCACGGAAACGCTGTTTACCTTCCCGCTGGAGCAGTACCTATTTATCTACTTGCACTTTGACGTGCTTTCGAACTGCTAGGTGGGCAGGAGCAGGGACCGAGCAACGGGAGCTCACCCCATCGCAGGGATTCGAACCACCGACCTTCTGATCAGCAAGCCCTAGGCTCTGTGGTTTAACCCACAGCGCCACCTGGGTCCCTGGTATCCCTTGGTATCTCCAGATAAAAAGGACCCAATAGGAACTTGGCAAGTTGTCTTATACTGGACCATTGGTCCATCTAGCTCAGTATTTTTTACACCGAATCAGGAGTTCCCAACTCTGTCTGAATATGCTGGGTATTTCTTGCATGCATTGCTTTACCACTGAACCATCCCATAAACTCAGCCCTGTGAGTTTAATTAGGCCGACAGAGACTATAATGGTCCCGGAGTCACCTCCATGGCTGAGCCACTTTTTGGACCCAACTTTCCTGGGCCTGATTACAGTGCTTTAGTCCCTACACCACACTGGTTGAACTCATTTGCCGAGTTCAATGCTCCATTCAGTTTGGGTCAGAGTGCTTTTATCTCACCTTTGAACCGTGGTTTCTTATTGCTGGTCTTTAAAGCACTTGTGGTCCCAGTGATTTATTCCATGGTCAGTGTTGTGGTTTAAATTAGAAGTAAGCTGCATCAGCAGTATGCTTTGCTTTTAATATAATTTCCACAGTGTTTGCTTATCTGTAGTGGGTGTTGGTTCAGACACAGGTGGCACTGTGGGTTAAACCACAGAGCCTAGGGCTTGCTGATCAGAAGGTCGGCGGTTCGAATCCCCACGACAGGGTGAGCTCCCGTTGCTGAGTCCCTGCTGCTGCCAACCTAGCAGTTCCAAAGCACATCAAAGTGCAAGTAGATAAATAGGAACCGCTCCGGCGGGAAGGTAAACGGCGTTTCCGTGCGCTGCTCTGGTTCGCCAGAAGCGGCTTAGTCATGCTGGTCACATGACCCGGAAGCTGTACACTGGCTCCCTTGGCCAGTAAAGCAAGATGAGCGCCGCAACCCCAGAGTCAGTCACGACTGGACCTAATGGTCAGGGGTCCCCTTTACCTTTAAAGCACTTGTGGTCCCAGTGATTGATTCCATGGTCAGTGTTGTGGTTTAAATTAGAAGTAAGCTGCAGGCAGCTGTATGCTTTGCATTTAAAATAATTTCCATAGTGTTTGCTTGTCTGTAGTGGGTGTTGGTTCAAAATGGGAAGAAATACTATACCTGCTTGATATTGCTTATTCAGTTTCTGTTGACTGGAAGTGGCCGGTCTTTAGGATGCCTTTGTGGTATCCATGAATAAACACTTGCAAACCAGTTGCCATACCCTTATTCAGATGCAGATAACCGAGGCAAAGTATGTGGAGGCAGGTTTTCAAAGCAATGGGATGATTTTTAATAATGTAAAATCCCTTTCAGCCATTGTGGCCAGAACCAGCAAATAAAAGGTAATGCACCCTGTACGGGTTGAGCTAGGGCCACATTTATTGTTGCAAGGATCTCTGCAGAAGGGGAAGAAAAAGCAGTGTGGAGGAAACAAAACTAAGAAACCAGTTCACCTTCTTTGGGTAAGCCAACCCCAGCCCAGGATGAGGAGCAGGATCGTCATTGTTTATTTTACCTGAGCCCCACTGTTAAAGGGAGTAGGCCGCAGGGGTCAGCAAACGTTTTCAGCAGGGGGCCGGTCCACTGTCCCTCAGACCTTGTGGGGGGCTGGACTACATTTTGAAAAATAATAATAATGAACAAATTCCTATGCCCCACAAATAACCCAGAGATGCATTTTAAATAAAATCGCCTTCTAAATCCGGCCCATGGACGGTCCAGGAATCAGCGTGTTTTTACATGAGTAGAATGTGTGCTTTTATTTAAAATGCATCTCTGGGTTATGTGTAGGGCACAGGAATTCGTTCATTTTTTCCCCTCTTCAAAATATAGTCCGGTCCACCACATGGTCTGAGGGACAGTGGACCGGCCCATGGCTGAAAAAGGTTGCTGACCCCCGTGTTAGAGCAACAGTGGCAGAGTAATACTTGGCTTGCTTCCTTGGAGAATTGTGGTGCAAAATTGAGAGAAGTCAAAGTTTTGAAGGATGGCCATGGCTTGGTTCATATATTGTTTGGGAAAGTGAGGGTGAGGTGGGATCACCTTTAAAGGCAGACTGAACCAGATTTCTCCCTGATCCCTACCCAGGATATTTTGCTCCTTATAATGCCATGTTCCCCTCGAGGTATCCCAGGACTTGCTCACTGTTTGAGAATCTCTGTTGAATGATGGCTGATACTCCATTGGAGTTGGGCGAGACGGGGAATACGTGAGTTATATTACCCCTTCTGGCATGAAAGCCCTGCTGCCTTTCACGACTGCATCGGGCACATTGTGACAAACTGTATTGTAAATTTGTTCTATTTATGGGTCACCCTTTTGGTTGTTATAGCAACAAGATGCCATTTACCCAGGTTGGGTTTTTTTTGGGGGGGGGGCCTTTGAAATGAACAGCAGGTTTAAGTGCTCCACCTGGTGACTTTTCGTGCCGCTGACGACGTCAAGTCCTCAAGTCTATGACAGTGGCAGGACATTTGAACATGATGTTCCAACATACCAGTGCGCTGAGTGGAGAGAAGGAATTGCCAAGGCTCTTTCTGAACACTTGGCATCTTCCATATTGAATGGCATGTCCTTCGTTTTCTCTCCTCACCCCCGTTTTTTAAAAAAATTAAAATGCAAAATCAAACATAGAACAAAATAACCACAGAAAACAGGTATGAAATATTGATGCAGAGACAAAAAGGGGCAGGCGGCAGGGACATCAGTAGGACTTTTGATAGAATATTAGAAATTATAACAAATCTATAAAAATAAAAACACTATTAATACGGATATCCCTTATTTTCCAGGGGGTGAGCTGCATTTCTAGCGAACTTTAGTTTGTAACGCTTTTCATGTATTTCTATTTTATTGTATCATCCACAGTCATTTCTAGGCTGGGCAGAGATTAGTTATGTTCTGCATTAGTATGAATTTGATGTTTATTATTATTATTATTAAATTATTATTATTTATTAACATAAACATAAACATTAAATTCATACTATACAGAAATAAATTTGTCCTTATTTTCTGACCTCTAGTGGTTCTCAGTTTATATGGAAATGTTTCTAGTAAGGCTGATTCTCATAGCTTCGTGCACCAGTAAGAAATATCTGCTACTGCTAATCCCTCCCAAATTGGGCTATTGTGGCACTGGTTACAGTTAGGATATGTATATTCAAGTTCTTACAGCATAATTCTTCCTCATTCTCTTCAAAGATGTTTTAGTACTGTTCAACTCACTACCACCACCGGAAGAAAAGAAAAAAACTTCCCAAGAGCTGCTGATCTGGAACCATGGAATAAATTTTCTCCAGAATAGTCAGACCCTCACTACTGAACATGCTTGTTTCAAGCATTGGGGTTCAGTGCATGGTGGGATTTGTAGTGTTATCAACATGGTACCATATAGTTATTGAAGCATATAGGACATGGATAGGCAAACTAAGGGCCGGGGGCCGGATCTGGCCCAATGGCCTTCTCAATCCGGCCCGTCTACGGTCCGGGAATCATCGTGTTTTTACATGAGTAGAATGTGTCCTTTTATTTAAAATGCACCTCTGGGTTATTTGTGGGGCCTGCCTGGTGTTTTTACATGAGTAGAAGGTGTGCTTTTATTTGAAATGCATCTCTGGGTTATTTGTGGGGCATAGGAATTCATTCATATGTTTTTTTCAAAATATAGTCCGGCCTCCCACAAGGTCTGAGGGAGAGTGGACTGGCCCCCTGCTGAAAAAGTTTGCTGACCCCTGATATAGGTTATACATGGATGTTTCAAAACTGCACCGCAGCATGGGATGTGTAGTAGAGTAGGAGTTTTAAAAAGCAAACGAATCTTTGCGTGGAAAGTAATTATTCTTGTTTGCTAAAGATAAGTTAGTGATTACCAGATCACTGTTGCAACACGTTTATGTAGCTACCAGTACTGTATGGATACCAATATTTGGATTGCTTGCTGGTGGAAAATAGGCAAAAACCTAACAAGGAAGGAGAAGATTTGGGAATTTTCAGTGATGTACAATCTAACTAAACAAGCAAGGCTGCAATCCTATATTCTCTTAACCTCAGAGGAAGCCCCATGGGACTCAGTGGGAGGGCAGATCAATCCTAATAAGGAACTAGGAGGTGTGGAGTGATTGGGGCAGAACGGGGTGGGGGAAGCTTGGTTTTTCCTCTCCACTTTTTGCAGGATTTTCTATAGGAAATAGACTGACTTTGGATCCATTGCTGCTCCTGCTTTGCCCCCATAATACCCCATTTCATAGCCTTACCTAATGCTGGCCACAGTTTTGTTACCTCTGTCATGCTTTCTGTGGCAAATGTCTGCTGATTCCTAAGCTCTCCAGCAGCAAGGGTTGAGGTTTAAGACTTACTTAAACCTTACTTTGGCTCCCAGTATGTTTCCGAGCACAATTCAAAGTGTTGGTGCTGACCTTTAAAGCCCGGACACTGAGGTCCAGCGCCGAGGGCCTTCTGGCGTTTCCCTCACTGCGAGAAGCAAAGCTACAGGGAACCAGGCAGAGGGCCTTCTCGGTAGTGGCGCCCGCCCTGTGGAACGCCCTCCCATCAGAGGTCAAAGAGATAAACAACTACATAACATTTAGGAAATACCTGAAGGCAGCCCTGTTTAGGGAAGTTTTTAATCTGTAACATGTTAATGTATTGTTTTTTTAATATTTGCTGGAAGCCGCCCAGAGTGGCTGGGGAGACCCAGCCAGATGGGCGGGGTACAAATAATAAATTATTATTATTATTATTATTATTATTATTATTATTATTATTATTATTTTATATTATATTACTTCTGAGTAATTCTGCACTATATTTGACCTCTCATGTGGCATAGATTCCACTTCTAGAAATATAGGAGAATACAGTATAATGCAATTATAGCACAATTTGTTTGCGTTATTTGCAAACAGGTATTTTTCCTGGAAGCAAATAACATGGAAATCAGCACTAAACTTGCACTGCATTCCACTACATTTCCAAAAATGGCTTTTGTATCACGTGAAAGCTCAGGTATAACATGGAAATTAGCAGTTAGGGAAACCTCAGGAGAATTAAATAAACCTCCATCTGAATGCAGCCTTATGCTAGATTTCCATTAGTTTTCCGGATGTGGCTTTTATGTCATGTGAAAGCTGAACACGGAATGCAGAAATTAGCAAGGAAAAGTTGGGAAGATGGAATGAGCCGGTGTGCGAATGTATAAAAGACAGCAAAACTATGAAACATTTTCTAAGCCGTGTAAGACAAGTACAGCAGTTGGTGTACATGATTTGTGTTTTCTGACACAGCAAGAAATAAGTTTGTTCGTACTATTCCTTCTCCTTTTTCTTTTTTGGTCATGCACTTATTATAACTGTGTTTCACTTCATTTTTCTTGCTAATAGCTATCACATTATTGCTAGTCAGAAACCTAGGCTTCTAGCAGACTTGGATTTTAATATTAGCTGACTGCAGAGTCGGCCCTAGCCATTTTTCTTGCATGACTTTGAAAAAGTAACATTTGATTCCTGTGATAATGAGGCAGAAACTTCTCTGGATTTAAGTGATCCAAACTACTTCCTCCGCACACACTCCTTGGATTTTCAGTGTCATTTCTCAGAGCCCCGTTGCTTCTCATTGCACCCAATTGCCTCTACATAGGAACCACCTTTTTTATTTTATTTTTTTACAGAGGTTGTGGGGGAAATGCTGTTTTTTTGGTCAAAGCGAACATGCTCAGTTTTTCGTTTCTGTTTATCTTGACAGAATGAAAAATGAAGAAATATCAGTTCTCATTGGGTCCATCTTTCGTTAGGCACCACACTAAACAAGCAGGTTAAAGCATCACGAAGCAGCTCAATTTATTATCAAGAAGGATGTATTGGGGCCAGTGTGGAAAACTTACCTTGCCTGTTTTCCAGCGCAATGTGGAAATCTCTGAATTCTAATAATGTTTTATTTATTCAATGCAAAGGCTTTTACTGTACCAGGGCTGGTGCCAGACTTCAGGGTGTCCTTTGCACATGCTCAGAGGAGACACAACCACGGAGCATTTTTTCTTTTGTTGCTGTTTTGTAGTAAATCAGCATGTTATATTGCATGAATTGGTGGTATATGCATATCTTATGAACAAACAAACAAACAAAAAATGTCTATTTCCCCCATGCAGTATTCAGCTAATAAATTTCAGGCTTCTCTTACAATAGTGCTATCTAAGCACTGCACTTTTTGTAGCTCAAGATTTTCGGCACCTAGTGTTAGAACAGCCTTCAAGGCACCAGAGGTTCAGACAATGTTGGCTCCAGGTTTTGGAGGCCCCTTGGAAAGACCTCTCCATGGTCCTTCCTCCATCAGTGGAAGTCTGCCTCCTCCCCGTCATTATCTTTTTCATTGCTGCCACATGTTACTTTCCAGGCAGAGGGCCAGTGAGCAAACAGGAAGTGGCATTTGTTGCTCCTCCTCCTCAGCATCACTGTTGTCTGGGCCACAGCAAGAGGCAGGTGACCAAGTAGGATGCAATCACCAACAGCAGGACCAGGTCCAGGGGGCTCTTGTGTCAGTGGGACCCTTGCTTAGGTAGTAGATAAGGATGGTCAAAGCTTTCAGTTGAAGTTTCTCAATTTTTCCAGTCTTGTCCAGTTCTCTATGATTCCACATCAGCTTACTTAAAAAAAAAATCTTCATGAAAATTCATCAGTGTTTTTGTGCGAATTTCTCCCAATAGACACATTTTTGCAAGCAATCTCCCATAATTTAACATATGTTTGTATGTTAGTTTTCTCAAATATGTGGATTTTTATGCACAATTTTTATCCTTGTATATGGATTTTTGTACACATCACTTGGCTGGAAAACTGCATTACAAAATTCAGAGAAGTGCAATTTTCAAATGATGGCTGTGTTTTGGTTCGTGCATTGTGTAAATTAGGGAGCTCTGCCTTTAAATGCAAACTGGTTGACATTCTCCCCCATCCCGTTGTTGTCCCTTGAAAGATGTGTGACCTTGCTCATTCTTGATGCCAGCTCTAATTCCAAAAACTTTACAGGCAGAATCTTGGGCCAACTCATATCCCAGAAGCATGGAGGTAATGCAATGGCCTCTACACATTGAAGTCACTGACTCTCCCTTCCTATAACCAGATAATATATACATATTTTTTTTGTCAGCTGCCCAAGACTGAATTATCATGAAATCAGTGGTGTATCACATCGTACAATTTCGTGTATGTCTTAAAGGAAGGCTGGCCCAATAATAATAATAATTTATTATTTGTACCCCGCCCATCTGGCCGGGTCTCCCCAGCCGCTCTGGGCGGCTTCCAACAAATATCAAAATACATTAAAATATCACAGATTAAAAACTTCCCTAAACAGGGCTGCCTTCAGGTATTTTCTAAATGTCATGTAGTTGTTGATCCCTTTAACCTCTGATGGGAGGGCGTTCCACAGGGCGGGCGCCACTACCGAGAAGGCCCTCTGCCTGGTTCCCTGTAGCTTTGCTTCTCGCAGTGAGGGAACCGCCAGAAAGCCCTCGGCGCTGGATCTCAGTGTCCGGCCTGAGGCATTTTGCTGCCTGAGGTTAAAGTCAAGATGTCCCCTTTTATTCCATGTAGAAAAATTGATCTTACTTCAACACTGGTGATAAGGCAGTTTCTTGTACCAGAGGGCTCCAAGCTAACTTGGTGTGTGTGTGTGTGTGTGTGTGTGTGTGTGTGTGTGTGTGTGTAGAGAGAGACTAAGCCATATGTCACACACAGTTCTCCAATGTCTTGCAGCTCTTCACCCACTCGCAACATCTGTGGCCTAAGACGGACACCTCATTCTCCCTAACAGTAGAACCGGGCCTGCCTTAAAGTTTAGAACTTCCCCTTGGGACTTATCACTGTAATATAAACACCTGTCCACAGCTTCTTCCCATAGTGCTCCACTAATAGAATCCTCCACAGACAGTAGGGAAAGGGAAATTACAGAGGAGGAGGACACAGCCAGGAAGCCAAGGAGTGGGGCAGAAGTGGAAAAGCAGCAAGGAACATACTCAACATATGTTATGTAAACCAACTGGCTTCAGATGAGCTTGCTGAGGGAAATCCAACTTTCAAATGTTACAGCCTTGCATTTTCACCTTCAAGGTTGATTTTTTTTTGCTATGCCTCACTTCCCATGCCGCTTCGCTCCCTTATCTCTCTTCCCCTGAGAACCAGCACACTGAAGAGAACACTGTTAAATGCTAGGATGATATCAGTGAGGTGATGGCCAACCCTGATAGGCTGTTCAAAAGCAGCCAAGCCACGTGATTTTATAACCCTGCTCCTTTCTTTTTGCACCCAGTAGAGATGTGCTTTGTGTAACTGAGTGTTTGGCTTGTCATCTTCCATTCGGCTGGTGCAGAGAAACAACAATCGCCAGTCAGAGCATACACCCACCGTACACTTCTGAAGGGGCCAAGAGACAAGAGAAGAAATCAAATGAAGGCTCCGGAATCTTATTCAAATACAATGGTACCTCGGGTTACAAACGCTTTGGGTTACACGTTTTCAGGTTGCAGACCGCGGGAAACCCAGAAGTACTGGAAAGGGTTACTTCCCGGTTTCGCTGCTCGCACATGCGCTGCAGGTTATGAATGCTGCGGGTTGCAGATGTGCCTCCGTCACATATTACGTCCGCATCCTGAGGTTCCAATGTAGCATTCTTCTGAATAGGCTTCATGTTGTATAGGCTTTGTCCACTTCATCTTTAACCTTCAGTTCTGTGAATCACGGAACTGGCACCTTCCAGCTGCCTTTCTTCAGATCATGATTTTTCTCCCATTGACCTTGGACTTTGCCAGCGATGTTTGAACATGTGGAAGCGTTTGTCTTATGCAACTATGGTGATGAGGTGTACTGTTGGCAGGGCCAGCATCAGCACCCAGCCAAGGTCCTGAGTGCCAGTGCTCTGGCAGAACACACTGCTGATACCAGCCCTTGGACATCTGTGTCTTGACTGCCTGCATTTTTAATTGCCTACAAGGCTGTTTTAATAGATGTTTTAGTAGTTATGTCTTGTTTTTAGCTAGTTTTAATATTAGTTTTAAAAGGTTTTTTTTAATGGTAAAGAGGAGCAGAATGATCTGCCTGCTTATCTCTGCAACATCAGTGCTGCCTAAGGTTAAAGTGAACTTTAATATACTCTTTGCCTGCAATTCCATGCACACTTATTCGGGAGTAAGCTGCATTGCATACAGTCTGATATACTCCTGAATAGGGAAGGAAGGATCTGTCAATGTTGGCTTTCTCATTTTCTCATTTTCCCAATCTTCAGTTCTCCACATTTTTCAGAACTGTGAATTTTTTTTAACCCTCGTGACAATCTACCAGCATCTTAGTGAGAATTTCTCCTAACAAACACATCTTATATGCAGTTTTGTCTAATGTACATTTTTTGTAAGCAAATTTCTCAGATATAATGCATTTGCATTCCTCCCCACTAATATGTTACTTTTTATGCACCCCCATAATATGCATTTTTGTAAACACTGGAGAACTGCATTGAAAAATTCAGATAACTGCGAATTTTGAAGGAGAGCTGTTTCAGTTTGCATATGGGTTTTGAAAGTATGACTTTTTATAGATTTGGCTTTAAAAGCTTATGGAATTAAATTTCTTCTCCATCTCTAGTCAGGGGTCAATGGAGCTGTAGTTCAGCAACATCCGGAGGGCTAAAGGTTCCCCACATCTGAAGTAGACCAGGAATTGCCAGACTTTTGGGGCTCACGGGCTCACTTGCAAACCAGAGAAACTGTGATGGACGTGGCAGCCAAGCACAGCACAGCCAGTTCTATCAGCTACAGTAGAATGTGTCTTTGAAGCCTAATTTCAGGGTGGGGAGGCAGCCCTATGCATGCCAGAGAAGGCCTCTGTGCACAGATATGTGTCTGCAGGTGCCAACATTGGCTACCCCAGTTAGGGTTGCCATATTTTGAAGAGCAAAAAAGAGGAAGCATTTGCTGAATTCTACTTCTAACTATAACGACTCTCATTTTACATACCCATGAAAAAGAGGATGTGACCTTGAAAAAGAGGACTTATGGCAACATTACCTGATGTAAACAAACATATAACATCATTCTTTCACTTCCTCGTGCTGCTGCCCAACTAACCATAGCTGTCAACTTTTCCATTTTTTGGCGGGAAATCCCCTTATTCCAAATAGGATTCCTCGCAAGAAAAGGGAAAGGTTGACAGCTATGCAACTAACATCGAAACAAGAAGTGTTGCCAGATAATAGTTTTGACAACAGTCTAGAGTCCATTGCCTTTTAATAGTACTACAGACTTCTAAAACACAAATGTAGCAGCTTTTTTAAAATGACATGAACTCATTGTTAATTAAAATCACCATTAGAAGCCATTTGTACATTGGAAAAGCTTGGTGTTCTGTTTTGCAGTGTCATTGCTGATCATGAAAACACTGCATATCATTCATCAGCTTTAAAAGTGATAGGAACACACCCCATTATCCATATGGAGCTGTGAAAACAGTACTCCAGTGCTATAAACTCACTTCTTCGAATTCGTGGAGGCAGTGAGTTTCCTTTTGCCCTTTAAGACAATTTTGCAGCCGCCATCCACTTGAGAGCCCTTTTGTTGTTGATGGGATGTGTCAGAGACGTATGAGAAATCATTTGCAGCACTGCCCTGTGTTCTTTTCCTGTCGTAATCACAGCTTACTGTTAAAGCCTCAAGATGGTTCCTATTCATCAAGCATAGAAATAATTAACAAACAAACAAACCTGGCATTTGCTTATCTTTGTCAACTCCACCAACAAAGAGGCAGCTTGTGTGGGTGTACCATGGACTGCTGTTTCAAACAGTGCTCTCTGGCATAGAAGCTAAGCTTAGCTGTTCCTTCTGCTGCAGGGTGGTTGTGGAGAAACTAAGCTACAAGCCACCTGAGGGAAAAATGTGCCATCTGTCCCATATGGAGCCTCTGATCCGACATCTAAAGGGACAGAGTCTCTTAGTACTTAGGTTTCCAAGGTCTTTTGCAAACTGGGCATCAGATGAATAGATCTTTAAAAGATTCATAGCTGATATATTGGATGCTGAATCCAAAGGAATGAGAAATGTAGAATTATACGGTAGCCAATGAAATTGGATTGCTACGTCAGCAGAACCAGATTGGTTATGGAAACTGCTCAGGGCAAAAATTGAACCAGCAATCAGTTTTCGAGTCCAATCAGTTTTTATTAATACCAATAATGGCTCCCCCTACTGAATCAATAAAGATTTAAGGTACTGCCTCATACTGAGACCATTCATCCACCTACCACAGTATTGGTATTGCGTTCTGATTGGTTGCAGATGTCCAAGTTATCAAGCAAGGGCTTTTGCCAGCAGTGCTTTCTGGGATCCTTTGGATCTTTATGCAGCCAAAAAATATGCTCTTCCACAGAGCTGTGGTCTTTCCCTAGAAAGACACAGGCAGTATTGGTTTCTCCTGTGCAGTACAACAACAACAACAACAGGCCTGTTTGTTTTACTGCATAGAAAATCCAGATCTACTCTGAAAGCAACTCTAGCCACCATCCCACAGGCAGACAGTGCAAGACATGCTGGAGAGAGTGCCTCTAAGGATGGGCAAAATGCTTGACGTCAAGCTATGAAGAGCAAGGGCTTTGACGCAGCTCTAGATAGTTTCCAGGGAGGGAGCCTATTTATTTGGAGGCTGCCATTGGCAGTGGGTTGCTATTGATGGGCCAGAAACAGAGGAGAAACAGAGGAGTGGCACCAAAGGGAAGTTACCCTTTTGGATCACTCCTTTGGGGGTGTGAGAAGAGCACTCCCTGTGGAGAGTTGTTTATGGAGCAGCTGGGGAGGCTGCGTGAATTAATTTGACTTGGATTGGAGCATCTGGGGAGGCTGCGTGAGTTAATCTGACTTCTAAGTCAGAGTGGTAATGCTGGACAGTTGTCAAGTAAGCCAAAGGAATGGAGAAGGCAGAAATACTCCATCATGCATGAGTTTGTAGATGAAAAGGATTACTTCATACTGTGGCTGGGAATATTTCCCCTTACACACACATATAAAAGAATCTTGGAATGTGGATGTCCCTCACACCACATTCCCAGGAAACAACCCCTCTTCTGCAAGCTGATTTGCACCAAAACGTCCAAAAATTATCAAAGCCCCCACCATGGATTGGCTTTCTTAATTTGTACTCCACCGTTTATCATTTATATTCAGTTGATACCTGTGTGTGTGTGTTGCTGTGTTCCTTTTCATCTGGTTGAATCACACATGACTGAACATTTCCACCTTCCTTCTCCATCCCTTCGATGGTGGTTTGTTGTCTAACACAACTCAGGTCCCTTAGACTGCAGTGGTTTGTTTGCTCTGCCCTACTGTAGGGACATGAGTGGCGCTGTGGGTTAAACCACAGAGCCTAGGGCTTGCCGATGAGAAGGTCGGCGGTTCGAATCCCCGCGACGGGGTGAGCTCCCGTTGTTCGGTCCCAGCTCCTGCCCACCTAGCAGTTCTAAAGCATGTCAAAGTGCAAGTAGATAAATAGGTACCGCTCCGGCGGGAAGGTAAACGGCGTTTCCGTGTGCTGCTCTGGTTCGCCAGAAGCGGCTTAGTCATGCTGGCCACATGACTTGGAAGCTGTACGCCGGCTCCCTCTTCCAATAATGCGAGATGAGCGCACAACCCCAGAGTCGGTCATGACTGGACCTAATGGTCCCTTTACCTTTACTGTACGAATGCAATCTCATCTAAAGGCATTCAAAGCACCCATGCAAGCTTTTAGAAAGAACTCTATTTTAGTTTAAAACCACAAACAAACTAAGGCTTTAGGATGCCTCTCTCCGTGAAGTCATGGCAAACTTTTCTTTTAGCCTTAGTGAGGTCAGGAATCTAATAAAAAATAATAATGAAATCTATCAGGAGCCTCGTTTGCTGTTGCTTTTGAGGCGTGCCCTTCTTGCTTAGCCTTTCCAAGCTGGCATATTTACAGCAAATATCACTGCACAGGCGTGATTACAGCAAGCCATTTGTATTCCCTTTGTGCCCAAGGCTGGCTCTTTTCATTTCAGACCTTGCTTCTGACTTGCCGCAGCATTTCTGCAGCACAGTGGCAGAGCAAACACACCCAATCACGCGAGAGAGAAGAAAGGGAAAGCTTTAGATGTTTCAATTTCGGATGCTAGGTACATTTGGGCACATGTCCTTGCTTTTCCTCATGAAAGCTCTGTCGCCTGCCAAGTAATTTTCCCGTCTCTCCTTCCATCCTTTGCTATGACTTGAAGTTTTATTTTGAGATTACCTGACACATTCCCCTCCCCCCTCATTCCATTTATTGTACTTGAGGGGAATGGATGAGAGTGGGGGGATGCAGATTCGCAGGCACATCTCATGCCTATGAATTGGGTCTAGTACCTAGGCTGCTGAGGAAGGCAGGACATAGTCCTTCCATGTGTGGCAGCCACTCACTGGTGAAAAAGCTCCAAGGTTCCATGGCGTCTTTGTGATGGACAGAACACTGGGCCAACCTCCTGGAGACTTTTAACCAATCATGGCTGGGATGGGAAACACCCAACAAAGAAGGCGGGAATATGGAAAAGGTTGCTTTTTGAGAGTTTAGCTGCCAGATAGGACCTGGCTGGGGAAGTAGCTAGGGGGCTTAGGGTCTGGTAGGATAAACCTGGAAATTCCTCAGGTATAGGAAAAGGCCCTAGAAAATGACTAACTCAGCAGGGTAAAGTGGATGACCATTCTAGAGAGCGATAAACAGGATGTGAATGAATGCCAATAATGTCCCTGAGTCCAGAGTTGAGGGTAGATAGGATTTTAAATTTTATTGCTCACTGGAGGACAGATCCTGAAGCTGAGGCTCCAATACTTTGGCCACCATGAGAAGAGAAGACTCCCTGAAAAAGACCCTGATGTTGGGAAAGATTGAGGGCACAAGGAGAAGGGGACGACAGAGGATGAGATGGTTGGACAGTGTTCTCAAAGCTACTAATATGAGTCTGACCAAACTGCGGGAGGCAGTGGAAGACAAGAGTGCCTGGCGTGCTCTGGTCCATGGGGTCACGAAGAGTCGGACACGACTGAACGACTAAACAACAACAACAACAACAACAACAACAACAACAACAACAACAAGGATTTTAAAGTTACGCACAGGTCTAGAAGATGAGACCTGTTTTTCTGTGTAAAGAGAAGAGTGGAACAAAGAAGTTCATACAGACTGACTAATTTCCATGTCACTTAATATATTTTAAAATGTCCGTAAGCAGTGTACAAAAAACTAAAGCAACAACAGGCAAAATATTGCAAAAATACACAGTTACGTATACAAAGTGACTAATATATATCTAAATCGAGATGGATTCATTTTCCTTCTGACACACCCTCTGGGTTCTCACCCAGGGTGCAAACAAACTCTCAGCTCACCCACAAAAGTCTCACAACAAGAAGAGTTCCTGGAAACAGCAGGCATCACCCTAGCCCCTCACTCCCAAGGTGGGTGGTACTTACTCAGGCTGTGCAGTTCCAGGTCCAGCAGGTTTGTTGAGTTTCCCAGGGGGTGCAGAAGTTGGGGAAAACACCCCCTCCACTCACAGCTATTTCTTCCTCTTCTGTCCTCCCCTCCTTCTCTTGTTGCTTACGTAATACTTCACCCATCAACAAACCTAGCCTTGATATTTGATTCCGTTCTCTCGTGAATAAAATCTGTTGAATTGTTAATCCTGGTCTGTAGGATCTGAACACCTACTTTCAAGCAAGGAATCCACACTTAGACCATGACAACAGGCCCACAAGTGTTTGTACAACAGTTAAGGCTGCAATGCTACATTTGAGAGCAAGCCCCACTGATCTCAACGGGACTTACTTTTTGACAGCATCACTCAGGTGTTCAAAGTGCTTCACACAGATTATTGCAGTAATAATTATCAGTAATCTCAGAATAAGTGTTGAAAATTGCTCCTGAACTCTGGGAAATGTGTTGCATAATTAGTGGTGCTTCATTATGCTTTAATGAAGCCCCTCCAAAAAGCTGATTTGTGATGCCCGATTACTTAAAACAATTTCAGAGCACCACTTCAATGTGCCAATAAGCCTGACAAGACGGCTAGTGAGGCTGAAAGTTTTTCCCCCTTTTCTTCCCAGAGGCTTTTGCATCAGTGAGATAACCTACTTTGCAAGGAGCGCCATAATATGAATAGCAATTTGTCATGAGAAGCAGATTCAGTTTGTCATTCAGACTTTTGCTCTTTTAAAGCATTGGCATCTAAAAACTTGAACAGATACTACACGTTCACACCCATTTAATTATCATTAATTGCAGGCTTGATGTCAGCAGACAACCAAATTGGGCACCGGGGAAGGGCCCCAGGGGCTCAGAAGGACCCCCACAGTCCTGACCCAGCCACACTGCTGCCCACCAGACCCCTGGTCAGCTGTATTAGTAGTGGGCTGGTGGCAATTTAGTAGTGGGCTACCCGCTGCCTTGCAGGACATGTTTGGGAGAAGATAAGGCTAAGGAGTAAACCCTACACAAATCCAGAGTGGAGTCTCTAAGATGGTTGGATGGCATCTTGTATGCCTCCTTCCACCAACTCCTGCTGCCAAGCTGGTGCCAAACATTTTGCTCTGCTTTCCTTTGGACCACATCAGTGAAGCTGAGAAGGTCTTTGTCATCTGGGCAGCCCAGGACCTCCACACACACTGCACAGACTCACATCCCAAAGAGGTCACTTTGGTGCTGCTAGCGCAGGAAAAACAAACAATGGAGGCAGCAGTTATGAGTTACTGGTCTTTACAGCTGCTGTGATTCTCCTGTGGTTTGACTTCACCACCGGAGACTGACACACTCCCTTTTCTCCCAAGGCAGACGGATGCCAATAACAACTGTGTCAATGCCCAGCTCCCATTTCCGTTTACCCAAAATGCTCGGCTCCCGTTTGTGGTCGCTACCTGCCACCTTAATTTACCCAGAATGCAACGTCGTGTGCTCTAGATGTATAGGTTGGGTAGGACTGCAGGCTATTGTAATTATCAACCTGCCAACACCATTTATCTTCTTGCATGCACCCAATGCCATCATTACCCTGTTGCATGCACTCTCAATGGAAGATCCATAGCTCAGTGGTAGAGCGTTTGCTTGCATGGTCCAGTTTGGTGTAGTAGTTAAGAGCGGTAGTCTCATAATCTGGGGAACTGGGTTCGCGTCTCCGCTCCTCCACATGCAGCTGCTGGGTGACCTTGGGCTAGTCACACTTCTTTGAAGTCTCTCAGCCCCACTCACCTCGCAGAGTGTTTGTTGTGGGGGAGGAAGGGAAAGGAGAATGTTAGCCGCTTTGAGACTCCTTTGGGTAGTGATAAAGCGGGATATCAAATCCAAACTCTTCTTCTTCTTCTTCTTCTTCTTCTTCTTCTTCTTCTTCTTCTTCTTCCAGGTTCAATCTCTGGCATCTCCGGATAGGGCTAGGAAAAATCACCCTGCCTGAATTCGGGACCATTCTAAGCCAGACATCCCCAAACTTCAGCCCTCCAGATGTTTTGGACTACAGTTCCCATCATCCCTGACCACTGGTCCTGTTAGCTAGGGACCATGGGAGTTGTAGGCCAAAACATCTGGAGGGCCGCAGTTTGGGGATGCCTGTTCTAAGCTATAAGGCTCCTTTCTGTATTTCTATCATTATTTCTTTGTAAAAACACACACAACAGAAACACTTGTATTCCTCTCCCCTCCCCACCCCGCTCCTTCTCTGCCTGCCTTAACTTGCACCATAAACTCCTCTCCTCTGGTCTTCTTTCCTGCTGCTTTTCTCTACACAATGCCTCTGCTAAAATTATCTTTCTCGGCTCTCGTTTCTGCAAGGGCTTGTCCAGATGGGAGCTTCCCTCACAGCGGGATCAATGCTGCAGCTCTTACATTGGAAAGGAATGAGCAATATGGAAATATATACAATTAATGGGTCTTTTGTTTTTGCATAAGCGTACATGTGCGAAGCTTGCATATCGGCTAATTATGTGTCTGGTATGCACCTGGAGAAAGATTTCTTTCACCCCTCATGGAACCCAAAAGCATTGGTTCTCATTCTCCTCACCTCAAGTCTTCCATAGCACCAGCAAGGTGGCTGGCTCTCCTAGCTTGAAACAGGGGTGGGAGGGAAATTTGCTTGATTTGCATTTAAATGCAAACACACCTACTTTGCACTTTCTGAACCAAGATGTGAAATGAATTGTTAACTGCCCTTGGAAATTCATGCTTCTCTGTTCTGAAGTGCAAAAATAAATAAAAATGCATTCATAAAATCATAGCATTTTAGAGTTGGAAGGGACCTCAGAAGTCATCTAGTCCAACCCCCTGCAATGGAGGAATCTCAGCTAAAGCATCCGTGACAGATGGCAATCCAACCTCTGCTTAAAAACCTCCAAGGAAGGAAAGTCCACAACCGTCTGTGAATTAGGGGAAAGGGAACATAAAAATAAATATATTGGTGAAAGATAACTTACAATGTAACATACGTTTGGGGAAATTGCTTGCAGAAATATTCAGCAGAATGCCATACGAGAAGGATTGGATTAGGAGAAATGCAGGTGAAAATGTGTATGAATTTTAAAAATAAACCAATATCAAACTGATGTAGAAATTAGACAAACTGTATTTAAGATTGGAGACTTAAAGGTACTGCTAGAGGACGCTAAATAAAGTATTTATTTATTCGGTGTCTGAGTCTCTGCCTATAAAACAACCTGAACAGATTCAACAGTAGAAATACCATCTATAAAAACATATTGAAATGTCACACACACACACACACACACACACACACACACACACACACACACATCTTAAGCAATTTTGCATCTAAAACAGTCTCATATATAAAAACCAGTTTCAAATCCAGTACAAATATGCTACAGGTCATGATTAAAAAATAATAATCTCCACTTGAATGGCTTGTGGAACAAGTAGGGTTTTCAGCAGGTGTTTAAAAGGCAGTGTAATGGGATGTAATGGGAGTTTCAAATGCACATTAAAAGATGTGGTTCTTTTTTTGTAAGCAATGAAGTGGATTAAAGATAGTAACTGTATGATGTTAGTTATAAAATTGCTGTCTATTTTTATGCAACCTCCTCCTTCTCTTACTTGCTTTATCTTGACTCCTTTGATAAAAGACTGACATTAGAACTCTGGAGTTGACAGAATATCACACTAATTCAGGATCTGTCTTGCCAACTGACCTAATGGGTCATCCTTGCATCAAGCTTTTAAGGAGAAGTAAGAGGAAGGGATGAACTGGGTTCTTACCTGGCCAGACTTGAGGGCTGCTAAATGTACTTCCCTATCTTTTGATCAATTTCCAGAGCTCTAAAGTGCTTCCTGGCTTGGGAACAAAAATGGGAGGTGATGGCAGCTGGTTAAGGAATTTAAGTCTGTCAGCTTTTTAAAACTCGTAATGGAGATATGGAAGTAAATGCCCCTTTACCTTTAGGGATGGATGGACCTGTCAGTTTCGTTTTCTTTCTGTTTCTCTTACAGACTAAACTTCAGCTCCCCAATTTCCACATCAGTTTGTGATTTTAAAAAAATCCTCCTGAAAATCCATCAATATTTTAGTGCAAATATACAATTTTTTGCCTAATGTACAATTTTTTTCCAAGCAATTCCCCCCTAATATAATGCATTTTTTATTTAATTTTCACAAATACATGCATTTATATGCACACTTTACCCTATTGTTTGGGGAGTCAGTCTGGATGATTCCTGTGGGTCCATTCCAAACCTGTGATCCTGTTTACATGAGATTAGAATCAATAAGAAGAAACCTGCTGAACCAGCCAAACAAGTTTCTTCATTAAGGTAATGTCCTTTGCTGCCCAGTGAAGTACCGGTACTTCCATTTATATAACCTTGACCTAAGAGAATGCCACAGAGGCAAATGGGTGGGCCTTTTCTCACCTTGTGAGGTTTGGTGAACAGTCAGCCAAAGAAGGAATTGTGTGGAGTTTTTGTTGGTGTTGGAAGCTGGATACACAGAGACATGCCTGCTTTGTGCTGTGTCCAAAGCTTTGACTTGGAGATCTCTTTGGGAACCTAACGGGGAAGCAAGATCTGCTGGAGCATTGATGCTGTGAGCCCTCCATCTTATGCTCAGGTTGTAGATATGTGTAAATATAAAACCATACAGTGGTACCTTTGGTTAAGTACTTAATTCGTTCCAGAGGTCTGTTCTTAACCTGAAACTGTTCTTAACCTGAAGCACCACTTTAGCTAATGGGGCCTCCTGCTGCCGCTGCGCCGCCAGAGCACAATTTCTGTTCTTATCCTGAAGCAAAGTTCTTAACCTGAAGCATTATTTCTGGGTTAGCGGAGTTCTTAACCTGAAGCGTATGTAACCTGAAGCGTATGTAACCTGAAGCGTATGTAACCTGAGGTACCACTGTATATCCTAAAGATACCACAATCTACTTTGGCCTTCATTCAAAGGAAATCAAACCCTGGGAAAGCACAGGTATCCCTGGATTCTCTAGTGGTTTGGAGATTGGGGTGCATGCAACAGTATATTTGTCCATATCTGAAGAACTGCATTGCAAAATTTGAAATACCTCAAGGACCGCCTCTTTCCGTTTGAACCTACCCAGACCCTGAGATCATCTTCTGAGGTCCTCCTTTGTGTGCCTCCTCCTCGAGAGGTCCGGAGGGGGGGGCAACACGAGAACAGGGCCTTCTCTGCAGTGGCTCCTCATCTGTGGAATGCTCTCCCCAGGGACGTTCGCCTGGCGCCTTCATTATACACCTTTAGGCGCCAGGCAAAAACATTCCTTTTTAACCAGGCCTTTGATTGACCTCCTATACCCTCCTATCGACATCCTATACCCTTTAAAAATGTGACTCTTTTTTGGAGGATGTTATTGGGCTGTTGTTTTTATTTTTATTTTAAATATTGTGATCTTTTCTGTGAACCGCCCTGAGACCTCTGGGTATAGGGCGGTATATAAATTCAATGAATGAATGAATGAATGAATGAATGTACCGGTATTTTGAAGGATGCTGCATTTCATTTCACATAGTGTCTTGGGGTGGGCATATTAGATACGTTTAAATGTGAATGGAATTAAATTTATCCCCCCATCCCTTGTTACAAACTGTGTTTGGGGGTTGTTATTTTTAAATCCAACTTCTCCAAATGATCCTCACTCAAATGTTTTCCATGTTCATTTGATGGGGGAATGCGTTTAGGCAGCCTGCGCATCGAAGGAACAGAGAGAGAAAGCCAAGCAGCAGGTGGAAATCTTCAAACATCAAGTAGACAATGGACTTCTGGACAGAAGTGTGGCACAGGCTCAAACGAGCCATTTCTCTTCCACAAAATGCTCCCCTGCGCCTGAATTTTATATTGCGGTGATCAACGGAGTCAAAAAGTGCCGTGTGCTTCTAGCCGGCGGAGCAATAGAATAATGCCTTCCCGCTTCTAGCAAGGAAGCATGTAATCAAGCCAGGCCCAATGCAAATGCAAATCTGGAGCATTAATTAACAGGAACCTGCACAACAGTTTGCTAAGCACAGCAAGAGCGTGTACAAGATCCGTAGGGTCCCCCGCAGCTCTGTCTTTTGATAATTAGAATTTCTCAAGAGAAGGGAAAGGGGATTTCACGGTGGAAGCAAAAACGCTTTGGATTGGGGGTGGGGGTGGGGAGGCCCTGGCACGCTCATCTAAGGTGGTAATATCCTGGCTGTAATCACTATGCAACGCTGCCGCTGTCCTTTCTGACATCTCTTGCCAGCCTCTCGCCATTATCGAGCTCTCTCGGCCCTGCAGGAACACAGCCTCTAAAATAACATGTGCTACACACAACAGTGGAAAGGCAGAGGTGTTATTAAAGTACATATAGATTTTTTTTTTGTAAAAAAGGGTCTCCCACAGCTGTGTAATTGCAAGCTTTGGTGTAGGGGAGTTCCATTCCTTTCTCGGTACCATTTTTTTTTTTTTTTTAAGGGAGGGGCAGAAAGCTTGCTTAACAAGACAAGATCAACAACATCCAGACATGTAATTTTGGCAGTAGCAAAATCCCACCCCTCCAAATGGCCTGTCTATGCTTGCAATTGTTCGATCTGCTTCTGCTGCTGTTTAATAAGCGGGAGGAAGGGAGGGGAATGGCGGCGGCCTTGGTGGAGAGATCCTGTAAAACATGCTCCATCTACGGCAAAGCTTTCCGTTCAAGTTCTTGGTGGTATCACCAGATGCTAATGGAGCATGAGAGACCAAATGGAAATTGGGGATTGATTTGCTGGGTAGTTTCACTCCAAAAGAGAAAGAGACAGACAGAGGTGCCAAGGCAAGATGAATGCTGGGTTTATGTTTCTGCTATTATACATTTGGGGGACCTCCCTAAACCCTAAAGGTAAAGGACCCCTGACAGTTAAGTCCAGTCATGAACAACTCTGGGGTTGCGGTGCTCGTATCGCTTTACTGGCTGAGGGAGCCAACGTTTGTCCACAGACAGTTTTTCCGGGTCATGTGGCCAGCATGACTAAGCTGCTTCTGGCGAAACCAGAGCAGCGCACGGAAATGCTGTTTACCTTCCCGCTGGAACGGTACCTGTTTATCTACTTGCACTTTGAAGTGCTTTTGAACTGCTAGGTGAGCAGCTCACCCCGTCGCGGAGATTTGAGCTGCCAACCTTCCAATCAGCAAGCCCTAGGCTCAATGGTTTAGACCACAGCGCCACCTGCATCCTCTCCCTAAACCCTAGAAATTCATAAATGGTAGGATTTAGATTAATCGGTATATGGATGAAAGTATAAGCCGCAGAGCTGTGCCAGACAAGGAATCCCTGGGCTGACTTAATGCAAATCAGCCTGGCTGGCCTAGCGAAGAGCAAATCTATTAACATGACAAAAAGTGTTGATGGGGCCATCCGAAAGGAATCCTTTGGCCTGGGGAGACATATGTTGCCAAGGTGATGGGGTGTGTGTTTGAGGTGACAGGAAAAGAGAAGTTTTGAGCAAGGGGTACTGGGAAGAAGAAGGGAGAGAAAAGACTGGAATCCATCTTGGGCAGGCCGGCTGAAGGCTGGCTGGGAGAGATGCCTTGGACTCCATGGTAGCACTGCTGTGAGGAACAAGCCCCTCTCGAAATGAGCATGCTGCAAGATGTGGACTCCCTCCATGCAGACTGAAGGTGTAAACAGGTGAATAAACCATATTTCTTAAAGCTACAAAGTCTCTGCCATGCCTCAATTCTCCAAAGGAACACAGACCCTGGGTGAGTGCCTGGAACCCCCTGGGCACTTGCTATCGCTCGGCAGAGAGTGCGGGTGGCACCCAACTTTTGTAACACTATCACTGGTGTACAAGTGATGATAAGCTGCAAAAAAATCTGCAGATGTGCTTTTTCTGTGTGATATCTTGGGAGCACCCATTATTCATTATTAGAAGCTCATCAAGTATAAACTTCGCTATACAGGGCTGCTCAGATGGCTCAGGCATTGGATAACTTCATACCCTCCAACACTTCTCCAATGAAAATAGGGATGTCCTAAGGAAAAGCGGGACATTCTGGGATCAAATCAGAAACCCGGATGGCTTCTGTAAATCCGGGACATCCCTGAAAAATAGGGACACTTGGAGGGTCTTCCTATCCAACTCTACAGTTCTATGATTATGCTCATGGTGGTATCAGGACTCATCTATGCAGCCCAGGGCAGCAGATTCTTGCCATAAATCTGGAGTATCAGGATATGTAGAACCCAGGGCCGTACACCCACGTGTAGGTGGAATTTGGGGCATAAGTAGGTCCTTTGAGGGCTCTGCTCCAGCACAGCCAATGATCTCCTGACTTAGGATTTCCCCGCTGCCTGCTTTGCAAAGCGGAGAGTCAGAAAACATTTTGCAAAAGTTATTGGGAACGTTACCCGTCTGGCAAGCTAGAAAAGGGTTGGAGGAGGAGGGTAGAAATGAGCTCCATATGCAAACCCAGAACCGGAATTTAAAATGACATTGTGGAGGCTGAGTTGGATCCTTTAGCAGCCATTATTCATCATAGCGGGGAATAATAGCACTGATTAATTAGGAAGATCTGCCCACCATCTCCCTATGTGTGCCTTTTGCAAGGCCTATGCAAATTTCTTGACGGAAGTTTCGTTTGCTCAGTATTAACAATTTTCTCAGAGTGTTTTTGTGCCAAAATGACTCCATCCTCGGGCTAAAGAGTTAAACACTCACAGATGGAGTTTTCTTAAGAGAGCGTGCACACGCTTAGAGGGCAGAAAGTGGAGCCAGAGTCTCATACTAATTGGACACATCCAGCTTTGCAAAGGAAAAAAATATTGGTAAGTAGCACTAATTTTTTGACGAAATGATCTGGCACACCACCTTCAGAAGCATTCTGTTGCACGTGAAGATTTTTGCCTGGCAGGATATTAAGAGATATGCAGATTGCATTGGGCCTTTCTGATCCCCTGTGTGATTGAAATTGTGTGAGGGAGAGCAGGAACAAGCTCTACTTGCTACCCATTCACTGTCACTGACTGTCAGGAATGTGGTCTCCCAGAGCGCAGGGGAAGAGTTAGGCTCAGAAATCGAACTAAGTGAACGAGAGAACTACTCTGCAGATGAGACCTGGATGACAGAATTGAGAAAGGGCAGTTTGACACACACACCCTTCCCGGGGAAGACTCTTAGCTCTCAGGAAGAGGAAGAGTTGGAAGACAGCCAGAGCGTTGCTAGGCCATCAGCAGATAAGCCGAGGTCTGAGTCTGTGTCGGGTGGCAGCGGGGAGGGGGCAGGCCAACCTCTCAGTCCCTGTTCTAGGCGTCTGGATAAAATCAGAGGGCAACGGAAGAGCAAGAGGGGAAAGGCGGGAGTTTGGCGTCCTTCTTGCTGTGGGAGGGGTGAAAATTCAGACTGACCAACTATCATAAATGCGAGCAGGCGAGAAGCTGTGCTCTGGATGTGTCTTTTTGTAAATAAACGTACATAAAACTGCCGGAGAGTCATTACTTCTTATCGGGGTTTGCTTGCCTGCCAGAGATCATTACACTGCCTTCATAACCGTTCACAAGCTGGAGGTAAAACATCTGCAGTGGGATGGTCTTTTCTACTCAAGATTTAGAATCCAGGAAGATCAGCATTCTTGATCCCATGGGGAACCTCCATGGGAAGAAAAGGCTCCCCACCGAAGTCTACCCTTCCAACTCGGGGAGGGCAAAGGTGGCAGTAAAGGGAGAAAATGTAGCACACTTATTCCCACAGTGCTTCAGCATGAGAAGGATTCCAACCCTGAATAGTTCCAAAGAGAAAGAATGTATTAGATCTCAGGCTGGTGTATTCTAACATTCATATACAGGTGGTGACCATTTTGTGTGGGGGTTCCGTTCCTGGCCCTCATTTGCGTCGGTGGAGCATTCCTATGCCTGCCCCTGTTCTGCCTCCTTCCAAAAGGACCCGTGTGTCTGTGATCATACATTAATTGGACGCACATAAAATGTTCGCCGCCTGTATACTAAGGCCCCATCCGCGCTACACATTTTGGGCAGTATCATACCACTTTAAGCTGTCATGGTTTCTGAAGTGTAGGTGGGTTCCCACGAAGCAAGGCACAGTGATAGCAGCAAGAACCTTTATTGAAGCAACACAACTGGACAACAGGGGCAAAGCAGCTGCTTATATACATTTCTGGTGGCCTGGGCAACTCCTACTCCCAACGTGACTGGCTGTCTAAACTTCCAAGCTGCAAATCGTAACTTGGAGTTTAAGGGCCAATGACAGTGGCCGAAATCCTGAAATGTTCTGTGATTATGCAATCACATGTATCGAATCAGAACACAGAAGCTCAGAATCCTTAGTCCAAACTCAAGCTCAGGCAAACACAGACCACTGAATACATGACAGTTTCCCAGAAAGAATCCTGGGAACTGCAGTTTGTTAAGAGGGCTGAGAGTTGTTAAAGGTAAAGGTAAAGGGACCCCTGACCATTAGGTCCAGTCGCGGACAACTCTGGGGTTGCGGCGCTCATCTCACTTTACTGGCCGAGGGAGCCGGCGTACAGCTTCCAGGTCATGTGGCCAGCATGACTAAGCCGCTTCTGGTGAACCAAGGCAGCACACGGAAATGCCGTTTACCTTCCCGCCCCAGCGGTACCTATTTATCTACTTACACTTTGATGTGCAGGGACCGAGCAACGGGGCTCACCCCGTCGCAGGGATTCGAACTGCCGACCTTCTGATCGGCAAGCCCTAGGCTCTGTGGTTTAATCTACAGCAAGTTGTTAGGAGACCCCTATTCCCCTCACAGAGCTCCAGAGTTCCCCGAGAAGCGGGGTTGATCATTAACTTACTCTTATATATTGAGCTGGATCCTTGGTCCACCTAGTATTGTCTATGCTGCTACAACAGTTCTTCAGTCTTTCACACAGGGGACTCTTCCAGACCTACCTGGGGAATGTCAGGGATTGAACCGGGGACCTTCGCTGTGCCACTGAGCTACAACCCTTATTATAAAATGAAAAGGCATTTTATGCCTTTTATAGTGGGCAGAGCTGTCATTCCAGCTGCAGGGGCAAGAGGACACTTGCACCTCCTTAATGCTGAGAGGCAAGCTGCGAGCTTTCTTTTTCTACTACATCTGCCATCACCCTAGGATTCTTCGGTCGATGCATGAACTCGTTTATCAGGTGTTGGCATTGTTTAGCTGTATTGGAGAGTAAAGTGCCAAAGACCCTGAGAGAGCTGGGTCTCTTGGTGAGAAGCATTTCCAGTCGGAATCCCCGTGCCACGTGCCTCTCTCACAGCACAAACCTATACATGTCTACTCGGAAGTCAGTACTGTTGACTTCAGCAAGACTTCCTCCCTGGTAATTGTGTGCAAGGTTGCAGCCTCAATCATCACCTTCTGGGCTCCATCCCTTGTTTTAAAAACTCTCCTGGGTAGGATAAATCACACTCCCATTCCTGAAATATATACACTTTTGTTTCTTGCTAGGAATGAAATATTTGAGTTCAGCTTCTCCTCTGCAGAGGAGAAATGAGCCTGGAGAGTAATTCTGGGGTTTCGCTTGTTATTGATTAGCTGCATTGTTTCTTCTGGTCTTTCTGTTATGGCTGTCAGAAAATTGCTACTGCTTTTCAGTGAGGGAACCTGTGGCTGTTGCAATGTTGTTGGACTCTAGTTCTGATCAGCCTCAGCCACATAGTCAATGGTCAGAGATGATGGGAGTTGCAGTTCAATGACATCTGGACAAGTGGAGCATGTGGACAGACACGTAGGTAGGAGGGGGACCTTTGTAAGCAACAGACAAACTACCTCCTCCCGTTGTTGTATTGTTCTGCAATTTACTGCTTTTTTAAAGATATTCTAGACAGTGCAAGCTCTTTTCAATGTTGGACTGCAGATGCACTCTGAAAACAAAAAAGGAAGAGAAATGAAGAGAGTTCTCTCTCTCTCTCTCTCTCTCTCTCTCTCTCTCTCTCTCTCTCACACACACACACACACACACACACACACACACAACTCTGGCTATTTTTCCTTGCAGCAAGTCTCCCATCAATCCCTCATGGAGCAAACTCTTAGGGCAACTCCATCTAATGCTATTGCTAACCTTTGGGCTAACTGTGAGATCTCTGTATGTGTGGTCTACAGAGGTCCTTAATTAGAATGACTAGGGGCTCCTATCACACCTGCATGAAGATATTTAGCAGCACACATTTGCACATTGTAAAATTGCACTGACCTTAGCCCATCACAGCTGCTTTACCTTCCAGGGCTGATCCTGAATGTTGGGGCAAGATTGCAGATAGCTGTCTCTGTTGCATAAATCCTCTGACTAAATATGTTCCTAATAATAATAATAATAATAATTTATTATTTGTACCCCGCCCATCTGGCTGGGTCTCCCCAGCCACTCTGGGCGGCTTCTAGCAAACATTAAAATACATTAACACATCACAGATTAAAAACTTCCCTAAACAGGGCTGCCTTCAGGTGTTTTCTAAATGTCATGTAGTTGTTGATCGATTTAACCTCTGATGGGAGGGCGTTCCACAGGGCGGGCGCCACTACCGAGAAGGCCCTCTGCCTGGTTCCCTGTAGCTTTGCTTCTCACAGTGAGGGAACCGCCAGAAGGTCCTCGGCGCTGGATCTCAGTGTCCAGGCTGAACAGTGGGGGTGGAGACAGTATAAGTCAATAGCTTTATACTGGCTCCAGAAGCTCCTCTGACTAGGCCAATCTGGAGCTGCCTTTACTACAAGGTGTGCTAAGAATGTATTAGTAGGAAAAATACTTGCAAGAAGTCTGTTGCACTATATTATACAGGGGAAATAGTTACATCTAATAGAACTGATGGATCTTTTCCTCATTTTAGATTGCAAAGAAAGATCTGTTGTTGAGTTTTGATTTATGAAACCAATAAAACGCTACACCGGGGACACTTTATCACTCTGCATCTCGGATCTAATGCATCAGTGCCAGCACAGAATCATAACACTGCATGGTGTATGGAATCGGAAGGCATATGAGCTGCTTCCAGATGTTACATACGAAGATCCAGATAGGGGAAGGATAAAGCGTAAAGGACGAGGAAAGGTCGTGCATTCTTCTGCATATCATTCTCCCTCTTATGTTTGAAAAGGCACTGGATCATGCTGCATGAACAGACAGTCAGGAAGCTTTGCTCCATACCCCCTGCTCCCACCTCTCTTCCTTCCAGCGTCTAAGGCCCGTTTGCATGAACCAGCAAACAATGGTTTTTCTCTAACCAGAAAAGGAGAGAGGGAATGGATGTATGCTGGGGTGTGCATGTGACAGAATGAAGAGGAAAAGCACCAATCTGAGTCTTGTTGCTGGTTTATGTACCTCCAAACTATGGTTTGGCCTTGCATCTGAACCACTCCATAGTCTATGCGTTGGGAATCTGGTGCCCTCTAGATATTGTTGAATTGCTGGAGAGGGCTGGAGTCCAACAACATCTGAAAGACCACAGGTTCCCAGGTTCTTTTCTGTATTGAACCCATTAAGTGTTTTTAATTCATATTAAATATACCCAACACACTCGTTCCTTAGGAACCCTAAATAAGATGCCTTGCCACAGTGCTGGCGCATGAAGTCTTTCTGCTCATGCATTTCCCAGGTAACATGTCTTGCTTGGACTAGAGATCTATTCCCAGTGAGCATCAGTCTTGTCCAATCAGAAGCCACACACACAATGAGCCATGCTTCTAACGCCTCTCTTGGGGATGTTGGAGATTCTGTCGAAATGGGAAAAGGTACCAGAAATTGTGCCAGTTCGCACGTTCATCTACAAACAGGAACAGAAACCAGGCAGGCAAATACTATTTTCATTATTTTTCTCCCCCCCTCCCGCCACCCCGCCCACAGTTTGCTGCTGTTATTTTTGTCAGAATGCTATTGATGATGTGTCTCCCTCCTCCCTCCCCGGCCCAACTGAAAAGAATGGTGGGGAAACATGTAACAATAACATAATCAATTAAGTTATTAGATTTGGTCACAATGAACAATGAGTGAGCCAATTAACTTTGTTTTTGTGGAACCCACTCTGCAGAAAAACAGAAACAGCGCTGCATGAGGCTTATGGGATGGAAAGGAGAACATTGCCTTTTTATAGCTCTAACCTTATGGGTTTTTGCTACTCAATCATGAATTGGTCATGAATTGGGAGAATGCCTGGAGCTCATGCAGCACTCTGGTTTCATCCTGATCACCAAACTAGGCTTGAACCCTACAAGCCATTTTTTAAAAACATACATCCAGGTACAGTGATTTAGAAGCCTCAGGATCCCCAAGTCCTATGCATGCTCAGGATCCTTCCACCACCGTGATGGTACCCTGAATGTGAAACAGAACAAACGAGGTGTCAGGGCTGCCCTCCTTCACAGGTCGTTCAATAAAGAGTCCGAGCCATCTAGCTTTGAAGCTTTTATCTAGGCAAATTACTTTACAATGCAGAGCAAGTCATAAACATGTCTAATCAATCACTAGCAGAATCCGGAAGTGAGTTGCCACGATTTTCCCGCCAGAAAGCCCATCGGCGGAAACGAAAGCATCGTTTCCTTTTCCTCCTTCTGTCCCCCGGACATTCTCCCTCCAAACTCCAAGGTCTCTCCCTGCTTAAACCAAGCCCTGGCAACGCTTCCGTTTCTCCCCCACTGCTGGTCCCAGAAGGAGAGGAGGAGACTGTTGTTAAAATCGGCAGCTGCTCTCTGTAAACACTCAACACTGGGCTGGAAGGGGGAGGGAGCCCCCTGACATCCTCGGGTGAGGCTGGTGACGCTCACCCGAGGAGGAGGGGGGTTTTGAGGGGGGAGTGGATGTCAGGGGGCTCCCTCCCCCTTCCAGCCCAGCGTTGAGTGTTTACACGAGGACATAGAAAATTGATATATATCAGTGGGGCCACAATTCGTTTGCTGTAATGGAGATACTACAGTTCTACCACCTTATGACTATTTGTCTGTCTGACTCTAGTCTAGACAAGATTGTTAAAAATATGCATTTTCTTGGTGAAACTTGATGTCTTATGTAGCATTGCTTTCCATTTTGACAGCCTTAAAAAATGCTTCAACCTCACAGTCAAAATGAATAAAATCATTAGATGGAGAGAGGTGACGTGATTTACAGCTCTTGGTGTAATTAGAATGAAGGCAGGAATTACCCATTGCTCTCCATAATGCATCACCACTTAATGCTCTTGAGGTCCTTTTCCAAGGATCTGTTCATGCAAGAATTTTTTTTCAGGACTGATGAAGGATTGCGCCTGACAAGAGCCTTGAGAAAGAGCTCTTTGAGATAGTATATCAGGGCGGAACAAAAGGAAACGAGCCCCTGTGCAGACCTACACACTCCATGACATCGTTTCCCCACAGGTATCTGGTTGGCCACTGTGGAAACAGGATGCTAGACTAGATGGGCCTTTGCATGATGCAGAGGGGCTCTTCTTCTGTTCTAAAGGCACATTCCAGGCCTATCACACAATTATAATAGACTGGTAGTATCATAGGTTAAAACCCATATTTTATATATTGTAAAACATGTCTGTGTTGATAGATAGATATGTCAGTTTGCATTTTTTTAGTGCAGAAAGTATTGATCTGATGTGTAGAGATTTTTCCTATTCTACTTAATTCAATAGGGTTCTGGAAGCTTCTCTGTGTGAAAGAAGCAAGCAGAAGGTTATTCCTTCAGAGAAGCTGAGTACAGCTGGATTAAACTGGTTCTGTTATCTCTTTCAGTCAAGGTCATGATGACTATAATAATGGGCCAGAAGGTGCCTGAGTTTCACACTTTCTCTTTCTATCTCTCTTCTTTCTGGTGTGGTGTTTTGTACGTAGTATGCTTAGTGTTAAGGTTTAAACTCATTACAAGTTATTGTAAGTTTAAGTTAAGTCTGCTGCAAATGGATTTCTCATGGACAGTGCCAACCCTGAATGTATTTGATTTGTGACCATGATGCTCATTTGCCTTCAGTAGCAGTAAAGCTCTGCTGGATGAAATATAATTGCCTCTGGTCTATTTTTTGGGAATCCTGCAACGTGTGTAAGTTTTTACTCTGCTAACTATACATTGGAATCTACTCTGGATCAATATTGAGTAGAATTTCAATGACAAGATAGACACACACACGAGAGAGAGAGAGAGAGAGAGAGAGAGAGAGAGAGAGAGAGAGAATATTTAAAAACCTGCCATTTAAAGAGGATAAAGAGGATATAGAGCAGGGGTAGGCAACCTAAGCCCTGGGGGCCGGATGCGGCCCAATCGCCTTCTCAATCCAGCCTGTGGATGGTCTGGGAATCAGTGTGTTTTTACATGAGTAGAATGTGTCCTTTTATTTAAAATGCATCTCTGGGTTATTTGTGGGGCCTGCCTGGTGTTTTTACATGAGTACAATGTGTACTTTTATTTAAAATGCATCTCTGGGTTATTTGTGGGGCATAGGAATTAGTTCATCCCCCCCCCCCCAAATAGTCTGGCCCACCACATGGTCTGAGGGACAGTGGACCGGCCCATGGCTGAAAAAGGTTGCTAACCCCTGATATAGAGGGACTTCCACTGCATGTGAAGACAAGCTCCAGTGGACTAGACCAGTAGTGGGTCCAACGATCAAGGAGATTTCTGCATGTGCAGTAGAGGGAATCAAGGGGCAGATGAGGCTCATCAACCCGAGAAGATAGTCCATCTAGGAGAAGGAAAACTCTCTGACCCCACTGCCTTTGGGAAAAGAAATGGTTATGGGGTAAACCCTATACAAACCCAGAGTAAATCCCTATACAAATCCCTAAGATGGCTGGATGGTGCCTTATACACCTCCTTCTGGCAACTCCTGCAGCCAAGCATATCGCTCTGCTTTCCTTTGAACCACATCAGCGAGGCTGAACCGGGGTGTGTGTGTGTGGTCTTGTCTGGGTAGCCCAAGCCCTTCACACATATTGCCAAAGCTTGTGCCCAGGAGAGGTCATGTCGGTGCTGCTAATACAGCTGCTTGCTTCACCCCCGGCGACACACTCCATTGTCTCTTGAGACAGAAGGATGTCGACAATAGAAGATAAAATTCAAGATGGGCCAGAGCACTCTGCAGATGGCATTGAGAGAATATGGAAGCAGCCATCTCTTTGTTTTGTTGGAGGCTGGCATAATTGCTAGACATAAATCTAAGGTAAGAACAGCCCATCTGTTTCCACCGCTTTCGTGATCATAGGGGAGAAGAGAGTATCTTAGGCAACACATGTTATATTATAAAGAGAGCTCACTGTCTCATCAGTGAATCAAATGCTGATATGTGATTATTTTTTTGCTGTTCTCTTACTCACTTGGCTGACTAATGGGCACTTTCCCTTTTCTGGCTAGGAAACAGAGCTTCCTGCTGCCAGTCCATCTTAGACACCTTGTAGGAGGGCACTTTCATCTTCCAGGTGATGGAAGGAGGAGGCAGCAGTAGTGAGCAGACAGTGAACGAGCTGCTGGGAGTTCTGGCATGATGCCACTGCCCTTAAAAAATGGGCAAAAACGTGGAACGAAGGGAACACTTTGGATTGCCTTCACAATAAAACCAGTAGCCGTGATGACTGAATGATATTAACAATGTGTGGGGTGCTAATGGGTGACGCTTTACGCCAATTGTTATAAAATGTAATGGGAGCCTTGCTCAGCGGCTGATTAACAGCTATAAGGGACTCTGAACATGCTGTTCTGGAATAATAATGATTCCGTCTCCATTTACAAGGGGGTGGGGAGAAAGATCACAAGTTACGGCAGAAGCTCATCATCCAGCTTCCACAGAAGCAATTATTCTGGTCCTTTTCAGGTTCCCCATCTGTAGAACGAATACTCATACACTTATGGAAGAGCTGTAGCTCAGTGGTCGACTTTCTGCTTTGGATGAAGAAGGTCCCAATTTCAACCCCCAGGATCGCCGGGTTGGACTGGGAGAGACCCCTATCTCAAGATCTGGAGAGCTGCTTCCAGGCAGTAGACAATGCTGTTAGAGGGACCAATGGCTTGGCTCAGAATAAGGCAGCTTCCCATGGTGGGCGGGGGGCAAGAAGTGGGAGGCTGCACCAGCACCCTGCCTTACATGAGTGGATACCTGAAGAGGGCTTTATGTGCCTCTGCTGTAAACAAAAGTTACTATACTGAACGCAACACTACAGGTAAGAGCAAAGGCAGTGAAGAGCCTGGTGGTACTTGTTATGTACTGAGTTGAATCATAGAATCCTAGGATCCAAAATGCAGCGGTCTGATTGGTCCTAGAACAATAGGATCCAGAATGCAGCAGTCTGATGGGTCCACAGGAGCCACCCAATCCAGCTCCAGGTGGAAGTGAATCAGCGACCTGATTGGCCTGCAAGAGCAGCCAATCAGGTTCCTGGATGAAGTGAATCCGCAACCTGATTGGCCTACAGGAGTAGTCCGGAATTAGCCAATCACATGGGGCCCATTGTGTCAATAATGTATATATAGCAGACGTTTTGGGGAAAGATTCATTCCTTGCTACTATGAGCTGAATAAAGAGCATGAAATTCACACTTGACTCCGAGTATATTTCAGTACTGAGTCTTGCAGACAGGTGTGTTCACCTTACTGCTTGCTCTGCATCGCATCCAGCACACTCCCACAGGTAATTTTTGAAACTGCATGCATGCAATGTTTGCCTCAGTCCATGTTGATCCTGTAGCCTCTTGACAATTCCTGCTGTTTGACGCATTTCCCCCTCAAACCAGCTTCAGACATCTGAAGGCAGCCCTGTTTAGGGACGTTTTTAATGTTTGATTCTATTTTTAATACTCTGTTGGGAGCCACCCAGAGTGGCTGGGGAAACCCAGCCAGATGGGCAGGGTATAAATAATAATAATAATATATTATTATTATTATTATTACTGGTCGAACTAAAAATCTGGACGCAAAGTAAGCAGTAATGTGAACATACTGTGAACATCTATTGCGCAGGTACAGATGAAAGTGCAAGCACAGGTGACAGCTGAATGAACAGGTGTTTGGTGCGGGGGAGGTGTTGTAGAGGCCAGGAAACCAGGGAAGTCATGTGTACTGAGTGGAGACACCCACACACCCTCTCTGATGCAAACAACTCGGTGCAAATTAGGCTTGAAGGGCCGGGGATGACTTCGCTGCAATTCAAGCCACTGATGTGAACATGCACTGAGTCCAGAGAGGGAGAGAAGGAGGGAGGGAGGGAGGGAAGGAAAGAGAGAGAGAACCTGGCACGGCCGCCAACTAAGGTTGTCAACTCTTGAAATAAATTCTGGTATTGGGTCTGGGAACAGACGCTTCTGGGTCAAGTGGCAGAATCCAGAGCAGGTTCAACAGGAGAGCCAAGGCCGAGGCCATTTTATTTTAGTGGGCCTCAGGGTGTAGCCAAGTCCTCCTTTTTTTGAGAGTATGAGGATAGAGCCTTCCACTGTACAGTACAATGTTCTTTACTTTAATATGCTGAATGATATTTACTTTGCTTCTGTTTTTTTTTTTATACAATGTGGTTTGGACCTTTTTTTGGTATTTACTGATGTTATGAAAATAGGGACATCCTAAGGAAAAGCAGGACCTTCTGGGATCAAATCAGAAACCCGGACGGCTTGTCTAAATCAGGGACGTCCCTGGAAAATAGGGACACTTGGAGAGTCTGTAGCAATGACTTCTGCCAAAGAATCATGGGAACTGTAGTTTTGTAGGGATGCTGAAAGTTGTTCAGAGATTCCTTTTGCGGGATTGTAGAAGGTTTTTTTTTACTCTTCCTTTTTTAAAAAAAGAAAAATATAAGTTTGTTGCTGTGAAATGCATTCTGCACAGTTAGTAGTGGGAAAGTCAATGCCAAAGTGTTTGGGGGACTTGTGGATCTGTACTGTGTTGCAATTGTAATGCAGAGTGAGAACATAAGATAAGCTGCAGAAGCCTAATAATTGCCTGAGGAAGTGGATGGAGAAACCTGCATTGTGTGACAATACTCCACAAATGTCCTTACTCTTCCTGAAACTTCCCCAACATAATAAAAGCCAGAGGGAAATTTAAATCCTGTGTGTGCGTGTGTCTGGGAAACATAAATTTTGCTTCCCCCCCCCAGAACCCCCACTCTTTTTTATCAAACCAAAAGGTGGCTGCATTGTGAAGAATGACTGAGCAGTTGAAATCTGTTACTTGTTTAAGATGACCCATGGCAAATTCAGGCAAATGCCGGGGCCTTTGGGGAGGGGAGAGTAGGATTTGTGGGCTCCTTGGTTTGCTGTGCTGCAGCTTGCGGCACTGTGCCATTGCAAAACGCGTGTATGAACAGAGTCTGGGACCAGAACTCATCTGTGTGCCCCCTGGGCACCGATGTGATGGAGCACATGGGAAACCTCTGCACCTTGGACATTGCAAGACCTCACTACGGGGCTGGACAGATGACTAGCGGGTTAGGTCTGTTACCCTTAGCAGGGGCGGAGGAAGGGGGTGCGGTGGGGGATGGTCGGCCCCGTGTGCCACCACTGAGGGGGGTGACAAAATGCCGGGCGGCACTCACCGGGGGCCTGCAGCGCGCCTGAGCCACGCATCCCTCCTGGGAGTGACGTGGTGGCTTGGGCGTCCACAGGCTCCGTGCTGCCCCAAATGGTCCACCCGGCACCTCCCCCTCAGCTGTAGGGCGGCTGAGTGGGAGGAGGCAGGCAGACTCCTCAGAGGTCCTGCGGAGCGTCTGCCCGGGGTCACCCCACCCCACGGGCAGCTGGCCCCACCCCTGGGCACGCACGCCATCCCCCCAGGCACCCAATCGGCTTGCTCCGCCACTGACCCTTAGAACAATGAGACAACGAATTGACAATAAATTAGATTACTTTGGCCTCACTATAATGTGGAAAGAGGCAGAGACTCCTAGCAAACATTCATATTATGCAGGTGAGATTCCTCAAACTGGCAGCCCTGCTTATCAAGGATTTAATATTCCCTGACTGTGTATTCTCATTAGCAGTCTATAGCAGCAAGCATTGGAAAGTACACTTTTGATTGTGGTTGTGCTCCTCATTATTAAACTCGGCCGGCAGTTGATTGGTGGCTGCACTGCAATCAGCTGACACCCAATTACCACTGCAGAGTTTGAAGCTCATGGTGGGAGCTCCCTGAATGCCAGGAAGAAATACTGCTACATTCCTCGGCTGCTACACTCCCTCCAGTGACTAATGTTACTTGGCATTTGTTTGCAGAGGTTTTGCGTTTGCAAAACTTTTTCTCCCCAGCTAAAATACATCATTGACATTCAAGCAGGTCTTGCATTAGCCTTTGCAGCTGAGCTGTCAAAAAACAACGTCAGCAGCTGCTCCACATCATTAGTTTGTCATTGATCAGTGCAGCTGGAAGTTTGAGGCATGTCGATAGAGCTAATAAAATGCTTGCATTCTTCTAGTCTGCATTAAGGCTCCTATCTCTCTATGCTTACCTGGGGAAATGTCCCATTGAACTCAGGTAAGCCTCCGTTCTGAACTGGCGTGCACGGTAACATACTCAAGATGAATATTAACCCCTCATGATGTTCTCAAGCATTAATATGGACTACAGTTGCCATTCTGCAGTACAAAGCACTTGACTAGCGGGGGTTAGTCTCTGCTTGAGAGCCAATGTTGGGCTAGGACCCGGGAGACCAAATCTCCACACAGTCATGAAGCGTACTGGGTGCCTCTCAGTCTAACCTACTTCCCAGGGTTGCTGCATGAGTTAAATGATGAGAGGAAGAACCATGTACGCCACCTTGAGCTCCTTGAAGAAAAAAATGGGATACAAATGCAATTAATAATAACAATAATACTAATCAGTATTTTCACTATGGTTTTTAAACAAAAAAAAGCCCCAAAACAAAACATGATTTAAATCCCAGAATCAGGTTTATCAGTGTTGCCCAAACTTGGGTCTCCAGCTGCTTTGGGACTACAACTCCCATCATCCCTAGCTACCAAGACCAGTGGTCAGGGATAATGGGAATTGTAGTCTGAAAAACAGCTTGGAGACCCAGGTTTGGGAAACACTTAGGTCATTTTATTCTTCTGTATTTATACACCTCATTATTGTGGTCTCAAATTAGTCGTGTGCCAAATATCATAAATAGGGAAAGCGCTGCTATGTTCAGGGCCTGCATGTGGCTTCCTATAGGCATGTGGTTGGCCACTGTGAGAAGAGGATGCTTTGTTAGATGGGCCTGTGGCCTGATCCAGTAGGCTCATATGGTGTCCTGCTTTCAGTTTTCAGAATTGTGCATGTGTGGTGGTTGACTGTGCCTGGGTCCCCTTCCCACAACCACCACCAGTGTACACATATTCACATTACAATCCTGTAGGCTACAGAACCGCTAGCCAGAAGCTCTTATTTCTTTGCTATTTCCCCCACCTCCTGTTACTGCTCCTTTCTTTCTGTATTTGTTTACACTGATGGTCCCAGGCAATCAGGGATCACATAGTGTATGCTGTGTCAACACTATGCTGTGTAGCAAATCAGTCTCACTATGCAGATCAGACAATCAAAGAGCAGATGGAGATTGCGGCATTGCAGGATTGCATTAATCTCTCTCTCTCTCTCTCTCTCTCTCTCTCTCACACACACACACACACACACACACACACACAGTGTCACCCCACCCTTCTCACTTCCTGTGCCAGTCATCCCATCCCTTTTCTCTGTGCCATCCACCTCCCCGATCTCACCTTCTCTTTCAGTTGCCTCCCCTCCATTAATACAGGTCATAAATGATTGCTTGCAGGGGGCTTCCCCTTCCTCTAACATCATCTGCTTCGGCTGCATCCAGTTGTGTTTCATTCTCTCTTTCAATTCCACTTCTTTCCTTTTGGGCTCCTTGCACCCCACAGCTCATGGCAAGGCTTTCCCTGCTCCAAAGCTTATTGTGTCTTCATCTCTCCTTCTCTTCTCTCTCCTCTCTCAAAAACTGTGTGGAAGACGAACAAACTCTAAGCAGGATGGTCTGGAGAGCAAGAGTGGACCTGCTGTGTCTGTCCAGAGGGGCACATATGCCCCCTGGACTGCCAATTCCACACCACTGTTCTAATTCATTCATTCATTCATTCATTCATTCATTCATTCATTGAATTTATATACCATCCTATACCCAGATGTCTCAGGACAGTTCTAATGAAAGCTGGGAACATTATTTCCAAGATATTTCAGAGCATCTCAAGGATACACCAAAGCTAACATTCACTACAAATTATGGCCAAACCCAGTTTGAGTCTTCCATAAGCAGATACAGTGTTAGAAACTGAGATATGAAAGCTAGGACCAAATGGCGCCTTAAACCTAGGTTATGGGCGCAACAACGGAATGTTTAGGCGTGCTTTTTTAATAACAAGAATACAAAGATGAAAATGAATGAACTGCAGCTAAAATATTATGTTCATTTTTCACATGGTCTAGTTCTTCCCCTGTCCACCCCACCCCCCTAATATTCTTAAGAGGGTCTCTTCTTCACACTTCAGAGTAGCTGGAAGTGAGGAGGCAGGAAAAGGTCCTCCTTTCCTTACACTCTGCAGTTTTAATCTGAAATCTTAGGCGCAGTACTGCACCCAGAGCTCAGAAAGTGCTCGTGCTAATGAAATTCCCTTGTCGCAAAATGCAGAGTTTTGAACACTGCCCAGGTATCTTCATTTTTTCAGGCTGTTTCTCAAGGCAGTTGGAATATACTTATCTTTTGTTAAAAAAGCAATACAGTGTTCATAATGACATCTATAAAACTTAGAGCAGCTTACAGCAAAAATCATAAAGGTGCCGACAAAAAAAGTTGTCTTGATGTTTGTCATTCCAATGCATAATAAAAATACTCATTTCCTCCCTAATAATGTCTCATTGCCTTGTCTTATGTCCTGAACACATACTGGATTTGTAAGCTTTATCATGACAGCAATATCCTAGATTCTAAGAATCTCTTCATTCAATAAAGCTCTTGCTTCACTGCTATTATTTCTCCCATTTATAAATGTACAATTTACTCCAACTACCAATTTAGGTAACCAGGTGAAACTACCAAAGAGTTTAATGGTATGTTTCCTGTCATTTGTTCTATCTTAAAGGTAAAGGTAAAGGGACCCCTGACCATTAGGTCCAGTCGCGAACGACTCTGGGGTTGTGGCGCTCATCTCGCTTTATTGGCCGAGAGAGCTGGCGTACGGCTTCCGGGTCATGTGGCCAGCATGACTAAGCTGCTTCTGGCGAACCAGAGCAGTGCACGGAAACGCCATTTACCTTCCCATCGGAGCGGTACCTATTTATCTACTTGCACTTTGACGTGCTTTCGAACTGCTAGGTTGGCAGGAGCAGGGACCGAGCAACGGGAGCTCACCCCATTGCGGGGATTCAAACCGCCGACCTTCTGATCGGCAAGCCCTAGACTCTGTGGTTTAACCCACAGCGCCACCCGCGTCCCGTTTGTTCTATCTTACCTAGAATAAATTATCAATTCGTGGGTGTAAGGACAGGGCAAAATATGCACCTTCAACAATGTTCCCAATCTAGTTCATATTTTGTAATTTATAGAGAGTCAGATACTACTGATTACGCTTCTTGAAGTGAAAATTCTCCTTGCAATGTTCACATATAGTTGTTCTTGTACAGTGGTCTGAGACCTGTGACCCTCCAGATGTTGGTGAATTGCAACATCTGACCATTCGCCATTCTGGCTGGGGCTGATGGGAATTGCAATCCAGCAACATTTGGAGGGCCACAGGTTCCCTACCACTGCCCTAGAATTTTTTTAATCCATATCCATTATCCATTTCCATTTACTGTAACAAAACCCTCCTCCTATTTCACTTGTAACAAATCACTATCAGTGTTTAAGTTCCGGAGCACTGATAGATCTTTCCAGGAATTCTTTATAAGAAGTTGAAGGTTTCATTCTTTTCTCCCGAAGGGTTATTATTCCTTCAGCATGCATTATTTCCTTATCAATGTGAGATGAGGATGTCTAATATGAAAAAAAGCACTCTGGTACCAAGAAGGTCTGTAATTATCTATTTTCATTACAACAGTTTGATAAGTTTATGCAATTCTATACAAGATACTTTAATTCAACAAGATTACTGTGCAGCTACTGTCTGCTATTCCTCCAGTATATTTTTTGAACTACTTGTTCATTCATTATGACAGAATACAGGAAAAGGAGATAATTCTGAAATCAATTTTCTTTCCACATATTTTCCTGTGAAAATGGCTCAGCTACACAGATTTGTGTCTGATACAATCATGTTCTTTTTTTTTTTTTTGAAAAAAAAATGATTGCACTTGAAATTTAATGGTATGTCATGTTCCTGTTTGGGGGAAGACGACACTCCAAGTATCCCTATTAGCTAGTCTAGTTGCTTGATAATATGTCGTAAGATCAGGGAGCCCCACACAACTCTTGCACCTAGGTTTTGTACAGTGTTGTAGCTGCCTTTCTGTTATACTGGCAGAGCAATCTAGAGTTGTTCCTTAGTCAGCTGACCTCCCTCTGACTGCTAAATGTATGGGTGGTTAGGAGACCCACTGGCAGGGGCCAGTGGAAACCCCCAAAATGGGGCATTCTGAGAGTGGGAAGTGGTGGAGCCAGTCTGTCATGTGACAACGACAGATCTGATTCAGGCCCAGGCACCTTCACTCCTCGATTTTCCACTGTGGCTGACGTGAGCAACTGGGCTGTGGATATGGCAATAGCTCTGTCACTTCCAGAGTGCCAGAAGCAGTGGGAGTTAGGATTGCACTATTAGGGGTGTTAGGAGAGAGGTAACACCTCTGGCAGGGGACACATCATGCTTCTTCTGGCATACTTCGTCCACCTTTGATCCCCACCCTGCACTCAGCTCTCACCTGTGGCTCCTAGAAGCTGTCAGCATGCGACCCGGGAAACGGCGTTAACTGACCGGCAAAACCAGGGGAAGGTAGCTGATGGATCTGAAACCTTCGGTGAGTTAGGGGCTTCCCTGCGTGTGAAGACAGGCTCTGGTGGATTGAGCGGACAAGACCAATAATGGGTCCAACAGTCAAGAAGGAGCTTACTTCACGTACTGTAGAGGAAAGTGAGGGGTCGATGGGGCACATCAACCTAGGAAGGTAGCCCCTCTAGGAGAAGGAAAACTCCTAAACCTCTGCTGCCTTGTGGGACATCTTCTGGAGAAGAAAAATCCAAGGAAGAAACCCTACACAAATCCAGAGTGGGGTCCCTAAGATGGTTGGGTGGTGTCTTGTAAGCCTCCTTCCAGCAACTCCTTCAGCCAAGCTGGTGCCAAATGTATTGCTCTTCTTTCCTTTGAACCACATCAGCAAGGCCAAGATGGGGTGTATCTTATTGCCAGGGCAGCTCAGGACCTCCATACACACTGCTCAGGCTTGCACCCTTGGGAGAGCATTTGACTTCACCCCCTAGAGGCGTACTCCATTGTCTCTTGAGACAGACAGATGCCAACAACAAATTAAGTTGCACTCCTAATCCCACATACCTGGGAGTAAGTCCCATTGATGTCAATGAAACTTTCTTCTGAGTAGACCTAGTTAGGACAACAACCTTATCCATAAATATAACCCTCTTTAGCTTAGGGACAGAGTGAGAGCAGGCCAAACTATATAGTTTATTGGCTCACATGCAATGGGAAAGGCGTAGACAAAAACAATAGTTTTGGAATAGCATTCCTTTTTACTGAGCTAATTCTACCTCTCCACAGGAAAGAAAAAAAGGCTTCCTCCTCATCCTCTTCAAGTTCAGTATCTGCTCATCCCCAAAGGCCAGTCTATAACAGTAACTAAATACGGTAAATTATGTAGTTGTCTTTCTATACTGGGGTGGAACCTTTTTCAGGAGCAACACTGCTAGACAGTGTTGGATGAAAAGCTAGCATGCTGTGAGAAATAAATAATGGGTACATCTCCTACATCACCCAGGAGGGAGCTGTCTACTCTTTCTCTTGTTAATTCCACATTAGGAAATAAAATTAGAGTCTACACCAGGGGATCCCAAACTGGTGGTCCATGGATTTTTAATTGATTTTTATTGCTTCTTCTATTTCTTACATTGTATTTTATTTTATTGTATTGCAGTCTGAATTATATGGAATGCAAATTGTAATATGATAAACTACAATGCAGGAAATAGAAGAAGCAATAAAATACAATTAAAAATCATGCAGTATCTGGCATAGTGCATTACAATTGCTACAAAAGGCAGAAAAATCATTAGGTGGTCTGCCAAGACCAGCAGCAATTTTCAAGTGGTACTTATGGGGGGGGTAGGATGGGGGGGGGTTGGCAGCCACTGACCTATACTTTAGTACTGCTGCTGAGGCATTTCTGCAAACGGCTGAAAGCACAGTTTAAATGATAGTTCTATATGCTGTTTTAAATATATTGTCCAGCAATACCTGTTTCCATAGCCAAGATCCTTAAATAATACTTACTCAACAGTAAGTCTCATTCACCTAAGATCCTCTGCCATGTTAATTAACAACTTCCTCCTTGGAGCTTCTGCCCATGTTTTTGGCCAGCATTACTGGTGATGGTGAATTAATTACTGGCGATGGTGATTAATTGTCCCCTAATTGCCCTGTTTTCAGTTAGGGAGGGGATCTTTAATTACTAGTTTCCCCTATTTGTTTTATTTATGTTTCTTTTTTTAGTCAAATAGCATGGCAATTAACAGGTAACCAGTTATTCACAAAGCATGGTACCTGCACCAAACAGAAAACAGAAGAAACTGCAAACAGGAACCCATGAAAGGCACATCAGTCTTGAAAACTTCCAGTAGCATTTTGCTAATTCATCTGGCTGGCACTGCAACTGTGCTTCATATGATAGAAAAAACACCACAGATTTGATGGTGGTGGTGGTGGTGGTGGGGAGATAGGGGACAACACAGAAAGCACCGGGATGCAACCGGGTGGCAGCAACACCATCTGGATTCTCCAAAAAATCATTGACTGAAGAACAGCGATCACAGATGAAAGAACTAGTGCAGAAGAAACCTCTGTGTGATTCATTTCACTGGCCTTGTTTCCCCTGGTGGTAGGTAATCTGTCAAGTCATTTAATCATCTGTCATTGGATGGCTCAATCAGTCTTGATGCAGAGATGCAGCAGAATCACTCACTTTTTGGCTGTGTTCTGTCTCTGAGTGATTTGCAGCTGTACACTTGATTCCTTCCATTCCAGACGTATGCTATGAACAGCCATTAGTTCATGAAGAAATATGGAATGGGCTCCTCTGAGGCAGGTAATTCGTGTTCTTTCATACTTTAAAAATAATGCTGTGCGGTGTGTGAAAGAGGAAAGTTGTGGTTCCAATCTTACTTTATGGGGAAAGGTGTGCACAGATAGCAACTGTTACCAGAGCCGGTGTAGTATGGTGGTCAGAGTGTTTGTTCCGGAGCAGGAGGACAAGTGCAAATCCTTACTCACAAAACTCACTGGGTGACTTTGAGTCTCTGCCTTAGAGTGGGTATATGTCCTAAAATAGAGGACCATCCTTTTTTTGCGCAGTCTTCTCTTTGATGGTGTCCTCTATTTGAATGGCTGTCTGGGCCAAGTATGAGTTAAAAATAATAACCCTAAGAAGAGAGAGCAGGAGGGACCATGAAGTTTCCCATCAACAGTGCGCACCTGGATAGCAGACTGACCAGGCATACAGCACACCTGGTCACAGTCTTCCCCACTATGGTAAGATGTAATCTTTTATGTTTTTAAAATTCTAGAAATTGTCTCTAAATGTGGACCTCTACATATACAGATCCTCCAAGTTTCCCTATTTTCCAGGGATGTCCCAGATTTACAGAAGCTGTCCCAGTTTCTGATTTGATCCCAGAATGTTCTGCTTTTCCTTAGGACATCCCTATTTTCATTGGAGAAATGTTGGAAGGTATGGAGTTATGTGACCCCCAAGCCAAGATAAGTAATTATACAACCTTTAGAAGGCAGCCCTGTATAGGGAAGGTTTTTTTAAAAAAAAAGTTTAATGCTTTATTAGGTTTCTCTATATGTTGCAAGCTGCCCAGAGTGGCTGGGGCAACCCAGTCTGATGGGTGGGGTATAAATAATACAATTAATATTATTATTATTATGGAATAGGTACAGTGGTGGCTAACCTTGGCACTCCAGATGTTTTGGGACTACAACTCCCATCATCCCTGACCACTGGTTCTGTTAGCTAGGGATGATGGGAGTTGTAGTTCCAAAACATCTGGAGTGCCAAGGTTAGCCACCACTGGAATAGGATGTCCCTATTTTCATCAGAAAAATGTTGGAGGGTATGCATATAAATTCACAATGCACATCTTATGCCAATCTGTATCCTCTTTTTTGTGGGGCATGCATAAATGACCACTTTATCTCTCAGTCTCAGCCTATCCAACCTCACAGGAGTGTTGTAAGGATAAAAGGGAGGGTGTACACTGCACAGATAAAAAGAAAGTTTTGGGACTGCTGGTGGGAGAGAGTTTTTTTTAACTAAGAGATAGGGCAAAAAAAGAGAGAAGAAAAGGAGGAGGCTGCAGCCTCACAAAACTTTGTTCCTTACCATATCACTTGTGGCAGCCTGGCAATATATTTTTGACAGAAATCTGTTATCTAAGTGTCCACCTACTGCATTTTTTCTGGAGGCAGCTCATAATCATGACCCTGTTTTGTGAGACACCAATATTCAGGCCTTCCTTGAGGAGGAAGGAAGGGATATTTATGGACTCATCCCAGCTCTGCACGCTGCATTTGGAAGCTTGAAGAAGGTGTGGAAAGAGACACGCAGAAGCACAACTGGGTACGTTCTGTTCTTTGGAGGCTCTCTGGAAGACCCAGTCTCCATTGGCAATACATCATCAGAACATTCTCCCTGCAACAATAAACAGCAACAGTGATGCTGTTTTTAAATAGGTAGGAGGAATATGCCATTGTTGGGTTTATAGGGGATCTAGGATGTGCAACCCCCATCCCCAATAATCCCAAAAGAATGCCTTTTAAATGAATTAGAATGAAAACTACACAAGGAATCTACCAACCTGAAACCGAGTGAATATTTTGTTTTATAGCTCAATGTTAGATGTGAGGCCAGGAAGTGAAAAATAACCAGGCTACACATGTAATGAACACAGATACCTGGGTTGCTCTCCCTTGATATGTTTTTGGGAACTATTATTATTGGCTGTGACTGATTTTTCAGGTCCAGGCATAACATAAAACTGAGACACCTTGTGCAAGAACAGGGATATTTTTTTTTTAGTAAAACCCTTAAATTGCAGGATTTAGTTTTGCAGTGCATACTGAGGTGATGCACTAAAGTTACGGTAATAGCAACAGTAGAAATCTCTATTTTGGATTTATCAGAACCTAGAGGATAATCCTTTGTTACGGATATACATAATATTATTTGTATGCCACCTTTCTGTAGTTCAAACGATGCTCAAGGCAGGTTAGAACATGAAAAAGAAATATAGCTACAACTTAACAAAAGTGGTCATAAACTATAAAAGTAGTCATTTCTATATTCTGTCACCTCTATTTCATATAATAAATCAAGATTTCTTAAAAAAAAAGTAGTCATACACAATAAATAAAATGTCAAAAAACCCACAATCAAATTGAACAATTTCCACATAAATCATAAGAAGTTATTTTTTTAAAGATACATAAAAATATCAACAGATGGCTGTGTTCCAGTTTGCATATTGTTTCAGAAAATGTGTCTTTGGTAAGTTTGCCTTTATATGCCAAATGAATCAAATTTCTCTCCCATCATTAGTGGTGACAGTGAAGTAGAATGGCCTCTGGGTAGCAAAGCATTCTGCAAGATACTTTGCAAAGTAAGATGGACTTTGGATAGCGAGAAACTGCAGACTGTACATAGCATTCCCGCATTAAGCTCTGGCTGCAATCCTCATATCTCATTCTGCAAATTACATCCGAATATATACAAACCTGCTGCTGCCTAAAGCAGAATGACAAAGCTGTGATTAAAATTTAGAGTGGGGAAATTGTAGCACTGTAAATATATGTAATGAGTGTTATAAATTTCATTGCTGTTATTTTGCTCATGCTACATGCTGCATACATTTTAAGATTGCTAGTCATGCCAACTTGGCTTGGGATTTATGCAGAAGAGAAGCTAATGATGGTTGTAATTTGGTAGGGTAATAAAATCTATTGGTTAGGGAAGGAAGAAATATCACACATGGGAAAGGAAGGTACTTCCTTCTATAGTTCAAAAAAGGGTATTTCCTTCTATAGTTCAAAAAAGTACGCACAACCTTTTTTTGCAAATTCCAAAACAAAAATTGAGGAGGACAAGTGACTTCTCAATAATAGGATGAGTGGCTGTATCTAATGAATTTTTATCCAAGATGGAGATTCTCCTGTTTATATAATGGATAGCATATAAATGGATATTCTATAAAAGGATATTATTTGGTGGAAAGGTGGGATACAAATTTAACAAAAAAACACAAATATAATGTGTGCTCCTACTTGAATTTCTGTTGTTGTAAAAGTCACGGGATCCATTTAGAAATTGTGGAAGTGGCCAATGGTAGGCTACATTATCTGCTAGAGACATTTTCATTTCATTGAAATACGTGATTCGTATCCACTCTTCGGTGTGCTAAAACGGACTTTCGAATGAGCTGCTGCACATTGCTGGTGAGCTGTGATTTATTAATATAATATAATAGTACTGTGCATGGTGTCTTATCGCACAATTCCCTTTGAATTGCAGATTGCAGGACTGTGTTGCAGAGGGGCAAAAAAGCCAGGGGCATGGTGTGTGAACTGTTGGTCAGGCTAAGCTTTAAACGACATAGGAGCACAAAGCCTGCAACTGCAGATGGATTGCTGGGTTTGTAAGTCTGCACATTTGGCAGTACATATTTCTGATTAGTGCTACTAGCAAATAGTTGCACGGGTCTTAATGGGCCTGGAGTCAACTGCAACTGGGTATGAAATGATCCTTTCAAAAACATAACACAGAACTTCCAAGTATCAAACCAGTGGGTTTTTTTCAGGGGGTACTCAAGTTTCAGGGGGTACTCAAGGATACGCAGTATTGGCACCTCTTTCCCCCCTCTTGATTAAAAAGTGTGGCACTTACAGTACTGTAACAACTTCATGGCGAGTGCCGGCACCTATTTTTACGGGGGGGGGGGGAAGCACTGATGAAAACCATAATTTAAAAATAAAGTTTATATTCTATGCTTTGGTGACCTCATACACGACAGTAGCTATAAAAGAAATTTAAAGTTCTGGGAAATCAGGGACATAAATAGAAATGTTGAGCTTAAGCAGATATCAAGTTTGGCTTACACTTTACACCAGGCAACCAGGACTTGTCTAATGTGCCTTTACAGTCTCTTTGTCATGTATATTTGCTTCTGGAATTACAAACTGTGCCACTTGATTTATCTTTGTTATGACTGATTATATAAACTTCCCGGGCAGTCGCTCTCACACCTCTGCATTGCACCGAGAATATAAGAGAACACACAAGCCCCGGTTATTCTCATCAGAGAGACAGTATTAAGTGTAGTGGTGGCAGTTAGCCTTCAAGGCTAATGATATTTCACTCTGAGATGTGCAAGGCGTTCCACCTCTATCAATCACATCTGTATCCTGCCCTTCCTCCGAGCAGCTCAGGGTGACACACAGAGCCAACTTCCTACAGCAATGGAAAAAGATTCTCCAGGAATTCTTCTACTGTACCACCAGAGATGATTTGGTGACACAATTTCAGATCACAGAAGTAGGCAGCAACTCTGGAAATGGCATGATAATCGGTGCACTTTAAATATTGCTTTCAATGGTCAGGATCAGCCTGAATTGTGCTATCCCAGGCATAAGCCTGGTTTTCATCCTCAGCTCTCAACAGTGGGAAGGAAGAAGGTATCCTGGGTCCAAACCACAAAGCTTTTCAGAAGTGAACACTTGTACAATTTTATTTTCATCCGGAAATACTGTAGATCAATACTCAATAAAGCTCACGAAGAACCTTCCCCCCTTGATCTGTTGGCCACTTTTCCCATGTGAAAATGATGCTCTGTATGATGAGCTAACCTGGGTTGGTTACACTTAGCATAGGGAAGAAGAATTATAGTTTATTTTAGGGGGGCTGCTATAGGTTAGTGATAAAACACATGTTTTGCACACAAAAGGTCCCAGGTTCAGTCTTCAGGTATCATAGAATCATACAGTTGGAAGGCACCCCCAAAAGTCATCTAGTCCAACTCCCTGCAATGCAGGAATCTCAGCTAAAGCATCCATGACAGATGGCCATCCAACCTCTGCTTAAAAACCTCCAATGAAGGAGAGCACAACCTCCCGGGGGAGATAGTTCCACTGTTGAACAGCTCTTACTGTCAGAAAGTGATTCCTGATGTTTAGTTGGAATCTACTTTCTTGTCACTTGAATCCATCGGTTCGTGTCCTAACCTCCAGAGCTTGCTCCCTCCTCCATGTGACAGCCCTTCAGATATCTGAAGATGGCTATCCATCTCCTCTCAGTTTCCTCTTTTCCAGGCTAAACATATCCAACTTCCTCAACCATTCCTCACAAGGTTCGGTTTCCAGACCCTGGATAATCTAGGTTGCCCTCCTCTGCACACGTTCCAGCTTGTCAACATCATTCTTAAATTGTGGCACCTAGAACTGGACGTAGTACTCCAGCTGTGGCACTGGGGAAAAAACAGTATTGGGAACCTGGGAGACCTGCTCCCAATCAGTGCAGACAATAATGAACTAGAAGGGCTAGTGTTTGGACATAGTATAAGGCAGCTTCCTAAGATCCAGCACAAAGGTTCTTTTCAGGAGTCTACCATTCTCCAACACGATTTCTGGATTAGACTGCTTGCCATCCAATTCACAGTCTAATTGTGCACACCACTCTGCTCTTTGCTTTGGGCACAATGAAGAGCCTTGTGGCATCTCGAAGACTTACAGATTTATTGTGGCCTTAGCTTCCATGGACTAGCAGCTGCTTTATTTGACAGCTCTGTGTAACTTGGACATCACCTTGCCAACAAAGACATCACCTTGCCAACAAAGGTCCGTATAGTTAAAGCTATGGTTTTCCCAGTAGTAATGTACGGAAGTGAGAGCTGGACCATAAAGAAGGCTGATCGCCGAAGAATTGATGGTTTTGAATTATGGTGCTGGAGGAGGCGCTTGAGAGTCCCATGGACTGCAAGAAGATCAAACCTATCCATTCTTAAAGAAATCAACCCTGAGTGCTCATTAGAAGGACAGATCCTGAAGTTGAGGCTCCAGTACTTTGGCCACCTCATGAGAAGAGAAGACTCCCTAGAAAAGACCCTGATGTTGGGAAGGATTGAGGGCACAAGGAGAAGGGGACGACAGAAGATGAGATGGTTGGACAGTGTTCTCGAAGCTACTAACATGAGTTTGGCCAAACTGCGAGAGGCAGTGAAGGATAGGCGTGCCTGGCGTGCTCTGGTCCATGGGGTCACAAAGAGTCGGACACGACTGAACGACTGAACAACAACAACAACAAAAGTGTAACTTGGAACCTTGTGAGCATGAGTTGAACCAAGGAAATGTCTGCTCCATGATACCTGCTTTAAATCTGAAGACTCACAACAACTTGCATGTTAAAAAGAGGATGAAAAATTGCCCTACTTCCTATGGGAACATCAACAAGTAATGGTTTTGCACTGCCTCCAGGAAGGAGATAATAATTTTAAGCTTTTGTGACCCGCAAAGGCTTCCCTTTTGATGGAAGTGCCTGTTAATTGTCTAGGTGTTTGGCAGTGATTAAGTGGAGATCACATCTTTGACATTGCTCAGATAGGAGCGACTGAGCAGAACTCTACAGTTGGGTGGATGGTAAATAGGATGAGAAGCCCTGCAGAAGGACGAGAGCAGAAAGGTTAATTTATTAAAAGAGGGATTACGATACATTGATTTATCAGGGAGGTTCAGTCACCTGGTTGAAGAGATTAACTGGATTAGCTACTTTTCAATTAGGTTCTCTTCATACTTTGCTGCCTTTTCAAAGAACTCGCTCGCTGTTCAATCAGTCGCTGCAGACCTGATTAAAATGAGAGTGAAAGATGAGAGAAGGTGGTTTGAGTAGTAAAGAGCAATACAAGGAGGGTATATATGGATAGGCAGCATTTGTTGCAAAGGCAGAAACAGCCATGTCAGTCCATGGCGGGCGGGGGGGGAATCCAAACAGCAACAGTAGCATAATAATTTTCATTTCATAGAGTTGTCGAGTTGGAAGGGACCCTGAGGATCATCTAGTCCAACCCCGTGCAATGCAGGAAAATTGCGACCTTGATGTTATTAGCACCACGCTGTAACCAAATGAGCTATCCAGGCCCAACAAAAAATACCCACCAAATACTGTGCAAGCTAGACCCAACTCCCAGCTTTATTTATTTAAGGAATGCAGATAAATGGCTGCGTGCTTATCTGCCACACTTCCTGATCTATTGCCTTTTCTAATGAGAGGGCCAGCCCTGCTCTCTGCCTTTTAAGAGGCCAATGTGTTCTTATTAGTGTTAGAAGTAGATCTGAGTAAATATTTGGGGAAATGGCCTTTGCTTAGTACCCAGCATACCTTGCTGCAGTCAGAGTTCAGTTGTACCCAGCGTGGAGGTCCAACCTACTTTAACAGGCAAATGCCATGTGCACGTTCTCTCATAGGTAAGGCCCACTATGTTTAATGAGCTAACTCCCGAGTAACTCCATTGTACTCTATGGCCACATCTACTCCAATCACATTAAACAGCCATGGCTTCCCCTAAAGAATTCTGGAAGCTGCAGTTTGTTATGAGTGCTGAGAGTTGTTAGGGGACCCCAATCTCCTTCTTTCCAGGGAACTCTGGGAATTGTAGCTTTGGGAGCTCCCAGAATTCTTTGGGGGAAGCCATGACTGTTTAACGTGATACCATAGTGCTTTAAATGAATGTGGCCTAAGTTTGCACAACACCTGCACCATTTAATTTTAAAACTATTACAATCTGCAAAACCCTGTGTATATATATATATATTGCTTAACATCCTGCCTGAAGAAGCAGTTTCTTTGTTCCTTTAATACTTTTTTAGTTGGTCTTACTGTTGCTGTGGGTATTCGGAAGCAGAGGTGTATCCCAACTGACTTGAAATGCCTACAAGCAATGCCTCAAAAATGCTCTTTGTGTGTGCATTGCTCTCTCTCATTCTCTCTCTATTGATTCAGCAAATAACTGCTTTTCTCCAGGAGAGATACAGGTAACTGTTGCGACGAGGGCTTTATCTCATCCCATCCATTCATACAGCAGTTTGAGAAGAGGTATGTCAGCTTTGTACACTAGGCTACATTTTAGCCATACAGAAGTTAGAAGTTTCTGTACACACAAACACACACACCTGTCCTCCATTCAGACAAACAAGAGGCATTCTCAAGAGTTCAAGGGCACATACCAGCCAGGGAAAAAACACTCAAGCAAGGAGCACAGATGGGGCAGTGAGGGTTTGGCCTGGGGAGAGAGGGAGTGGCCTGATGAGCATTGGGAGAGTCCCAAGGGCTAGGTAGAGAGGTTTTGGGTGCCACATCTGATACCACCATCTGGGTTTGACGTTCTCCACCTTTGCAATAGGGATTTAATCCCGGGTATTCTGTACAGCAGGGGTACACTGTACCCCCGTACAAAGCCTGCTCAACAAAGCTAACCCACATCCTATTTACAATAAAGCTCACCCACATCCTCCTCTAGTCCTTCTCACATAGTTTTCCAATTGTGTGCCTGAAAAGTGAGATGAGTGCTGCACCCCATAGTCACCTTTGACTGGACTTAACCATCCAGGGATCCCTTACCTTCCTCCCAAAAAAACCTTTTTATAATGCATGCATGCATGCATGCAGAGGAAACTGCAGTTGCTGGTCCCACTTCTGGCGTTGATACATTGACTGTGCCTGGAGGACACACATGTTAAAGGGGGCTTCTGCCTTCCTTCCCTTGAGCTTCCTTGATCCTCAACTCTCTCTCAACTCGGCTTCTCGGCTGTCAGCCTCTCGTGCTGTTTGCCCAGCGTTCCTGACACGAGTGTCAGCGCCTATTGCAATGAGGCTCTGATTCAGTTTCTCCACCCACAACTTTGGCTCCTCCTTCCTTTTCCTTCTGCAGCTCCCCATCTCTCCTGACCTTTTCTTCAAGCCTTCAATTCCATCTGTCCTTCCCTACTGACAGCTTCAGAAGTGCAGCCAGCCTGATGGGCAGCCACTTAAGTCTTTATAAAATCCTCGCTGTGTACTCTTGCCATGTTTTTCTGGCAGGTGTTAACAACTACTCAAGTAGCAGACATTCAATACTTTCTCCATCACAGGTTCTTTGCAATAACAGGCTGTTAAAGATGCCAGAACAATAGGTAGATTTTTTAAAGGGGGGGGGTCTTTGGTGGATAGCCCAGTTCTGCTGCTTCCACATCAGCAGATTAGCATGAAATTACCACCTATTCTTTACTTGATTTTTTTTGTGGAAAAACTAATGGTGATGTTGCTAAATCATTTCTGTGCTTTCCTTCCATTTTATTTCCTCAGGCCTGATTTGCATGCCCAGAATGGATGAGCTAGATGTTACTGAGGCTCCTCGAGACCACTGTATCTTGAATTAGAAGCTTTCTCCTTTTCTCCAGATTTTTCTATTTCACTATATGCAAATGAAGGAGCAAATGAAGGGAGAGGCTATTCAAGGAGCAATTAACAGGTCATTTATAAGCAGTCCTGATGCTCTGCTCAACGCAAAGCAATAACAAGGGTCGAGCCGTCAAGAAGGGAACTTTTAATTCATGTTGTAAGGGACACCAGGCAACCAAAAGTGTGGAACTTCCAAGCAGGGAGCTGTAACTTAATGTGGAAAGGGAAAGGGTTGGCTTCTGAGTAAACATTATAGAAGGGCTTTGGCCAAGGGGAAGGTCATCATTTAGTATTCCATGAAGTGTTGTGTGGAACCTTCTTTTTAATGTCACTTGCAGCTGATTACAGAAATATGTTCTAGTGTGGCATCAACTTCTGCCAGACTGATTGAGTTTAACCTACTTTCCTTGTACAGGTTCTGAGAACATTCACCCAGTCTAAGAAAGAAAGAAAAGGGTAGGAATTGTTTCCAAAACCTCTTAACTTAGGCAAGGATTCAGTTAATGTGCCCTGCCAGCAGAAGCTGGCATAATTGGGATTTTCCCTACACTCCCCCCCATGCCCCCCAATTTTTTTCAGGGGTGGGTGGATTGGGAGAACCCCTGAAAATCACACGGGAGGCGGGGAGAGGGCAGATCATTCCATCAGGCTAACAGAAATCCATTGATGGAGTGATCCGCTTTGCATTATGTTGAATTCCTCCCATAAAATTGAAAACTGAGCCAGAAAATTCAAAAAGCCTTCACCAATTAGATCTATACTATGAAGAGTTTTACTCCCTATTTAAAATGCTTCTACCCCTCTCAATCTTTGCTTCTATTTTAACCTTAAAATATTTTCAGTAATGCACACTGCCTGTTTTATTATAAGTACCAAACACTGCTGAAAATGCCTTTAGATTTTTGCCTCTTTGCATGCTGACATTAACAATTTTAATCCCTTAACATTTTGCTCTGCTAATTTTTGGCTACACTTGCTATTGTGGGCGGAAATTAAAAATCACAGTTCTTCTCTTCCCCCATCAGTGGCTGATACAGCAAGTTGCACTTATTTGTCACACAGTATGTGAGTGCCATATGGTTACATCTGACCCCCTCTGTGCTAAACCTCAGGAGACTGAACTTGGGATAAGTGTAGAGTTTTAAGGAGAAAAACACATCAGGTTTGATTTTTTTTTTTTACCAGACTTGTTTTCTTAGCATGAATGTGCTTGTGTGTTCTTCAATATACAGGTTAACCTACCTACCTAATTTGCACACAAAAAAGCAAACTGAAACACAGCCATCCTTGAAAAATTCGTACTTCTCTGAATTTTTCAATGCAATTGTCTAGCCAAGTCATTTGCAACTTAACACACATTTAACTTACACGAATGAAGCTTTGTGCGGGTGGGTGGGGAAATAAATAAACAGAGAGTGGAGGAAACCCACTTTCCATTTAATTCCCCGCCCACATACCTGTGCAAAGCTGCTATTGCAGGCTTACCCGGTAGTGCGAGGCTGGTGGCGGCACCCCAGAGATCTCCCGCCTCCTTCCCAAAGCAAGCAAGCACTTACAGCACTCTGAGAAGGAGGCAGGAGGACTCCAGGGCCCTGTCAGAACCCTGTGCCTCTTTCTCAAAGCTGGACAATCACTTACTGGGCTTTGGGAAGGCGTCTGGCAGTCCTCTGAGACACTGCCAGGGCCCTTGCACCGCCTTGTCAAAGTCAATTTCCAGACTGTCCATCTTTCAGGAGGGAGGCAGGGAAAGACTGCTGATTCTAGGCTGATCAAGTCCTACAGCACTTATGCACCTATATTAGTGAATAGGGCAGGTTTAGACGTTAGAACAACCATTCATGGCTGGTTTAAACTGACTGCAGTCCCGCATTCTGTACATTTTGTTAATAATTGGTTTTGTTTAAAGCGGAGTCGGGATGGTTTGATCCAATGGGATTCTGAGTAACCTCTTGCCTTGGGCCTTTTAGCCAAGCTACTGCTCTATATGTCATGGAGGTGTCAGTTAACAATCTATTGAGATATTAAAACCAGTTTCAATCTCATTATCAAAGGTGGGGCATTTAGATGCCCAGGGAAATTCATCTTACTAGACTTCCATGGGGTGCCAGGGTACAGAGAGGAGTAAGGATCCACCACCCAGGGCTGCAATCCTAAACACACTTTTAAAGGCGTAAGCTCCATTGAACAAAATTGGACTTACTTCCGAGTAAACACACATAGCATTGTGCTGTAAGAATATGTATATGGCAGGACATGTAATTATATCGTTATGTTTCATAGACCACACACACTTTAACTTTGTTAAATGGCATGCATAAAGTTGCATAATAAGGCTGCAGTCCTATACAATCTTACTTTGGAATAAATTCAATTTAAGTGGAACTTTTAAATAATTGTGGATAGGACGAGGCAATTAACTGGCGAAATTGTGCCCAATGGCTCAGACATTCATCCATTTCTCTATCATCTAACTATATTTCATTGAACTAAGCCTCGGTAAAATAAAATAGCCCTATTCTAAGATTTTATGTCCGCGATGTATGTCCATTCATTTCCATTCTTCTCTCGTTGACATTTAAAATGATTGTACATTTCGTTTGTCATTTGTTTGATGCATAGCTTATCTTGGTTCAGTCTTTTCCATGAATCATTTTAGGAGAAGGGTGCCAGGTTTTCTTATTCCTTTATTTAGGCATGCTACTCACCGCTTTCAAAGTTTTCAGGATGGGTTTCTCTTCCAGTTATATTTCTTTGTGAATTAGAAGAAGCATACATTTTCACCTGGTTTTTACAGTATGTCACCGCTTCTAGCAAAAAATGGGAATTAGGATGCAGTGCTAATTTACAGGCAAGTATAAATTATTCCGGGTTATTTTTGCTGTCTGTATTTGAGGGTAGAAATTTTGGCTCCTTAAGTGTCTAGTCCAATGTCCTGATTTTGAATTTGGTCACATGTGTTCAGATCCAGGAGTTCAAGGGCTGTGCTTTTGGGTTTAGATGAAAGACGAGCAAGAGGTGGGGGACATGACAGAGGCATATAAAATTATACAATGTGCTGAGAAAGTGGATAGGGATGTGCTTTTTTCTCCTTCTCTCGCAGTATTAGAACCTGGGACTATCTAGTGCAGCTGAATGATGGGAAATTCAGGCCAGACAAAAGGATACCGTTGTCAGGTGGCAGAGGATCCAACCCCCACGGCAGGTTGCCAGGAACAGATAAGACATGGAAAAGTTCTTACCAACTGCTTTTTATTCAACATTCACAGAGAGAGGCTTAGAAATGCAGCCTCTTGGAATAATGGCGTTGCTCCAAGTGAGTCTCCACCCGCTCCCTCTCTCCCTTCATGCGTCATTACTATGGGTGCTAAGAAGTGTCCTCTGCCTTTGAACTCTTTGCTCTCCTACTTTCAATGCTTGCTGGGTTCTGGGAGAGGGTGTGTGTGTCCTGGAATGCTTTCTAAAAACTCTGTGTCCGTCAGCTATCGCCCCTCTGGTGCTTCTTCTTCCTACTCTCCCATTATTTCCCATCTTTTCCCCTCATCCACCTCTGAGCTGTGATCTCCCTCAAACCCTTGTTGTAATTCTGAACTGTCTTCTTCTCTGGAAGGGTCAGGCTGGGAAGGCAGTCTCCACCATTCCTCCTCTACCCAGTCCCTGACAACCATTGATTTCTGGGAAGCACTTCTACAAGATGTGGTGACAGCCACTTAAACTTCCCCAAACAGAATTGCCTTCAGATGTCTTCTAAAAGTCAGATAGTTGTTTATTTCATTGACATCTGATGGGAGGACGTTCCTCAGGGCGGGCGCCACTACCGAGAAGGCCCTCTGCCTGGTTCCCTGTAGCTTCACTTCTAGCAGTGAGGGAACCACCAGAAGGCCCTCGGAGCTGGACCTCAGTAGTGGTGGGGTGGACGATGGGGGTGGAGACGCTCCTTCAGGTATACTAGGCCGAGGCCATTGTGGGCTTTAAAGGTCAGCACCAACACTTATTATGAATTATGCTCAGAAACGTACTGGGAGTGGTGTAGTGGTTAAGAGTGGTAGACTCATAATCTGGTGAACCGGGTTCGCGTCTCCGCTCCTCCACATGCAGCTGCTGGGTGACCTTGGGCTAGTCACACTTCTTTGAAGTCTCTCAGCCCCACTCACCTCACAGAGTGTTTGTTGTGGGGAAGGAAGGGAAAGGAGAATGTTAGCCGTTTGAGACTCCTTCGGGTAGTGATAAAGCAGGATATCAAATCCAAACTCTTCTTCTTCTCTTCAATGTAGGTCTTTCAGGACCAGTGTTATATGGTCTCAGCGGCCATTACCAGTCACCAGTCAATGTGCCTGACCTGAATCGTCCAACATTCAGCTTCTTTGGATGACTCTAGGTTCTAGTATGATGAGAGAGATCCCTGTCATCTTTCTTCACATCCTCCAAAAGTTATACACCTCTGTTATGTCGCCACTGTGCTGATCTACAGTGTGATATGTATATTCATAAGGAAATTGCAACAACCCAATTCTTGTTACTGCATGAATCTGTATCTCTGTTTTCCTACTCAATGAAGTGCATAGAGAAAAGCTGTGTTGCCACTAATAAAAAACCTTTGGGTCCCTCCTGGTTCCTGGTTTGGGTGCTGCTGACTCACCCAAGCAGAAAGCAATCTTGATACCGGATCCCCCTCTCTCATTCACAGCAACATGATTCAGTCGGCAGCTACAATGACTGACATTTTCAAACCATTGAGGAAACCTTGTCTCTTATTTCTACAGGGCTAGTATTTAGAAAGTGCTGGCGGGGCTGGGAAATAGCATTTGCATTGCAAATCACTTGATTTGTTAAGCTTTTGTAGCAAATTAATTTGAGCGCCATGTGGTGTTTGTTTTAATTGTGCAGCAGAATAATGTATTTCCTTTGGGGGCCTTTCTGGGAATGGGAACGCATTCATAAACAAGGCCTGATGACTTTAAACTTTCAGAGACCAAGCAGTTCGCTGAATGACCTTTCTGGCATTTATCTTGATTTTGTAGCAATTTTCAAAGCGCACTCAGAATTTTCCTGAAACATTTAAGGAACTGAAATGCAGTTGTTGTCAACATCCCCATGTAAATAATATATGCAAAGTGATGCATGACCACTATTTGAATATTTTACCTTCAAATGTAATATTTAATCTATCAGCTGCAGTCCCATGAATCTGAGAAAGTAGGCTCTTGGCTATGAAAGCTTATACCACAATAAATAGTCACAAGACCATTGAGATCAGCCTGCATGCTGTCAATTTCAGTGGGCTAAGTGCAGGAACTAGGGATTGGGTGAATCTTGTCAACTTTGGTTTCTCTCAGTTTCTAAATTTTTCTAAATTCAGTTTATGAATGTGGGGTTGTTGTTTTTAAAGTCCTCGTGAAAATTCATCAGCATTTTAGTTCCGTTTTCTATAAATATACACATTTTAATATAATTTTGCCTAATATACCCAATTTTTCTAAACAATTGCCCCTAGCACAAGCAATTTCTGTATACTATTTTCATGATATATATGCATTTTTATGCACACTTAGAATAACAGAATCATAGACTTGTGGAGTTGGAAGGGACCACGAGGGTCATCTAGTTCAACCACCTTGCAATGCAGAAATCTTTTTGCTCAATGTGGGGCTCGAACCCACGACCCCAAGATCAATAGTCTCATGCTCTACCGACTAAGCTATCCCAGAGCTTTACCCTAGTGTATACATTTTTGTACAGATCACTTAGCTGAAGGTCTGCATTCAGGGAAGTGAGAATTTTGAAAGATGCTTTGGTTCTCATATTGTTTTGGAATGTGCAAATTAGGTAGGTTCATCTTTAAATGTTATCTAAATTTCTCACTCATTCCTGGCAGGCACAGCCCCAGTACCACCAAGTTCAATGGAATTTATCAATGCAATCTGCACCATGTCTACTGAAAGTCTATTGAATCCTATGGGGTTTTGTTGTTGTTTAGTCGTTGAGTTGTGTCCAACTCTTTGTGACCCCATGGACCAGAGCACGCCAGGCACTCCTGTCTTCCACTGCCTCCCGCAGTTTGGTCAGACTCATGTTGGTAGCTTCAAGAACACTGTCCAACCATCTTGTCCTCTGTCGTCCCCTTCTCCTTGTGCCCTCCATCTTTCCCAACATCAGGGTCTTTTCCAGGCAGTCTTCTCTTCTCATGAGGTGGCCAAAGTATTGGAGCCTCAGCTTCAGGATCTGTCCTTCCAGTGAGCACTCCGGGCTGATTTCCTTCAGAATGGATAGGTTTGATCTTCTTGCAGTCCATGGGATTCTCAAGAGTCTCCTCCAGCACCATAATTCAAAAGCATCAATTCTTCGGCGATCAGCCTTCTTTATGGTCCAGCTCTCACTTCCGTACTTTACTACTGGGAAAACCATAGCTTTAACTACAGTATATGGAGCTTTGTCCACAAGGTGATGTCTTTATTTTTTAAGATGCTGTCTAGGTTTGTCATTGCTTTTCTCCCAAGAAGCAGGCGTCTTCTAATTTCGTGACTGCTGTCACCATCTGCAGTGATCATGGAACCCAAGAAAGTGAAATAATAATAATAATAATAATAATTTATTATTTATACCCCGCCCATCTGGCTGGGTTTCCCCAGCCACTCTGGGCGGCTTTCAACAGAGCATTAAAATACAATAATCTAGCATTAAAATACAATAAATCTCTCACTGCCTCCATTTCTTCCCCTTCTATTTGCCAGGAGGTGATGGGACCAGTGGCCATGATCTTAGTTTTTTGATGTTGAGCTTCAGACCATATTTTGCACTCTCCTCTTTCACCCTCATTAAAAGGTTATTTAATTTATGTGTTTACTCCCACATAAATGGCATTAGGATTTCAGCCTTGGTGTGCATAGGCTTGCATGCTAAGGCTACAGTATTTAGCTCGTATGATGCACTAGCTAATTTTAAATTGTTGTAACCCACCCTAGGGCCTGCTGAAATAAATAAACTTAATAATGATGACGGTAATTGATTGATTGATTGATTGATTGATTGATTAAAAGATGCCGAGAACAAAACAATGTTAAGCATCATAAAACCAAACCCAAATATATGATCAAGAACATTTTGGAAACAGATCTAAGTAGCTAAATTATATGTCTGGGTTATGAATCCAGAAATGAGCCAAATGCAAATCAAACGAGTTAGCCTGGGGTCAGAAGGGTTGGCTGGTCTGCTCAGCTGCAGTTCCAAAATATGTCTGGCTGCTCCTCTGCAATATCTAGTCTAGGACTGCAGCCTAAGTAAATACTATGATTTCTCAGCCATTTTAGCAAAGACAATTATTTTAGCCATTTCTTTCTCCCACCCTAGTTCTCTAAGAAAAGAAAGGTCTTCAGAAATCATTTTGCAGTTGGACATTTCTATATAAGGAAAACCGAGAATGCTTTCTTCCTCCGGATACTGCTTTTTGATCTAATCACAAAGCCGAGAAATATATTCTCTTATGGAATTGCTGTGAGCCGGAATAATGTGCAAATGACTGTTCTGGATGTCCCGCTTAGCTTCAGAATTGCATTCTCCTGCCTGTGTGGACACGGCAAGGGGCTTTGGAATTGGGAAATGTACAATCATAGGCACATACTCCATCTTGTGATCTGGCAACTCTTGCCAAAAAAGAACAGTGCACCCTTTAGTAAATAACCATGAGACGTTTCACTGAAAAGAAACCCTGCATATATGCCTCAGGTTTTCTAATCCGGTGAAGCATGTGTGGGAGGAAAAATGCAAAGGAAGTTACACAAATAACGACACGGGCAGAAAGCTTGCTCGGTTTCGTCCCGAAAAGTTTCCGATGGGGTATGCATCTTGCTATGGGCATCAGTCAAATGGCCATAGTTTATGGGTGAACTGGATTTCAAGGTCATGCTATGGCAGAAAATAAAGGATAAAGGAGAGGTGTTCTGCTGCCTGAGACTGAAGGCAAATCCACAAGCAGCAACCGAGGAAATGAACTCAACACCTGAAAACTCAGCATGCAGTAATGTCAAGTCAAATTTGTGGTTGAATCACCATTACAGGACAGGTCCAATGCCAGCAGTTGATCAGTCCAGGTACTGGTCAAGGGCCCCAGGGGCTTGGAAGGGCCATTCACTCTCCATGCCCGGCCGCATCACACTTCATTGCCATCTTCTCCAGTTCCTTAGATGCTTTTCAGTGGCAGTTGGATATGTTGCTTTTGAACATCACCACTGCCATCCTCTGCTTATTTGTATGCCACTTGCCCCCACAAAATTGTGCCCAAAGTGGCTCACAACATATCAAGTAAACAAGTATGATAATACTATATATATATAGTATATATATATATATACTATAGCAAACAATTAGAAATAATATAACCAATAAAAATATATTAAAAACCAATACATGCAAGTTTGTAATAACAATAAAGCATAAACATAAACACAACAAGCAACCAACAAACTTAATTCAACAGCTTAAAACTAAACAGGAGAGAGAATAATGCCTAACACAGAAACAAAAAATTGCATACAAAATTGCTGTTCTCCAACAACCTGTTACGAATGATAGGCTATGACAGACTTCTGTTTTAGGAAGCACCCCCATGTCATCCATAATACTTAGTTCTGCCCAATTATCTTTCATGGTGGGGGAAAGTTGTGGCATAAATATAAGAAAATTATAATACAAATGAACATTTAGGGTTTATTATTTGAGTTGATTTAAAGAAGGAAATTAAAGATGTCGAAAGAGGACGTATTTGAATAAAATATGCATATGGTAATTTATATGTATAGATGCATAATGACTAGACTTTAAATAAAAACACAGTACATCTCATGATAATGGGGAAGAGTCCTCAGTCTCTTCTTCAGGTACTAATCCTCGATGGACCACTTCCAGGAGCTTCTGGCCCTCCCTTCAAATAGTCCATTATCTTTAAGCTGGATGTGGACCAGACAATCCTTCAAATAAAGGTAAAGGTAAAGGGACCCCTGACCATTAGGTCCAGTCATGTCCGACTCTGGGGTTGCGGCGCTCATCTCGCTTTATTGGCCGAGAGCCGGCGTACAGCTTCCGGGTCATGTGGCCAGCATGACTAAGCCGCTTCTGGCGAACCAGAGCAGCGCACGGAAACGCCGTTTACCTTCCCGCCAGAGCAGTTCCTGTTGATCTACTTGCACTTTGACGTGCTTTCGAACTGCTAGGAGTGTTCAAATATTTAAATACTACCTGAAGTTTGAAGTGGTATGGTTCAAAAAAAGCTGTAGCAGGTGCTAGGTCCTCACATTTGAACTGGCTCTTATCTCTCTCTCTGTGTGTGTGTTTAAGCATCAACAGGAACCCATAATACTATATATTATTGGTCCGATGCATTTGGCTCATTGGGTCACAAGTTGCCCAAACCTGGCCTAAAGGCAGAGAGACAAAATGTCATCAAAAACTTTCCTCGCTGGTTTCACAGGTCCCCAAGTGCTGCTTGGGAATGTCAGGCTGGGTGATGAAGACCTTTGCTCTCAAATAGAGAATCATTATCCATTATTATTTTTTACTGACGCAAAGCATCTCAAGGCACTGAGCTATTGAAAACCAGTTCCATGGACTTTGACAGTTAACTGTATGACAAATCTCATTCTTATTCTACAACAGGCTCCTCGTGGAGAAAAAAAAGCAAGAAATTCTCTTCCTGACATGAAAAGCACCAAGTTCTGTTTCAACGTCAATTCCCCACTGGTAGCTGTTGGCACTCAATAGTTCTCAAGCCTGTGGAAGAGTGAACCTTACAATCTCCCCCGGAGTGAGAACAAAGCATCCGGGCTCCATCTATCTCATTAAGCAGACTTGACAACATGTTTCGTGGAATTCTAACCAGGCATAGGTCCCTGCCTCTGCTCTCTGCTTCGGCTGCCTTTTGCATTTCTGCCACTCAGCTTAGCCTGGAGCAGAGGGGAGAATGAGGGTGGCACCATGCTGTCAGCTTGTGCTCCAAGAGGTGCAGAGTAGATTCCACTGGCTTAACAGAAGTCTTAGGTGTTGGCTGAATGTAGCTCTGATAAGGTAAAAAGGTAAAGGACCCCTGGGTGGTTAAGTCCAGTCAAAGGGGTTGCGGCGCTCATCTCGCTTTCAGGCCGAGGGAGCCGGCATTTGTCCACGGACAGCTTTCCAGGTCATGTGACCAGCATGACTGAACCGCTTCTGGCGCAACAGAACACTGTGACAGAAACCAGAGCGCATGGAAACGCCGTTTACCTTCCCGCCACAGCGGTACCTATTTATCTACTTGCCCTGGCATGCTTTCAAGCTGCTAGGTCGGCAGGAGCTGGGACAGAGCAATGGGAGCTCACCCCATCGTGGGGATTCGAACCGCCGACCTTCTGATCGGCAAGCCCAAGAGGCTCAGTGATTTAGACCACTGTGCCACCCGTGTCCCGTAGCTCTAATAGGTCACATTGAAGCCATACATTTAAAGTTATCTTATTAGACCATTTTAATAGTCATGGCTTCCCTTCAAAGAATCTTGGGAGTTGTACTTTGTCAAGGGTGATGGGAATTGTGGCACTGTGAGTTTCCAGGATTCTCTGGGGGAAGCCAGGACTGTTAAAATGTGATGCATGGAGGATCGTAAGTATAGTGAGATGAACTTGTAAATTTATGGGACAGCGCCACCCGCATCCCATAATAGTGGAATAGGATGTCCCTATTTTCATTGGAGAAATGTTGGAGGGTATGAGACCCACATTGGGCATTGCAGGGGGCTGGACTAGATGACCCTCGGGGTCCCTTCCAACTCTATGTCCCAGCATGCATCCTAAGAAATGCCATATTTCTCAGTGGTAGAATTGAATGCAAAATATCCCAGGTTCAGTCACCGGCATCTCCAGGGCCCGAAACCCTGGAAAGCCACTGCCAATCAGTGTGGCCAATACTGAGTTAGGTATCCTGACTTGATTTAGCATGGCTTTCTGTATTTCTAAGAGGAGAAAGATGATTGACAGAATAGGGCTGCTGATTAGCTCAGACCCAGAAGCTGACAAGATCAGCCTTAAGATGTGCCCCCAGTAACAGGATTTACACATGACGTTTGTGGAGTATTAAAACAGATGAGGAAGGCACTGTCATATGGAAGACTGTGGCTACCGAATCATGATTTGAAGAGGGGAGGTGATTTGAAAGACAATATGAAATTAAGATGTGGGACGGCAGGAAGAGAGGATCTCATCTTAGCTCCACAAAGCAAAATGTGGTTACAGAATCTGGAATCTGGAGTGAAAGATTGTGGGGAAGCCTTCTTAACTTTCTCGTCTCTAGTGGTTTTTCTGCCAAAATGTGTGTTATCGGGAGCAGTTATGGGGGGGGGGACTTTTAAACAGAGGGGAGAAATGAGGGAAGGATTAAAGCAAGCTTCCTCCTTCCAATCTTTCCCTTCTGATTCCAGCCTCTGCGGCAGTATTTTGTGCAAGGGGAGGAAAGGTTAAGAAGCACCCCTTTTTGCTGGTCTTCTTCTGCAGATTGCAGCCTCTGCAGCTGCATTTTTGTAGAGAGATATCGGGTCCTTAAATGCATAGAGTATACAGTATTTTAAGTGCAGGAGCAGGCTGGAGATAGAAAGTGCGCAGAATTAGCAAGCGATTGCTGGACTGTTTTGGAACTTTGCCTTCCACCCTGGCAATCTCACAGCAAGCTGGGAAATATTAATAGGAGTTGCATGCTTCAAATTACTAATGCAAATGGACTTTGTGCGGTATCTGATGTAGGTGGCTGTTTTTCAGCAAGAGTAAGAAATTAGTTGTCGTAAAGGGAGGACCATTTTTACCAAGGCAGCAGGCATAGTTTTCAATTAAATTATGCCTGCTTCTCTAACAACTCCTCCTACAGCCATAGTCTCCTGCCCATCCAACCAGTTCCAGTGAAACTTTTACCTACCTTGAGACAGAAGCTATATGGGTGGTGGTGGGGAACAGCTTCACCATATTTTCCTGATAACTAATTCTCCTTCACTGGAGGTTTTTAAGCAGCGGTTGGATGGCCATCTGTAATGGATGCAGTAGCTGAGATTCCTGCATTGCAGGGGGTCGGACTAGACAGCCCCCAGGGGTGCCTTCCAACTCTGCAGTTTTGTGGTTCTATGAATTGCCGCTTGGTTTCAATAGGACTCGTGATGGAAACTATAAATCAATAAAAAAACTACTAGAGGATCATGCCAAAAACATCACAATGCTTCTATGGCTATGGACACATTAGCAGCTTAAAATGCAATGTTCCTCCCCCCCCCAATGCATTTCAAATCGCATTTGCTCATTGCTGCATATACCAGATGTCTTTGCCCAGTGCTCATGACCTGTTTAGTTTTCCCACATGAGCAACCCCTAAAACTGTCGTATGCACAAGCACTGTCATCTGCACATGTGCAAAAACTGTCTCAGATGTACACACCTCAGCATAATTGAAGTGAATGCGTCTTATGTTTTCAAGAAGACAGAAGGTGGTTTGAGCGAAAACGCACCGGACAGGAGGATTTCTCCAGAAACTACGGGCTACATAGGGCTTCAAGCACCAGCAATGGGAGCTCACGGGAGCCAGACTAGATGGGAATGTGTACACAGCCTATATCACATTTGTTCAGTTTTCATGAGTCAAAACATGACTTTCAGAAAGATTTGTGACTTCTGCCTCCGCTTGTTGCCTGCAAATCCAGCTGCTTGCACTTTGCATCTTTATCTTCCTTGTTTTGGTTCATGTGCAGATTAGGTAGCCTAGCCTATAAATGTGAACTGCATTGTCAAATCAGTGTATATATATGTATATATGTATATATGTATATGTATATGTATATATGTATGTCAAATCAGTCAAATCAGCAATAGCTGTGGCATACCAGTCAAGCCGCAGCTTCAGGAGTCAGGTTCATTCATTGCTGATGGAGTTCCTGTCTCTTTGTAATTATCCTTTAGTTGTTTAATAAAACCTTTCGCCTTCACCCCATCTGTGTGTTCATTTGTGTTCCAAATCCCGAAAGAACCTCTGACCCTTGGCAGAACACAAACTGAATCATTTTTCCCCTCCCCCATCCGTAGTTATAGCGCACGGACATTTCTCTAGCAACTCCACGTTGGTCCATCTCTTCTCTCTAGGAATCAACCCAGTCATGCAAACCATTTCCCAAATAGCACTGCCTTGATGTCAGTTTCTTTTCTTTCTCCCCCTCCCCTCAAACTGCACCGAGGGGTATGATTTGAAGTTTGTAATGGGGTATTTCTTTCTCTGTCCTTACATACCATGGTCTCAATGAAACTCTCCCTGCATCAACATTTGGGGCTGAGGAAAGGGGGTTTGCCCCACTTGGCTACAAAATAGGGTTGCTGTCCCACTTCTCACTTAAAGCAGAACAGCAATGATTGGCTAATCACCAATATTTGACAGCATCCAGTGTATCTGTGGATTTGTGGATGAAGACAGGAGGCAACACATCCATGGTATTCAATATTCGTTTTGATTTTTAATCGTAGTTTTACTGCTTCGTTTATTTCTTTTATATTGGAAATCAAACTGCAATACAATATGTAAGAAATAAAAGAAGCAGTAAAACTACAATCCCAAACCATGCAGCACTTACAATTGCTAGGATAGGCAAAAAGATAATTAAGTGAACCACAATTTTCCAATGGTCCATTGTGGAAAACGTTGAGGAGCAACACTTTTCTATACTTTGCAAACCACTTAGAAGCTTATTTTGGCATTAAGGGGGTATCATTGTCACAGTTGCCATAATCACAAAGCCCTCCCAAAACCTGGAGCTAGTCCAGAAACGACATCCAATCTATGCAATGGAGGGAATATCTGAAATGAACCATAGATATATTGATAAGAAGGAAAATGTTATTTCAATTGCTACATTTATATGCTACCATTCTTCTGGAACTCGAGCCAGAGGACATAAGGTTCCCAAGGGCTCTCCAGCATCTACACACTGAGTAGACCCTGACTGTCTTAATTTCAAGAAGGCTTTATTATGATGTGCCTTCAGTGAGTGCCATGGGGCCTAGAATCTGCTGCCTGAAGGAATCTGCTGCAGTCAGCAGCGGAGGAAGCCGCTCAGGTGCCTGGGGCGGCACGCCCAGGGACAGGGTGCACCATGGGGCCTCCGGAGTCTGTCTGCCTCCTGCCACTCAGCCGCCCTACAGCGGGGGGTGGGTGGGAGGCAGCGGGTGGACCGTTTGGGCAGCGCAGAGCCTGTGTGCACCCAAGCCACTGCGTCTCTCCCAGGAGAGCGCTGCAGGCCCTGCGGTGAGTTCCACCCGGCATTTTGTCACCCCCTCAGTGGTGATACCCAGGGCGACCCGCACCCACTGCACCCCCTTTCTCCACCCCTGGCTGCAGTTTGCTTTGAGTTAAGGCCAAACCTTCCATTTCACCTTCTTCCTTGTGAACAATAACGATGGATTTCTAAAGTCATCAAGGCAGCCACTTTATTTAAGGTCGTAAAACGCTAGGTAAATTGGTGGTACAATATTCATAGAGTATGAAATCACATTCTCTCCCCCTATGTGAAAATACTGGGAGCAGTGACATCTGAATTTCTGGCTTGGTGGGAAGGTGGGCGAGACACACACGGAAGTAGCTGCTTGCTTGCTGCGAGGGCCGTGGAAGAAAAGCATCTGAGATGTGCTTTATAATTGCGAAGAGAGGAAAATAGTGCCTCGGCTGCCCTACAGATTGTAGTGTATGGTGCTAGCATAGCAGGGATCAGGCATAACTATGATCTTCCCTGAGCCGTTTTCTGTTGCTGGTTGCTTAACTTACTGTGTTTCCTGTGAATACTGAGAAACAAAACCAAAGACAGTGTCAATGGGAATTCTGTGCAGCCCAGAGCCGTAAGATTAGGGGGCAAACTCACAGTCTAACTCGCAGAGGCAAAACCTGAGGATTTTGGAGTGAACTGTCTTCTCCCCGCTGCACACAAACACAAACATTTGCAACAGGGGTTTAAAATGGAGCTTAAAGGTAAAGGGGCCCCTGACCATTAGGTCCAGTCATGTCCGACTCTGGGGTTGCGGCGCTCATCTTGCATTATTGGCCGAGGGAGCCGACGTACAGCTTCCAGGTCATGTGGCCAGCATGACAAAGCCGCTTCTGGTGGAACCAGAGCAGCGCACGGAAACGCCGTTTACCTTCCTGCCGGAGCAGTACCTATTTATCTACTTGCACTTGCTTTCGAACTGCTAGGTTGGCAGGAGCTGGGACCGAGCAACAGGTGCTCACCCCGTCGCGGGGATTCGAACCGCCGACCTTCTGATCAGCAAGCCCTAGGCTCTGTGGTTTAACCCACAGCGCCACCCGCGTCCTGTCGCCACCCGCGTCCCAAATGGTGCTTACTTTTAAAAATTTGCTACCAGGCCAATTTCAAGGTGTTACTGTTAACATATAAAGCTCTTGACAACTCGGGACCTGTTTACCTACAATATCACTTTATAGCACACTTGACAGCTTCAATCGGCGGAATTGGCACTGCTACAGGTGCCACAAAACACCCGTTCTGCATTTGCAAGAACTTGATTGTTTAGTTTAGCCTTGAGAGTGAATAGCAGAACCTGGAAAACTAGCGCCTGCTGTGTGCTGAGATCCACCCTGGGCAAAGGATTCCGCTGACAGCATCATCAGACGTGAAGCTTGAGGATAGCTGTATTAGGGCCTCAACACCATCTTAAGGATTCTTTTCCTACTGTAGCAATGGCAAGGCAGCTCAGGAGCATGAAATAAAAACTACAGCCAGTACAGGCAACTCCTGTTTTAGGCGTGGCCAATATGTGAGCAATCACGCACAGTGCCGAACCCGGAAGCGACCCGGAAACGTTATAAAGACGGCACTGAAACATCACTAAAAGGGTAGAGTGAGGTAGGGGGAAATGAGATATTTGCAGGCTTCTTTAATGGGTTTCCGGTTTCACGCAAGTGCATGTGAACAGAACACAACCCCCCATGTAAACAGGGAGTTGCCTGTATCTAATTGCAGCTAGCTTGCTGTGGCTTGTTGGTTTACTCCAATGCCAAAGCAAAAGGAAACTTGGGGATGATAGCAGCAAGAGGCAGGGATGAACTTCATAGTGGACTGACAAGGCTTAATTATCTGCTTGTCTAAGGTCCAGACTTGTGTGTACCATGGAAATATTTGTCTGGAAACCTAATGGGGGTGGCAAAGGATTAGATAAGCATTCTTGTCCCTTCCTGGTGCAGCTCATCCCCTCCTGAGGGTGCTTTGCAGGAGGAAAGAAGTCATTTGGGCTACTTTAGTTGGGTGTGGAGTTTGGGGCTATTGATCCTCTCCAGTTCTTGATATAATTGAATTGGCTGGATGTGCTCACTTGTACACCAGTCTAAATCAAGTCACTAAGTAAAGGATTTATTTAATTTGATGGAATCCATATGGCTGTTAAAGAGAACTGGAAAGGGAAGAAATCGATCATGTGTACTGAAACAAATCAATATATTATATTGTGCCAAAAGAAAGAAAGAAAGGATTTGAAAACACAAATCTGAAGGTAACTTATATGCCAGATATAAATACAAATCAAGGGACACATGACATATTGTCTCACTTTTATAGCAATTATCATCTGCTGGCCAGCTGCATATAGTGTAGCTGTGGCTGGCATGCTTAAATTAGAGCAGTGTTTCCCAAACTTGTTTTGGACTACAACTCCTACCATCCCTAGCTAGCAGGACCAGTGGTCAGGGATGATGGGAACTGTAGTCCAAAAACAACTGGAGACCCAAGTTTGGGAAACACTGGGTTAGAGTGAGAGTACCTGAATTTGAATTGCTGCTCAGTACATACACATTTTGGCTGCCAACATAGGGCTTGTGTTGATAGAAATTCAAACTATGGCCAAGTTCAGATGTTCAACACACTGTACTAAATTCTATTTTAGGTAACAACCAATAAACTATGACAAGCCTTTGGCTTCTAATCGCCCTCTCTTTCCTCCTCCTCATGTGTGAAAATGAACAGCAGTTCTGTGGTTTTCTCTAACCAAAGTTAATGTAAACAAATCAGGGTCAAACCATCATTTGATGTTCTGCTGGTTTGATTAGTATAAGCCACAGTCCCCTGTGTCCGTATGAAAAGCAGAACCACACTTCTTTCTGAAATGGAATAGGAAGCTTTCAGTTGCCTTCTCTTATACAAAAAGATGGAGAAGGGAGGAGAGAACAGGAGCACATGAGGATGGCTCATTCATTATCACCTTCACCAAACCTGGTGTCCAACAGAAGTTGTAGATGACAACTCCCATCAGCCCTGACTAATGGAAGTTGAAGTCCAAACATCTGGACCTACATTCATGGGCATCCCCAGGAATTTCCGTGTGTGTGTGTGTGTGTGTGTGTGTGTGTGTGTTTGTGAAACACTGAAAGTGGAAGCAGTCCAGTTCCCCCCCCCCACAAAATTAAGAATGTTGCCTGTACATTTTGCTTCATATCTCAGATTCTACAAATGCTAGAAACTTAGTCTTTTGTATAATGAAAGCTGCTGATGTGGAGATTTTTAATTGGAGGGTCCCCATTGCTTGCCACCATGAATGACCATGCCTCTATGGTTTCTTTTGTTTGTTTGTTGAATACATTTATATCTTGCCCTTCCACCATATGGGCTTCTCTAGGTCAACAGTCACTGATATTAACATAGAAACAGCAGAACATTTAAAAATAGAGGTAATTCTTTAAGCCATAAACCCAGGACCAGCAGAGGGGTAAAAAAAAATACATCATCATCATGAATAAAAACTTGGGAAAATTAAAATATCCTCACCTGGCCCTGAAAAGATAGAAAAGTAGTGGGAAGTGAAGTTTCTCTGGTGAGAGAAATCCAAAGATGAGGCAGCACCTCAGAGGAAACCCCATCTGTGGCCACTACCCTCTTGACCTCAGATGGTAGGAGGACCTGAATAAGAAACTCCAAAGATTATCTAAGGAAGGGTAGGGAACTCCTGACCCTCTGGATGTTGTTGTTGTTGTTTTTTAATTAAAGGTTTTCTGTTGAACTCCAACTCCCATCAGCTCCAGCCAACATGGCCAATGGTCACAGGTAAAGAGATTTGCAATCCATCTGGAGGGACATTGGTTCCCCAAACATGATCTAAGAGTCTAGGTAGGCCCAGATGTCTTCAGTGAGAATATGAATTAGGTATTCAAATGTGCTATTCTGGTTGAAGCACTGAGGTATGAAATTTGAACATTTGCTTTTCTTCGCAATCCATCTCATCACATCTGAACTATTTTGAATGCTAGCCCCAACCCTCTGTGAAGAAAGTACATCCCCCAAGGGGACCCTGTTTGTTAGCTAGTGATAAAGCTTCTAATACAGTGCTGGGTGTTTCACATTTTCTTAGTGTTACTTTTTTTTTGTACAGAGATCTCTGTTCAGGAGTTAAGGACTTCTAAAAATACTGTAGCTTTATTTCAGCATTCCATATGGATATGTACGTGCCCTGATCTTCTATCTCAAACAGAAAGGAAATCTGTGAAATAAGACAGCTTCCGAGTAATTAATTGCTTGAAGTGCAATGTGAAGGAGTGTTCATAGACAACAGAGGCTGAGATGGAAGACTAGAATTCTGTTTGCCTCCAGATCTCCTCCAGCCTCTTGTATATGAAGAAATGGGCCCATACAGACACTGCATGCTGTGGGATTTCTGGACAAGCCTCTCATGTGGGAATTGGTCCTCACAGGGTCTTCAACTGCATGAAAAAAGGCCACATCGTGCATTTTTGCAAACCCTGTGTTTCACAAGATCAAAGGGTTTGTTTTGAACGGCTGAAAAAGTCAATAGCTTCTACTAATTTTGTTGCAAACCGCCTTAGTTCCAGTCAGTAAGCCTGAGCCGCAGAAATTTCCAAATGGAATGTTTTATTCCTCAAGTTTCTTCAGAGCCAAAACAAAGTAAAAAATAAAAAAAATTCCTTCCAGTAGCACCTTAGAGACCAACTAAGTTTGTTCTTGGTATGAGCTTTCGTGTGCATGCACACTTCTTCAGATACACTGAAACAGAATTCACCAGACCCTTATATATAGTGAGAGGGTGGGGAGGGGTATTACTCAGAAGGGTGGTGGGAGTGGGTGAAAGGCTGATAGCTGTGGTAAACCTGTTGACGACTGTTAACGACTGCAATTAGTCTTACAGGAAAAAGCAAGGGGTGAGAAGGTTAAAAATAGCTTTGTCATGTATAATGAGATAAGAATCCAATGTCTTTGTTCAGACCAGGTCTCTCCAATATCTGAAGAAGTGTGCATGCACACGAAAGCTCATACCAAGAACAAACTTAGTTGGTCTCTAAGGTGCTACTGGAAGGATTTTTTTTTATTTTTTACTTTGTTTTGACTATGACAGACCAACACGGCTACCCACCTGTAACTTTCTTCAGAGCCTATCAGATGTTCTTCAATAAGAAGATCAATAATGGTAAAAGAAAGAAAGAAAAGAAAGCACTTCCATGGAAAAACAGCATTCCCACTCCTACTGATCATCTCCTGCAATATACAACCAGAGGGAGCTGTTGGGTGTGTTCTTGTCAGGTCCAGGTTGAATGTGGCCTTCCAAGCCTCTGTATCTGGCTTTCAGACTCTCCATGGGCCACCATGCCCCTAACCTCTGCACCCTCCATGAATGATGAGAAGGTGTCATTGCACTGTTGGTGCCCCTTGCATGCTGGGATGGAAAAAGGGAAGAGAGAAAGTGGAAGCCTCTGAACTTCATGTGGCTGGAATGTGAGAGTGGGTATACCTTGGTCCACTCTTCTTCTGCCCATCATGAGGGAATGTGGCCCCTGGGCTGAACAAATGTCCCCACCCATCTTCTATCTAGAGAGGGTTCTTTCTGCTCACATGGGGCAACACTGAAGCCCAAAAGAGCTGGCAGTGCCCAGTATAAACTATGTGTGCACCCACAAATATTCCCCAGAACCCTCTGAAATGCATAGGTTTCCTAGGCATCTTCAAAAGAATGTGGTTTTCTAAAGGTAATTTAAGGATAAAACAAGCCTACTGCCTAGACCAATGTGTTCCAAGCTTTTAAACAACTGAGACATTTTGTATGTCTTAATTTTATCGAGTGGAACCTTTTGCCCTTTGTGGGTAAAACACTAATTGTCCCATGTAACAGCTGGACATTACAATGCTTTTGCAGTTTTTCCTGACTTCTTAACTCAACCAAAGGGTCATAGAGCTTCTGCGACGAGCCACCATTTGGGGCCTCCCTCTCGCTGCAGGAACAGAGAGGCTTCTGAAGAGAGATCAAAACCATTTACTGTGAAGTTGAAAGTGAGACAAGAGAGGGTGAGTGGATCCATTTAATTAAAAGCTCAAATGTCACACCTGCTATTAAAGTGGTCTAAGCAGCTAACTGTGTGCCTCACTGAATTAAGCAAGTTAATAATTCAGAAAGCTAGACTTGCTCTTTATTGATGGAGAGCACTGGGTTCATGGGAGCTGTTGTGGCTGGAATGTTAATGATGAGCATAGGCTGGTCCTGAAATCCAACTAGGAATCAAAAGGCATTGGGACTTGAATGGTACATAGAGAACATATGTTTTAGGTAATTAATACCAGGAGAACTATTTTTGTGACATTAGGAGAAAGTCCATAAAAACATAAGAAGAACCTTCTGGATCAGGCCAATGGCCCATCTAGTCCAGCATCCTGTTCTCACAGTGGCCAACCAGATGACTGTGGGAAACCCATAAGCCAGACCCAAGCACAAGAGCACTCTCCCCTCCTGCACTTTCCAGCAGGTAAAAAAAGGTAAAGGTAAAGGACCCCTCAAAGGCGGCTATGGGGTGTGATGCTCATCTTGCTTTTCAGGCTGAGCAAGCCGGCGTTTGTCCACAGACAGCTTTCCAGGTCATGTGGCCAGCATGACTAAACCGCTTCTGGCACAATGGAACACTGTGATGGAAGCGAGAGTTTACGGAAACACCGTTTACCTTCCCGCTGCAGCGGTGCCTATTTATCTACTTGCACTGGTGTGCTTTCGAACTACTGGGCTGGTAGGAGCTGGGACAGTGCAACAGGAGCTCACCCTGTTGAGCGGATTCGAACTGCTGACCTTCCGATCAGCAAGCCCAAGAGGCTCAGTGGTTTATTTTTATTTATTTTTTTGTCTTCTCTCTCTCTATAATTTTTATTAAATTTTCTGTTTTACCATTTAAAATACTCATTTAAACATCCTAAAATATCCCCTTCTTCTCTTTTCATGGTTCATTTTGCATTTTCTGTTGTGCTGGAACTATTGGCTCTCCCATCTAATACCCAGTTTCACACTACCAAAATCAGCTTCTGATTAGCTCAACACAAAGCTATCCCCAGGGAGTGTTTCAGACTTCATTTGGCAGTTGTGCTTGTTAGTTTGGAGACATTTACTGTGCTCCCCAAAGCACTTGGAAGTCTTGGAAATCCAGGGACATGCCAGCGGACATGGCAATGACCATAGAACCCCCATGATACACATAACACATGTCTTATCACCATTGGTTTCCAACCATCTTTCTCATTTCCTTTCTTCCTGGTGAATGCAAATAATTTTCCAGAAGCATCTCTAATGTCACACTAAATTTTGCAGTGCATTATGGGAAGAAAAAGCCAAGAAGCTAATGCATGTCCTGATTTACCAGACTGAAAACAGCCTGATCAGTTACCTTATACAGGGGTCATTGTTGCACGATGGTTGCTCATCTGTTTTCTGCAACATTTTCCCTTTTATATGAAATCCCCTTCCTCTAGGTAGCCGCAAGGTAACACTCAAGTCTGGCAGCCAGCTTAAGATTCCTGGTGGTATCTCAAAGGAGGCTGAGTTTTCATAGCTGCAGGGTTATTACTGCTGATGTATGCTAGAAAGAAATAAGACTAAGTAATAAGTAGAAATAAGATTCCTGTGCAGGATAAAAAGCAGCTTAGAGCAATTTCACTGACACAGAGAGACAAAGCTTTTGGTTTAGAAATCTGAGTGGGTCCAATGGACATGAGCAGTTTCCAAAGTGCAGGAAAAGTCACAAATGGTTCTGAGCTGTAATTCACTAGACAATTTTCAATAATTCATTCGAGAGACAATAACATTGCTGTAAGAGGCCTTCAAGCTATATCAGGCAAAGATGGATTTACAGAACTGTTTCCCCATTGTACAGGGATTTAGCTGTCTCACAGCGAGGAAGCACATGGGTTGTGAGAAAGGGCCATGGGCACTTTGGAATCAAAGGACTGAAGCTAGATTGGACACCCACCCACCCCAGGTGTTCATGATCCCAGAACATCTAAGGATCAGGTTTCATGATTCCTCTCCACGTGAAAATGTGCAGGAAGAGTTCTGAAAAGTGACAGCTTGTAGCCCTCCACATGCTATGCTGCCGGACTACAGCTCCCACTGTCTCCAACCATTGGCCATGCTGGCTGAAGATGGTGGGAGTTGGAGTCCAACAACATTTAGATGACCACAGAGTCTCCATGCATGTTGTAGATCAGCCTTCCCCAACCTGGTCCCCTCCAGATGTTGCAGACCAGGGTTTCCCAAAATTGGGTCTCCAGCTGTTTTTTGACTACAGTTCCCATCATTCCTGACCACTGGTCCTAATAGCTAGGGATGGTGTGTCAGGAGTGCGTGCAGGAGCCGGGCCCTGTGACTGGTAGGGCCTCGCAGGACTGGGGCCTTCCTGAGTTTGGCCTGGAAGGGCAAGGCGTGGCCGCACAGGTGAGACTTGACAGAAGACTCGTAGCACCTGGTGGCAAGGGCCGAGAGGGGTATATAAGACCAGCATTTCCCTCTGGCTCTTTGCCACAGCAACACGCTACCCAACTAGCTGTGCTTCGGCTTCCTGACTCCTGGTATCCTCACTCTTGGACTCTTGGCTTCCTGGATCCTGGTTTCCTGACCCTCAGACTCTTGTCTTCCTGATTCTTGGTTCCCTGATTCGTGGACTCTTGGCTTCCTGACCCCTGGACTGCTGATTCCTGCTTCCCTACCTCTACCCCGGTCCTGACGTACCAAGCCGGGACTCCGACTGCCTATAACCCGGGCCGTGACATGATGGTAGTCCAAAAGCAGCAGGTGGCCCAAGTTTGGGAAACCCTGTTTTAGTTCTAAAACTCCCATCATCCCCAGTAGAGATTAATGATGGAAGTTGAAGTTGTATGAAACCAGGCTGGGGAAGCTTGCACCAGACAAACCTTTGTTGTTGTTCAGTCGTTCAGTCGTGTCCGACTCTTCGTGACCCCATGGACCAAGGCACGCCAGGCACACCTATCCTCCACTGCCTCTCGCAGTTTGGCCAAACTCATGCTAGTGGCTTCGAGAACACTGTCCAACCATCTCGTCCTCTGTCATCCCCTTCTCCTTGTGCCCTCTATCTTTCCCAACATCAGGGTCTTTTCTAGGGAGTCTTCTCTTCTCATAAGGTGGCCAAAGTACTGGAGCCTCAACTTCAGGATCTGTCCTTCTAGTGAGCACTCAGAGCTGATTTCTTTAAGAATGGATAGATTTGATCTTCTTGCAGTCCATGGGACTCTCAAGAGTCTCCTCCAGCACCATAATTCAAAAGCATCAATTCTTCGGCGATCAGCCTTCTTTATGGTCCAGCTCTCACTTCCGTACATTACTACTGGGAAAACCATAGCTTTAACTATACGGACCTTTGTTGGCAAGGTGATGTCTTTGCTTTTTATGATGCTGTCTAGGTTTGTCATTGCTTTTCTCCCAAGAAGCAGGCGTCTTCTAATTTCGTGACTGCTGTCACCATCTGCAGTGATCATGGAACCCAAGAAAGTGAAATCTCTCACTGCCTCCATTTCTTCCCCTTCTATTTGCCAGGAGGTGATGGGACCAGTGGCCATGATCTTAGTTTTTTTGATGTTGAGCTTCAGACCATATTTTGCACTCTCCTCTTTGACCCTCATTAAAAGGTTCTTTAATTCCTCCTCACTTTCTGCCATCAAGGTTGTATCATCAGCATATCTGAGGTTGTTGATATTTCTTCCGGCAATCTTAATTCCAGTTTGGGATTCATCCAGTCCAGCCTTTCGCATGATGAATTCTGCATATAAGTTAAATAAGCAGGGAGACAATATACAGCCTTGTCGTACTCCTTTCCCAATTTTGAACCAATCAGTTATTCCATATCCAGTTCTAACTGTAGCTTCTTGTCCCACATAGAGATTTCTCAGGAGACAGATGAGGTGATCAGGCACTCCCATTTCTTTAAGAACTTGCCATAGTTTGCTGTGGTCAACACAGTCAAAAGCTTTTGCGTAGTCAATGAAGCAGAAGTAAATGTTTTTCTGGAACTCTCTAGCTTTCTCCATAATCCAGCGCATGTTTGCAATTTGGTCTCTGGTTCCTCTGCCCCTTCGAAATCCAGCTTGCACTTCTGGGAGTTCTCGGTCCACATATTGCTTAAGCCTGCCTTGTAGAATTTTAAGCATAACCTTGCTAGCGTGTGAAATGAGCGCAATTGTGCGGTAGTTGAAGCATTCTTTGGCACTGCCCTTCTTTGGGATTGGGATGTAGACTGATCTTCTCCAATCCTCTGGCCACTGCTGAGTTTTCCAAACTTGCTGGCATATTGAGTGTAGCACCTTAACAGCATCATCTTTTAGAATTTTAAATAGTTCTGCTGGAATATCATCACCTCCACTGGCCTTGTTGTTAGCAACAAACCTTACTACAAGGCTATTGTCCTCTAGCAAAATTTGCCGGTGACAACATGCCCAACGTCTCATGCCCAAGTGTCTCTGCTCTTCCCAACTGCTAGACTGCTCCATATATTTAAATCACATGATTTCCCCCAAAGAAGAAGTCTAATTTACCCTTCACATAGCTGTGATTCTCAGCACCCTTAGTTCCCAGGATTTTTTCAGGGGAAGCCATGTGCTTTTAAATACAGTGGTACCTCGGGTTAAGTACTTAATTCGTTCCGGAGGTCCGTTCTTAACCTGAAGCGTACTTAACCTGAAGCACCACTTTAGCTAATGGGACCTCCTGCTGCCGCTGCGCCGCCAGAGCACGATTTCTGTTCTTAGCGGAGTTCTTAACCTGAAGCGTACTTAAGCCGAGATACCACTGTATAGGGTGTGGATCTGCATCAGAAGATAAGAATATAAGGTGTTGCCCTTAACTTGCCTTCTCCCTAAACTGAGCCCCAAACGTTGCGTACCGCCTCCTCAATCTAATGCTATGGGGCACGTTGCGTGTGTTTGCTAAAAGAGTCTGAGCAGACGTTTGACGTGCACTGAAAGAATCTTGTGATTGCTGTTTCACATGCCCAGTTTGGAACTTAACTCGCAATCACCGTAAGTAATAACATAATTACTCCCTTAGCTCCAGAGGAGCATGTTCCATGCAGAGATGAAAGCAAAGAGCTGGGCAACCTCTCCCCCTTGTGGCTGAAACTAAACTAGATGCCACTTTGCATCAATTGCATCACGATGTTCTTAAGCCACTTTCGACTTCGATTTTCCTTATGGGAAAGTAGCATCCAAATATTAAATGAAATCAAATCATTCTCATTCTCCATCAGGGACAAAATAATAACTTCTCCCTACTCCAGCAAAGGACTCGGTTCAAATAGCTCCCCCATACATACAGCTGCATGGGACATGGGTGGCGCTGTGGGTTAAACCACAGAGCCTAGGGCTTGCCAATCAGAAGGTCGGCGGTTCGAATCCCCAAATCCAATGTGTGATATAGCATAAACCCAAATCAATCAATATACATACAATATGTCCATACTAACACTGCAACAGTTTGGTGCCGTCCATACAAGTCAATTGATAGTCATTGAAGTCTTCAGAGTACCTGCACGGTCTCTGCTTGTATATTATATTATCTTCTACTGTATTCACTCTGCTGATGAAGCCATAAAGGCGAAACAGGGACAATAATCCGGATATCCTTGTTCTTCTGAGTGCTTCGATTCTATATTGAAATATCAAGTTTATGTTTTGGACTGGTGCGACACTGCTTTATCGCCGGATTTATCATCTTTTGGAACTATCAATTGACTTGTATGGACGGCACCGAACTGTTGCATCCTCACATTGTACCTCCATATATGACTTTTCTTACATAATTTGGAGTGTTAGTATGGACATATTATATGTATATTGATTGATTTGGGTTTATGCTATATCACACATTGGATTTGGTCCATGTGCATGTTTTTGGAGATTATTATTTATAATTTACGTGCTATTACAATTATCATTTATCAGCCGGTTACGTTTGTTGTATGATTCAGACTCTGTACAAGACAGCTTCCTACGCCACAGTCAAGTTTTGCCCTACGTTCATTAAGGCTTAAGATTGCACCCTATTTTCCTCCAGATTACATGCCCATTCTCATGTTTCTAATCTTTGCTTTTCCTGACAGGAAAGGATCCCTTGGCATGGAGAAGAAGTCATTGCAGGGGACAGCCTCACCTGTTGAAACGCCGTCTGTCATCATGCAACACCTAAAGGCTGTTGTATCTTGCCAACAAAAGTGGCAATTCTAATTAGCAGTTGGAGTGCAGAGAAACAGATATGAGAGAATAATTTCAGATTCAGAACATAGGACACACTTATTTCCTTCAGCTTGCAGTTCTGCTCCAAAAGTAGCTTTTCTTCAGCTAGGAGTTCACCCCCAGGGGCAAGAATATAAAATGAAATTTCAGAAAATAGCAGCATTTCTTTTACATATGATGTGGGCAGCTGTTTTCCCATTATTTTACAAAACGACCTCAAGTTTTGCTTCCTGGCTTGGGGTGCTTTTTTGCTTAGCGTTGTTGTTTTTTGTGATGATCTTTGCTCCTTGGATACTATTTTTCTCTCACCTAACATGCTGTCCTACTTTCTCGTTATCAATCGCAGTTGTTTTCTATGTGTTTGAAAACAATGCCTTGTTCAAAATATAGTCGCACTTTGTTTCGTTAAAAATAAAATAAAATCCTGAGATGGGTTTCTGCAGGATTTATCAACTACTCCACAGAGCTGCAGAGAATTCTGCTTTACAGCAATGGTAGAAATAGTGAGAAGCAAGAAAATTGACCCGAGCATTTGTTGGAAATATTTTTAGCAGTGTTGAAAAATGTAGCAATCATTTGGTGGTCTTTGGCGCTGCTTGTGACAATCCAATTCATTTAAATTGCCCTCCCGGCTGCATCTGATTGCTGTGATGTCTACACACAACCGTATATTGACTATGTTTCATAATGGCTTGCACTCAGCTAGCAGGGCTAGTCTAGTCTGCCCAGGCTAAACCCAGGAATTTTCATGTTTGGCACAGTTCATGCGAACTTCTGCAGCCTGCGTTTTCTCTTCAGTGACCCAAATATTATCTAAATTCTACAATTTTTCTAATTTCTAACATTCACTAACTCTAGATCTGTAGCAATATTGTGAACCCATGAAGTAAACAGGAGAATGTCATGATGCTACAAAGGCACTTGGATTTGGCTATGTGCCAGAAACAACTTTGGGTAAAATGGAATAAGTGGCATTTCAAAAAATTGAAAATTAGGGCAAAACCTGGATTAGCTGCATGGGAGATCTCAGCAGACCAGGGATCAGAACAGGATGATGCAATTATGAAACAATGGTCAGTCATCAACACATTTCTCCTTGTTTGACCAGTTTTCTCATTCTTCAGCTCCACCAATTCCCACTCCCTGTGTGTGTAATACGAACACTGGTGGTGATATTAATATCGGCGCAATTAGTAAGACTATTTATACCTCCATGAGACAGCCTAATTAAGCCGGAGAACTGATGCCCAACTACAGATTAACTTCATCTCAGGAGGCAGCCGCTTGGGTACTTGTTCTCACCCCAGGAATACATTGAAAGCTATGCAGAGATGTATTGCTGTGGCCGGTTTGTGTGTTTGTGCAGAGGAGAGGCGCAGAGAGAGAAAGAGAGATACAAAAAAGCTTTTATTATATCTTATTTATTTGATTTGTATCCTGACTTTTCTCCCAAAGAAGCCCAGAGCAGCAGACTGGTACTTTACCAAGTACCCACGTGGGCACAGCTGGCAACCTTGCCCCCCCCCCATTGCCTGAGCACACCCTGTCACCATCTAATCCATGAGATCAAATCATGGATGAGTTGTCTTATTGTGGGCTGACTTAGCATTAATTAGCAGCAGCACCAGATGGGAGGTCAGGTCAGCAGGGATACCCAAGTCTCTACTGGGGGTGGCTGAGCAGGGGTGACAGATGTCTATTCCCAACTCTCCTTTCATAATATTACCTACCTCTCCGTTCCATACTTCCCTCTGTCCAGGATCCTGGTAACAGCAGCTCCCTGTTTCCAGATCTCCCCTCTTTTTTGGGTTGTGTGTGTATGAGATATAAAATACCCTGTTTCCCATTTTTTAATACGTAGTCATAAAGTAAGCCATGGCAGGGTTTTTTTACCTTTGTGAGAAGTAAGACGTACCCCAAAAGTAAGCGGTGATGCCGCCATTGTTCCCGTCGCCTCCTCAGCCCCTCCTGCGTGAGCAGGGAGCCAGCAAACCAGCGAGAGGCACGCGGGGGGGGGGGACGGGGGGGACACGCCTCTTGCAGAGTTCTGCCCCACCTGCTCAGCGTACAGGGGGAGGCTGTACCGCACCATACTGACGTAATAAAAATAAGACATCCCCGAAAATAAGCCACCCTGTGTTTTTTTGAGGGAAAAAAATTATAAGACGGTGTCTTAAAAAGGGGGAAAGACGGTAGCAGTTATCCCACTTGGCATGAGTATGCTGTGTTCAGAGTACAATACCCCCCCCCCCCGTGCAGCATGCAAAGGAATTTAACCCACTCCAAACCAGATTTGGCCTACAAAGCCCTTCACACAGGGGCCTCTTTCAAATAGAGGACTGCAAAGCAAACACGTGGCCTCTGCAACCTTCTCCATGCAAGTTCTTCCTAGGTGAGGCACGAATGACCTCATCCATTGAGGTTTTTCAATGGGCTTTGAAGACCCGCTTATTTCAGATAGCTGGTTTCCCCCCCTTGACAGTTCTATGGTAACGCTTTTTTTTTTCAGCCGACTTTTACATAGTTCTGGCTGAGTTCTAATGACACGTTGCAATCTGGTGTGGATTTATTGTTGTTTTAAGCAGGAGTTCCCGGTACTTTTGGCTTGTTTGCTTTTGTGTGTTATTTTTATGGATGTTTGTGTTGTATTTTGCATGCAACCTAAACTGCCTGTAATAAAACATGGCATTAAAAGTACCTAATAGAGAACAGAAACCTGCTGTACTCCGGAGCTGCAACCCCCATCTGACTCTTTGGAACAAAGGATGCAAAGGATGCGGGTGGCGTTGTGGTCTAAACCACAGAGCCTAGGGCTTGCTGATCAGAAGGTCAGCGGTTCAAATCCCCGGGACGGGCTGAGCTCCCGTTGCTCGGTCTCAGCTCCTGCCCACCTAGCAGTTCAAAAGCACGTCAAAGTGCAAGTAGATAAATAGGTACCGCTCTGGCGGGAAGGTAAACGGTGTTTCCGTGCGCTGCTCTGGTTTCGCCAGAAGCGGCTTAGTCATGTTGGCCACATGGCCCGGAAGCTGTACACCGTCTCCCTCGGCCAGTAAAGGGAGATGAGCACAGCAACCCCAGAGTCATCCGCAAGTGGACCTAACGGTCAGGGGTCCCTTTACCTTTACCTATGCAAAGTTAACCAGCCCTAATTGCATGCACTTGCATGCCTCTTGATTCAAGGTTATTTTATTGATCTCTTGGTTTTAGATACCCCGTCTTTCTTCCATCGGACTCCAGAAAGCGTGAATGGGGGTTCCAAGGCTGTGATCCTTCCAGGTGCTGACCAGGCCCAAAACGTATTAGATTCAGCAAGGTATATTCAGTATGATGTATGCAGACCATACCCTGGGACAAAATGAAGTCATGTTACAGTCTTAACATGTCTGAATCACCATTTTTCTCCTGCCAGTTCCTACAGTGGAACTATAGTAATTGTAGTTCTGTGAGGGGAGGTGCTTTTTTTCTTTAAAAAAAAATGTTTAGGGGTACTCTCATTTTCCTACTCATATTGAAATACTGCCTCTCAATCAGGCCAAACTTAGATTCACAAAATGTTTAGGGGTATGGGTCCCCCTGTGTCCCCCCCAAGAAAAAAGCACTGGTGAGGGGAATAGGGGTCCTCAGGACCCTTAACAAGCTACAGTACCCAGAATTCTTTGGGGGCAGCCATGACTGTTTAAAGTGGTATCCTAGCACCTTATTTAAATGTTTGTGCCTTCTGTCTCAATATGAATTTTGCACACTGGTTTGGATTAGTTTCTGTTTGGTGCGTCAGATCTCAGTTTAGAAGTCACAGCAGCATATCCCATTTCACTGCCGGAAGCAAAAGGGGAAGGTGCCGTCCCACCCTGCTGCAACGGGGTGGGGGTGCCATGTTTGCGGGGGCTCGCAGCGGTGCGAGCAACCATCGCGCCGCCGCAGCCGCACATGGAGGATCCTCTGTTCGCGGCTGCAGCTGCGAGCAGAGGATCCTGGAGCAGATGGCAAACCGCTATGTACAGCGCATGCACGGCATCGCTACGTACAGCGCATGCGTAATACGTAGCGACGCCCGCCGCGGGTGTCATGGCGCCTTCGTTCGCCCCTGGTACACAGAATACCTTTAAAGCACATTTTGAACAAATCGTTTCCCTCAAAGAGTTCTGGGCACCAAAGTTTACACCTCACCTAGTTCCAGCTCCAGCAACCCTGAACAAACTACAGTGCCCAGAATTCTTTGAGGGAAACGGTGTCCAGTAGCCTTTCTTCAGCAGAAGCTTTGGGCTTACAGTTTGACTGGCAATGAGGCGAAGAAAGGAAAATGCTTCCCTCTTGTGGCCATAGAATTAAATCCTCTTGCAAAGCGTAAGAGCCTGCGAAAGAAGGGTGGAATACCTGTATGAAATTTGAGTGTGATTATATTTTGAGACTATTTTGTAAGCTGCTTTGAGAGTCTCTTGGGCCTATGAAGCAGCATACAAACCAGTCATGGAGAACCTCCGGCTTGCAGACCTAATTTGGCTTAGAATCGTTCCTTTTTGAGTAGTCCATTTGCAGGTGCAGTTTGGATTCAGTTGAAGTGGTCCATTTGAAGGTGTTGATACTTTGCAGACAGCTTTACAAGTCAGTTCCTGTAGCAATTTGCATTCTTCTTTTAAAAATTCACAATTTTACTGCAAATTTACCCCAACTAAACACATTTTCCATGCAGTTTTGACTTATGTACACATTTTTGCAAGCAATTGCTCCTAATAGAATGCGTATTTGTATGCTATTTTCGGTAATACTTTTATTTCTATACAAATTTTGCCCAAATATATGCATTTTTGTAAACACTGTTTGCTTGGAGAAATGCAATGCAAAATTTGGGGAAGTGCAAATTTAGAAGGCTAGCTGTGTTTCCGTTCTCATATTATTATTATTATTATTTTTTTAAAAAAACTTTTATTATTTCAAATCGATATACAAAATCCAACATACAACATACATAATGTTTGCGACATATAATGCCGCGCACTGACAATCAATAAATCTACACAAGAATTCAAATTTCTTCCATACTATCCCTTCACCACACCCATTACATTCATCCTAGTTGATCCTCTTTTTTATTTCTAAAATCTTCGTCATAATCCTTGACCTCCCTCTTATGACGCCCCACCCCTACCCACAGCTTTCTTTTCCCATTATACCTTCAACATTGTGTTCTGAACTTTTTCTTTTTCTTTCTTATTTTGCTAGATGTTCTTTTACATTCATTATTAATTTTTTATTTTTGAATCTAATTATTTATCTTTGTTCAATTCTACCGTTCTCATATTATTTTGGAAAGTACAAATTTGATCAATTCGGCTTTAAATACAAACTGAATCATATTTCCCTCCCCCATCCCTAGAGGAGATGAAGGAGAAGCCCCATGCTGCCAATTTTTGCCAAGTTGAAACTCACCCCAATACAGTTTGCTCCTTAATATTAATAATACTCTGATTACAAAGACTACAGTGGTCCCTCGACTTACGAATGTAATCCGTTCCGAATGGACATTCGTAGGTCGGGGAAAAAATTCGTAGGTCATTCGTAAGTCGAGGGACCACTGTAATTGCAATGTCTTTAAGGTTTGTTTTGCTTCAAATACTTGAGCTTATGAACAGCACATTTGTAAACGAGTGACTTTTAGTGAGCAAAAATATTAAGTTCTCAGTTTTATTTGCATTTCAAATCACTCTGTTGATACTTTTCACTGGGGAGTGCATTTGCTAAAGGTTAATTTAAATGCATGCCATCACCACAACAAGCTGTGATTTGCAGCTATTTGAGTAAGATTGATACTGTCACACGTCTGCCCTTTGGGGGGTGGGGTCCTGTTCTGGATTGGAAGAAAAATGAAGGAGACCTCCAGATGCACAGGGAAAAGGTTTATTAGGTCCAACTCATTTTGAAATAAATCCTTCTTCAGGGGCACTGTAGATATATGATGTAGAAATATGAATATGGAAATTTGGAAATATGAATATGGAAATTTGAAATATGGAATATGGAAATTTAACAGTAAATCTTTACACTGTCTCATAATATCGACAACAATCAGGAACAGGACAATCTCATTGTTGTTATTATTATTATTTGTTAAATTTGTATACCACCCATCATCCAAAGTTCACAGGGCGGTTCACAACACAAGAATAGAAAATGGAAACACAAAAATAAATTAAAAAATAAGAAATAAATAAAAATGTATACACCAACACTAGATTCCTACACAAAGAGATGTAGATATGACCACAAACTTGCATGGCTTTAAAAGAGGAATAGACAAATTCATGGAGGATAATGCTATCAGTGATTATAAGCAGGGGCATACGAAGGGTGGGGGACGGGTCACCCCGGTTGCCACCCTGATGGGGGGGTGACAAAATGTCCTGCAGCGCGCATGAGCCACGTGTCTCGGTGCCTGCAGGCTCCCCGCTGTCCGCCTGCCTCCCCGCCAGCTGTAGGGCAGCTGAGACCCCACTGCGCGCCCCGTCCCATATGGATGCCGTGCCCCCTGTCCCTATGGGTGCCACACACCTCATATTGTCCCTAGGGGCGCCACAAGCCCCGTGGTGTGCAGCACCTATAGGGATTACACAGGGTGCACTGTGGCACCCATAGGGGCGGCATGGGGTTCTGAGTGCCCCATTCCGTCCTTATGAGTGTCGACAGCCCCACCCCTATGTGCGCCGCACACCCGCCCCTATGGGCGGTTCGCCCCGTCCCAGGTGCCTGAAAGGCTTCCTCTGACACTGCCTACAAGCCATGAAGGCTAGGATTTACCTCCACTATTACATATCCTCCAATACTTCTCTGATGAAAATAGGGATGTCCCATTCCATAATGATAATTTTACTATTTATACTCCACATATCTTACTGGGTTGCCCCAGCAACTCTGGGCAGCTTCCAACATTTATAAAAACATAATAAAACATTAAACATTAAAAAAACCCACCTTCCCTGTACAGGATTGCCTTCAGATGGCTCGGGGGTTGGATAACTTCATACCCTCCAACATTTCTTCAATGAAAATTGGGACATCCTAAGGAAAAGTGGGACATTCCGGGATCAAATCAGAAACTGGGACGGCTTCTCTAAATCAGGAATGTCCCTGGAAAATAGGGACACTTGGAGGGTCTGCTATCGGAGGCAGTGCTGGGAACTGCCGGTGGGAAAACTACTGTTGATTTCCCACAGGTATCTGGTTGGCCACTATGAGAACAGGATGCTGGACTCGATGATCCAGGCTCTTCCTGAGTTCTTATGCTTTCTAGGACCAGCTCCTTTAGATCCAGTAAAATGAACACTATTTATCACCTGAATAAATGGAACAAGATGTGATCTCTTGCTATTAATGGTAGTTGGCTTTTCTTTGGCAGAAATACACAGACATTGTACCTGAATGCTTAAAAGAGCTTAAAGGAGGCAGTTTTGCCATTGATGGATGTAGCCAAACTGGGATCACAAAGCGGCCACAATTTATGAATGGTTTTCTTGGTCTCCTACCAAGCATTTTCTCTTTATTATACAACCACCTGGAGATTCACCAACCCCATAATATGCAAGCCAGCCTTTATAAATATGCTGAGAAATTATAGTCAGTTTAATTTTTGGTGGGTTGTTTACTTAAAACTCACCTTTGCCATAATCCTCAACATTTTTGAGGGTCAGTTGCTCCCTTATCCCCCTGCTCTTTTCTCTTCAGCTGTAATTCCATAAAACCAAAATTTTGTCCTGAGAGAGAATTTTTTACCACAGAATCACAAAATTCTCGGAAGGTGGAATTCCTAATTGGACCACGGATGTGCCTTTTAAAACAAAACAAAAAATGCACACAAGATCATTATTACAAGAAAATTACTGCTGTGATAGGAAATGGCTCACTGGGCAGACAATGGTAACCAAATACTGTGAAATGTTCTTAGAATGTTCCAGAAACATCAGCCTGAGGTTGTAATAAGGAAATAAGACTGCATGGTAGGAGTAAGGGTTTCTTTTACGTAATAACAGATAATTCGTAGACCCTTACGCTAACTGTATTTGTGGGTTTTATTTTTACATTGTTTGATTTTGTATTATCAATCAATCTAAAACAGGCTTCCTCAACCTCGGCCCTCCAGATGTTTTTGGCCTACAACTCCCATGATCCCTAACTAGCAGGACCAGTGGTCAGGGATGATGGGAATTGTAGTCTCAAAACATATGGAGGGCCGAGGTTGAGGAAGCCCGATCTAAAACATACTAAGGGTGCATTCTGATGGCCCTTAGGAGAATATCACAGGGGTCACATGATATTAAAGACCACCCTTTCTGCAAGTGGTCCACCTACCTACAGAGAATGAGGTCTGCTGTCAGTCCATGGAGATTTCAGCGTCCATGGCTGCCATGCCGGGGCTGCTCCATGGGTGTTGGGTCTGAAAACAGGGAGGTTTGCTGATGTCCAAGGGAGTGTTGTGGGTGCAGGAACTTAGACTCCCTCATTCACCCAACATGCGCCCAAACAGAAACTACAGCACCCAAGCCTGCCTGGAAATAGTGACAGTCTAAGCACCTGGAGTTAATCCCCTCCCACTGAAAGGGAGGGATCCAAAGCAAATAATGCAAGGGAACGAGAAAAGAAAAAATGGAGGAGCGAGAAGCTTTCTTGCCACCTAGACTGGCTTAGAAAAGGTGGTAGCTGCACCACAGATCTCCCTCTGACTGGTAACTTAGCAGTTTGAAAGCACGCCAGCGCAAGTAGATAAATAGGTCCTGCTGCGGCGGGAAGGTAAACAGTGTATCCGTGCGTTCTGGTTTCCATCACAGTGTCCCGTTGTGCCACAAGTGGGTTAGTCATGCTGTCTGAGGACAAACGCCGGCTCCCTTGGCCCGAAAGCGAGATGAGCGCCGCAACCCCATAGTCGCCTTTGACTGGACTTAATCAACCAGGGGTCCTTGGCCTTTTTTTTTTTTTTTACCTTTTTACTCTGGAAGAGTTAGAGCTGGGTGATTTTTAACCCATAGAAAATGATGCGAGCGTGTGTGGAATATGAGCCTGATCAATACTACGTTCTCTTCAAATAGACAGAAAGTTTTCTGCTCGGTGTATTTGTTAGAATGTAAGTAGCGACTAATCTGTGGAGACAAAATCGTTTTGCTTCTGTACTGCCATGGAGGTCTCCAGCCACAGGCTAATTTGGCTGCTCGCGAAATGAACATGCTGCGTATTTCCTGAAAAACCCAGCCATCAAGTGAAACCGTTTACAAGTCCCTACATAAACCAATGAAAAATGTGGTGCTTGCAACTGAGAAAGCCTCAGCTCTCAATTGCCTGGGCTCATTTGCATCAATCCACCGAGCTCCTTGTTGGTTTTCCACAGGAGGCTTTTGACTGATGAAAGTGTACGTCTTTGGAAACGCTGGTTGCGCAGGAGCAATTAGTGGCAACGACATCTATAGCTGGACAGACCTGGCATTGTAATAAAAAAAATATATCACAGATGCTTTTAGGTTTCTGCTGACCGTGGACAATAATTTGGAGCAATCAGCTATGGTGACGTCAGTGTAGGTTGGGTTGCTCCATGAGGGCTGTTGTGCCTCCCTTCTGCTTCCTGGAGCTGAAGTTTGCATTCATTTAAATGAGAATAAAGAACAGATGCACGTTTACACAACTCGTTAAGGGAAGCTTTGGAGGGGGCCGGGCAAGGCCATGGGACGGCACCTTCCCCTTTTGCTTCCTTGGCAAACTGCAGGCTTGCAGTATTCAACTGATTGCATTATGCCTGATTAGAGTGTATGATGGGCTTCCAAAATGTGTTTTCACTGGGCTTCGTAGGCCTCAGAGGAAGCAAACGCCTGTACTGAGGGCGAGACCTCTATGAATAAAGATGAAGGCAAACTTCAGATCAAAGGAGAAGTCTCTGCGGGTTCTACTGAACCCTTGAATCAGAGAATGGTTCGGCCAAGGGGTCCCATTATCAATGCAAATCGTACGGCTGTATGCACAACTTATTTAGTGATCAAATGCATGGGAAGAGAGCAAAAACCGTGCCCCTTGGTCACACCCCCAAATGCTATTGCATCTGCTGGCCACACTACCCAGTGACCATAAGTTCAGTCGATTAGAAAGGTCAGCGTGAACCTAGGGCTCTCCTTTGTTATAGGACACCTTGATTGGCCCAGAATTCCTGATTGAGAGAGAGAGAGTCCTATATACATACAAAGGGCTCTTTTTCATCAGTGCTATATCCAAGGCTGCCAGGTGGTGTCGCCTTTCTCTTTGGCCATCACTCGTAGCCGAGTAAGATTGTCTTCCATAAACACGGTTTTAACAATGGGTCCATAAGACACTGTGGAGGCCAATTCTGGATCCACACGTGCTTCCACAGAGGGATTGGTTTTGGAAGACGCCTGTGCGTGAATTTGTTTTATGTGTGTAGATCAGTGCATGCTCACCAACGCACAGTCTTCGCAGTAAGGCTCTGTTCCAATGGCATGAGTATCACGGCAACTGGTAGATTCTTATCTGCTGCAGCCTTCACAGCCGTTGCAACATAGCGCTTGTTATCTTCCGCCTGTTCTGTCGTTGAGGACTTTTTGGATCATTCTTTGGAACTTCAAATATACGGTAATGTTTTAAGTGTGTTTTAAGTGCATTATACAAATGTGACACTAGATGGAGATGGTGAGTTTAATGGCAAATTCAATATATATTTAAAACGTGGGTTTTTTAAAGCATTTTTTTATACGTGTTTATATTCTACCCTGCTCTCAGATGTCATGCCAAATGTGCAGACGTTGACAGTTGGATGTGCAATATTGGGACAGGGTGAGGGCTGACAGGCATGCTTTTCCTCCACGCACACATGAAAACAAACTTCTGTGTGGCTCCTATTCCATAGGAATTAAATCCCATTGAATACTGTGGGATTTATTTCTGAGTAAACTTTCCTAGAGTGACTCTGTAAAAGAAGGTCTGTTCCCAGTAAGTGCCAGTATGGTGGCTGTGAAACATTAAAAATAAACAAATATGGCATACACAGAACCACGTTTGTGGTGTGGGGTCAAGAGCCAGGTTTCATTAGAAGAAGAGTTTGGAGTTTGGATTTGATATCTCGCTTTATCACTACCCAAAGGAGTCTCAAAGTGGCTAACATTCTCCTTTCCCTTCCTCCCCCACAACAAGCACTCTGTGAGGTGAGTGGGGCTCAGAGACTTCAGAGAAGTGTGACTAGCCCAAGGTCACCCAACAGCTGCATATGGAGGAGCGGAGACACAAACCCGGTTCACCAGATTACAAGTCTACTGCTCTTCACCACTACACCACACTGGCTCTCATTACCTCCCAAAGCCACCAATCTCTTGAAATAGGTGCTTGCTGCAGGGACACGTGGCCAGTTGGAGCTCTCCAAAATGTACACACCCCTCAAAAACGTGTGGTACACAGATATAATCTTTTAAAAATATGTTGATTCATTCATTCAAGCATTTGTTTTTCTGCTAATGACCCCATGAATGACTTTCACATATGAAATACCCCTTTATCCTGCCTCCCAGCAAGGATCTTCCTGCAGACTTTTCTTTAAATACATGAGCATAATTAAGCCCTCAGTGCTTGTAAAAAGTTCATGACTAATCTGAAAACGGGATCAAACAGAATTGAAAGCATTCTTTCTTCTTCTTTTAAATCCAGTCTACTGTTGTTTTTTGGAAAGCTGTTTGTTTGCTATTCATTTGAGCACCTCTTAGAACTATAACCCAATTTTCTGAGATCAAGGATGTTTGCATACAAGTTGGGCACCATTTTGAATCAAGATGATTGACTGAACCTTTGAAAACTGTACTGATATTCACTGCTGGTTTCAAAACTGCACTGATTCCTGTCCCCCCCCCCCCGAATTCCCAAGTAACACTGGGTATGAGGCTGCTAATGAGATGTATTTGACAATGACTCCAGTTTAATGTACAAGAAAATAGTTAGATGATTGACTGGTTTATTGTACATGGTTAGGGCACATGCTGTGTAGGGTGGGCATTTGAGCTATGCCAAGAGCACTGCATCCCCTTAATCTGCACTGTAGGATTGGGGGAAACCCAGAACTAGTTTAGTAGGTACACAGGGGGTGCGTGCAGAAGAGGAAGAGAGGGGGGCAAGTTCACCTACTGAGCTCTAACAAAAGCCAAATGAAAAGCAACATTTTAATTAGAAATGCAACCAATCTTGTAAAGAAATGTTACCAAACTGCTAGCATGAAGTAGGGACCCCACTAAAGGAAAGGAAAGGAGTACCTAGTCCCTGCTTGATCATTTCCCCTAATTTTGGACTCCCTTTATGCTGATCTGACACAAACAAACTTGAGACCTTTGTTATCACTTCATTCGCTTGCCAGACCAAGGAGGGAACATCAATTGCCCGCATGCTCCAGCTGCTGATGTTATCATTTCTGCTATGAAAAAGTCCCAAATATTTTTTACCCCAGCATTCCTCTGTCCACTGCTTCTCAGTGTTCACAGCTGTTGGGATAACAGATTGCATTCTTTCTCCTTTCTTTTTGAAGATTCTTGGCTCTGAAGAGCTGAAGATGGTTTAAGTAAATGCTCACCACACCGTTTCTGGTTTTTATTGTAAAAAGCCACTTTTCATTAAGAGAGCCAAGCCAGTGTTACATTGTGTGTGTGTGTTTATCCATCCATGAATTAGATTTCATTTGGAATCCCAAGCATTATGTGGCCCTTGCTAGTTTGGAAACTTTAGTTCTTGTTCTGAAAATGTCTAAAAATGTGTGCTTGGAAATAGTCTAATAAAGTTGCCAAGTGACTGGGAAAAATATACACACTCTTCTGACTTGTACAAAAAAAAATGTCAGCAGGTGAAACTTTTAACTACGGTATGCTGTGGTTCAAAGCATAGTTACAGTGGCTAGCACACAAGTTGCTAAGCCTTTCAACAGTGAAATTCGGTTTAAGAGGGGACAACAGCTCAGTGGGGGCCCAGCGGTAACATCCAAATCAGCCCCACTCTGAGATTTCCCACTGTATATTTTGAACCCTCTCCAAGACTTTAAATGACATTTTGCATCCAGCCATTAAGCAGTCTTGTAATTCTAATCCCTGGGAAGATGTTTTGAAAATAGCAACATCTGAAAGGGTTTGCAGAAAGCACATTGTGGGCATCTTGATTTTAGCTTACTCCACAAAAGCACTGTGTTTGCTACTTTTTCATGCTTCCAACCCACTGGCAGACATGGCACCAGGCCTGATACCAGAAATCAGTAGCATTGGGCAGCTGCCAAGGCCCACAGACACTGGAAAGGGACCCACCAGTAACCCAAGACCCTAGAACTGACCAAAAATGTTTGGCTTGCCAAGGTGAAAGAATGAGCTTTAACATGAGTTGGTTATGCCAGGAGCAGCAATCAGGTGCCGCTGCTGAACAGGCTCAGGTGAACAGTTGCTACTTGATCTTCCTTTTTGACTGTCTTGGGCCACCAAAGACCTCAGACCTGAACAAGGTTCTTCACACCAGCATGATAAAGCTCTCAGGCTGCTGTAAAACAGATTCCAACCACATTAACATGCAGCTAGTGTTGTCTTGAAAGACCTTCATTGGCTCCCAGTACATTTCCGAGCACAATTCAAAGTGTTGGTGCTGACCTTTAAAGCCCTAAACGGCCTCGGCCCAGTATACCTGAAGGAGCGTCTCCAGCTCCTTCATGGTTCATCCTGGACACTGAGGTCCAGCGCCGTGGGCCTTCTGGTGGTTCCCTCACTGCGAGAAGTGAGGTTACAGGGAACCAGGCAGAGGGCCTTCTGGGTAGTGGCACCCGCCCTGTGGAACATCCTCCTTTCAGATGTCAAGGAAATAAACAACTATCTGACGTTTAGAAGACATCTAAGGCAGCCCTGTTTAGGGAAGCTTTTAATGACTGATGTTTTAATGTATTTTTAATCTTTTGTTGGAAGCCGCCCAGAGTGGCTGGGGAAACCCAGCCAGATGGGCGAGGTATAAATAACAAATTGTTGTTGTTGTTGTCAATGCAGTGATGGGAATCCGGTGGTCCTCCAGGTGTACTTTGACTCCAACTCCCACCATCCCTGATCATTGGCCAGGCTGGCTGCAGCTGTTCTTGGAGTCCAAGAACATCTGGAGACATTCGTGGATGGTGGGGTGGAGTGGAGGCGCTCCGATGATTTTGGTTTCATTGCTTTTGCTTTCAGGTGTCAAGGTTCAGGGAATCCTATCCCTCCCCTGGTGGCAGCTCTAAAAGCAGGTAAACAAGAAGAGTCCTTACCATGTAATTCATTCAGTATTCACAGAGAGAGACAAAGGAATGTAGTCCCTATTAAATAATAGTGTTGCTCTGAGTAATTTCCTCCCCCCTTTTACTCTCAGTCCTCAGCAGCTCCACCCCTTATACGGTGGCTGCGTAAGGCCCTTTGTCTGTTGGCTTTCTGCTCTCCCACTTTCACAGCCCTCCTGGTTCTAGGAGAAGGGGGGGTCAGGAATGCTTTCTAATGATAACATTAGATAACCACCCCTCTGAGTAATACCCCTCCCCACCCTCTCACTATATATAAGGGTCTGGTGACTTCTGTTTCAGTGTATCTGAAGAAGTGTGCATGCACACGAAAGCTCATACCAAGAACAAACTTAGTTGGTCTCTAAGGTGCTACTGGAAGGAATTTTTTTATTTTTATTTTGTAATGATAACATGTCAGCCAGCTGTTGTGGCTCTGCTGCTCCTCCCTTCTCCCCTTCCATTATCTCTCAGCTCTGTCCTTCTTCTGTCTTAGAGTCATGATCTTCTACAACCCACCGTTGTAAATCTATACTGTCCTCCCCTTCTTGGGAAGGTTCAGGAGGAGGAGGAGGAAGGGCCGCCTCCACCATTCGTCTTCAGTCCAGTCCCTGACATCAGGGATGGTACAGGGGGACGGGGAGCGGGGAGGTGGCTGGGAAATTGGTGCAGCGCAAACATACTGGGAGGAGCACCTGTTTGGCTCCTCTGGTGTGTTCGCACCGCACCAACCTCCCCACTCGTTCGTCTCTCCCATTCTACCTCCTGGTAAGCAACAGCAATGTGAGTGTCCAGAGGTCAGGCGAGTGGTGGTGTCCCCCTTTCCCCATGCTGTCTGGAAGGCCAGAGCTTCCCCACCCTTGTATTAATGGAAAAGTAAAAGTTGGGAGATTAGAAATATCATTAAGTTGCACATTTTTCGCCTTAATTAAAATACTGAAGTTAAGGGAATGGTGGGTATTACATCAGTTCTCCTTTGGTGTCTGTACAATGTACATGCAAAGTCTTTCCCCAGATCTGGAACCCTGATAATTTAAGGCAAAACTGTACACACGCAGGTCCCCTCTGTTCAGATGTTTGTTTATAGGAACACATGAAAAGCCTTTGCTGGATCTGACCAAAGGTCCATCTAGTTCAGCATCATGTTCTTACGGGGTCCTCCTGACATCTATATGGGATGCTCGCAAGCAGGAACTGAATGCAGCAGCAGCTCCCTACTTCTGACTCCCAGCAAGTGGTATTCAGAAGCATCTTCCAACAGTGGAGGCAGAGTATAGTCATCATGGTTGGTAGCCAGCGAGAGCCTTCTCCCCTGTAAATTTGACTAATCCTCTTTGAAAGGCATCCAAGTGGGTGGCCATCGTGCAGGAATGGATTCCGTAATTTAACTATGCACTGTATGAAGAAGGACTTCCTTCCTGTCTGCCTTAATCTTCTAACATCCAGCTCCATTGGATGGTCCCAGGTTCTAATATTATGAGAGAGGGAGATGTTGTTAGAGGGAAGCCTTCTCAGCACAACTCTGGTCCTTGGCCCTGTGCAAATAACACCCACATAAGAAGTGAGATGAGTCAACGTGGGAGACCTGGGATTTTCAAAAGAGGTTCCCTACTTAAATGTGCAGCAGACTTTTAAAGAAAGAGTTTAATAAAAATAATTATAAAAATCACCAAAGGCAGTTGCCGCTCCCCCAACCAGAAGAGACAACCCTCATTTCCCCTCACACTCAAGAATGATTGTTTTATTCATATGGAAAGACAGGCAGATGTAATTAATGAATCAGTTAAAATCCATACCATTAATCAACTCAGGCTGCAGTCCTTAGAGTTTGCACATTTGCTCAGAAGCCCATGGGGCTTACTGAAGACAGTGGGGCTTGCTTCTGCATAAGCATGCATAGGATTGCACTGTAAGGCCACAATACCCAGGAATGCATCTCTTTCAACTCAATGGGATTCATTTTGGAGGAGATATGGACAGGAATGCATTCTGTTTGGGTGAATACCCAACATGAAATTCAACTTGCTGTATTTCATTGGTTCTTTGCTTCCTTCAAAGCATTTGGAGAAAACATGATTCAGATAAAGGCCATTGTTGTTGTTTTTAATAATTTTTATTAGTTTTACATATAATCACATCACATAACATCATTTCTTCTTATTTAACCTTTTTGGCTCAACTGAGCCTAACCACTTCCCTCCCTCCCGCCTAGTGGTTTATAAACTTGAATTTTACTTCTCTGCATTTCACTTCCTTTCCTATTCTTGTTATGTCATTATCTAAAATGTTAACATTACTCAACCTGAATAGGTAGCAATTTCATCTTACAAATCTTCAGATAACCCTGCTAGTGATGTTAGTTGTTTACAGTTGTCTTTCAAATATAATATGAATTTATTCCAGTCTTTTTGAAATGCTTGGTCTCGCTGGTTCTGGATTCTTCTCGTCAGTTTTGCCAGTTCTGCAAAGTCCATCAATTTCATCTGCCACTCTTCTTTTGTTGGTATTTCATGTTGTTTCCATTTTTGGGCTAGCAAAATTCTTGCCGCAGTTGTAGCATACAAGAACAAATTTTTATCTTGTCTTGGTATCTCTTTACCCAGATAAAGACCATCGTCACACATAGGGGTACCAAAGTGAAGCAATGAGTTTTAATGCAAGGGGTTGCAAGGGGTTGGATTAGATTACCCTTGGAGTCCCTTCCAACTCGATGATTCTATGGACATCCTTTGATCATATGAATCATATGATATATAGATAAGCCATGTAAAAATTCAAAATCATAGATAATCAGCTAACCGTTACCAAAGATGTTATCATACCCATCTGCATAGACCTGGTGGCATAGAAAAGTTTTCAGTTAATTTTTCAAGGTTAAAACAGAAGGTGTCATTCCACAGGACTGGGAAGATAGACTCGGTTTTGCGTTGATGTCTAATGAACCTTCTCAACTTGAGGGATGACCAACGACATCCCTGCAGATGTTCTCAGTGCTTGACCTCGAATATAGGGATATAAGGATACACTGAACCTAAGTTGTTCAAGGCTTCATAAATTAATTCACAGACCTTCAATCCGGCTCGGTAGTAAATGGGCAGCCAGTGTAAATGTTTGAACAATGGTGTTGAATGTTGTCAGCCATGTTCCCCATTCAGCAGCTGGGCCACTGCATTCACAAAGGGGAGCCCCCAAAGGAGCAAAAATTTCACGAGGAAAGAGAAAGTTGCTCCGTTGCTTCCCCTCTAATTACTGACACTTATGGAGGAACACCCAGCGTAGGTTGTTCAGCTGAAGATTTGAGGTGGGTGGTATGTGAGTCAGCAAGTCATTTCCACACTCAATACGGCCACACACTAAAATGCGTGTGTGGACTGTCTCTAATATCTTGTCCATCCCATATGGAGAACTATGAGGCTTGATGGAAGAAACCTGACAAAGCACTCATGAAACATATAGCATCTGGAAGAAATTGTTGGATACTCATTGTTTTATTAAAGAAGGGTATTCATTTCATGGTCCAGAGACATACAGAATTTCTGGAATGTAACCCATCAGAGAGTCAATTAATAGGAAGAATCTCTGTAGGCCTTTGTTCATATTATGATCGTTCAATAGTGTTTTCTACTTTTCATGGGTGGCTTGTTCCTCAATGTGCCATTCGAACCATATGTCCCATCTGAAAGTGCTATAGATGGTTGGAGCTCTGTGGTACTGAAGTGAAATGTTAGGTATTGGGATCTGTTCTGCATCTTATTGTTCAACATTATTTTTTCCATTGTGACTTGGCTCCTGTTATCTCAGGCTAGGAAACCTAACTATACATTTCACACCAATGCAAGGTCCAGTTTCTGTAGATAGGACAGGTGAAACTGCCACAGCCTGGGAGAAAATCACTCCTGTCCACTGAGACCACATTTGCTGATATGTTTTTGTGGAGGCTGTCCCCCCCCCCATGTTAGTTTTGATGCTAAATTTTGGTGGCCTTTGTTTTGTCCTCGAAGACTGTCTGGAGCTGAGAAGACACCACTTGCTCTGAAAACTTGACATTGTGTGAAAATTTCTTTAATGTGGCTTTCTCAGCAGTGGTTTATACCACCTATTCCTTCAGGGTGGGGGGAAGAAGAAGAAGAAGAAGAAGAAGAAGAAGAAGAAGAAGAAGAAGAAGAAGAGTTTGGATTTGATATCCCGCTTTATTACTACCCAAAGGAGTCTCAAAGCGGCTAACATTCTCCTTTCCGTTCCTCCCCCACAACAAACACTCTGTGAGGTGAGTGGGGCTGAGAGACTTCAGAGAAGTGTGACTAGCCCAAGGTCACCCAGCAGCTGCATGTGGAGGAGCGGAGATGCGAACCCGGTCCCCCAGATTAGAGTCTACCGCTCTTAGCCACTACACCACACTGGCAAGAGCTGCACCATTTTTTAGTGCAGCATAAATGACCTCTGAGGTCCATATACAAATCCCATCCCTGGCAGATTTCACCAGCCAGGAAAGGAAAGGTTCCAAAGAGCAAGTGGTAGGTCTCAACTCTCCAAATAACTTGTTAATGTCCTTGGGCACAACATGACCAGATGTCATTCTGAACTTCATCCTTCCACTTCCTTTGTAAGTGCAGAGGAACTTTACTCAATGTTGTGACCTAGACTACTAGCAGTGATTTGGACATTGATTCAAATGAGATGGCATTAGTAGCATCACCCACAGAAGCACTAGATCTGGATGCTGAGTCCAGGGACCACCAGCACTTAAAATCTTGAAACCTGGGACCTCTGAGCTAGGACCTTCAAAGACTACAGTCTATGAGTTGAACCCCACTAGCAGCTTCAGGTGGTGAACCTACTCAGTGTCACAGGCACTGTGTGCAAGAAGAGATGATGGAAAGATGATGGAGTGCCTGGCTTCAAGCCAGGAGGCTGACCCTTTAAGGATAGCCATTCTACACCAAAGGGACAGAACCTGAGAGAGGTCATCAGGCTCACTTGGGACCCAAGGCTTGTCAAAACAAGTTGACATTTACCTGGAGCCTCTCCAGGGTACTGAACACCCCTGCCTTCCACTTCTGATACCAGAACTTTGTGTGGATACACACTCACTGCCTTTTGGTTCCCTTGCTCTGCCCATTTGCTCCAGATCACTGTCTAAAGGGCTTCCTTACTCCCGACTCAATTGTGGGCTCATCCTTCCCAGGACTGGGCATTCAGAACCACTGGGCCTTCTTAAACTAGCTTAAGAAGCACTTTGGCATTTTCCACATCTGTTATAAATACAAAGACAGTGGTTTCTTGGTAAGAAGCCAATGAATCTGCAGAGCGGAGATATGTTTTTAATTCCGAAGGCATAATCTGCTCCAAATTTAGCACCATAGAATTTAATATAGAGTATGTTGCTGTTTAAAGACTGAAGACTGTTGAACACCATACTTGGCAGATTTATGATCAATTACCAGTGAAAATACAGCTTTTGTAAGTAGGGCTGGCGCAGGGTTCCAGTACTTTCCTCTCACACCATTGCACACTCGTGTAGGGGAAATGTCACGCATCTGTATTAGTGGATCTTTATTACTTTAGGGACTGTTGTTCTGTGTGTCTATGCTCTACTTCCTTGGATATATTTATTAATTACCCTGTACAAAGTGACATCATTTGCTGCAGTGACCAGAAAGATTTGGAGTAAACGTTTTCAGATTATAGCGATAGGTTGCAAAATCACGAATTAATGTAAGAGCATAAAGGAATACCCTTGGTTTCCCTGGAGGGACTTTTTATTGGCTTTTATGCATTGCTACGCAAGATGGTTTACATATTGTCTGTGTGCTTTGTGTCTAGTTAAAACTATATTGTGGTGTCCAGTAAGAATTAAGGGGCGGAAAGATTAAGTAAAAATAAAGTAAACTAAACATCTAATCAAAGGGGTGGTTGATCGTGCGGTCTTGGAAAAAATGCATTAACTCCAGAGGCTTCATCTAATATATCTCAGAGCAAAGGAAATATATGGAACTCCCATGCTCTCCTAACTCATAGCCAGTGCGGAGTGCTGGAATGCTGGACAAGGACCCGGGAGACCAGGATTCAAATCCCCAATCAGCTCTGAGGTTTGCTCTTAGCCTAACCTACCTCACAGGGTTGTTGTGAAGAGAAAATGGAGGGGAGAAAAATGTGCACTCCAGCTTGAGCTCTTTGGAGGAATGGTAGAAGATAAATGCAATGTTGTTGTTGTTGTTGTTGTTGTTGTTGTTGTTGTTGTTGTTGTTGTATTCATTTCTGGGATTGGTGGGAGACTTTTCCCATGGGTCCAAAGCTGTCAACGAGCTGTCAATGAGCCAGGTCATCCACAGGGCAGGCTAATAAATAATAATAATAATAATAATTTTATTATTTGTACCCCGCTCATCTGGCAGGTGTGATGGGCATCATGTGGCCTGTTCCATTCTAAGAGCAGGTGAGGTAATAAAACTGTTTTGAGAAAAAAAACCATGCAGCTCAGGAATGGAGAACTTGTGGCTCTTTAGTTGTTGTTGGACTACAACTCCCATCATCCATTGGCCATGCTGGCTGGGGGCTGATAGGAGCTGGAGTCCAACAACGTCTAGAGGACCGCGAGAGCCCCATCCCTCCATGACTGAAAGCTTTATCTTGATTTCATGGCCTCTCAGGCTCCTACATGGCAATTTGTTTCCCTTAATCTAGTCAGCACCCCTGATGCTTATAAATTGGCATCTAATCATGACCCCCCCAAAGCAGTAATTCACATTTAGGCAGCTCTCCAATTTGCCTTCATTAAGTGTTTCGCTTGAATGACTGAGGGCTGCTGTGTTTGCCATGGTGGGGGTGATGTCAGCTGAAGCAAGCTCACTATAGAACTCATTCACAAATCTTCCACTTTCCCATGGAGACAGTTGCTATAACAGTCAGTTGCTAGGCAGCAGAGAAGCGTTTGTGCTTCTTTTGAGTCCTCTCTCTTTTTTTTCTTTCCAAGAGGAGATATTGCATCTCTTGTTGGCTTAGGTGCATGTGAGAGTTCATTCGTTTGGGTTGCTGAGGCATTTCTGTCCGCTGAGTCTCTTCCAGCTGCAGCAATCCCTTTCAGGGGTCACGCTGACTCATGCTTTTTGCCATCACAATGACTTGGTGTTTTGTAAACAACATTGATTCTCCCACATGTTCCAGCCATGTGCATCAAAGTGGGATGTTTCCAGGCAACCAACAATTACATTGGAAGAGATATTGACTAGTTACACACACACACACACACACACACACACACACACACACACACACGGGGTGGTGGCAAAAAGGTGCGATCTATTAGGACACTCTCTTGCAGAAGTCCACTGGAATAAATGGGCTGTGCACAGGAGAACTTCTTAATAGATTTAGGAATCTATTTTTAGATTCCTAAAATAAGATAAGAGTTCTTTATTGTCATTGTACAAGTACAACGTTGTACAAGTGCAACGAAATTGGATGCCATCCCATAAAAACAAAACAAAAAAGGCACAAAAAACAAAAGACAAAAAACCACATTTTCAGCCACACATGCACATGCGTACACTCCCATCACAACTCTCCAAGGTCATATTGTCTGGTTACAGCATTTAAGATGGTTATAGCTCTTGGGTAGAAACTATTCTTCAATCTATTTGTTCTTGATCTAATTGTTCTATATCTCTTGCCCGAAGGCAGTAGTGCAAAAAGACTATATCCCAGATGAGATGGATCCTGTAAAATATTGCTTACTTTTTAAAGGCAACGGGAATTGTGAAGAAGGCGCAGCAGAGACTGTACTTCCTGAGAGTTCTAAGGAAAAACCATCTTCCACAAAAGCTGCTGCTTGCCTTCTATCACTGTGCCATTGAGAGCGTGCTCACTTATGGCTTATGTGTGTGGTACGGAAGCTGTACTACCCAGGACAGGATGGGGTTGTGCAGAGTTAAGGCAGCAGAGAGCATTGTTGGCTGCTCGCTCTCCACCTTAGAGCAGATTTATGCCATGAGGTGCCACAGAAAGGCATTGGACATAGTGAAAGATCCATCGCATCCTGGTCACTGTCTCTTTGAACTTTTGCCATTGGGACAGAGATACAGGACGATGACAACAAGAACAAGCCGTCTTAGAAACAGCTTCTTTTCCAGAGCGATCGCGGCCTTGAATGGGAAGCCTGGACTTTGAAGTCATCTAATCTTACCTGTTATGTTTTATCATTGTTTTAATCAGTGTGTATGGTTTTAATCAGTGTGTATGGTTTTAATCAGTGTTTTTGTAGTTGTTTTGTCTTTGCGTGGAGTGCCCTATCTGGGTGGATGGAGCAGCCAAGTAATTTCATTGTTCCCGAAGGGGACAATGACAATAAATATATTCTATTCTATTCTATTCTATTCTATTCTATTCTATTCTATTCTATTCTGTTGTAAAATAGATATTTCAGGAACTAGCCCATTTTGCTAGTTCCTAAAATACTGAACAATGCAATTAATTAATGGTTGGGTGTTGCTATTGAACAGGGATTCAAGGAATATTTATTTTTTATTTGTTATTAGATTCTCACACTCTACCGACTGAGACTTGGTACATGCTGCACTCTTTATCTCCCAAATCAACTTTCCACCTCACTCTTGATAGGCCAGACAGTTGCACTAAGTGCCCCACACTTGGACTTGCACAGTCCCACCCACTTCCCGGATAAAGCTTTTAAACTTTGGGAAACTTGCAAGCAACAGACTGCTGATACCCGTGGATAATGTTGGATTTAATAAGGACCTTGAGCTTGAAACAGCCTTCCGGCAGGAGTGCTTTAGCTGCAGTGTTGTGCCTACCGGTACTTACCTGGAAGTAATCCCCACTGAACACCATGACCAGTAGGGTAAGGTATTGTGAGGTTGGGCCACTCACCTAGCCTCCTTTTGACTGCTGCACAACTGGACAAGGAGCTGGAGGGGCTAGGTATTGGTGTAGTCAGCACAGCTCAAATGCGTTGGCAGGAGTGGGCTCTGCCAACGCCTTTGCACTACACCAACCTTGCCGCTGCCTCAACCTTCCTCACCTGTGTCCTGGTATAGCGACTCAGCCGGAGGGAAGTCAGGTGAGCGATACAGGCCCACCACCACATCTGCTACTTGCCTAGCATTTACTTTTGAGTAAATAGGTTTAGGATTGCACAGCATTCGTGCTTTTATTCCTCACCCCCCACCATCCCATCAGTCTCTTGGCATGCTCCAGCCACGTGCCATCTTCCCCTTGGTCAAGGTTGCTAGGGCAGTGCCCCATTCGCTAGCCTCCACCGCTTGTAGATGCACTATATAAATGCAAGACTAACAACAACATGGAAGAGCATTTGACAAACAGAGCCATATGGGCTTATTAGCAGCATATCCTCCAAAGGAATGCATTGCTAATTCGGTCATGTTGTTAAGCCGGATGTGTGGATGTGACTTTACAACTCACTACTGCACTCTGCTTGGGACTTTGCCAGATCCTGGGGTTTCTTCCTCCTTTTTTCTCATTAGCTCCATGCATCTCTTGACAGGAAATATAACTGGCTCTGCGTTGTCAACAAAGCAGGAGCACTTTGCTCACAGTGTGTGGTATGTTAACATGAATGTCTCTGCGGTGCCAGAATTACCGAGGGGGGGGGGTAGGCTAATGATTTCCTCAAGGGGGCAGTGATGTGCTTTGCAGAAACGACTCTTCCGTGTTTTTTAAAAAAGTTGTGATGGGTGTGTTCAAGGTGTTTCCTTTTCCATCGGTAAGGAATGTCATTCATTTGAAACGCAGCTCTTCAGTCATTGAGCAGACATGGAAAGTGTTTGCCAGGGTTGTGTATGGCAGTTATAGCATCATGGAATAGCAGAGTTGGAAGGGGGTTGGGGGTCATCTAGTCCAACCCCCTGCAATGCAGGAACCACAGCTAATTATAATGCCTCAAAATGCTCTACTGTGTATAAATCAAATTCCTGTGATGTGGAGATTAACAAATAGACAATGGAAGTGGATCCTGGGAGCCCTGCAAAGGGACTTCAAGGCTGGACGAAGTACTCCTTGGTGGTCCAAAGAGTTCACTATCCTTTTCCATGTTTTAATATCCAAATGTGATTGACAGCTACAGTTTCCAACCAGGGAAATATTTCACCCTGGTTCTCCTTTTTATTTTCAGTCCATACGGACACAGATGTGTTTTTGCATTTGTTTGCTATTTTAAACCCAGTGCTTCCCCCCCCCTTCTTCTATACGCACCATACATTATCTCCCAACCGAGGATAACATTTTAAATGGACTCTAGCCCACAAACACTTTTGTCACAATCAACGTCTTCGCCTAACAAGTGTTACAAGGATCTTTTATTGGTTTGGCTGAAAGACACTCATACTGCCACCTCTCCCAGATCCCCCAGCTGGCCAACAACACAAACTGAAAGCAGAGAATAAAGAGTAGAGAATGTAGTGTTTGTTGGCCAACAGTTCACTTTAGGAGGTGAGGTTGGCTGTTTAGGTCTACCACTTCTCATACCCTACTGCCGGCGCTGTGGTCTAAACCACAGAGCCTAGGGCCTGCCGATCAGAAGGTCGGCGGTTCGAATCCCCGCGACGGGGTGAGCTCCCGTTGCTTGGTCCCAGCTCCTGCCAACCTAGCAGTTCGAAAGCATGTCAAAGTGCAAGTAGATAAATAGGAACCGCTCCGGCGGGAAGGTAAACGGCGTTTCTGTGCGCTGCTCTGGTTCGCCAGAAGCGGCTTTGTCATGCTGGCCACATGACCCGGAAGCTGTACGCCAGCTCCCTCGGCCAGTAAAGCGAGATGAGCGCCGCAACCCCAGAGTCATTCGCGACTGGACCTAATGGTCAGGGATCCCTTTACCTTTACCTAGGGAAGGTCCTAAACACGTCCCATTGGCTCCTGCTTCACAGGACATGTGTAGCTTGCGTTTGTCAACCTGATGCCCTCTAGATGTCTTGGACATCAGTTCCAGCCAGAGCACTTTAATTGGATCAGGCTGATGGTTGTGTAAGCAGCAATTTGATCCTTGGAAAGCCCAGCTGCAGCATTCTTGTTGAGGCTTCTCACAAGCCCTTCACGTCGCCCCTCTGATTACACAAAAAGTACGAGCACATAAGAAGAACACACATACAGTAGTTGTTGCCCTTTGATTTATTGCTATACTATAATAATACAAGCTGTATAAAAATATTTTACAAAAAGCAAAATCACAATTGGAGATTAAAACATTACATGGGGGATATATCAAGATACAACCTCAGTTGTTGTTGTTTAAAAAAAGTTAAAACATTTTGAACAAGCAATTTTAGTTTAAAATATATTTATATATATATCTGAGCAATTTAAAAGCTGCTTTCCCTTTAGGCGTCTTTTTGTTTTGCAGTAAATAATGTACAATGCTAGCTGCAAATATAGGCTGGATATTTACTTTAGAGCACCTGGAAAAACCCCGAAATGCATGTTATGCTTGATTTCCATGAGAACGAAAGGGTCTTTCTTGCCCATGCTGAATTGCCCCTTAAGAGTGTTTTCACCAGGTTTTTTTGGCTTAAACATGTATTTTAGTTTTCCAGTTTCTTGCGTGCAATTGTTGTTGACAACCAGCAAAAAAATGGAAGAGAGACGTCTTTTAACCAAATGTGCAATCTGATCGGCACAGCTCTTTCATTTGGTTTACAGATGTGGGAAATCGAAATCTTTGGTGTCGCTTCGGAAAAGCCCTGCCGGATCCCACCAAAGGGCTATCTAGTCTAGCATCCTGTTTCCCACAGTGGCCAACCAGATGTTCCTGGGAAGCCAAGGACCAGGACACAGAGGCAAAAGCTCTCTCCCACTGTTGCTCCCTGCAGCTGGCATTCACTGGCACGTTGCCTCTCAACCTGATGGTTCCATCAATCAATAATGGTCAATAGGCTGGTGTCCCATTACAGGACGGTCTCAACATTTCTGCTTCCGGGAACATCCCTTATACATACAAGTAAGATTAACTGTGTTGTATTTTACTACTGAACGAAAGCAAGACTGATGCACTTTACATCTTGGTGCTCAATGCAGTTACACCTGACATTCCAAATGGCAGGAGATGGTTGGCAATTCACTGAAGTTTTCCAGCTTTGCTGGAACAGTTTTGGGACAAGCTGAGATGAACACACACAAATTAGTGCAAATTAAAAAAAAAAAATCAGTTAAATTCCATATCCATAGACTTCAGTCTGATGTAGCTTGGACCCAAACTCCTTCTCAACATTTGATAGCAACATTGTATGAGGGATGGCCAACTACTTCAGGAAAAGAACTGGAAGGCCGCTGCTAATTAGTATATCATTAGTTAATTGCAGAAAACAATTTGCATATCGTTTTTCTGGAACATTAAAGGTGCCAAGTACTGTTGTTGCATATAATGTGCACAACCCAGAGATTGAAATACCTAAATTCAATTGAAAACAGGAGAACTGAAGTGCGGGTTGCACCCCACTGTGCTTATTATTTTACAATGTATTTCTTCTGATAGTCTTTATCCTCACATGTTAAAAACCTGAGTTAATACTCTGAAACTCTTGGAAAATGTAGAATTTAAAAACAAATGAATCTGTGCATCCTGTTGCTTGCTTCCTGTTTTCTGATCATTTAAGCTTTTCGCTGTTAGAGTTATAGACATTCATCTCTGTAAGCATGAGGACTAGAAACTAACGTTTACAAATAAAAGCTAAGATTATCAAGGCTCTCATTCTCTTGCAGACCGCACAAAAGAGCCTTGCTGGACATATTTGCCATTTCAACTATATACCCGATCCACTTTGGCCTATATGAGATTGTACAATTGCGACAGCACATCCATTTGACACTTTGTGCAATGCCCTGGAAATGCGAGAGATGCTGTTGTTTAATTGTTACATTCATTATGCACAAGCAAGTAGAAATGGATAAATAAACCTTATAAACTGGCTATGACATTATTTCTTCGTCAACGAAACAGATAACTGTTCTTTGCATCTCTTATTCAGCAGTACTTATGTGAGGAAACTTTCAGCCGAAACGTTCAATGGACAAATTGTTCCCAAGGTTGTATTTTAAATGTCAATAGCCATACAAAATGGCAGGATCATAAACATACACGGACTTACACATCACACCAAAGAGTCACTGAAGCAGCCTTCCCCAACCTGGTGCCCTCCAAATGTTTCGGACTACCCCTCCCATCACACCAACTGCATTCACCGATACCAAGATACCAACCGTGCTTGCTTTTGAGTAAGAGCACTTATTTAAAGCTGCGGCTGAAGAAATGCAAACTGGAGATTTATAAATACCAGCGTGGAGGAGTTGCATTATTTGTGGCAGTTAAGAAGCATAGTAGACATTTTTTTCTTCTTCTTTAAAAGGTTCGTATAGTACAAAATATATATACTTTCAAAAAATAATAATAATTGTGCTATCTAATTTAAAGAACTTTGAGATATAACATCAAAAAGCAGCATGTTTTTAATATAGTAACCTAGTGCTATCTTTGAAAATATTCTACATTTTAGAACGTGCTGTATTTCAACAAGAAGATGGAAAAGACACATCTTTACATGGGACACACAGTCAGGACAAGTGTAAGCAAGAAGCCTAAATGATTTTGATTAATGGGTTAAGCATGGACTTAACTCTCTCTCTCTCTCTCTCTCTCTCTCTCTCTCTCTCTCTCTCTCTCTTTCTCTCTGAAATCAGTGGGTTTGTGTTGTTTATATGACGTACATCTTACGTGAATCTACTATCTAGCAAAAAGAAGAGAGAAAAAGTGCTTCAATTTGGCTGCACTGTACCCACAGGCAGTATTAACTGAGTGCAAACCATAACTATTCAACCTTCTTTCTACCACTGCCATCACATCCAATGGACACTTTAACCTCAAAGCCACTAAAATTTTGTTCAATCTCACACATTAAAAATAGAAGAGAAGCCCCCCCCCCACGCACACACACACACAAAAAAGAGGGAGATAATTTGTAACCAAACTGTGAGCGTTTAATGACAAATTATCTTCCTCTGCAATTTCTCCTCTGGCAGTCTTTACTTCCAAAATGCATTCAACAATGACAAAAGACCCTTCCTAACATCTGCCGTCTCCATAAATACCCGCTGACTGTTTAGATGTTAAGATGGATGGCTTCGTTTTCTCTGTATTGTCTAATTTGGTGCAAAAGTTTACAGGAGCTCATCCTGTAATTTGTAGGCAAAGATGTGATAGGAAAGTGGGTTAAAACACACACACACACACACAACCCAAACACAGTGAGATGATCTTCGGAGTCGCAATATTTTGCTTATACTTTAGCACAGTATAACATTGATGGAAAACGCATTACACTTGTCAGCCTACAGACAATGCCTTGGGAGGACTTTTGGTACAATAGCAGGAAGGCACTGTAGTGAAACATTCAGATAACTGAGGAAAGAGAGAATTTCCTCATATGCAACTATGGCTGTCTTCCAGAGAAACTGAGAACAAATTACTCACACAAGGCAATTCACTTGCCCCAGGTGAACCTGGTGTTACTTTGAACATACACACACACTCTACTGCCCCCCAAACTTGTGTCAACATTGCAAACAATAATGCTGTAAAACTATTGCAAAAGGAAAAGAAATAATTTAGTACACGGAAGCTTTCAAAATTATTTATGCTACCTTAACGTATCCACTTATTTTATTAGAAAGAGAGATCTATACAGCGGCTTTGAAAAGGCCTCCCTTGCTTCAGAAATACATATATACCTGGTTAAGGCTTTATTATTAGCAAGCAGGTGCTTGCAAAAATGTTCAAAAGCTGATACAGTAGGATAGCTTGCCTTCATATAGCCATTAAAAAAAAAAGGTAGTCTATATACTACAGATATATGAAACTGTAACCCAGCAGGTAAGGAGGATATTAGAGGATTTAGCAGTACATCTCCCATTTATTTCGTTGCAACTTGCAAAGAAGCACTGAACGAAGCAAATGGATCATTTTGAATAATCTGTTGCGACTCCATCCCCATAGAACTTGGAGAAAAGAGAACATAATTCACGTGTCTGTGCTTTTTAAAGCTTGTGATGACACCTGATGGTTGCCTCGGCATGTGTTAAAGCCCTGTATGTGTCACCTACCCTGGATTGATCCCTCCCCGCCCCAGAATGCATTTGAGGTGGATATTATCAGACAGGATGTCCCTGATTTAGCAAGAAAGCAGATGCACCTCAGGATTGATCAGAGGTACCACAATGTGATTGATAACACAATGTATTGCTGTCTTGTTGGGAGGAAGGGAAAAAGCAGGAATGCAGCATAGCATTTCAAAATAGCCTATACTATAAGCTTCAGCACCTGCACAAACTTAACATTGCCCTGCCCTTGAACAGAAATGCAAGTTGAGGGCATCATTCTCAACGAGCAATTTTAATTCAAATAGATTGTCAGAGCCTGTGATCCACACACCAGAAGTCCTGTTCACCTACTGTCTTTCCCCCTTTTTAAGACACCGCCTTATAATTTTTTTTCCTCAAAAAAACACAGGGTGGCTTATTTTCGGGGGATGTCTTATTTTTATTACGTCAGTATGGTACGGTACAGCCTCCCCCTGCACCCTGAGCAGGCGGGGCAGAACTCTGCAAGAGGCGCGTTTCCCCCCCCGCCTCTCACTGGTTCGCTGGCTCCCTGCGCACGCAGGAGGGGCTGAGGAGGCGACGGGAACAATGGCGGCACCACGGCTTACTTTTGGGGTACGTCTTACTTCTCACAAAGGTAAAAAAAACCCTGCCATGGCTTACTTTATGACTACGTATTAAAAAAGGGGAAACAGGGTATGTAATATGTGATGGGAATTGTGCTGAAATCATTTTGTTTCGCTTTACTTCTAGCTTTTCTATTTTAAAAAATGCGCTTTAGTCCCTTTATTGCGTAAGCCTCATCGCAAGTCCACACAGTTCTCTTAGCTTATAAGAGTGTCCAAAAGCACTATAAATCTGCCAAATGTTTGGTTTTTGTTTACTGCTGTTTTGATGTTTAAAGCCATGCCCAATTTGCACCACATTTGTTTTTTTTTTAAAAAATGCATTTTATATTGGCTTGTCTGTACTGAGCCAAGATAAGCATTATATTTTAAAAGGCACTTCTTTGTAGGACAAATAACAGCAACCAAAGAATGGGCAAAACAATGGGATGTTTTGTCTGGTACTTTACTTGGCATGAGAATGACCCCATGGTATGATCTGAAATCCAGATATCCTGACAGCCATCTGTGGATTTGTTGTTGAAATGAGTATGAATTGTGACTGAGAACTGGCTTTAAAGGATAGTCAGGTGAAACTGAAAACCAGTTCACATGCTAGAAACATCTGCCCTACCCTCCAGTTGGAGCTGCCAGGTTGCAACCTTGGAGATTCTCCTTTTACTGGCACAATATGTTGCATAGTTGTAACTACTCAGAACACACCTGCTGAAATTAATGGGACTAAGTTAGTCCTGCCCATTAATTTTAATGGGCTTACTCTGAGTAGGACTAGCACTGATGACAACCCATTGTAATCATGTCATTATGCTTAGTGGTTGTAAACAGTTGACAGGCATTTGGGTCCCACTGAGTTGTTAGTGTGGGATTTTTAAATAAGTGAAATACTTTACTTTGGGGGCCCTTTTTTGAGGGGAGGGAATGCTTCTTTTTCTCCCTTCTTCCTCAAAATAACAGACTCTTTATAACAGGCTTCCTCAACCTTGGCCCTCCAGATGTTTTTGGCCTACAACTCCCATGATTCCTAGCTAGCAGGATAATGGGAATTGTAGTCTCAAAACATCTGGAAGGCAGAGGTTGAGGAAGCCTGCTTTATAACAATTTCCCTTAGCTACTTTCAGTGTTAGAATGTGCCTTGCTAAACAAGATCAGCTTTAATGTCATTATGGCTTCTTAATGGAAACAGTGACGTTCCCCCAAAGGCAGAAAAAAAATGCAACAAGAGTTTCTGTTGCCTCATTTTTTAAAAAAGAAATCTGATGGAATGCAAAACTCTCATCTAACTTTGTGCGGCCTTGGTAACTTTTGACTTGATCATCTGGTAGAGAGCTGTGCCAGCACAACACAGCTCCTAGAATCTAGCACTTTTTGCCAACATTGCACAAACTTTAAAGACGCCCACTTTCCTTGCTTGGTAGTGCAGACATCCCAAGAGGGAATCAGATCAACAGTATGGAGAGCAGGGAGCAAATACTGCTACAAATTCACTATCATTAATAAAGAGCTGGTGCAATGGGAAGGGCTTGCTATAGCTCTGGGTCTGTAGTAACTCTTCCTGCGGCTGCTAATTATTTTGGAGTGCCCAGTTGACACAGGGCGTTAGTTTACCTTCTGCCCAACATGTGTTGTGGGGCCAGGGCAGGGGACATGAACTGTGAGCCAGAACTTTAGCAAGAAGAGTACTAACTGTTTCAGTATACTATTTGAAAGACTATGCTTGAGTCAGTCCACACATCTGGGTACAGAGTTCCTGGGATTGAAGATAGGGAATTACATGTTTGAAGCCACAACACACACACACACACACACACACACACACACACACACACACACACACACACACAGAGAGAGTGGAAAGCTAGCATGTCAGGTAGAAGAATCTGCTCTCTGACCCTGACATGATACTTTTCCATAGGCAGGAAAATGTTTTGGAGAAACATGCCGACACGCAACAACTTCCCGCTTCCCCATCTGCAGTCTGAAATGGTGCCGTTTCAGGAACGCTGTACCATGTGCTTTACCCAGATGTGTAGACTGACTCTTGAGTCCCCAATTCCGCAATATGGCAAGGTAGCCAAGAAGAGAGGCTGTTCCTCAATGCAACACAACCGTTAAGAGAAAACAAGATCTCCACATTGAGAACATGTTAATCATTCTTGCTAGGAAATTTAAATATACTTCACTAAGGGGAAAAACACTTCTGTTGCAACATCGTTAAGAAGGATCCCTGAGTTTTCTGGGCGTTTTGAGAACTATCGCAAGGAGCACCAAGAAACTGCACTTGATTTCAATAATTGGCAGCACAATACTATATGTAGCTACTCAGAAATAAGTCTCAATTGAATACAATGGGGCTCACTCCCAGGTAACTCCCAAGATGGCAGCCTCAATTATTCAGTATCATATGTTTTCTGTAAATAAAAACTTGAAAGCGTAAGATTGCCTCCTCTTATGGTTCTTATGAGAAAGCTTGAGATTTGGTGAACTTGAAAAGCCTGAGAAACAAAACATAGGAGCACTTTCCAATTTAAGTTGAGATTACTTTAAAAACATTCTGTTCTTTGTAGGGCTGAGAGGGAACCTAAAAACAACAACCCCTGTTTCAATTTTGCAGGGCTATCCATATAGTCAAATGCAGCACCTGATAAATTAATAGGAATCTGGAAGCACCACCAAACCAAAGTTAACCACTGTAAGTTCCACTGATTTAAAAAATGAGTTTTAAGCAGATGCTGAAATCTCTTCCGTGAAATCTGCAGGCCTTACACAAAAACACACACACAAAAACCCAACTGAATTTTTGTACTATGCCTTGAGTTTGTTTCTTTTCTAGTCCAAAGCAGTGAAAATGTGGCTCAGTGCATCCCATGAGCTAAGCAACAATGTGGTAAAGAGAGCTGCTTTACAGCATCACAAAGCATTATGCCCACACTGCATGGTTTTCTTCCCCCTTTCCATTACAGCAGCCCTCCTGCATTACACTAAAGCTCCTATGATACCGTGCAGAGTGTTGCTTGGGCCTCAGTTTAAAAAAGAACAAAAATATATGCAGCAAGCAGAGATCTGTTCCTTTATGTTTTTCTGCCTCACACTGCCTATGCGTTATCTCATAATTAGTTCTGGCCATTAATTTCCTCCCTCCCCAAATCTGATAATTTTCTAGAAACACCACACTCTGTATTTTGCTGAGCGGGCGACTTTGCAATTCATCTGTTGTTTACAGCATACATAGAATCCTACTTTGCTTCAACACAGGCTTCTAGATTGATGCTCTCTTTTCGTTGCTGCTGAAGTTCTCTTTCCTCTCTCTGTGTGTAGTCATATTAATAGGTTGTGTCAGGCACATGCGTTGCTAACATGAGAACAACATGATCTTTGGACAAAAGGAAGAGTGTTCTTTTTGATGTTTACAGTGAGAGGTGCCGAGCTGCTTAGTCAAAGCTGTCAGTTTGATGCCAGTGCATTGTTCCTGGTGTTGAACCGGTGCCTTGAGATGATCAGTTAAGGAAGCAGGAGGCTGACGGGGCAGGAGAAGAATCTAAGAGGTCAGGTACGGAAGCATTCAGTAAAAGTTGTCGCGCAAATCTCTTCTTCTATGTTTGACTTCTGGCAGGGAGTCCAGAAAACTCTTTCCTGATAATTTCGTTAACTGTGAAGGAAAAGAGGAAGGGGAAAAAAAAGGTGTTATAATTAAAGGGAACAGTAAATGAAGTCACTAGTGTGATTTGCCATCAAAAGCAATGCAGAGACGCAGCATGGATGAGTGATTAAAATGTTGGACTAGGAAGGCCTGAGTTCGAATCATCACGGAGTCGTGAACCTCACCGTGACAGTCACTATTTCTCAGCCTAATTTACCATCTCAGGGGTGTTGTGAAGATAAAATGTAAATGTGTGTGTACACCCCGGCAGAAGTGGTTTGGTTTCTTTTGAGTGGCAATAATAGCTTTGTAACACAGAGAGTAGGTCTCTATGCACTGGCTTAAAGAAAACAACCCCATAAAAAACGAGTTAGATAAAATCGCTATAAATTGTTGTGGTGATTCGGAGGTTTAATCTGAAATCAAGATGGATTTGAGTAAGTTGCTGCCTCTGGTAACTTCTCTCTCTCTCTTACATCATGGATGTTGGCAATTTGGATTTTAAAAGGGCAAAATAATACTCGAATTAGAGCTGTCAAGAGATGCACAAGGGAAACTGTGTTTTAATGCTAATAAACATGGCTAAATCCTTGCAGATTTTAATATTACGGATGTATGTTTTGTATTACTTTATTAATACTATTGCTTAATACAAGTTTGTCATGGCCTTTGGCTAGAACAATAAACTAATGAACTGGAAAAAGTGTGTGTGTGTGTGTGTGTGTGTGTGTGTGTGTGTGGCCAAACTCTCATTAGCCTTGCTCTGTGTCCTTCCTGGCTGCTTTTGCCTGGCTGGAATACCTCTTTAGCATCACCTACTTTTTGCTCTGCCCCCAATCCTACAATGGGCATCAGACCCTTGCCATACATTATTCTGAGCTCCTTGGGGGGAGGGAATGATACAAAAAGGCAATGAAATGCAATAATGCATCTAAAACTATTTGCAGCATAATGCTATAGCTTCTCATTTTTACCCCCCGTTTTCTAACCTATACTCTGAGCTAAGAACAGGCAAAACAGACAGCTGTATATGCAGGAGTTCTACCCAGCAGTGAAGTCTGTGCATCCCCACTGAAAATTGTGCTGGTCTCCTTTCTGGCTTGCGAAATTCCACTAGATACTGCTCACAGAATGGTGAGCCTCTCTTTCCAGCCTTAAGAATTTTTTAAAAAACCCTTTTTGCAAGAAGAAGATGAGAACTAACATATTTTCTGGACAACAGGATTCTGAGACAATTTTTGAAATCCCGTGCTTTTTCTAAAATTTCACAACCCCATGACTCCACACATAAAAAGAGGCTAAAGGTATAAAAATACTATCCACAATTTCAATACTAAAAACTCCATCTCAGCTGATGTTTACAGAGTTCCACTAGTAAACCTGGCACTAGCAGTTTCATTTCAAAGAGGAGAATTAAAGCAGGCTTCCTGTTCCAAAACATTTATTTCCACAAACTGAGAACACAAACAGGGGATTTTGTATGTTTACCTGGGCAATGTTTAGCTGGTGTCCAGGTGATGTTAGTGAATATGCACAAGTAACCACTATCGGGTAATGTGAACAGTAATTGATCGACTATGTATTGTTCACGTGGGGAATTATGCATACGGCCCATGCAATGTACAAATTCTTGGGCATATTATGATGATTTCTCATAATGAATGGGAAATGTACCCAATCCCCTGTTGGTTTTATCAGCCAGTATGTATTCTCCATGCCTCCATGTGCTTAAACACATGCACCATAAAGCTCACAGGAATAACCCCTCATCAAGGCCGAAATGATAGAACAAACCAAAAAATATCAAAGCAAGTACATATCCAACTAAAAACAAAAGATTTTAAAAATGGCAGCTCTAGGGAAAGGATTTTCGGGGTAAAAGATAGAAGGAAAGGGTTAATCCCCACCCCGTGTGTGGCCCTGATCCAGAACACCTGTTGCTAATTCTTTTCAAAGAATGTTGGCATCCAAAACGCGGTATTCAAAGATGTGTTTAATATCACATATAGGTTAACCCAAAATCAATGACCACTTAAAGCCAGCCTAAACCAAGAATTTCCAGTATCTGAAGAGCAGTGATGCTAGAATCAAAAAGGTCCCAAGGCAGGTTCTTCTATAACTTGGAGCCAAGAGTAAGGTAAAAGTAAAGGGACCCCTGACCGTTAGGTCCAGTCGTGGACGACTCTGGGGTTGTGGCGCTCATCTCGCTTTACTGGCCAAGGAAGCCGGAGTACAGCTTCCAGGTCATGTGGCCAGCATGACTAAGCCACTTCTGGTGAACCAGAGCAGCGCACGGAAACGCCATTTACCTTCCCGCTGGAGTGGTACCTATTTATCTACTTGCACTGCGTGCTTTCGAACTGCTAGGTTGGCTGCCAAGAGTGACTCCCCCTAAATCCTTAAAGTCCATGCATGGATAGCATGGCTAGGACAGCATCCTCTCTGGATCTCAGCGATGTCTGAAGAGGCAATCTTTCAGATAATGCAGTTCCTTTTAAAAAACAATTCTGCTGCTCCACTATTACCCAGGGTCTCCATTTCCCTTCCTTTTGGGCAACACCAACTCTGTGCATCCAAACAACATTGGCTGACTGCTGTTTGGGCTCAGCTGAGCCTCTTGGGCTTGCCGATCGGAAGGTTGGCGGTTCGAATCCCCATGACGGAGTGAGCTCCCATTGCTCTGTCCCAGCTTCTGCCAACCTAGCAGTTTGAAAGCACCCCAGTGCAAGTAGATAAATAGGTACCGCTCCGGCTCCATGCGCTCCATGCGCTCTGGCTTCCATCAAGGTGTTCCGTTGCGCCAGAAGTGGTTTAGTCATGCTGGCCACATGACTCGCAAAGCTGTCTGTGGACAAACGCCGGCTCCTTCGGCCTGAAAGCGAGATGAGCGCCGCAACCCCATAGTCGCCTTTGACTGGACTTAACTGTCCAGCGGTCCTTTACCTTTTACTGAAATGTGCAGCATGATGCAACTGGCCAGGTTTCATGCGGAAAAACTTAATGAACTCTCAGAATTATACTGATTAACAATTGTCCAATGTTCTTGACTAACATTCCAATTTATAGTGATTTTAGTACAATTTTAGTACAAACGTTGGCTTTTGAATTTTGAAATTATTAGATAAATGATTATCATGTTTTGTTTTGTTTTAATATTTTTTGGGGGGTGGGCAGTGAGAGGGGGCTGGGATATTCCACAGGATATCACAACATGTTAGAGAGATTCCTCAACTACAACCACAGGTTGAATAACTGTGGTCTAAAAGACAATGGTGCATGTTTTCAGAATACATTTAAGCCTGGAAATGTTGGGGGGGGGGCGGACTGCAAAAATTACAGTGAAAAGATCCGTGAAGTCCAAGACACTGCGAGATTTCATCTTACGAACATAAAATACCGTATTTTCCAGCGTATAAGATGACTGGGCGTATAAGACGACCCCCAACTTTTCCAGTTAAAATATAGAGTTTGGGATATACTCGCCGTATAAGAAATATGACCCGGCGTATAAGACGACCCCCGACTTTTGAGAAGATTTTCCTGGGTTAAAAAGTAGTCTTATACGCAGGAATATACAGTATGTTGTTGCAGTCTTATACACGCTTGCTCCTGATAAAACGTCCTGCAACATAAAATTGTGCTGCAAATGTGCTCCAAACTTTTGGAGTGCAGTTCAATGCACATGCATGGAATCAGGCAGTACTGTATTTTTTTATATATATTTGGGCTTTCGGGAGCTGCTTGGCTCTTTGTAAATAATGAAGCCTGAAATCACACTTGCTCCCAGATCAGCTGCCCTCCAGGAGTGTTGCAATGTAAGGGAGCAGCCAGTGGGAGGTGAAATTGATCTAGTTTCACACGACCCAAAGGCTGACACTTTTAATTTTTTTAAATTTTTAAAAAAGCCTTCCTGTTTTCTCTACCCAGGAAATGAGAAGAGCAGATCTTCAATGGAAATTTTTCAGTCTCTTGAGCGCTAAAAATAGCAGTTAGGTAAAAAGAGGTGGGCATCAGCGCTAATGAGGGAGCGGAGCTTCATTTCCTTTCTGTAAACAAGCAGGACTGAGCTGCGGGCTGGTTTATTTATCAACACATTTGTTCACATAGTTAGGTGTAGGAGAAGGAGGTGGGGGGAAAGCCCTCCATTGTAGAGACATTTCCTTTTATTTAATGAAATCAACTTGTTTGGGAATGTGACATTTTTCCTGTTAGAAAGCACCAAGGCAGCCAAATATGAAAAAGAATATGTGTGTGTCTGTGCGCAGGGCGGAATGGTTGAATAGCGTTAACATTTTAAATGTGAGCAAGGAAACATCCCTGACGGATTAAAAAGCAAAATGACGTTAACCTTTTTTAAGCTTACCGAGGCAAGTGCTTCTAGGGATAGATAAATCCCAGTTCGGAGCTGTGCTGAACACATCTCAGGGAAGAATCAGATCTCACTTCTTTCACAGGCTTGCTGCCACACCCAGTTTCCTCTGGATTATGCCCACAAAATGCAAGTCAGCGCATAAGGTACGCATACCTCGGCCTCACCCGTGTCTGGTTTGTACCTCTTCAGATGGAAATTTATATAACTGGATGTTCCTCCCATCTACCCCTTGCCAAAAAATAAAATAAAATAAACATTCATAGAAAACTAGATGCCAAGGAGTATAGGGTGCTAGTCTGGCCGCCTTCCTGACATGGGAGTTCCCTGCAGGTTGATCTCTTTTTTTCCATCAAGGAACATTCTGCCACATGACAGAGCGAGCCTCCAACAATACTCTGAAGTGGTACAGGCCAGATACAGGTTTACTGCCTCGGGGAGAAGGAGCCCTGAGTCCCAATTAATAGCATTCAGTGCTGAATTCAGCATTTCACTTGGTGGGGGCGGGAGCTCTGCAAAGTTCTTGCCAGCTATGGAGACGGCCATCAGTAGTCCTGCACAAGGATTGCTGAAACTGGGGGACACAAGTATAGTACAGAGTGTGCATGTGGGTGGGTGTTATGTACTGAGTTGAATAGGATCCAAAATGCAGCAGTCTGATTGGTCCTAGAACAATAGGATTCAGAATGCAGCAGTCTGATTGGTCCGCAGGAGCCACCCAATCCAGCTCCAGGGGGAAGTGAATCCGCAACCTGATTGGCCTACAGGAATATCCTGGAATTAGCCAATCACGTGGGGCCCATTGTGTAAATAATGTATATAAAGCAGACGTTCTGGGGGAACTTTCATTCCTCGCTACTATGAGCTGAATAAAGAGCATGAAATCCACACTCGACTCCGAGTATATTTCAGTGGCCTTTATACAAGTGCCTGAGCCATATGCTTTTGGTGCATTTTGGTGCATAAGCCCACTCACCCTTTCGCGTGCAGCGGCATTGCGGGACGGAGGAGGCTTCACTGGGGCCCCGACGGGGGAATTCAACCTGGCTGGGCCCTTCCTGATGCGTGGAGGAGGCATAAGCCCGTTCCGCCTATCAGGAACCGGATCCTATGCCTGCACCCTGCTTTGGCAAATGGGGGTGCAGGCTGGAACTTGGGTTGTGTGGAGGGTGGAGCCAATGGAGCCGGCGGTGGGCTTCCCTTGGATCCACCCCTCACTCATTTAAGCCGCCAGCACCCTGGGCTCAGACGGTTTCTTCCTGTGCCGGGTTTTCGGATTTCTCTTGCGCCGATTTGTGTCCCGATTTTCACAGGACATTCTGGAATTACACAGAACCCATACCGGCTTCTGATGTGATCCTGGAATGTCCCGTTTCCCCCCTCCAGTGCCAGCGTGGAGGAGGAAGAGACGGTGCTTGCAGTGGTGCCACTCTCTTGTGCAAGTCAGTGGGCGGCCATGAGACCAAGGCACCAAAAGATACACGTCCCGATTTTCATCAGAGGGGTGTTGGAGGGTAAGTACCAGTAAGTGCTGCACAAATGAATTGTAATTTAAACACAACTGAAGCCACGTGGTGCACCACTAACTGCCTTTGGCATGTGAGGCATCAAGTTTAAAATAGCATTTAATAATAGAACTGAAGTTGCATCCCCTACTCCCCCTATTTCAGCCATTTTTCATTCGTGCCCATTTACACACGGGTCTTCCTGCCCACAATGAGATCCCCACTCACATCAATGGAGAGGAGAGATCCATGCACCCTCTTTTGACATGAATGGTGAAGATGACTTGTGCATTATGTGAATGCGTAAAGAGCTGACTGCACCAGGAGCAGCGCTGGTGACAATGAATATTCGAAAAGGATGCCAGCATCCTCTTTCCTGCACAAATGCATATGCCGTCGTACTGCGTGCCCAATAAAGTGAAGCTGTTTAAAAAGCAGGAATGTTTCCTAGCACAATTCTTAAGATGTTTACTTGGAGGAAAAACCTGCTGAATTCAATGGGTCTTATTTCCTAATAAGTGTGCTTAGGATTGCAGCCTGAAGCTGTCATCACCTGCAAAAGAGGTCTGAGGGTGCCTGTTGAAATAGCCCATGCCTTGACAGTCAAACAACCCTTTTGCGATTGTTTTTTGCACTTCTCTTTGCAACAGGAATGCTCTCCAGTAACATGTAGAGGTTAGTTAGCAAACGTTTCTAAGTTGTCCTCCATGGCAACTCTTAGCCCCAAACAGCTCACAGATGTGGTTTTAGGGTAGCCCGACTGGTGCGGTTGCACTGGGCGCCATGCCACAGGGGTCGCAAAACAGAGCGTGAGAGGCGGGGGTCACCGGATTTAAGCGTCGCATGGGGCGCTGCTGGAATTTGAGAGCCCAAAGTCCGCCACTGCAGCTCAGTGGACACATCATTAAAGAAGCCACACTGATTTGACCTGCAACTTTGATAAGGATATCTCCAGAGTATAGATGATTGGATACAAATGGTTAGTACTGTGTAGCATCACTCTAAATCAGGGTAATTTCTAGGCTCATTTCCCCAGAGCTATCCAAGAAATGTCAAGACCTGATAAGCCACACCAGCCTTTTAAAGGTTTAAGCAACATCCTAAGCTTTGGCAATTGATCAGCAGCACACTTATCTAAAGCTGCATGCCCGGATGCTTTTGAGTGGATGGTTGAACTTCCAACTGCATGCCAGTGAGCAAAAGACTAATAGGCTGCACCCTGATGTAACAGAGCCTGTACTGCACCATGTGCAATTGCTGGTACATGATTAATGCTATGGAGCCAGCAAAAAATCCGAAGCTAGATTGGCAATGGGCTGAGCTATGCCGTACGGATTCCAGGGTTTCTCAAATAAAAAAATAATACAAGCTTAGATTAATTTAATCAGTAGATCAATCAACTAAAGTTTGCTTGATTAATTGATAGGAGCCAATTTTAATCGGCAACAACACATTTACGATTTGGTGGAGCTGCAAGTTAAGTCATTTTGAGGGCTATTTTTCATGCCTTATCATAAGAAAACTGAAAGAGAACGTCAACAAGAGTGTTAATTGTGCCAATGAGTGGAATATTTTACTAAAGTATATAAGTAACCTCCTAGTTCTTCCAGTATTTTACTAAAGTATATAAGTAACCTTCCTAGTTCTTTCACATATAGTATCTACGGCAGCCATTTGGCAATCCCATGATTAAATTAGCAACACAAGCAGCTGTTTAATTAACGAAACATCCTCTACTTGGTTGAAAGTCTCCAAAGTCACATTTCCTTACCCTTTCAAGTGCAATGGAGTGGGAAGCGTTGTGCATGCTGGAGAAACACCTTAAATTAATTGTCAGTAATTTCATCTAGGCCCTTTTTGAACTAATTTTGAATGCATCCGGCAAGTCAAATATATGCTATTCATAGCGGGGGTGTGGAGCACATTGCTTTTAAAACCTGCCACAAGTTCATGTCATCACCCCTCCTGCCCGGTCCCCATATCACATGAAAGGGTAAACAACTGTTCCATATTCACTTTTTCCAATCCACTCGTTTTTTTTTAAATGTACTTTTGATGATTGTACAGCAGATATCTCAGGCTTATTATGACTCACTCTGCCTTTGCAGTGGAGGGGGAGAGGGGGAGATGATGGTAAAGAGTCCAAAAATTCCTGAGGCCTGAATACTGCACTTTGATTCTCGTAAATATCTAATAAAAATGTGCCCTCGTTTAGTCAAATGGTTGGGACGGCATCCAAAAGATTAAGATAATCAGAGGTTTAGATAAAGGGGAGTGCTGTGTACACAGGATTACACTGTTGTGGACAACAGATTTTGAAAGAGTGCGCACCCAAGAACAGCCTGTATTACAGAGCAGAAGCATCCGCACACATCCCAGTTGGTGTGTTGTGCATGCGGCATGAGCTGATCCATGTAAACATGTGCCATGCTCATCAGTGTTTATGCATTTGCTTCAGCATCCTTATAAGAACTTGCATGAAAGTGGCCCCCCAAACCTTTCTCACAGGCTCATATAAGATCAGTATAAACAGTTAGGCCTGGTGAGCATTTAAGGTCCTCATTCCTACTTTGCGGGTTGCCATCGGATTGGATTTCACTTTGATTCTGACTTGATTTTAAGATGTATTTCAATTGATTGCTTGATTTTATGGTGATGTGTCATATATTTGATGACACATCACCATAAAATTTTGGCCGGAGAGGGTGGGGTATAAATAAAATTATTATTATTATTATTATTATTATTATTATTATTATTATTATTATTATTATCTTCTAAACTAGCAATTTAACCGATGTTTGATTAAGCTACAGCTAGGGATGGGCAAATGTCTCAGTTCGATTTCTCTCCATTTCTCAATGTTCCGTTTTCAATTTTCTATAAGGTAAAGGTAAAGGACCCCTGGCAGTTAAGTCCAGTCAAAGACAACTATGGGGTTGCAGCGCTCATCTCACTTTCAGGCCGAGGGAGCCGGCGTTTGTCCGCAGACAGTTTTTCCGGGTCATGTGGCCAGCATGACTAAGTTGCTTCTGGCACAACGGAACACCGAAACCAGAGCAGAGTTGGTCTCTAAGGTGCTACTGGAATTTTTTTTAATTTACTTTGATTCATTTGTGGTATACTTGCAACGACAACAAAATATCAAAAGACCTGCCAGATAATTGAGTTAGGATCCAGCAGGTCTCTGGCTGACCTGTTGGAAGCCGCCCAGAGTGGCTGGGGAAACCCAGCCAGATGGGCGGGGTATAAATAATATATTATTATTATTATTATTATTATTATTATTATTATTATTTCCAGCACAGCACAGCATAAACCCCACATCCCGGCACAGCTGCATATAAACCAGAGTAATGCCCTTCATTGCAGCTTAGCTGCTGTTAAGCCCAGAAAAATGGGCATTCCAACAGAGTGGCAGGAGAACGACCAGACAGTGGATCCTAACTCCATTCAGCTTGGTTATGGCAACATGTGGAACTCGCACTGATTAAAAAGGGGTTGTTTTCCATCTGCCAGCCTAGCCCTGAGTGGATTATGGAATGAGCGTAATTTACGATGGATTCCTATATTTAGGATTGCACTGTAATTTATCAGCAGCTGGATCAAGCCCCTAGAGTTTGGCAAAAGAACCTGAAGTTAATCTGCTATGTAGGTTGCATTCTCGTCTCTGGACTATGCTGCAGATAAGATACACACATTGCTCCAAGCAAATGATTCCTCCTGAAATCAACCAGATTTTTTTTTGTGTGTGTGTGTGTACACAAAATGAGTACAGCCGGAGAATTAAGGAACCAAATGCATAGAAAAAGCCCCATAGGAAAATGATGCTGGAGATGGGGTGGCCTGAGGGGCAGGGGCCACATTCATTTTTGGAACAGGCAAATGTGTTTGAAATACCTGGAAAACTCCAGACCCCAATGCTTTAAAAACTAGTGTTGGTAAATGTCAATGATTTTTAAAACACAGCATGCGACATGTCACAGCCCCGCCGCCCAGCCACTTTTCTACCCACCAAATGCTATATATTTCTACAATTAACCTTTCAACCAAACAAAAAACAAAAGCAAAATGACATTGACAGAAGAAACCCAGCTAAATCAAAGAAAATTTAAGAAAATCTGCAGCTAGACAAAAGTCAGGAAAATATCAATTACCTTGGACTTTGATTGCTTGGTTCAAAAAAGCACAGTCATTCTGCCTCATATAATGTTTTGTATCCAGCTAAGGTGTGTGTCTATCAGCTCTGAAAAAGATTTGCAAAACCATTTTTGAGAAAGAAATGTAACCTTTGACCCTGTTGAAAGGTCAAATGTTACAATGCTTGGTTTCTGTTGCACATTAAATGCTATCACACGAACTGCTTCGCTTGCAACAGCTGGAGGTACATTTGAAGTAACTTTCTCATGTTTTCATGTTTGACGTACAGTACTCTAACCAGGATGCAAATTCCATGGGAGCTCGGTATTAATAGGCGGTCTACAATAGGCGTATCGTTTACGTTCTAGATAACATTGCAATGTAATTTTCCCAACAGGTGAAAACTTACTGGGCAATATTCAAGATGTTCCATGTGAATACAGTCTACTAAAGCATGATTTGCAAACAACTCAGTTTTTACAAACTCCATGCCGCATTGAGGACTAGCACCATGGTTTATTAGCTGGATGTTAGGCACACAGGGTAGAATCTAACTAAGTCCTATTCAGACTAGACCCCCTGCCCCCGAAATCAATGGACTTATGTTAGTCATAACTACTCCCTCAGTTTCACCTGCTGTACACAATCATTCTCCATCATGAATATAGTGCCTAACCTTAGTCACACTGCAAGTGGCACAAATCATATCTGGAAGAGGGGGGAATAATTCTGCTCCGGACATTTATTTCAACATTTTTTAACCTACCAAGAAAGAACTGCAGGGGGAGGGGGGGAATAATCTGAAACGTACAAGTCTTTACGAAAGTTTTCATCACATGGCCTCAATTCAATATTGTTTCACTTTTCCAGTCAGACCTCATTAAAGTTCCACCGCACAGTATTTGCTTTGACAGAAACATTAAATGACGTATTAGTATAATAACGCATTGCCATCCATAAATGCTCTTTGCTACTGCAGTAGAATTTTCTTCAGTGTTTCCCTTTCCAGACATCTTTGTTCAGTCAATAAATGCAACTGCCACTTTTCAAAATGGGGCTGCCTGGCCCCATTGCCTAAAAATGACACCTGACGTTTTGCTTTTTTTAAAGACTGGCCCACAGCTTCTCCACTGACCCTTTCACTTTAGGACCTGTTAAAAGCTGGGACTACCCCAGGCACAGGCAAACTCGGCCCTCCAGATGTTTTGGGACTACAACTCCCATCATCCCTAGCTAACAGGACCAGTGGTCAGGGATGATGGGAACTGTAGTCTCAAAACATCTGGAGGGCCGAGTTTGCCTATGCCTGGACTACCCCCAAGCTGCTGGCCATTCTTGCTGCTTTTAGAAGCAGTATGGGAACCCTTAGGCCCGAGACCAAAATGTGACCCTCTCTGCCTCTCCATCTGACCCTCAAGACCCTTCCCAGAACACCCCTTCCTCAGCCACACACCCTCTTCCCAGGTAACAAGTCTCAGTGCCCCTGCTTCTCGCCCTCCTCAAATAATTTTCCCTGGCTGGAATGTGTCCTTGTTCTCAGATAATGCTTCCTTGTTGAATGAATGGATGATAGAGGGGTGTGTGAACAAACTAGCCTACTGTAAATACAACAACAACAACAATGTTATTATTTATATGCCGCCCATCTGACTGGGTTGCCCCAGCCACTCTGGGTGGCTTCCAGCAAGATATAAAAACACCAAAAAGTCATGTAGTTATCTATCTCCTTAACATGTGGTGGGTGGATGTTCCACAGGGTGGGTGCCACTACCAAGAAGGCCCTCTGCCTGGTTTCCTGTAACTTCACTTCTTACAGTGAGGGAACTGCCAGAAGGTCCTTGGAGGTAGACCTCAGTGTCTGGGTTGATTTTTCTTCAAAGTATACAGGGCTGAGGCTGTCCAGGGCTTTAAAGGTCAGCTCCTTTAAATTTACATTGGCTGCTCCACCCCCTTTTGTTTCTGGTCCCACCTACCATTGCCACATGGCCACCAGAAGGTGGCCCAGACAGGAATTTGGCCCTCAGTGTGACAAACTCCCTCTAAATGAAGTTTAGCCACAGAGGGAGAGGGCTCTTATGCTTGTGTCTTGCTGGTGAGCTTCCTCAGTACTATTTCTCTAGAAAAGAGGTGCCAGAACTGAGTTCCAGCTGCAAAAAAAGCCCTGAACTTCCCAGGTGAACTACCAGAAGGCTGAATTTCATGCCCTTCTTTTGTTAAAAGCAAAAAGGCTGGATAAAAATACTTTAACATAAAAACAAACACCTGTTCTTTGCCTGAGGAATCTAGGTCTCAAGCAGAGGTCTTTCACATCACCTGCAGTCTAATCCTCTTATTGGGAGATGCCAGGAATTCAGTCTGGGACTCTTCATGTGCTCTACTGCTGAACTACCACCTGTTCCCCAATGTCCCTAGGCAACTGGGAGGGAAGCAGAGACAGAGAGGTCCGTTCCCAGCAAAGGGCCTCCTTATCCACACACACTGAGTCACTGGTCTGCAAAGCCCCACTCTAGCTTGCTACGCAAACGGCCAAGGCCCTGTCAATCATTAATGCCACACCTGAGCCTGCAGAGTGATTAGCTGAAAAGTCATTACATTTCTGATGGCCAGAGGACTTTCACACAGTTAATCAGTTAATGGAGGTACTGTGTGCATGCAGGCTGCTTAATTCCCTGGAGATCAAGTTACAGGGATAATGCTGTAAAGTAAATGTAGATCATAAGACAAAACAACAAATGGTGAGCAGGGACAAGTTTTATATTTTAAAAAAAAACACCACCCAGTTACAACCCAGTCCTGCTTATGTTGACCCAGAAGTAAGTCCTATTGAGTTCAATGGGATTTCAAAGTTGTTGGCATCTGTCTGTTTCGGGAGACAATGGAAGTGAAGTCAAACTGTTGGAAGGTTACAGCGCCTACTGTGGCTGTAGAAACCGATATGGAAAAGACATGTTTTGTTGCAGCTGGGAAAGGGGATTTGCCTCTATATAACTGTGCACCAGAGTGCAGCTTTGGAATCAGAGGACAGAAGGAGCAGAGGTCCCCCATCCTTGCTGTATTTCACCAATTGACAACCTCAGCTGACTTCAACAAATGGCAGCCAGACTATCAGCACATGACAAGCGGAGCAGCAGCTGCTAAAAAGCTTACTACCTAATACATTAATAGCTTGTCCTATAATAGGTAGAATCTGAATAACTATAGGTTCATGGTGCCTTTTTGAATAAACATAGGAACCTTGAGTGCTGTGGAATTCTAGTGTGTGGCATATACTATTTATTTAGCTTTAAACAATGAAGTAATCATAAAGTACAATTTTGCAAAAATAATAAAAATTAATATGTAGCCAGGTGGTGTTGGTTGATGGGGGTTGTGAAAGGAAAACCATGTGTGTCTGAGTCAAGCATTTGGCTCTCCTAGGTTGGTAGCTAGTAAATTGCAGAGAACATATTAAATGGGTGCTTAATTTTAGTTTACACATGACTGAAGTCAGTGTGTGCTCATTCACACGTTAGAATTTCTCAGGGAGCAGCCACAAGCTTTCTAACTAGGGGGATCTGGTTAGCCTGAGAAAAGAGAAAAGAAAACCTACAGTTTTTGTTTCTGCTCAGAAACTTCACTCGGCTTCTGAGACACTTCTTACAGTTGCTTCTGAAAAGGTTTCAGTTGATGCGAACATGAAGAGAGCTTTTTGAATTGTGGCACCCAGATTATGAAAGAGCCTCCCAGAGGTACATTTGTTTCTTCCACCTCCTGGTCCATTCCCTGCTTTTTAATAGGCGTGAAAGGCAATGGGCTTTTTTCTCTCCAGTCAACACCATCGCGATTTTATTGCTTCTCTCTGATTCATATTGTTTTAATCATCTGTTCTTTTATTGTGCTGTAATTTTTATTGCTATATTGTCTTATCTGGTTTTGCTGTTAGCTGCCTTGTTCCAGCTTGTGCAGAAAGAAGCGTTATTAAAAATAAATAACTGGTGGGGTAATCGGCGAATAGGATTGAATCCAATGCTACTTCTACTACGTGGGGCTACCTTTGAAGGTGACCCGGAAACTACAATTAATCCAGAATGCGGCAGCTAGACTGGTGACTGGGAGTGGCCGCTGGGACCACATAACTCCGGTCCTGAGAGAACTACATTGGCTCCCAGTACGTTTCCGAGCCCAATTCAAAGTGTTGGTGCTGACCTTTAAAGCCCTAAACGGCCTCGGTCCTGTATACCTGAAGGAGCGTCTCCACCCCCACCATTCAGTCCGGACACTGAGGTCCAGTGCTGAGGGCCTTCTGGTGGTTCCCTCACTGCGAGAAACAAAGCTACGGGGAACCAGACAGAGGGCCTTCTCGGTAGTGGCGCCCGCCCTGTGGAACGCCCTCCCAGCAGAGGTTAAAGTGATAAATAACTATCCTACATTCAGAAAATACCTGAAGGCAGCCCTGTTTAGGGAAGTTTTTAACTTGTGATTTTGATGTATTTTAATGTCTGTTGGAGGCCGCCCAGAGTGGCTGGGGAGACCCGGCCAGATGGGCGGGGTACAAATAAAAAAATATTATTATTATTATTACTCAAGAGCAGATTCACTAAAATTAATGAACATAACTAACCTATGTTCATTCATTTCTAAGTGCCAAACCAAGTAAAATTTAGTCTCGCTTATTACTTGTATGAAGCTGGGTGATCAATGCAAGACGTGGTTCTATGTGCGAAAAGCTCAATTGGGTTGGAACTGCAAAGTTTTGTGTATAAGTCTATTTAAAATTGATTCCTCCTTCATCACTATCCCATCCTTCTTAACAGAGGGAAAGCACAATTTCAACAGCTCTTGAGATTGCAGCTCTCCCAACAACTGTTGCGACACCGTTCACTCTCATAAACCTGAAAGCTAGTCCAATCGATACTACTGGTCTGCAACATATTGCAGATTAAGTGTGTACAATGGATATGGCGCTTTACAGAGCAATTATAAGCAAAAAGACAAGTCCCTGCTGTGAGGAGCTTAAAACCTAAATGCCAACAGTAGGGTATACAACAGGAGAAAAAAGGAAATGAAGCAGAAGGGGAATTTATATAAAGGCGGTGCTAATGCATGTTAGGGATGAGGGAGAAATTGGATTGGCTCACATTTTAATGCAAACTTCCCCAACTTGCACTTTCCTGGATCAATACACAAACCAAAACACAGCTAGCCTTGAGCTATGGAAAGGCTATGGAAAGGCAGCATACAAAATAAAATGATGTACAGTATTTTTATTGAGATATTGCTCTCATTCAGATGACTAGCTAAATCAAACTACAGTTTTAGTATGAATGAGCTATGAGCTTCCAGAAAGGAGATCATGGTTGCTTTCCTCTTCTGTGGTTGTAATCTGTAGCACTGCACCCACAGGGTACAAAATGTTAGTGCAGAAGGAGTGGGGCAATTCAGAGCAGAAAAAGTAGACCAGAATGGAAAGAGGTTCAGCAGACTCTCCTCACTGCCATTCTCATGCTGAAACTTGCAGCCTCCCAAATTGCATTTGATTGATTTATTTTTTAAGTCAGCTGTAAGAATCATGTGGTTTGGGCCTTATTTAAGTAGCCTCTCTTTCACTCAGGCCAGGTTTCAGCTAAGTCACAATATCACACCTGCACTCCATGACTGAGCTTTGGCACTGAAAACAGCATCGAAGACTCATGCCCAGGGCAATTTAAGCTCTGGTAGAAAGAAGTATATTTTTAGGTACAGAAGTGGTAAGACAACAACAACATAAAACCCTGTCAAAATCCCCCAAGGCTACCTTGCAATTAGAAGGGAACATGAAACTGGTACTGCAGCACGCCTCACTGTCTCATAAACAAGGCCCGCAACATATTGCGAAGAACGACACTGTGTTTAAGAGAAGAAGAGGAAGAAATGCTCAGTGTCAGACACTTTCAGTATGAGCAAGTGACACTGACGGTAATGCCCTAGGTTTGGAGGTGAAAAGGGTGCCGATTAAAAGCAATCCACTAGGCACACTTTTGATTTTACAGTGGCTGGTGTGAAAAACCTATAGCTTTGTAAGGGTTAAGAGGAACAATGAAAACTGAGCTTGGAAACCGAAGAGCCTGTTGGGAATGCCAAAGGAAAAGTTGTTTCTCCAGCACTCTGTTCCATCTCTTTCCCCTGCACTTTTTCTTCATTTGGGGTAAAGTTGAGGATTCCTGCTTGCAGTGACATACCATGGGTTGCCGGTGCCCAGGGGCAAGTGTTGCACCCCCTGGTGGATTGGGCAGCTGGGGGGGGGAGACGCGTCCCCCCAGCAGCTCCAGTAGGCGGCAGGAGTTCAGCCATGCAGCCTCGATGAGGGAGCCTGTCCACTGCCTGCTTGACTTCACTGAATGAAGAGCTGTCAATCACAGCTGATTTAAAACGGGACTTACTCATTCATACCTATGCAAGAATGGGGTCTTCTTAAACTTGATTCTTTAGTAAAGAACAAAGCCAGCTTGGGATGGATGATTGCCTATGAGAAAGTATAAGAGGTATAGTAGTTTTTCTTCAGAAAGTGAAAGGTGTTTTGATTGAAGGATCACTGTTTTGGGTGTGCGCACCGATCCCACATTTGCCTTTGGACTCAACTAGTTTTTCAGAAACATTTAACATCTGACTGGTCAGAGGCAATAGCTCTAGTGTGCATGCTAAAAGTGTTGTTTTCTGAACAGCATTCTTCCCCCCATTTATTACCCTCTCTTTGAGCTATAATTAGGGAACAGCTGGACATCAAAAATCTGAAGTGCAAATGCACCTGTTGTGAGCATACTTCAGAAAGTATCCATTCTTAAGAATGTTTTTACTGAGGTGATCTGTGGAGGATTGCTTGGTTGAAAAGGAGAAACGGAGGATTTTCATACAAATTTTGATGGGAAAGAACAGCAAACCAGCTGTAAGTTCAAACTAACATTCCCCTGTAACTCATAGTTCTGCAGAGACTTGGCTGTAGAAATCTGTACACACTAGGAATCTGTTAACAGCTGGATGCAGGCTGCAACGGTATGTCCCAGTGCAATGCACTCTCCAGTCACCTATTTGCAGCCAACAGTAGTCAACTATCTTCCAGACTTGGAATTACCTTCCCTGATTGCCTGCCCAAGCCAAAAATGAAAAAGGAACGTCCAAAACATAGTTGAAAAATGTTTGGCAACCAAGCAAATCCATTTAGGGTGACATAAAACCTTAGTTTATGAGACGTGGACAGGGACCTCATATACTCTGTGTTTTAAAATCAAAACTATGGGTCAACAAAAGTTGAATTCCACAACCTGTATAAATTAGGCAAAGTACCGGTAAGATGATCTGCAGATCCAGTTGTTGTGCATGATTTATTCTGCTTCTGCAGTTCATAAGGAGAGTCACAGAGCTACACATAGTGCTGACCACCCATTATTCCTGCTTGCAGATCACTCTGTATTCTGAGATTCCACCAGACAATACCCACACATAAGAACTAAAACCTGCATGCTTCCAAAGAAAAATGGTAAACACTGGGATCCCAATTTTTTAGTGGATGGAGAAGAGGTGCTGATTTGATTTGAGGATTCCCCCACCTCTCTAAAGGGCCCATTTATTTATCAGAACAGCTAATTTCTCCCCCCACTCCTTTTGTTTGGGTCGCAGTCTATGCCATGGAGTAGTGCCTTCACTTTTGCATCGATCCTCTTTGACTCTGGATTGATAATAAAAGAATCACCTTCCTTCATACTAACTTTTCCAAGGACTTCGTTCTTCCTCTGTTTTGAGCCTCTCTACCCTCAGAAGAATGGCAAGTGTGTACCCAGGACAGAAACTCTTTACCTATGGTGCCTAATATATTCTCTAGGGAGGCCTCTCTGGTCCCACAGCTGCCCTGTTTAGACAGGCAGCTTTGACACCTTTACTTCAGGGAACTTTTGCAGATTATTGCTCTTGGTCCTACACTTTTGGTCCTGCCTTTTTAGCTCTTTTTATTCTGCTGTATTTGATCACTGCAAACTGATATTTTCTTCATGTATTTGCTTTGCTCGATTGCTGCCCTGAATATTCTTTAGAAAGGCAGTTGTCAGTTTTGAAGAGAAAGAAAATTACATAATAATTAATGTGTCCTGTCCAACACAAACTGTTTAGCTAATTGCCTTATGGCTCAGTCACACATTCACATCCTGGAATTGGCAGGCCTATGATCAGAAGAAGCTGCTGAAATGGATAAGCTTGACATCACTATTTCAGAAAATTCCATTCCTAGCTAGAAAAGAGCAGAACGGGGCAAAGCTGGCAACCAAGAAGCCCATTGGAAGCCAGTGGTGTCAATCACCATTTCTCCTTCATGCTGGTTGGCCACTAAAGTATCATGATTCCTGGTGGTAATTCCTGACCCAGCTTTGAATTGGTAATATAGATGATGTTTCACAATTATTCTCATGAGCACTGTGGGGGGTGGGCGGGGGGAATCACCCCAATTCTCCATCAAGTAATGAGAAGATACGTTGCATCAGAAAATTATCAAAGGGGACAGAAAAGTTCAGAAAAACTCTGTGGAGTGCAAGTGGGGTTTGGGGTCCCCTCCTCTCCGTGCTTTACCTGACTTTCAAATTGGCCAGTGAGTGTTTGTGAGTGAATTTCTACAGAAATTCTACAGAACATCTCTGGTCTGCACTGTGCAGCCTTCCTGGTTGCTTTTGCTTCCTGAAAACATTGGCTGGAATTTCCTGTAAGCACAGGAAGGTGGGGAGGCTGCCTACTTTCCACCTGCCAACAAAGCCATAGCTAGGTGATCTTGCGCCCCTGGCAGAACCGTCCAGATTGCGCCCCCTAGCCACGGACAAATTTGCTCTTCTTTCAGCCTCTCCTCCATCCCCCCCTTCCACCCATTCAATTCACCCTCTGTTTAAAACAATTTCTTATGAGGTAATAATCGATATTTATATTTATGGACATATTTCTAGCCGATTTTGCGGGGTCCCCCCATTGCCTGCGCCCCTGGTGGGGGCCCACCTCGCCACCCCCTAGCTATTGCCCTGCCTGTCAACTGTTCATTTGTTCTTATTTTATTTTATTTGAAGTGATGCTCTGTCTCATTTTTAAGGCAATTGGTGTGGATTTGTTTTTTAAGGTAAAAGGAAGAACTTCCCTTAACAACAAAATCTGTGAGCACACGGCACTCAACTGCTCAGTAAGCCAGTCTTCCCAGTTTCCGCACTGAAATTCAAGCTCAGGTGAATACATCATTCCTTTCTTTTCTTCCAGATCAGGAAGTGCAAGCATTTGGGGAAGAAAGCAGAGGACTGCAGAAATATTTCATAGCAAGAAAAGAAGAAAACCACCCACGGCCACCTTGCATTTATATGGTAAGCTCAACTCCGCAGCCACCAAAATTCTAAAGAAATTCTTAAGTGCCCTGCAAAAAAAGGTAGAAAAATTGAAAGCTCTTTCTCAGAGGAAGAAAACTTCTAAGAAACTGGAGGACAGTTTTTAGCACAGAACTAATTCTCAGAACTCAACTCCCCCAACTCTACCACTGGCTTGTGTTGGTCTGTCACTGCACAAAATAGTTGTTTGAGTCTGTATACTTTTCATAACATCAAAATACTATGCTGTAGTTTTTCCTGGTTGCTTTCTGAACCACCCACTACGATTTGGCATGTTGCTGCATGAGGGCAGCACAGAAACAAACCCCCTGCCCCAAAGCAGCAGGGCTAAGGATTGTATTCTTCCTTCCTTCCTTCCTTCCTTCCTTCCTTCCTTCCTTCCTTCCTCATTTCTTTCATTTTTAAAAATGTCATCGGCAACCAGCTGTTGAGAATTTGGAGCTCATCAGGGCTTTGTTTGCTTCCTGCGGTTCAGAATTGTGACGGCTGCTCCCATTCCTCGGCAGACCAAATACCCCTCATGAAGCAAAGAGTGTCCAGAATGTCGACACTGGGACTGCTAAATTGTGCACATCACAGAACAGCTGGGACCATTTGTCAGAATGTTGTGCACAATGCAAGTCAATACCCAAGATTCACAAGCAGGAAAAGCAATGGCTACAGATTCACTTTGACTGACTATATGATGCAAATGACAAATGCATATGTCATTAGATTAGCTGATGAAATAAATCAGTCGGGCCCATACTGTAGCCCAGCTGACAACAGGCCAAAGCAGGCCTGTGAGCGATCTGCAGTGGACTCACCACTCACCTGTGTAGCTTCCAGCACTCTGGCCAGGGAATTAAGTTTTTAACAGGGGTTGATACCTTGCAACAGCGTTTCAGCACCCTGGCCATCATTTTGCATTGCTCCACAATAATAGGGCATTGTGGTAGTTCAGGGAGGGTGCTTCATGCCACAAACATAGTGGACGGTACTGGGGGGGGGGACTTATAAGGCAGCTTTCTTTTTCTAGGGAGAGGAGGAAAAGAAATTTTCTGGGGGAAATGCTAAAGCACTTTAGCGCTTAGATATGTGAAAGCAATTTTTAGCACTGTGTATTTCATAAAAATCTCAATCCCACCCCACTTTGGTTCCATATTAATTATTTTTAAGTTATGTTGCACTCCTGCCCAATAAAGAGATCTGGTGTAACTTTAAAGCCTATGTATTCTTCTGCCAATATAAGCTTTTGCTTCCATTAAAAGAATCAGTACCCATTCCTTAAAAAACAAACAAACAAAAAACGTGCTAAGATACCCAGAAGTGGAATGCACTCTGAGTGCAATGCTTTAAGGAAATTGGTGAAAGGGAACTTTTTTAAAAAAAATCATGCCATAGGCTAATGATGAAAGTGGAAACTTTATTTTTCCTTTCACCTGGAAATAAAAATATTCTTTGAAAAGCCTACTCCTGTGCTCTTTAAAAAATAAAATAGAGCCCCCTCTGAAAGCAGAGCTGGGTAATATATATATATAACATGCCACATTGATTTCATGCTATTTTCCACGCTCAGAAATAGGGTTTTGCAATGTGCCTTCTGCAGCACAGCTTGAACTTCAGGCAAGCCTATCAGGGAGGAGGAGGAAGGATCTGAAATGTGTAGCCCAGTCCAAAAGATGAAAACACTACTGCTGTTTATAGAGGGAAACCCAAGTCATCAGTCCAAATGAATTCCTGCGCTAATCCATGCAGACTTCATGTTTTCCACCAGGCCTGGCCACTGTAAAGACTATCTTTAGGAGGCGGCACACACTGTGTTTGGATAGAAGCCCCTGGAAAGTTGAGGGCGTTTATGCCAGCTTGGCAGGGCTTCACTTTGGGTATGGAAAAAAGAAGAAGAATGCTTTCTCCTGGGTTCCCCCCACAGAATTTGAGGATCTCAATCCAGATCAAGATGATGCCAAAAACATCAACAACACAAGGCTTTCCCCAGCTGTCCCAGGCCAGCCTTCACAATGGTTTCCATAGAATTTGTTTTGCCATCATAACAGATCTAGCAAGACGCTACAGTGTGCTTCGCATTCTCGAGGCAAGAACTTTTAACTTCCTGGACTGTGGAAGTGATGGCTAACACAGCAATATGAAGGGCACCTTAGGGAGTAACAAACAAGGTCCCTGCCCCAAGAAGCTTACAGTTCAAAATCTGACACATGAATAGGCTACAGTGAGAGAGGAAAGGATGGAGGCAACAGCAGACAGGGGGCAAATGCCTTTTCCAGTTCAAAGGATGGTTCGTGCATTTCCAACGTTTTACAGGGAGGAGAATTGTGACCCAGTGAACAAAAGGAAAAGGAGGATTTGGGGTAGATAAATGAGACATTGTCAGTGGAAGACCAGGAGGAGAGGGAATGTAATATATCTGAAGGAGGAGGTTAGCTTAACCGAACCTCAAATTCCTATGTTACAGGGCTAACCTGTAATTCCTATTTCACAAACACCTCTTTGCGGGAGGCTTCACATCCCCCTAAATCAATTCATAAGGAAAGTCTCCGGCAGCAGCAGAAGACTGCATAACGAAAGTTCAGAACCACAGTTCAAGGGCAAAGCATGCGTACCCTCTTATCAGCATGGCCTTGCCAGTCTGGAAGGATGGCATCGACCAAGTACAGACAGAAAGTCTGTACAGGGTGCAAATGTCCTTACCACCATGACGCACAAAGGGCCCTGTAGAAAGTTCACAGGAAGGAACTCCTTATATGGCTTTACCAGACTCATGATGCATGTCTTTACATGGTAGCAGGAAGGATTGTCCTAATATGGTCATAGACCTTTTTGGGAGGGGGAGAGTGTGCTCTGAAGGTATATAAGTCTTGCCTAAACTTATTATTCTTGTTCTTGCTTCGGATGACCGGGCATGATCCTTCTGCTATCCGGAAAGCAGAATAAAGCCTTTCTCTTTTGAACCAAACCTCGATGTTTTTTTTTCTCCTCTCTCCCTCACTTCAGGAGCAACATTGAACCCGGTATTGTTGCTCATTGTTGCTAAGGCTACAATTTTGGTGCATTGGCCGGGAATCGAAGTTCCCTGAGGTTGAGGGATGGAGGTTCGAGGCGTCACTGCAAGGCGAACAGCTCTGTTCGGGGTTGTCAGTTCAAGTGCGCACCTCTACCAGTTTGTATGAGGAACTGACCACCCTGCGCTTGAGTGGAGACGCTGCAGGACGAGAGAAAGGGACAGCAGCTGCAGGGGAACCAGGGAACCAGGGGAAGTATAGTAGTAAACAGGGGGTCTGATCAACCCACCGGCAGTGTGCTGTTCAAAAAGCCGCCGGTCAGCAGTGAGCGAAGGGAGCCGCTGGCTGTTACAGTGCTAGCAGAGAGCAGAATTGCCGCTAGTGAAGTTTTGCTGGCGGTACGGGGAGTGACCGCCAGAAAAATTGTTGCTAGCAGTGAGCAGAATTGCCGTTAGTACGGTTGGTAGTGAGCAGCGAAAGCGTGCCACCAACTTCGGAGAAAGGGGGGAGGGAAACCGGGTGTATGGGGACACTCTAATGAATGGTGTGTTGGTGAGAGGCATGTGAAGAGTGTGTGTGGGAGTGTGGAAAATTACTAGGAGTGAGAGTGTTCCAAATATAGGGGGGGAGCAAATCAACCCCTCCTTGCAGTGTTTTCTGGACAATTGGATGCCAACAAAGGGGATGATTGGGATTTTAAACCAAAAGGCAGAAAGACTTCCAACCTGAAAAAACAAAAAACCCCTTATGGTTGAGAAGATAAAATTGGGCGCAGAGCAGAGGCAAGCAGAATTACCTACAATCAAACTAATTTTTTTGCCAGCCCCTGGAGGGTATAGTTTGGTTGCCTCTGCCCTGTGCCCCATAGCAAGGAGGAATGTTAGGAGGAGGAAACTCCTGAAGGTTGATGAAGCCTGATCTGAAAGAGGACAGGTGGCTCCACAGGTGTAGAAAAGGTGTAGAAAACTGAGAGTGTGAGTTCTGCCTGAGGTAGCAGGAGGCACGCAGTGATGGGAACACGGTGTCTGTCTGAAAGCAGTTCAGAACTGAGTGGTAATTTTGAAGTGCGTTGGCTTTCCATGCTAAAGACACCTAGGACAAGTCTCTTGTGTCCTGAAAAGTCAGTATTGGGTTTTTAAGTTTTTCTTGAGGAATGTTTAATTCAAAGTATGACTTTTAAAAGTATGATTTGGAAACTATTTGATTGTATTTGGTAATAATATTGTAAAGAAGTAAGAAATTGTGGCTGAAAATATTTGCAATTCACCATTCTAAGAAGAAAAAGCTATTTTAATGTGTTCCAATTATTTGTTTGTTATTGTTAAAGTTGGCTAGGATAACAGATTTAATGTTGCCCCCTCTTAAAAAGATTTAATGTTGCCCTCCTCTTGTCTATATTCCAGCTTGTAGGTATTTTTGAATTGTGAGGTCCAAAAAGTCCTCCTCTTATTTTTCCCCTTTTTCTCTGAGAGTGGGTATTTATTGCAAGCTTCTGCAGTTTTTTCCCCTCTTTCCTGAGTCCTCTTTTAATTTGGTCTAGGTGTGTGTGTTTTCCAAAAACCTGTGATCTTTGGTTTACTAATCCGGTTTTCTAAAGCCCCTTCCGTGCAGCCAGAGCTTTCTGCAGCCAAGACTTGGTTGCTCTGGCTTTTGGATTAACCCTAACCCTTTCTTCTCCGTCTTGGTGGCAGTTTATCTTGGAAAAGGGAAAAGTGTGTCTTTCAAGCTAGATTTATTGGTTTGTTGTTTTTTTATTTAAGCTTCTTCAGAAACAAGTGGTCTTGGGTCCTATTGAAGGATATTTGGTGAAATAAGGCATTTGGGTGTGTTTTTTCCTGTGTGCCAAAATGTGTGTTCTATGGCTGTGCCCCTTTAACATCTTGAGGAAGAATTTGGTGATATCCCAGACCTTAAATTTGTCATGAAATACCTCCTCCTTTTAGGTTTTCCTTGTGTAAGGTTTTCCTTGGTTCTTATAGGGTAAGGTTCTTATAGGGTAAAAGAATGGTAGCCCAGGATGATGAGGGTGAAAAGGGGGGCCGAAGGGGGGCCTAGGTGGAGGTAGGTGAGCAGCCCAGGAGGGAGAACGAAGCAGGGACAGTGTGGGGATTCAGACAGACAGTACAGGAGGCAAAAAGACAGTATAAAGGAGGAAATGCACAGGGCAGCTAGGAGGGCAAGTGAGAAATGGAGCAATAACTCAGAGAGCGTTTTGAAGAGGGGGAGTTCAAGAGGCAGGCAAGCAAAGTGAAAAAGATCAGGGACCGAGCAGCTCAGCAGTAGCGGAGATGAGGAAGACGGTGAGACAGAGGAAAGGAGCAAAGGTAAATCCAATATGTCTGGGAGGTTGTTTTTTTGAAAGCGCATGTGTGTATAGTGAGGGATTGAAGCATGTAGGGAAAATCCAGTAAAAGTGAGTGTGTGTGTGTTTTCCTTTTGAGAGAGAAAAGAGAGAGATCGGGTCTTGGAGAGATCAGTAGTGGTGGTGAAGAGGAACTGCAGGCAGAGAGAGACAGAGAGGGGGCTCTAGGATGTGCCAGAGAGACCCACCACCACCGCTGTGTGGGAAAGGAAAAGGAAGGGAAGGAAAAAGGTGTTTTGGAGTTGGTGTGAAGAGTTATAGAGATTGACAGGAAAAGTATGTGTTGTTGGCGATGTGCAGGGGGAAGAAAGGTGAACCCACAAGGAATGTGTTGGCAGAATTGATTAGTAGCAACTAGGTTTGACATCAGGCTGCTGGAAGAAAGAGTGTGGCTTAACCCCTGCACAGAGAGGATTGGAAGTAGAGGGAAAAAGAAAGTGGATGAAGGTAAGGCTCAGTTGTAGAGAGGGGGAAAGGAAAGTGAACGTAGTAAAGAAGGAAGGAAGAGATGAGGAATTAGTGATGGGAGAGTTTGGGCAGAGTTAGGTGAAGATGAGGAATGGACAGAAAGGGAGGAGCATCAGCCAGCATTTGTTGTTACTGCCACAGAGGCAGAAGGATAGGATAGTGAGGAGGATTGATTGAATTGGAGCATTCAGAAGGAACTTAGATGGGGATTTAAAGTAGACAAGTTGCAGAAAAGGAAAAAGGAGGTCTGCAAGAATGAGGATTGGTATAGAAAGAAAAAAGGCTTTAGGAGGAGTGTGGGGACTGTATTGCCTAATATCCCTTTTTTGATGGTCCCCCAGAGCAACCCGACCACTGGTTTGTTGGGCTGCTGCTGCAGGCACCTTCAGTGTGCAACCCATACTGTTTGCAGATTGTAGATTGGAATTAGAAAACCAGAATCCTTTTTTAGAGGATCCGGCCAGAATAATTAGACTGTTTGAAGGTGCATTGTAGACTCTCACCTTAAACCACCTGTACTTTATGTAAACATGATATCCCCTCTCCATGATTAGTTATGATTTGGACGTTGGAAATTATTTGCAGTTGCTCTCCCAAGGTTTTTCCTCCTTGAACAGGTGGACCAATGCTCGAACCCCTGTCCGTTGGTCAAGCTTATGCATTCCAGGCCCCAGTCGAAGCCTTGTTGGAAGGGGACCCTACATCATTTGACTCTCCACGGTGGCAGTTTTTGAGTCATCAGCATCATTCTTTGGGTTCAACACCCATCTGTGAAGGTAGAGGCATCTAATTGAACTGTGTCAACTGATCTACACCAGCTTCGTCGACCCATCATTTCTGCTGGGGCTGCAACCCCAATGGCAGCACCATCTGCTTTGCATCAGCAAGTTTTAAGTTGTTTTCTTGCTGTCCACACATTCATCATCCTTTGAGCTCAACGGAATGGTCTTTTCCATCCACTGGCCCTTTCTGAAGTATGCTGCAGTCCACCTTGGGCCTACAAGGTGACCAATGGGAGGAGGGGCAGTTCCATCGCCACCCACATCGCAGGGAGCGAAGGAACCGGTCTTCCAGCTTGCTTTTCTTCGAAAAGACCTCGAAGTTTCTTCTTCTTGTCACCCTCAACCACGCCCTACTCAGCGATGCCCTTCAGCGAGGACTTCTGCGGGAGGGTTAGGTTGAGCCCCTTCTGGGTATCCCTCAGCACCTGTCAACTCGCGAGAAGCCTTTGCCAAGCCCTTTCTTATGTGGCTGCCGATACCTGGGAGAGATATATATGGCTTCAGCTTCTTGACCTCCGAGATAGAGTCCTCCAGCAGACCCACGACATCAAAATGACTTCGCCCGTTCGTCCTCAGACTGGCATCAGTTCCCGAAAACATCATCGATCCCCAATGGCATCAGAAGTCACTCTCCTTCTGAGAGCTCCTTTTGAGAACGGCAGAAAGTGGAAGTTGATTTCATGCCATGGCAGTTTACCAGGACTGTGGTTGTTGACTCGTGTGCTACTAGCGTGATACTGCGTGGAAGTAGCAGGCATGGACTGTGGGGAGGGAGAGCAGTGGTTTTGTTCCCAAAAGCTGAAACAGCAGTTTGGTGCCAGGCTAAGGAGGCCAACAGCCAGAGTGGGCCTTCAACAGGCATCTGAAGAAGGCCTGTCCCAAAAGCACCAGTTGTGTTTGGAGTTCTGTTTTGGGTGAAGGTGGAACTGTTTCCTGCTCTCTCCAGACTGAAAGGGGACTGACTTGTGGCATCATCCCACAATGACTGGAGATCCTTCGCCAGATGACCAGCACCTCGACGCGCGGCCGGGCAACAACATGTCAGCACAGAGCAGAGGGAGATAAGAACTTTTGATCTTTCTCCCTGATGAGCAGGGAGCATGGACGGTGGCAGTTGGATATGGGACTTGTCATCATGCTCCTGGACCTCAAGTTCTTGTGTTGGGACTGTTATCTATGGAGATGCCAGATGTGGGGACGAACTGGGAACAGCAGGGTAGTGTGTGTTACTTGTCATCTACCTATCCCTGACATTGGGAAACCAAGAGATGCTGGATTTAGAGGGAGAAACCAATTGCCTGGTTGGCACCAGAAGTTTAAATACGATTGCTTTGAGTCTCCCTGAATAATATGTTGGGTATACCAGTGCCAGAAAACCCAGGGACGGGGAGCCAGCTGCTGCTAGACCCAAGACCCTGAGATGCCCCAGACAAGGGAGGGGGTTTGGTTGGTTAACCAGCTGGTTGTCGAATTAGGATGGTTTAGAGGAGTTTGTGTGGTGCTTAATGATCTTGCCTATGCTCTGCTTTTGTATCCCCTGTTTTTTTTTTCAGCATTTGCACAATGTGATGCGTAATATGTCAAAGGTGATCAGACCCTAGATTATAGCCATGCTACGTGCGGAACAACTCCATGGGACAGCGCCGTGGGACGCGTCAGACAACGATTGTCTGACGGTCCATAATAGGAGTAGGGATTGAAGGAGGAGGTTAGCTTAACCGAACCTCAAATTCCTATGTTACAGGGCTAACCTGTAATTCCTATTTCACAAACACCTCTTTGCGGGAGGCTTCACATCCCCCTAAATCAATTCATAAGGAAAGTCTCCGGCAGCAGCAGAAGACTGCATAACGAAAGTTCAGAACCACAGTTCAAGGGCAAAGCATGCGTACCCTCTTATCAGCATGGCCTTGCCAGTCTGGAAGGATGGCATCGACCAAGTACAGACAGAAAGTCTGTACAGGGTGCAAATGTCCTTACCACCATGACGCACAAAGGGCCCTGTAGAAAGTTCACAGGAAGGAACTCCTTATATGGCTTTACCAGACTCATGATGCATGTCTTTACATGGTAGCAGGAAGGATTGTCCTAATATGGTCATAGACCTTTTTGGGAGGGGAGAGTGTGCTCTGAAGGTATATAAGTCTTGCCTAAACTTATTATTCTTGTTCTTGCTTCGGATGACCGGGCATGATCCTTCTGCTATCCGGAAAGCAGAATAAAGCCTTTCTCTTTTGAACCAAACCTCGATGTTTTTTTTTCTCCTCTCTCCCTCACTTCAGGAGCAACATTGAACCCGGTATTGTTGCTCATTGTTGCTAAGGCTACATATCTGTGAAAAGTACATACATAAATTATATTGGGAGGAAATGCTCTACAAAAATTGTGTATATTAGGCAAAAATTGCTTACAAAAGTGTGTGTTAGAAGAAATTCACACTAAGAGGCAGATGAGGACTTTTTTTTTAAAAAAATGCCAACTGGTGTGGAAACTGAAGTTAAGATTGGAAAAATGAAAAACGGAGAGAAATTGATACTGGCAGATTTGCCTATACCCAATTTCAGCACACAATGGCTGCTGACGTCAGGCTCTTTCCCTCAACAACAGCCTGAGCAAAGCAACACAAAACAGGTCCAACATGGGGGCCAAAGGGAGAGGCTGTGTTTCCTCCTAAACCCCCTCTCTCTCACTCCTTCATTTGCTTCAAATCATCCCAATTAAACCTAGCTGGGTTCTGTGCGCAGCCGAGCATCTGTGTGTAGCAACATGAGTTTCCTGCCATAAACCAGACGTGCACTGCATGTATCGCTCACTGCATGCAAAAGAGGAAATGAATGTCTTGATCTGTTCGCCACAATATTGCTGAAATGCTAGTAAATATTATGGTCTAGCTGTGATTAAAGGCTTGAGTTATTTGCACTGCCAGGTTGGGTGGGGGGGGGGGAGAGAAACCGTCTCTACATACAAACAAGGAGGAGAGAGGGTGGAACACAGGGGACATTTTTACTTAGAAGGTCAAGCTTTGGAGAAGCCTTTCCAATAGCAATAATACTTTCCTGAGGGACTAGATACAGGGATCAGCAAACTTTTTCTGCAGGGGGCTGGTCCACTGTCCCTCAGACCTTGTGGGGGGCTGGACTACATTTTGAAGGGGAAAAAATGAACGAATTCCTATGCCCCACAAATAACCCAGAGATGCATTTTAAATAAAATGACACATTCTACTCATGTAAAAACATGCTGATTCCCGGACCGTCCGCAGGCCGGATTTAGAAGGCGATTGGGCCGGATCCAGTCCCCGGGCCTTAGTTTGCCTACCCATGGACTAGAAAGACCACTATTGCTGGGTCTGGCCCCAGTGATAACACTGAGCACAAGAAGAGCCCAGGTAGATGAAGCTATAACCTAGTAAAATTCGGAGTACTCATTCCCATACTGGCTAGCCACTTTAGAAGGCAAAAATCCTCTCCCACTGTATTCAGTGGCATACTGCTTCTAAACTTGGATGCTGCATTTGGCTACTATGACTCATACCCACTGACAGACTTATCCTTCATTAATTAATTTAACCTCCTTTTAAAGCCAGCTAAAGCCAATGGCTATTACCACATCTAGTGAGGAGGAAATGCACATATTAATTTTGCATCATGTGAAAAAAAAATACTTTCTTTTGTCTCTCAGTTGGTTTAAATTAAGTGGCCCCAAGTTCTGGGATAATGGGACAGGGAGAATAAAGTTCTCTTTATCCAAAGTTATTTTTAATTAAGGTTTTATAAGTATTGCAGAATTCAAAACACATGCAACATTTTATAGTCGTCTATTATTTCTATGGAAGGAGGAATCTGTCAATTTCAATTTCTCTCAGTTACTTTTCCCCCCAACCTGGTGTTCACACTTTGCCCATGTTAGTTTGCAATTATTATTATTATTATTATTATTATTATTATTATTATTATTATTATTATTATTATTAAAAAGCCTGCATGGAATTTTGCATGCATGATTGTGCAAATTTCTCTTAGTACATATGTATCTGCATAGAATTTTGTGCAAATGTAGCTGTGGGAGATTAAGCAGAGGGTTGGCTGTGGCGGGCAGTTTCACCCTTTCCCCATGTTTTTCATGCTCATAACCAACCATCTCTACACATGGAGGAAAATATACAGGCTCCCATATCTTTTCCCTCAGTTTGGAAAAGTAGCTGGAAGATGTTTTTTGAGGGTAGAATGACTGGAAGGGAAAGGGTTAAGCAGCCGCTCCCCACTCCTGTTCATCTGCTTAAACCTTTAGCCTCCTGGGGATGCTTCTGGTGATTTTTTTCTTTTAAAGTAGGAGGAAAGATACACACAACTGTGTGTCACTGCTAGCCTTAAGTCATCCTCACTCTTTCCATCGAGGTTTAAAACCATCCAAATAAACCAGCCCCAAATGAGACATTGCAAATGTCAGAGGAGTCATTCATACATCTCTCTCTCTTCTCGGTCCTGTATTTGACTTGATTCATTCATAGATGATGAAGTAATTTTTTATTAAACAAAAAATACACATACACCAAAACCAACTTCAGCCATCTCACACTTAGGGAATGCTTTACCAGCCTTGTATAGAAAATCAAGAAAACAAATTCAAACTCCGCGTATCTGATTGCATTTCTTAGACTAGTTCAAATTACCTTGCATTTCTGCAGGCAAGGTTTGGCTGCCTCCCTGGTTAATATACAGATAGTATGTGTCTGTAATATTAAGGAATGTCTCTTAGCCTTATTTCAAAGGGTTTCCCCACATTTCTGAACACCATGAAATATAGAAGATGGTGCTTAGTTCAGAACATGCACACAACTGAGACCAGGTTAAAATATTGTTGGCTTGAAGATTACTAAGGGCACTTACGAGACTGCTGCTTTTTCCCCAAATGGGATTCAATCACATACTGGCAAATTCAGGTCACGCCATTAAAGCTGATATGGCGCTCTGGCGCAACACATCTGCTACCCAAAAAAGCAAGCTTTTTGCAATAAGTAAAGTGACAGGAAAATGCACTGGAAAGTGAGGGATAATGATTGATGCATCTCACGTAACCTCCCAGTGAACAAATCAGAACAAACACTCAATAAACAACCAAGCTTGTATAATGTCCCTGCAAAATTTCTGCAAACAAATCTGGATTACTTATCTATAAACAGGTTGTCTTGCGCCTACAATTTTTATTGGGATTGTAGATTTATTTGCTTCAGAATACTATTGTTTTAGAGGGGTATGAAATAGAACCGTCTCCGCCATTCTGTTCATATCTCCTCCCCCTATATAATCCCTAAATGTTTACCCCCCGTTTACTCCCTGATACACTAGTGTATAGCATGCACAGACATGCATATTTTTATTTAGGGGGAGAAATCAAAATTTTCCCATATTCAGAGCCAACCCCCCCCCCCCAGCTATCCCTTTCAAACCTGTTACTGAATAGCCTTTGCCAGATCTCTCATCGTCCATGAATTTGTCTAGTGTCCCTGTAAAACTCTCTAAGCCAGTGGCTGCCGCCACATCTTGCAGCAATGAATTCCACGAGTTAATCATGCACCGTATAGAGAACTTTTGTTATGACCCCTTATGGCAGTGTTAACATTCTTGCGGCACCTTTTCTGTGAACTGAAATGCAACTCTCCGTAGCTGAATGGGTGAAACAGCCTCCCTTTCCCCCAATGGCCCATTGCTAACTCCGACTGAAACAAATACTTCAGACAAAACTCACGGAGCAAAAACCCAGTCTCCTGCTGTATTCTTTTACGGCTGCCTCCATCAGCAGGCACCGATGCTTCAGGGTCCAGGTTTTTGCAGGCAAGAGGACATCTGTTGTGGTTACTTTGCAGTCCCGGGACAAGCAGCCCAGCCATAGCTATTACAAGTGCAAATGGGAGAAATACTTGCAAAAAGATGGGCAAGACAGTGCAGTCAAGGTTCTGGAAAGGATGGAGAAGAAATGAAGAGTATGTAGAACCAGAGTGGAAGAGCAACAAGAAGAAATGCACATGTGTGCCCCATTCTGATGACCCTACTAGATACATCTGGCAGAACATATAACCCATTTCTCCTGCACAAGGCTATACTCCTGAGAAGGTCCTGCATTCCTGTAGCGCAGAAAGAAATGTTCCATGAAGTCAGATCACGAGGAAAGCCATGCATGGTGAAGTTCTGGCATTTTTGCAACTCTTAAATACACAGGATCCCTTTTGGAGAATGCGTATGGCAATCCTGACCATGTAGGATTTAAAAGCAGACATGTCTTGACTGATATCTGCCAACCCTAGCAATCAATGTGAGAAATATATTGCTTAAATCAGGAATAGGAACAGCGCACTGCCTCCAACTGTGTTCTACACAGGGTAGACCCAATGAAATTAATGGGGCTAAGTTTGTCATGTCCATCAATATCAATGGGTCTGCTAATGTTGACTACAACTCTGTGTAAGCATGGGCCTCATATGAACAAGAACAGCCCAAGATGCTTTGTTATCTAAGTCAAAATAACAAATGGCACCCCGATACCCAGGTTGAAGTGTATAATACAAAAGGCCCCTCTAGCAGTAAAAAAATACAGCAATAATGAATTAAATAGCGAACAAATTGCTCTTCTTTCATGCCACACAAAATCAACTTCCTGAGACAACTTGCTTCACTCTCCCCAATGGATCTCAAGCTCTAAGGATTTCTCTCCAACCTGCACAAATGGGTTCTCCATACCCTCCACCTTCTGAACTTAAGAAGGCCAGAAAAGGAAGGAGCGAGATTTTAACCAACCAGATGTTTCCTATGTGCGAATGCTGTAAAAGTACATGCTGTAATTTTGTGTTCATCGTTGTTCTTGCAGATGACTCAGTCCTTGGGTTGGTTCTAGACATACTCTTGGGTTTATTTGTTTGTTTGTTTCTCGTCTGATTGCAGATGGTAGATCAATCTGGTCTATAGCCCATCCAAACACTAGTTTCCTCGCTGCTGTATTTCTTTCTAGCCTAGTTCCTGTCTGGTTTAAACATTTCTCCAGAAATCTGCAGCATCCAACTTAAGAGAGCTGTCCTAGATTTGGTGAATAAACTTAGTCATGCTTTCATGCCAAATACAGCTGTGGGTAGATAGGAGGTTCCCCCTAACACACAACTATTCTTTAGAAAAAGGATTGGCAAAACGGGTGGAAAATTGACGTGATTCACCACCAGGTAATTTCTTTCTCATTGCTTGCAAAGGCAGGTTGGGGGAAGCACCTGATGTTTTGGCAAAACATGTAGAGGTGGTAAAGTTCAGACTTTAAAATCTTTATATGCAGAAAATCAAGAACAGAATCCATCACCAAATTCTTGCCTCTGCTGCACAGCAATAAAAGAGGGTCGTCTGTAATACGTATAAGAAAGGGTGCATCCAGGCTGTCACTCTTTTGAGAGGGACTCAACTTTAAATTTGCATAGCTAAAGTAGATTAAAAGGCTCTGTTGTCCAAGCACAGTAAATGCACTTTTAAAAAAGAAGCATATTTTCGTGGTTTGGAAAGTGACAGGGAAATGTATTGTAAATAGTGGGATGAACAAATGACTAATGGGGAGATCTATAAACAGCATGAAAGTAAATCAGGATAAATGCAGGTTGGATGTTCATTGTCAGAAAACCGCCCTGCAAACAAATCAGAGCAAATGATCAATATAATCTAACTTCCATATAGGTTTTGTGCAGGATGAATGCTCAATAAACAGGTCATGTGAAGGGGCATGGAAACCATTTCCGTACCACTTGTGTGTCACATTTTATTGGTACACAGTTACATCATCGTGCAGAGATATGGAGCGCCCACTGCTGCCTTGTCTCAAACTCTTACAGAGCAAAACTCTAATCTGTACATAAGGAACCCCCAGCCAGGTGTTCACTCTGTTTGTTTAAGCACAGGAATTGGACATTTACCAGCTGAAATTAAGCTGCATTTGTACCCTTTCAACTACTGGATTAGATTACCATCCATGCCGGATGATGAAACTGCCAAAAATGTGCTTCTTGGAGAAAGGCCCTATTACATTTAGTCAACCTAACTTTCAACTGGTACCAAAAATTTGTCTCAGTGATTCAGACATCTGGCTTTTTGGTCAATTGCTTTATTGGTATCAGAACCACTTGCAGCCAAAAACATTGTACACGATGTGTTTATTCGATGTGGCTTAGCTATTTTGGCCAAGGCTAAGCCAGCACCATAGTACGTTACGCTTAAATAACAAAACAGGTTTTAAAACTATTTAGTTGACATAGACCAATTCTTAGACATGCTTTCACCCTTCTTAGATTCCAGCTAATGCCTTCCATATTGCAATAACAGACAGTTGGTAGAACACGAGACTCTTAATCTCAGGGTCATGGGTTCGAGCCCCATGTTGGGCAAAAGATTCCTGCATTGCAGGGGGTTGGACTAGATGGCCCTCGGTGTCCCTCCCAACTCTACAATTCTATGATTCTAAGTGCTATGCTTCAAAATCCTATACACACATCCAGTGTTTTTTTTTCTGGGGGGGACGACGCAGGGGTACACATACCCCTAAACATTTTGTGAATCTAAGTTTGGCATCATTGAGGGGCAGCATTTCAATATGAGTAGGAAAATGAGAGTACCTCTAAACATTTTTTTAGGGGGGAAAACCACTGCACACATCTGGGAGAAAATTCCACTGAAGTCAATGGGTATTACTTCTGAGTAGACATGTAGCCATTTGCACTGCACATATCTGTGAATTTCAACTGAAGCTTTAACTGAAATTGGCAACAGTGCAGTTGCATTTTGCAAATTCCTATGCCCTTTACTCTATATGGATCAATGTGAGATTACCAGGAGATTTCTGATATGGACAGCTGTTCTGTATTGATGCTGGATGTTTTTATTCAATCAAAACATTTATACTTGCTTACCACTGAACAAGTCGAAATACCTATGGCTATCTACCTGAATCTAACAATGAACAAGTGTGAGAGTACCTGTTGTTTTACAGTGTGTGGAAGTTTCATACTATTCAAATTTTGTTCCAAGTGCTAACGAGTGGTTCTTAAGTCTTGTGGCTGCAACAAATAAATCAAACTGACATTTATTTATAAATGATTTCATGGTCTGTTTTGTCCAGGAGCTAACTTTTTGTAATGAGATTCTAAGTGGCTGCTGAATATGAATATGAGATTCAGTGGAAATGTGGGCATAATTTTTATGATGGTGGAATCTAGAAAAAAAAAGCTTTCGGTTTTATTTCTTCTCCTAATATTTATTTCGAAAAGGCAGACTCCATATTTTTCTCTTCCTGACCAATATTTGTGTTAAAATTAATAGTTGTATTCAGGAGTTCGCCTGAACATGCAAGGACTAAAGGTAGGGGCAAGTCTTATGCGCTTCATGCTTCTCACCCCTAGTACCCAAAGCAAGGCCTGCAGGGAGCTTGTGGTTTCGTTCATTTGACATGAGCAGAACTCCCTGTGCAACTGGGGATCCCAATAAAACAGGGTCTCTGATCACACAGAGGAATCTACTTGAATTCACGTGAACATGAGCAGAAACCCCATGCAGACTTTTCCATGCAACACGGGGAAGGTCAGTGGCTGGTGGCCATGTGCAACATATGCAAGGATGTTGGAAGAGGGGCATGTGGGTGCACCCCTGTCCCCACGTTTAACCCCTTGGGTTCAGGAGAATGTTCGATTGCAGCTAACAGTGAGAAATCGTGGTGTGGTCTACGTTAGCAATTCCTTGTTTAAGAACTCAAGTCCATGCAACGATTACTTTGAAAACAAGTTAGGATAGCAGATGCTCTACCACTGAGCTCTGGCTGTTCTCCTAAACTGGGAGAAAGTAAGAGGGAGGGAGGAATATGCCACCACATGAAATAGCAGCAGAACACCAGTCACAGACACTGCTCCAATTTGCTGCAGAATGGCCGAATAGGAACAAGGTGGCATCATTACTTATCATCATTCCCTGGGCATTCTTAGAGGGGAAAAGATGGCTGCTCACATTGGCCAGCTGCTAAATAGCCCATTTCATGGGCATGAAGGCCCAGTGAAATGAGGGATGTATTTGGCACTGTTCTGGGCCATTTCCTATCAGAACTCCTGAGTCTCTTCTATCTGTTAGGCACAGAAATTTAGCAGATGTACTTTCCCCCCATCTCCGTGTCAGGAAAACCTTCAATTGGTGAACATCTGGAGATGTTTAAGAGAGTCCTTTGAGAAAAATAACACCGGCAACCCTTGGGTAAAGTCTCAGTCATGAACCCTAGGCTCATATCCCCATTCATTCACAAAGTTCACTGAGTGATGCAGGGCTAGTGATTTTCTCTCACCCTAACATGCCTTTTCAGGGTTGTTATGAAGATAAAATGGGGACAATGAATTTTGAGCTCCTTGGAGGAAGAGTGGGATGAAAATGAATGCTAGAGTAGAAATCAGGGAAAGTGTGGAAGGATTCAGTTAGGAGCTGGAAGCAGAGATGGGCAGCAGGAGAACGACAGTCAAGAGACCCCCCCGGCCAATAAATGGATAGAGAGAATGGGGATAAAGGGAAATGGAGCTGAAGGAGCTAAACCACAGCAGTTGAAAAAAGTTCCCGAGTCAAGGATAAATCATAGCGCAGCCTGGTTAGAGACCAACTGCTCTTCAGCGCAATTAGAAATATGCTTCAGTTCTGTTGACTGTATAATAGGGGAAATAAGAAGAATCTGACTTGATGCCTGACGCAGAGTTTGTTAACATATGTGGGGTGTTGCAAACAGGTTTTTTTAAAAAAATAATTTACTGTAGATAAAAAAAAAATGCAAAAAAAATGCCGGTTTTGAGCTATTTTTTTAAATGGAAAAATGGCACTGCCGACATGGGCTGACATACGTCTGGATTTTCCCGGACATTTTCCCGATTTCCGCCCAGACACTGCTGCTGATTGCAGTATTCTGGATATGTCTGGACGTGCAGCAACCCTAAATTACTGTGACATTACATCTTGTTTTGGTCAATGACTTTGGTATTTCTATAGCCTCCTTTACAGGAGCAAGGGAGTAGCTCGTGACTTACATTGTGGTGCAATCATGTCCACAGCTTGTCTGGGAATGAGTTTTATTGTGGTTGTGTTCCCAGCCACATTCCTCTTGGGCAACTCTTACCGTATTTCAAAATCATCACTGAAAGTGGTTGTGTGTCATCTAGAAACTGATTTCTCAGTGCTGGTAACTGTTGGCGGCTTTAGAGCCAGTGTGGTCCAATGAAAAGAGAGCTGGACTTGGCTCTGGGATGAAATCACTGCAAGGCCTTGGGGAACGTCTCTTGGCCTCAGTACTCTCGTCTGTGGAATGGGAGTGACAGGAAGCTATCTCACTAAATTATCATGAGGACAGACACTAAGACAGCTCTGCAAATTTTAAAAAGTGCTATATAAAAGATGAGTGAGGGGTTGCAACGTTTGATGCACAGCCTGCAGGATATTCTGGAATAGTAAATGTATCTAAAGGGTAGCCAGATGTAAAGGAACAATTAGAAATTATCATGAGGACAGACACTAAGACTGCTTTGCAAATTTTAAAAAGTGCTATATAAAAGATGAGTGAGGGGTTGCAACGTTTGATGCACAGCCTGCAGGATATTCTGGAATAGTAAATGTATCTAAAGGGTAGCCACATGTAAAGGAACAATTAGATGTATATAGAAGGAATAATTCAACCAGGAATTATTGCCTCATGCCTGCAGGATGCACCTACTGGAATTCTCTCTGTTCTCCTGTTCTCCTTTGCATCTAGCTGCCCTGTGAATTTTGCACACATCTCACCTGTGGCATTTGCAGAAAGGAAACTGGGGAGATAATGAGATCTGAACAGGGGGCAAACTGATGCAGCTGTGAACTGGTGCACTCCCTAGAATCTCACTACAGAAAAGCAAAGAGCCCAATATAGAAAGGGTGCATATTAAAAACTTGCAGGGCAAGGAGGAAGGGTTAGGGAAACCTGGCAGCTTCTTTCTTCTGCCCAAGGCAGGTCCTTACTCATGGGGAATGTTTTGTCAAGCTCAGTTCCATGGTCAAATGCTGCATTTAACATGCCTGTTCCACGTGGAAATGTTTTGCACTAACATGCACAGCTATAGCTTTTGCCTGTGAGGAAACGCAAGAACCCAGACGGGAAGATACTTCTAATCTAAACCAGTCCATCAAATGGAAGGGAACGAGAGCATCCTTGCCAAACACCACTATGTGCCAGCCCTGATTATAGTGCCTGATTACAGCCTATGCACATAAAATCTGATGCACAACGGCCACTATGAATGCCATTTGCTGGGAATCACAAAGTAGGGAGACCACTGTTGTGCTCAGGTCTTGCTCACAGGCTTCCCCCGGGCATCTGGTTGGCCACACTGAGAACAGGATGCTGGGCTTTGGCTCTTCCTGTGTCCTTGGCTGAACCCTCCATGCATAGGGATGGTTTGGATGAGAGATATCATCCAATGCGGCTCAAGGTGACCAATTTGCCTGCTGCCAGGAACTACCATTGGTGAAGGTGTGCTATTGTCCTTATTTATTTGGAACTATTTGCCTCCAGAGGATGCTGAAACTCAGTATTTGCCAGAGCTCCAAGACAGGCAAATTCTCACTATTTATGCACGAAGCACCCAAAAAGTTCACAGGAAGAATGCTCAGCTTGCAAGGCAAGTGAAGGTGTCTTCCCCAAGGACCACCCAATCCTTTGATTTAACAGTATTCGTTTCCCAAATAGATGAGGGTTTTTTGTCCCCATCTTGGCTTTCCTGTTGCCTGAAAGACCCTTTGCGTGATGGGTGCAAACACAAATTGCGAATATGTACTCTGAGTGAGGCTCTCAAGTTCCGTTCTGTGGTGATCTCGCTCTCTTAATAGATTTTGTATGTTCTTCTGAACAGGAAACGCTTTATAGCAAAACTTGCCTGCGGGCATTGTACTGTACCAATTAAAGGATTCCTGAATTCAAGAACAAAGAAGTGCCAGTAGAACAACTTTTTTTTTTTTTAATCATTCAATTCATTTTCTTCCTTCCTCCGGTGCTGAGTTTGGATTTATCGTTTTTTATTTGTAGCTCACATGTTGTCAGATGGTCGGGGAAGCCACTTGAGAATACTACTGGAGGAAGAGTCCTGAAAGGGAATTGGGCTTGTTCTCCCCTCCTTTTCCCCTTATAATGGACATACCTGGGCATCGAGCCAAGTATGTGGCACCTTCTCTCCAAAGATCTTTGTGCATTTTACAAACAGCCATTCAAGCCTCTCCACGACTTCTGCGGAACAACAGCTCCTTGGAGATAAGAGTCAGGCCCTATCGCAAGAGAAGTTATAAAATCCTGTAACAGAAATGAGGATGGAGGACACATCTTGTCGCACCACGGGTTGGGAAGTCACACTGGCTAGCAGAAAACTGCAAATTCATACAGGTTACCCTAGAGCAGACACCTTTCTAAGTCATTAAAGAAACAAGTGCCTCGTTTGCAGCAAAGGCACGAGAAAACTGGAGCCATTGCTATTTTAGAGGCAAGCTACAAGGCAAACAGCCATGGCTTCTCCTATGGAAATCTGGCATGAACAGAAGGAAAGAGGTGAGGCACAACTCCATGCCAGAACATGTTTTGCACCCAAATGATCCAAAGTTTAGTCCCTAGCACCATCAGTTAGAAATATATCAGACTATCTGATACAAAGGAAAGTAATAGAATTGGAATTGGAAGGGTCCCCGGGGGTCATCTAGTCCAACCCCCTGCAATGCAGGAATCTCAGCTAAAGCATCCATGACAGATGGCCTTCTAACATCTGCTTAAAAACCTCCAATGAAGGAGAGTTCACCACCTCTTGAGGGAATTGTTTCCACTGTCAAATAACTCTTACTAACAGAAAAATCTTCCTGGTTTTTAGTTGGAATCTCCTTTCTTGTAACTTAAATCCATTGGTTTGGGTCCTACCCACCAGAGCAGAAGAAAACAAGCTTGCCCCATCTTCCATGTGACAGCCCTTTAGATGTTTGAAGATGGCTATCATATCTCCTCTCAGTCTCCTCTTTTCCAGGCTAAACATACACAACTCCCTCATCCTTCCCTCATAAGGCTTGGTTTCCAGACAGACCCTTGATCATCTTGGTTGCCCTCCTCTGCACACATTCCAGCTTGTCAATATCCTCCTTAAATTGTGGAACCCAGAACTGGACACAGTATTCCAGGTCTGGTCTGGCCAAGAAAGAATAGAGCAGTGCTATTACCTCCCTTGATCTGAACACTATACTTCTGTTACTGTAGCCTAGCACAGCATTAGCTTTTTTTTGCTGCTGCATCACACCACTGACTCGTGTTAAGCTTGTGGTCTACTAAGACCCCTAGATCCTTTTCACATGTCCTACTGGCAAGCCCGGTGTCCTCCATCTTATATTTGTGCAGCTGGTCCAAGCAGATAATACTGGGCTAGAAAGACCAATGGCCTGACACTGTACAGAACATTTCATACATTTTATACACACATGCATATCTTTGGAAGACCCCATGGAGATCAATAAAGATAACACACAACTGATACCTAATCTTGTAGTTCAGCTACATGCAAAATTATTCAAACAAATCCTCTACACCCCAGGATGAATGCAAGAAAAATGGTCATGCCTGCTACAAAAAGTTGTTCTAATTATAACTTATCATTTCTCTAATCAAACCACAGGCCTCAAAAACATACAAACTTGCTCACCCTAAAAGCTCAAGGGAAAGCAGAACAAAAACTTCGCATTTCCTGTCCTTTCATCAAAGCTCAGTGCTTTTGAGGCAGAAAAGAGTAGCTACATTAAAATAGCACAGTGAAAGTATGAATGGATGTTTTCCGGGCAATGGGAAATTAGAAAATGCAAGAGACTTTCTACAGCACTTTAGGCATGTTTTCCTAATTCATGGCAAGGATGTGGTGTAGCTGATGACTTTGTCTGGAGACAGATGAGAGGTATGTCCCATCCTCCATCCCCTAAGTTGAAGGTGGCTTGAAATAAACACCATTCATGATGAATAACTTCATCTCACTTTCTGGTGGTTCTCAAAATTTATACCTTAAGGGGACACTTTCCACGTAACCCCATTCAGACACCATGGACAAACCATGGTTTTGTAACCATGAATGTGCCATGGCCTTGACTCTCCCTTCTCTCATATGTGGATTCCCACCTCATTTTCCTGGTTCCTTAAATCATAGTTTGCTGTGAAGTACACATTAGGCAAAGTAGCATGTTCAAATCAGGCAAACTATGCCAACCAAGGATCCAAGTCATGTTATTGAAGCAAGTGTGCAAATGGTTTGGAGGCAATTCTTGGCAAGTCAAACCAAAGACGGAATCCATGCACAACAGAGGATGGTTGGGTGGAGGAAATGAAGCATACAAGCCTTTGGGGTGCCAAGCCAAGATTTCTGCCTTGACCTCCCAAGTGGAGCACAGCCTTGCCTACCCCAAAGTAGTTGCTATTAAACGACATGGGGGAAGTCAGCCTAGAGCAGCCTTTCTCAACTTTGGGTCCCCAAATGTTGTTGGCTACAACTCCCATCATCCCTAACTAGCAGGACCAGTGATCAGGGATGATGGGAGTTGTAGTGCAACAACATCTGGGGACCCAGGGTTGAGAAAGGCTGGTCTAGTGTCTATGAATGAAGCCTATAGCGGCATTTACTGTCCTAGAACAACCTTCAGTTCACCCTGGGTGCTTTCACTGCCTTCCAAGAGCCAGCTTTGAGCAACTGGGGTTGGACTGGATGGCCCTTGTGGTCTCTTCCAACTCTATGACTCTATGATTCTATGAACTTCATTTCCACTTTCTAAGAATAAAAAAGGAGAAGTAACAATATGCAATGCAAGGACAACTTGCAGAAAAATGGAGAACCCAGGAGGAAAGAACAGGGGTCATGCACTGTTGCAGCTCAACCAATATATTGAATCCTTAAGTTAGTTTTGTGCAATTAATGGCCCTGGACTAAATCAAATGCAGGATTAGGCGGACAGCACCCTAAGTGCTGGAATGTTCTTCTGTAAGCTGAATCAGGATCCTTGGGTGCAAAGCAGTCTATGCATTATTTTAATAAATGAATACAGATTTAAATAAATTCAAAATTGTGGCAGCACAAAGAGGGACAGTGCTACAAGGAGAGGGGGGTGGTGGTAAAAACAAAACAAGCAAATGAAAAATCTCTCAAGGAGAATGAGATATGAAAGGAATCCTGGCTGTTAGAAAACTGGACATAGAACAAAGTAAGATGAAGACCCAAAGTTCATTGTGGGGATGAGAGGGGGAAAGAGTGGACAGCGGCTCAGAAAAAATAATTAGGATTATGGCTTGCAGTGCTAATTTTTCATTGGAAAGATTAGATAGGACGGCTATTGGTACTTCACTCCCTAGTCGGTATCTCTGGTATGTGTTTCGTTAGTTGTGCTTTTCCTTTTCCCTATGGGAGGAAAACCATTTCATACTAACATGACTGCCAGTATCCCAAACTTATATGCAGTTGTACCCTCACGACAATTCAGGATGTATCCACAGCAGTGGCAGACTTTGAGCTTTAAAATTCCAGCGGCACCCTGTGCATTGCCAAAATTTGGCGGTCCCCCACTTCTGTTGTTCGTCATTGTTGTGGTGCCCCCAGTGCAGGTGAACCAGTCACCCTCCCCTAAATCCGACTCTGTTCACAGCAACCGAAGTAAGGGCTAGTCCACACTTCTGCTTGTCTCATGCCTAGGAAAACTGAAGTTGGATAAACCCTAAAATGTTCAGAAGTGCCAAGCCTCCTGAATGGCTTTGAGCTGAGCGGCCCTCTTCTTTTCAGTGAAATAGTCACAAGCTCCTATGTATGGTACAGTAGCAAGTTACCTCGCCCAGTTCCTAGCCACTAGAATGAGACTGATAAATGACAGCGCTAGCTAGGGCTGATGGGAGTTGTAGTTCTCCAACATCCGGAGGGCCCTGGGTTCACCAGCCTCTCAGCAAAAGCTCACATAGGAAGGAAAATTTAAAAAAAAAAAAAACAGCAACGAAATTTCCAAGTTTTTTGAGAAATTCCTGCTAGGGTGTTAATTTTAAAACTGGGAGCAGTGAGTTGGGTCTTGAATGGATCTCATTCAATTCTATGGAATTTAATAGTTAGCAAGATATGGGGCATGTTTAGTCCAATGAGGTTGTTCCTCACAACACTGCTTCCTCTTGCATAAATGAATGGTTTTCAATGTCATTCATTGATATTGGAGAAAGTAAAACACTGAGTTGTGAACACTGTTGTGCGGCAGAAGGCAGAGCCTTGTTTTCCACCCATCACACTGGGTGACTCGTCTCTATTTAAATGTGGATGCCATAGTGAGCTGCTCCCATTATAATGACAGACACTAGTATATTTTAAATCATCAGCCTGGCTGTTATCTTGCAAAATAGCCAGGAGTTCTGAAATGGAAATGAACAGGGGTGGAATTCTAAGCAATTTCCCCCATCCCAGCTTTGTACTGCACAACAGGAAAGAGTGTTACACAATAATAAAACAATAATTTGACCTATTGATGAAGCAAACAACATGGGATGCAGTCAAACCAAAACTTGCTACAGCTTTTCTTATCGGTTGCAAAAGCAGAAACCTCTGAATTCACAAGAAGAAAGCAACATTTTCGGTAATCTACATACTCAGGTACCTCTATAAAATGTCCCGAACATAAAACCTGCTGCAAACTTCATAGAATGATATAAAACATTTTGGGTGCAGCACGCTACAAAAGAATTTTAGAAAAGCAGCATCTGCACTAATTCAGGTGTTAAGTGTACATTTCTGAATTTCAACTCAAAGTTTTGTTTGTGAATCTGCAAAAAATATGCCTCATAAATTTAAAGCATCTGATGCTAATGCAAATGTTTTCTAGAGAGAATTAAACAAATTCCCAGACCTTAAAGAACACTGCCAGCTTTTACAATTCAATAAATGAAAGATTTTGCATTGAAACACACACACACAAATGCTTTCCAAACCACAGAGTTGAACCCTATAAAAATGGTCATCACACCACTTTCATACAGAGGTGCAGATTGGATAAACAGGGTATTTTTAAATTAGCGTGCTTACCATCATCCAAATACGCTTGGTCAAGATTCTGTTCCTGTTTAACCGTGACTCCAGTTGGCACTGCTTCCTTCTGATCGCTTACTGGCGGTCCATTTTTGGCTGTTCTCTGCTGCTGAATCACGGTAGGGTACGAAATTGGGCTTAACCTTTGTGCTTGGCTGACCTGAGGTTGGCTGGATCTCACTCCGCTAGATGTGAAATTTTCACTACACATGATGTGCTGGAATTCTTGATGGCTTTCGCACCTCAGCTGCTGATTGGTGGTGGGAGAGCAGTGAATCACGGGGGAAGACTGATGATTGGCTGGAGAATGGTGGAGCACTGCTGCGCTTTGGCTGGGAGAGCCTGTGTGCACCAGCACAGACCTGTGCACATCTGGAATGGAAACTTGTGCAGCCATCAAGCTGGATTGCTGGTAGCCCAGGTGGCTAGGACTGAGACTCTTGCTTCTTTGGTATATTACAGCCCCTGGGGTTTGTTGAGGATATCGAGATTCAGGAGAAGACAGGCTGGAACGCAACTGCTGGCAAGAAGCCATCGTGGCCACAAGACAGGAAGGAGACTCAGAGACCATTGTATGGTGGGAATAATAAGGCTGTGTTACTGTTCCTAGACCACTGTGTACTGTGTTGCAGATTAAAGCTGGATCATAGTCATCAATGGGCTCTGTTTTTATGGAAGGCACTGGAACAAAGGGCACAAAGGACATAGCTCTAAACAAACGTCTAGGAAACGGTTAAGAGGAGAGAGAAGAATGAGCACTAACAACCGACACACTGCACATTTTCTCCCAGTCTTAGCTCTGGTTCACATGTTCGTGTTAGCACTTGTCCGCTGCAACACCAAGCGATGGCTTGAATGTGTGAATGGGTGATCAAAGACCCATTGCTTGGAAAGTTCATTTTAAAAAGGAAGTATATCTATTTTGATGGGACCCAGGTGATGCTATGGTCTAAACCACAGAGCCTAGGGCTTGCCGATCAGAAGGTCAGCGGTTTGAATCCCGGCGACGGGGTGAGCTCCCGTTGCTCAGTCCCAGCTCCTGCCCACCTAGCAGTTCGAAAGCACATCAAAGTGCAAGTAGATAAATAGGTACCACTCCGGTGGGAAGGTAAACGGCGTTTCCATGTGCTGCTCTGGTTTGCCAGAAGCGGCTTAGTCATGCTGGCCACATGACCCAGAAGCTGTCTGCGGACAAACGCCGGCTCCCTCGGCCTATAGAGCGAGATGAGCGCGCAACCCCAGAGTCATCCGCGACTGGACCTTACGGTCAGGGGTACCTTTACCTTTACCATATCTATTTCATGGATTCACAGGTTGATAAAATAATAGAACTGTAGCATTAGAAGGAATCAACAAGGGTCCTCTAGTCCAAGCCCCTGCAATGCAGGAATTCTTTGCCCAATGTGGGGCTCAAACCCACAACCCTCAGATTAAGATTCTCATGCTCTGCTGACTGAGCTATCCCAGCATCCAACATTTCCAGTTCACATTTGTCTCTTTATACTGTTCACAGTTCAGTTCACAGTTCACCAAAGGATCCTTGCCAGAAAATATTCAGTATTCAGAATGTTACAAGTTGCTGTGCAGAAGTATACAATATATTTAAGAAGGCTAAGAAAACATCGAAACTGTGGAATGTGAATTGCTTAATTTATTCCTCCCAATAATTACGATTTTGAAGCTTAAAGGCGCAAAGAGACAAAGAGTCAAAAACACTTGTAGGAGAACGAACCTGAACTAGAAATTGCTCAACGTTCTATCACAAAAATGGACTTAATTCATGTTAAGTTCTCTTGACAATTGTGGGAACTACTTTACGGTGTAGTTCAGAGACTTACGAACTAATCTGGTGAACTTCATTAAATCACACTAGTTCATTCCAAATACTGTACAGTATTTAGAATTCATTGATTCAGAGATGGTTTGATCTGTGTTAATTGTAATGCTGGCTAAAAGATAGCATCTTAGAATAATTAGATAATTTGGGTTCAGCAGGATAGATAGATGATAGATGATAGATGATAGATAGATAGATAGATAGATAGATAAATGATAGATAGATAGATAGATAGATGATAGATAGATAGATAGATGATAGATAGATATAAAGACAGTTCAAGTGTTTCTTGCCAAATATTGTGCCATATTCCATTTTTTTCACAAATAATTACCTGGGTGATAGGTAAAATGTTGTGGCTGGCTTTTTTTCCGTTTCCCATTGATCACGTAGAAATTCACCTTGATGGGGAAACGAATGTGCTTATTCCGATATTCTGGTATCTCCACGAAAAGCATATTCTGAAAATAATTTTTAAAAATTAAATTTAAAAAATGGGTGTGGGGAAGAGACAGTAATATGATATTAGAAGGCACTCTGTTTATATCAGTACCTTTTGTTAATACATTTGTTCTGGGGTGTACTAGGAGTATTGCTTTTCTAGTTACGATGTAGAGGATCTTGCAGAAAATCTGAAGCACGCTTCCTTCCTTACTGTATCCATAATCTAACCTTAAGACAACCATCCTGCCCTGACAAATTATCCAATTTCCCCTGTTTCTATTAACTTGCCTTGTATATTTTGCCTGACACTTTTTCCTTTACATGCTGGTGGCAAATAAGTTCTACCCTTGGGAAGTTCTGTTTTCATGTAGACTGCACCTACTCTTGGGTAGATTCTCACTGACCTCTAGCTCTTGCTTAGGGATTCTAGCTACCTAGAAGTATGGAAGAGTTACCATGGGACAGCACTGCAACAAGCCCAGGAGAATGTGAAGTTCCATTACTAGTTACTGGGCAAGAACTTTTTGATAACACAGGAGAGAGGTGCTGGATTTATGTGGCCAGCAGTGGGGAAACTGCACACATCTCTGTTTTGCTAGATCACAGCTTATACGAGTCTGATCAGTGTTTCGTGAATATGCTTAATAGCGAACCCAACCATGAGGAAACACACTAAGGACACAACAGAGTGCCTAAGCTTTATCGAAACGTGTTTGCTAACCACTTTGAGATCTTCTTGTTAAAAGGCAGCCTGTGCAAGTACTCTAATGAGTAAACAAAATCACCCCACTGATACAATGTGTGCAACAATGCACCCAGTTCCATACTGGATTGCAGCCTTTGTGTGTTCAGAGGCATTTCTGCTGCTATGGAATGAAACCTGGTACCTGAAAGAGAAGTGGGAGAATGTGCTGAGTGCCCACTACTTACAGGCTGGCTCTTATCTTTGTCCACGGTGGCTTCCATCTCCCAAATCTGTTGCCCATCTGAAAGAAATATTAAGTCAAGCATGAAAAAAGGGGGTCATGCTCTTCCTCACCACTACAGCACCATAACGTGTCCAAAGTACTTTGTATGCGTTCTCTTGCTATCATTCTTACAACAGCTTTGTAAAACGAGATCTCCCTACATTACATGTGGAAGGCTAAGCCGGAGAGGATAGCAGCTTGCCTAGTGACTTGCTGGTGGAGGTAGGATTCAAACGCTGCAGCACTTCAAGATTCAGGTTGCAGTCCTATGTTCATTTACCTGAAAGTAAGCCCCACGGAATACAATGGACAAACATACATAAGGTTGGCCACCCTACCAACTCGCCAACACTGACCAAGGTTCTGGGTCAGCTGTGAAAATATAAACCTTTGGCTACTTGGAGTGGTAGCAAAGTTTTCATATATAAATGATTGCAAATACATTTAATGGCCACCCTAAGCATTTCCATAACAACAGCAGAGATTAATAACAACACAAAATGTGCTTGCTGGAGTTTCGCTGTTTCTGCCCAGCTTTTTCAAAGGCTTCTAGCAGCAAGTGTTTCCTGGAGGATATGCTACCCAAGTCACAGACTTTCCCACCAGTTTTTCAGTTATTCATATCTTGGTCCACTCTCAGTGGAGTGTAAAAGAAAGAAAACCCACGATCAGCATCCTGCTTTGAGCAGCCTTTCTACAAATATTTGAATTGTTATAATGTTCCCACACGCTCTGGTCTTTTCCTTGAGCTAAAACTTTCCTAGTTCCTCCAGCCCTTTCCTTGCTACTCTTAAGACCCTACACCAGGTTCTTTCCTTCCTCTCTACTTCGTCAGCATATTAGGTGCAGTCTTCAAAACTTACACAGCTATTTCACTGGCACTTAAAACATGCTTAAACTTCCCTGGATTGCGCCCAGGTACATTCATGCAAAGAGCTGGCTTAGTGCTAAACGGAATGGAAAATCACCTCCTACCTACCCAATTCTACTAATGCTCCCAAGAAAACCATGTTCCTTTAAAAAAAAAACAATTCATCTTCTTAGTGTGTGGCTCATTCAAAGCCTTTGTTCCTTCTCAATGATGCTGTCACCTGGTCAGTTATTTCCCATTTTGCAGATGTCAAATGACTGTCCAAAGGCAAAAATATAAAAACTGCAAAACCAGTCCTGGTTTGCTTGGATTTCTGTTTGCTTTGGTTTTTACCATTGTGCAGTGATCACAAGGCAAACCCCAAGCAGAAGAAATATTCAACGTATAAGTAATGCATGGTTGCATATGTAGGTTGCTTAATAACGGAGGGGGGGAAACTAAAATGAAACAATGCTTTAAGGTAGCAGGCGTCAGGCATTGAACAGTGAACTGTAAGACTGTGTGCTGTTGGAAATAATTTACATTTCAAGCTAAAGCAAATGGACAAATTGGTATTAAACAGCACAATTAAACTACACAGTGCTGGATTTAGGATAAGTCTATGGCTAAACAATGATTTCAGCTGGCAACTTCTAGGTCCAAGTCTAGCATTTTCTGTCAGGCTATGCTGATTCTCAAATTCTGGAAATTATATGTTTATACAAGTGACTAAGGGCCACACGAGATGGGATGCTAAACATGTCTCCTGATGTGCCATGGTTGTGTGTGTGTGTGTGTGTGTGTGTGTGTGTGTGTTTAAAAATAAACTATGAATAGCTACCACAGGGACAGGCTGGTATTTGCCAGGACTGTAGCACATGATATGTGGGGCTAGTCCTTTCCACCTCTGCTGCTGTTCCAATGTAGACTGTCTTTTCTGTGGTGACTGTTCAAGCTGAAAGGTAGGCCTCCATCAGTGGCTATGGGAGATTGCCTTCTAGGCCTAATGGGTGCTGGGAGAGGGGGTTGTTAGGACCATAGTGGGTAGAGAAAGCACTGTTCTTCCTCCTTCAGGGCATCAGATTGAGAACTCAGAGCCAGTGGAAGTCCATGAAGGGCCAACTCCAGGGCCAACTCCAGAAAGATATCTGTCAGATGAGCCTGTAGCACCAGTGTCCCTCCAGCCTGAGGATGTCACATTGATGTCTTCTGGCATGGAGGACCCCACCACAGAAGCCCCAGTACAACCAGAGCGCCTCCTGCTCCGTCAGAGCAAAAGACTTGCTGAGTGGCCTGCCTCGCCTCTGATGAGGTCAGTGCTTGCATCACAGCACTAGTAAATTTATCTTTATCTGGTGAAGCAGAACTTCAGTATCTGAGGTGGAATCTGGCAGAGGTGGATCTATAAGAATCCATAGTTATGCATGCTTAATTCTCAACCGCGACAACGAGGAGCTAGTTCTCAGAAACAGATTTCTATTCCCAGATTAGAAACTTGCTTCAAACCAGGCTGTGCCAGAAACAATTAATTTGTTTCTGCACTGTACCGCTTCAGGCTGCAGATGGGACATTGCCTGACCATACGAGACAAAATTCCCTATTTTTAAAAAAGAAGGCACCTGGGAAAAAAGTTTCAGCCTGGCCGCCTCCCTATTTACACTAATTTTCTATGTGCAAATAATTATTTGTGTGCAGGAGCATTCAGGCAGACATTCACCTGCAGTCTGAAGTGGTGGAGCCCAGATACAAATTTACTGCCACCTCTGCTGTTTCTAAGAATTTGGAGAAAGAAAATAGTGAGACAGGGGTTTGCTCTGGAGAAGGGAGAGGCAAGAGAGCCACAGGGAGACAGTGTTGCATTGCACCGCTTTGGGAGGTAGGAATGGCTTTGACAGGATTGACTCATTATTAGCTGATACTTCTGTTCCTTTAATTATTGCTCTGTGGGATGACGTCAAGTACCTGCAATTTCTCCAGGCCCTGCAGGATAGCTTAGGAGGCAAGCAGCACCTGACAGGTGTCACAAAGGTATTTATGGTACTGGGGGATCCTCTCTGAGTCAAGCTGACAAAAGGTTTCAGAGCTGACTCTGGATGAAATAAGTATGGGTGTTTTATAGAGAGTGGTACGGAAAAGGGGTCTAGTTTTATGAGCCGGAACGACCAATTCAAAAGAAGGAACATGCAAGTCATTTCAGTATTGTTGAAAGCCTGGAGTATAATCAATGCCCCTTGGGATTGGTGGAGAAGGGAAGGAAGGGGGAGGCAGAAGAGGAGTGATGACTCAGATGTGTCTGAGTCAGAAGGACCTCTGGGACTACCCCTGTTGTGATTGCAGTTTACACCCCAGCCCTTACTAACAGGGGGTTCCCCACAGGCACAAAGTACTCCATTGTTTCTGAAGTCAGCTAATGTGTAAGGGTTCCAAATTTTAATAATGTTTTGCTGCATCGCTACCAAACCACCCAGGGCAAGCACAGCAGCTGCTCATCCCAAGTGAACAGTTAGCTTTTGAAACAGGTTAATTACAGTGTTGCCACACACATTTAGCTAAGTCAAGGTGACCTAGACAGCAACACAACAGACTAAACATCGGGCAGACACTTAAACCCAGGATGATGATGGCGACGATAGCATAACTCTGTGCTGACATTACCAGTAGCTGAATTCTGCAACCCATATGCTGGAAATTCTGCAGCATTTGCTTGCACTTACTTGCTTTGCATAATTTATTCTCCTTCTGCCTGGGACAATTACTATTGCTTTATAATGCACCTATGGACCAGGTTTCACATAGTAAACATGAACGGGTGTGGGTGTGGGTGGGTGTGAAGGACAGGTCTCTGCCCCAAGGAGCTTGCATTCTACATTTCAACAGTTCCCAAGATAGCCAAGGTGAGGAGAGAAGAGAGAAGCAAGGGTAAAAAAAAAAGGAATGGCAACCAAATGGTGCTGCGTTTTAATTGGAGATGGGGACTAAGAGGTGATTATCCCACATGCTTTACAGAAAAGGTGGGCTTTGAGGGGAAGTTGGAAGGAAGAAGGAGAAGTGGGTTGTGACGGATTGGGGCTGTTTGGAGTGGAACTCCAGGGTGTGAAGAGTTAAACCCAGACTCTCAGTTGATTGACGCATTCCATTCCATGGGGGCGGGCCAGCCACTGGTTTAAAGGGGTTGGAAAACCGTTAACTGGGGGGAGTGTGTTGAGAGGGTTTTGGGAGAGGGAGTGTGAGGGTGGTAGAGGTAGAGTGTTAGAGAGGTTTACTGAGTTTGTAATAACCAGTTTGAGACATAAGTAACGAAGATGCTGAACTAATGAAACCATAAAGAATTATACATGAATTACAGTTAAATAAAGCTTTTCTTTTTGTTATGAAAACGGATGTTCCTCTTTGTTCCAGCAAAGTATCTATACTCCAAAAAGGGGGGTGACTGAAGAGGAGAGGTGAAACTAGGCCTGAAAGAGTAGGCAGTTAGTTTATTTCTCACAGTCACTCTCAGCAGAGGCAAGTGCAAGGGAGAAGGTGCAACAGAGTAGCAAGGGTGCTGAGGGCACAGCTGCTGAGGTGAACTTGAGGTGAACCTAAGGGCACAGTGAAGCTCCTGCAACATTTGCCTGGGGATATTAAAGATACTGAACCACGTTGGGTGGGGAGCTGGAGCCTCATTCTATGAACTAGCGAACCCATAATAGGACAGGGGGTCTATTTGGGTAGAAGAAGGAAATAGAGGGTTGTTTTAAAGCGACAACTATATTCCTTTAGGCTGAAGCTAGTAATAGTGCAGGAGGGACATCGCATAGCGTCGAGGGGGTCGTCGCATTTAATTGGTGGCAGCGTCGCGATTCGAATCCACGACCACAGCCGAAGTTTGTGGTAGTTTGAAAGGAAATTTCCAGAGAAGGAAATGGCACATTTAAGAAAAGCGAGAGAGCCTAGAGGAGATGAGAGAACTGAAGAGAGGGAAACAGGAGAGAATCCTAGTGCTGAATTCGAGCTTTTGAAAATTAAATTAGAAATGTCTAGAGTTGAAGCAGAGAGGGAGCAAATTGCTGCTGAGGGAAAAATGCAGGCAGAGAAATTGGCTGCTGAGGAAAGGATGCAGAGAATGGAGATAGAGAGAGATATTCAATTAGAAAGAATGAAACTTGAGGGAATAAAACTGCGGGGAGAGCTACCCCAGAGCAGAGATGATGAGGGGTTTTCCCCAGCCAAGCTCAAGAGGTTCCCTAAGTTTGTGCAGGGTGATGATATCGAGGCTTATTTCTTTAGCTTTGAAAGGGTCTGCCAAGAATTGAAAATAGCTGAGGATAGCTGGATGGTGTACCTGAGACCTCAGATTTGTGGCATCTTGAGCGAAATCTACTCAGACTTGTGGGATACAGAGCTGTCCAGTTATGAAATATTTAAGCAGCGTGTGAGAACGCGCTGTGGCTTGTCTGCGGACCAAAGTCGAAAATCCTTTCGCGAACTGAAACGGGGTCCTAAGGAGACATTTTCTCAGCTGGCAAGCAAATTAGAGCGCTTGTTAGATAGATGGATTGAGGGGAGCGGGGTGACAAGCTTCCAGGCATTAAAACAGTTAATTTGCGTGGAGCAGTTCTATAAGCACGTCCCGATTAACCTGCGCTGGTTTATAAAAGATAAAAAGCTGCAGAGTGTGGCAGAAATGGCCTCAATATTAGATGAGCTCGAAGGGGACTTCCCTGAAATGATAATCCCAAAACAGTGGCCAAGGAACAGACAGGGGAAGCCCTATGAAAAGCCCTATGAACAGGCAGAGAAAACAGGCAAGGGTCCTGTTCAAGAAAACCCTCTGATAGCCAAAAGAATAGAGTGTTATTTTTGCGGCCTGGAAGGGCACATTCGAACTCGGTGCCCGCAATTGGCAAAAAAGCAAAATGCTATCGCAGCTACCAAGTCAGTTAAGTTGCTGACACAGGCTGAGGTAAATAAAACACCTCAGGAAAGTGACCCAGAATCAACTGACAGTGCCTCAGAGACTGTGGCTAACATAAGGCAGGTCTGGAGGGCTGATCAGGGAATTAATAATGACTTTATGGAACCAGTGACTGTAAACGGTCAGGAATTTCTGGGATTGCGCGACACTGGCGCAGAAGTTAGTCTTGTGAGATCGCACTGTGTGGCACAGGAGCAGTACCTCAAAGACCAAACCTTTACTTTAAAAGGGATCTGGGGTCCTGGGTTCGAGGTCCCAGTCGCTGTAGTGGACATTGTTTACAATGGCGTGAGGGGTAAATGGAAGGTGGGCATCTGGGACAACCTTGATACACCGGTGCTAATAGGCAATGACGTAGCAAAGCCTAAATTTAATGTCCAGGTCATGACTAGAGCCCAAACCTCAGCCATAGGGAGTCCATTAAACACATTAGAAGAAGCCCAAGCCGACCCTGGGGAGGACGGAATGTTGGGGAGAATGGCAGTTACAACAGCCATAACAGCCAACCAGGCCCAGTTCCTAACTGAACAGAAGGCTGATGAGACCTTAAAGGAACTGTGGGAAGAAGCTCAAGGGCAGCAGGACACCGAGGTGTCAAAAGAACGGCCCTGGGTTTTTTGTATAAGAGAGGAACTGTTATTTAGAATATCGCTAAGACGAAAGGCTGCAGCTGAGTGGGTGCGGCAAGAGCAGTTGGTGGTGCCCAGAAAATATAGACTGGAAGTTTTGCAACTGGTGCATGATGCTCCCACGGCAGCGCACTTGGGAATAAGCAACACCAAGTCGAAAGTGCAAGCCCAGTTTTACTGGCCTAAAATGGGAAGGGACATTAAATCCTACTGTCAGGCATGTGACCTGTGCCAGAGAAGGGACACAGGCCAAGACATAGAAAAGGCCAGAGAAATAACTGTTGAACCCAAGAGTAAAGTATTACTATTAAGAACAGAAAAAGAAAACAAAATACCAGTAGCTTGGGAGGGACCAAGCAAGGTTATAACCAAGTTGAAGGACGAAAAGGGCATAATCCAACAAAGGGATGAGTGGGGCAAGGTGGTTCATGCGAACAAGTTAAAGCCTTATCACAAACCTGAAGACTGGGCTCTTGATGACATAAGAGAGTACCCAGAGAATACAAACCAACCATGTTGGGAAGGGAGAGAGGAACAACAGTGTGACCCAAACGTGTGTCAACCTCTGGGTCAGAGGGAAGCAGTACAAGTTCCTTATCCTGTCCTTGAGTCAAACACTGAGCATTTGTGTGTAGACAGAGTACTGGAAGGCGGTCCCTTTCGAAGTCAGACATGGGTTCGAGTCCCACACATAGAAAAGATCCAAGGGAGTGGGAAAACTAAATCAATTCTGAGAAAGCCGCAACATATCATCCCATGTAATGTTACAGTACCAGATACTCCAGTTACATTAAAACTGATGCCCAAAAGGAAAAAGCTGACCACTATAAGTTCAGTTAAGCAGAAAAATAATATAACGTCTGAAGTTAAAATGAATGAAGAAGAGATAGAAACCTCGAAAGAGGATGGGTCATCAGACACTCCTAGTGGAGAGATTGCAAAATTAGGTGATGCACCTATCCCTCAAGCTGTTAGGAGGGGGAGAAAAAGAAAGGCTGGAAAACTGGCAGCAGTTGAAAATGCTGCAGTGCCTATAGCTTTAAAAGCCGGTCCTAAAAGAGAAAGATCACCTAATTACAACGTAAAGATTCCAAAACCCAGAAGACAAACACAACTGATAAAAGTTTCACAGTCTGAGAGTGATGATGGCTGCGAGGAAGAAAAAAGAAAGGGAGCTAAAGGAGAATGCCTGGATGACCAGATGACCAGAATTCGGGATCGTCGCAAATGCCTCGAAAACAGGGAGCTGCACTGGACTATTTCATCGGAAAGAGGAAAACAGCTGGCATCCCATCGAGTCCGGGAGAAGAAAAGGAAAGGAGAAGAATTGGCGTTCAGAGGAGAACACCTCTTGCGGCGGCTGCGAACGAGGAAAAAGAACAGTGAACTGTTGAGGTGGGCCCTACGGCTACAGGACTCTGAATTCACCGTAACCCAGGCCTTGTCCAAGAGTCCAGAAGGAATAGGTTGACCATGGACAGTTATCTGAGTGTTTAATATGTTTCAGAACTTATGTAAATAGTATGTCTTGCACTAAGTCTTGCATACCAGTGATTATTTGTAAACATGTAAGTAAGTATAGAAAATGTGTGTTGTTTCTTTAAAAGTTGTGGGATAGCTGCAACAAAGGTTACTGTACATAGAGCACCTGGAGGGGGAACCAGGCCAAGGAAACCGGGATCCCAACTCCCTGCTTCGGCAATACTCTGGTTTTTGAGTTTGCCTACGCAGTGTCTGGGGGAAAGGGAGAAATGTGACGGATTGGGGCTGTTTGGAGTGGAACTCCAGGGTGTGAAGAGTTAAACCCAGACTCTCAGTTGATTGACGCATTCCATTCCATGGGGGCGGGCCAGCCACTGGTTTAAAGGGGTTGGAAAACCGTTAACTGGGGGGAGTGTGTTGAGAGGGTTTTGGGAGAGGGAGTGTGAGGGTGGTAGAGGTAGAGTGTTAGAGAGGTTTACTGAGTTTGTAATAACCAGTTTGAGACATAAGTAACGAAGATGCTGAACTAATGAAACCATAAAGAATTATACATGAATTACAGTTAAATAAAGCTTTTCTTTTTGTTATGAAAACGGATGTTCCTCTTTGTTCCAGCAAAGTATCTATACTCCAAAAAGGGGGGTGACTGAAGAGGAGAGGTGAAACTAGGCCTGAAAGAGTAGGCAGTTAGTTTATTTCTCACAGTCACTCTCAGCAGAGGCAAGTGCAAGGGAGAAGGTGCAACAGAGTAGCAAGGGTGCTGAGGGCACAGCTGCTGAGGTGAACTTGAGGTGAACCTAAGGGCACAGTGAAGCTCCTGCAACATTTGCCTGGGGATATTAAAGATACTGAACCACGTTGGGTGGGGAGCTGGAGCCTCATTCTATGAACTAGCGAACCCATAATAGGACAGGGGGTCTATTTGGGTAGAAGAAGGAAATAGAGGGTTGTTTTAAAGCGACAACTATATTCCTTTAGGCTGAAGCTAGTAATAGTGCAGGAGGGACATCGCATAGCGTCGAGGGGGTCGTCGCATGGGTCCTCCTAGGTATTCTGGGAAGGAGTTGTCCTGAATGACACATGCCCTAGAATAAAGTAATATAATCCTGAAATGAGACTGGATGGAACCACTTTAGGCTACAGGCAGAAGATTCAGTTTTCAAATACTACTCCCTCTGTGTGTTTTAAACCTTGCAAATAAATTTACCACCTCGTTGCAACTTTAGTCTGCAGAATTTGAACACTCAGCCTTACAAACATAGTCACAAGCACAGATTTAACACCAACCAAGCACTGCCTGCAAAATCAGATTCAGTACTCAAGAGACCAGTGAATCACTCTAAAGCCACAGAAACATTTGATTTCATTTAGTGACCAAGCCCCTGGGATGGCACTAATAAAACCTTGTGAATAAAAAATGTTGAGCATAACCAGATGATGTTTAGATTAACCCCAAAATCCACATGAGGTGTATGATCAAGATAGGTGAAATGACCCCCCCCCCCGGGAATGGATGAGGTTTTCATTGGTTTATGGAATGATACACACACACCTTAATTGATATTTTCATTGACTTTTGGTGCAAGCTTCTAATGATAATGGCAGATAATTCTACACGGATGCATCAATGGGCACAGCCGGCAAATGTTTCCCTAGCAAATTTGTTGCCTGGGACAAATCTGCTTCTTCAAATATGGTACCCTCATATAAAAAGTAAACACCTCACAGCAATTGTACTGACCTTTCTGCTTAAATACAATGTTCCATCTGGCTTGCTGCTTTGCTTTTATAATCTTGAGTGTACAAGTCCTAAATTTAGATAGTCAATATTTGCTTTTTCCTTAAAATCTCTGAATAGTAGCACAGCTGTGAGTTTATGGCAAAATAGACGAGGCTAGAATAAATTTAAGAAATCAGTGTTGTATTGCTGGGAGAGAGAGAAAAATGGCCACCCTGTCACCTATTGTTTGTTGTGAAGCAGCAGCAGCTAGGCAGGGAAAAGTGAACTAGGTGTGAATTTAGTGCTTAATATTTCTGATATTGTTTATTACACTTTTAAAAAATTGTGTCTTGTGTTATTTATTCAAATAACTTCCAGACCCCATTTAACCTTTTGACATTTAAAGGATTTTATGAATTGGGACCTATGAATGTAAGAAGCAAATTCTGTTTCTGTTGTTGCTAAAATGTGGTGTTACATTTTTTCTTCTGGCTACTACTAAACTGCTGCTTGGAAGGAAATGGGGTGATTTTTTTTTAACAGTTTTATGCAGTGGTTTAAAATTCTGGCATTGCTGATAGCCAGCTGCCTGTTTCAGATTATTCAGATTATTATATTGTCACGTGAGTCACTTAGCAACCTCTGTTTAAGGTGGGATACAAATTTGCTGAACACAAAGTTTCTCTGGGCAATGGGATGAGGCTTTGCACCCTACTACAAACTCATCCACATTTGCAGTCTATGTGCAAGGGGCCTAAAGAGTTATCCTTTGGGTGTCACTGATCAGGACTTTCCTACATTCCCCAGCTTGGTTTCTTCTGTTTCCTTTTCTGTAAAACTGTCAGCTTTACTTGTAGTTTTTGTAGCTATAACCCAGTGCCACAGTCTGTGATTGTGCTGTGGAATCAGTTTCTGCAGCCTGATGATGTGGACAAAGGGTTTGTGGCTATACACCAGACCACGTGCTTTCTTGATGCCTGTCACTCTTGGCTTATCAACAGAGGGGGTCTGACTGGTTGGCCCTAGAGCATGGGCAATGCTTCATTGCATAAGTAGGTGGCCCCTGTCCCCATGAAAGAGGCGGTGATATGGCCACTCACTCCTAAAGAAACTGGCCCTGGGCCCTTTTGTTTGGACTAAGTACTGACCAATCGCAGGCATCCCCTTCCTAAGGAGAGGGTCACAGTGAGAGAGCTGTAGGCATTCTTGGACGACATGGTTTACTTAGACCGGTGTTTCCAAAACGTAGGTCTCCAGCTGGGGACTACAACTCCCATCATCCCTAGCTAGCAGGACCAGTGGTCATGGATGATGGGAATAGTAGTTCAAAAACAGCTGGAGACCCAAGTATGGGAAACACTTATCTAGACCCATTCCAAGGCAGGTCTCCACACTTCCACACTTCCCAATCAGTTTGTGGAATTGTTTTTTAAGAAAGTCCTCGTGAAAATTCATCAGCATTTGGGTCTCAATTTCTCCTAATGCACACATTTTTGTATGCAAGTCTCCCTAACGTACATATTCTTGCAAAGCATTTTTTGCTGATATAATGCATCATTGACAAAGTAGCTAGGATTTACCTGTTACCAAACCTAAGGCTGCCTTGCACATAATACACAAATTGGTTCAAGAGTTGTTCCTTCTTCCCAGGGAACTGTATCTCTGTAAGGACGGAGGTAAGTAACCTCTAACAGAATTCTCAGCACTCTCATCACAATGCAATTGCTAGGATTCTTGGGGATGGGGAGTAGCTATGAGAACACCGATTGTTAATACGAAGAAGAAGAACCCCTTTCTGCAGTTCCCCTTTGGGGAAGGGCCATAGCTCAGTGGTAGAGCATCTGCTTTGCACGCATTTCCAGGAAAGATTCCACCTCTGAAACTACCATACTGTCAGTGCAAACAGTACTGAGCTGGACAGATCAGTGGCCTGACTTGGTATAAGGCAATTCCTTGTGTCCTTTCCTCCAAAGAGGTTTGTCTAGAAATTCCTGTTCTTTGGTTCTTATTTTGCTGCTGTTCAGATTTTTGTTTCAAGGTATATGGCTGACTAATTAGTTTGCTTGGTTCTACTGCATGTATAAAATGGGATGTTGTAACTGTTTTAAATTTAAGTGGTGATGTGAGCCACCCCGAGGGACGGGGTGGAAATTGGGTACAAAAAGCTGAAATAAACAAATAACATCAGACTGGTATAAAATAAACAGATGGGATGCTTCTGTGGACTGGGACCTTTCGTTCCATGTATAACCTGCTTTTCTTTCCCAAAAGGAAACCCAAATTAGCTAACAGGAAAATCAGTACAACAATATGACAGCCAATATAACAATGATATATTCATCTTAGCTATAAGTCCTAGTAGAAATGCTCCCTGCCTTGCAGGCCTTTTCCGACCTGGCAGGACCCGGACTGACTCCAACTACAAAAGCTGAGGCTGCTGAACAGACTCTTGGGCCGGGGTATTGTTTAGAGGGTTACCATTGTTGATTTTTTTGTATCTTCATTTTGGATCTTATGACTTATGTAGAAATGATTCAGTTTGGTTGTGTCCTTTGTGTGGATTTTAATTGCAAGCCATTCTGAGAGCCAATCTTAGCTAAAAAGTAGAACAGGCATACCCAAACTTCAGCCCTCCAGCTGTTTTGGCCTACAACTCCCATGATCCCTAGCAAACAGGACCAGTGGTCAGGGATGATGGGAATTGTAGTCCAAAACATCTGGAGGGCAGAAGTTTGGGGATGCCTGAAGTAGAATATAGATATAACTGGTGGACAAATGCGTTCTAAACCCATTGTAGCTTTGTGGTATGGATATGCCCTAAAAGCCCCTGGGTTTTGGTATGCATGGTGCTCATGTCTGTCTTTCAGATGTGTATTACTGGAATATATACTTGGAACACACAAGGCGCACTTGTAAGTGTGGTGAGAACCATTATACCTACCCAAAAAATCAGACTGTGGTGCGCTAAGTACACGTCAAGCCACCCTTTGTTGGGCAACACTTCTAACTCCATACTACAGTATAGCAACGTATTTTTGGCACCGGGAGACTTAATATGAAATTAAGCTCCAGCACCAGATCTGATGGTGTCAGCAACTCTCTACAGAAAGAAAGGAGTTTTTCAGAAAAAGTGTAATTCTATCCTGTCTATCCCGAGCTGCGATCGGACCACAAGTTTTGTGCCAAACTCTGGGGGAAGTCAAGATGTCAGTCTGCATTAGGTAAATCCTGCTTGATCTGCTACAGTACCCTCAGAGTTGTTTGGCTTAATTAGCCAATTAAAGGGTCCGCCAAGCCTGTACACATTGCTCACGGTCCCTTACTCATTACTACGGGTTTCTGAAATGGCAGTAAAAACGTAGGTTCTGCCGCAGCTTAGCTGAGCTGGCACGAGAGATGGACTGAGAGGTTTGGGAAATTCTCGTTGCATTTCTCGCAAGCTTACTCTGAGGTTTTCACAGCAGAGACTTGACAGGCTGTCAAATGAAATGTCCAAAGTAAGTAACGTTTACTGAACGCATTGTGGAGGAGCCGCCTGCTTGCAGCTTCCAATAGCACATCTGCTCCAAACAATACAAATCGGAGCCTCAATGAGGGAGACCAATCTGGGTGCAAGTCCCACCTCTGCCAGAGTCTTCCTCTATGGCCCTGGACCAAAATTCGCTATGGGTACAATCCACGTCTCACAGGAGCCACTGGCAAGGCCCCCAACTGGTGCTTAGTTAAACTGGCTTGCAGCCCATCTTCTTGGCCTCAGTTCCTCATCTATGAAATGGGAGTAATGGTGAACATAGCTGTTGCAAAGGTAACAGTAACAGACTATGAAGTATTTTGCAATAAAATCCCACTCCAGAGCAGTAGTAGAGATGGGGAATGGCGGACCAGCTGTTTCGCCACCAGATTTCAGAGCTGGCCTTAACTCACCTAGAAACATACCTTAGCTACTCTCCAAATGCATCAGTACTTTTGCTCCACAACTTGAAGGCATTTCTATCTTCCCACAATGAAGCCTGGGTAATTTTGGGCATGCAGTTCCACACACACAAATACCTGTGAAACTATATGGTGGTTTAGGATCAGGGTGATAGCGTGGTACCACAAAGTGTGAGCAAGACTTCGGTCATCTTTGAGAAAGAAATGTCAACTGCAGCTGATGAAATTCCTCTGAGTCACATCAGCAGGAATTACAGAATTTGGTCTGACCTAATGGTCTGACTCAGCACAAGGCAACTTTCTTATGAGCCTTATACAAAATCAGTCCCTCGGGTGCATAGTTGACTCTGACACACCTTCATTGCAAGCCTTATCCAGGCCCCACTGAACTGGCTGGATAATAATAATAATAATAATAATAATAATAATAATAATAATAATTTTTTATTTATTTATACCCCACCCATCTGGCTGGGTTTCCCCAACCACTCTGGGTGGCTCGCAACATAATAATAATAATAATAATAATAATAATAATAATAATAATAAAGCAATAAAACATCAAACATTAAAAACTTCCCTAAACAGGGCTGCCTTCAGATGTCTTCTAAAAGTCAGATAGTTGTTTATTTCCTTGACATCTGATGGGAGGGCATTCCACAGGGCGGGTGCCACTACCGAGATACAGTGATGGCTAACCTTGACACCCCAGATGTTTTGGAACTACAACTCCCATCATCCCTAGCTAACAGGATCAGTGGTCAGGGATTATGGGAGTTGTAGTCCCAAAACATCTGGAGTGTCAAGGTTAGCCATCACTGACCGAGAAGGTGGATGCATCTTTCAGTTCATATACAGATGTGAATCTCTACCCAGAGTCACTAGTTAGGTGCAATTAGCCGTCCATGACGTATGAACAGAGTTGTTCATATCCATCATGCTCTGATTCTCACATTTGTGAGAGTGGTAGCTGTGGAAGGCAGGAGTTCCGGACTGCACAGAATTTTGATTTGATCCAGCATAGCAGTTCAAAGGTCCTTATAGTTAAAGCTATGGTTTTCCCAGTAGTGATGTATGGAAGTGAGAGCTGGACCATAAAGAAGGCTGATCACCGAAGAATAGATGCTTTTCAATTATGGTGCTGGAGGAGACTCTTGAGAGTCCCATGGACTGCAAGAAGATCAAACCTATTCATTCTTAAGGAAATCAGCCCTGAGTGCTCACTGGAAGGACAGATCCTGAAACTGAGGCTCCAATACTTTGGCCACCTCATGAGAAGAGAAGACTCCCTGGAAAAGACCCTGACGTTGGGAAAGGTTGAGGGCACAAGGAGAAGGGGATGACAGAGGACGACAGAGGACGAGATGGTTGGACAGTGTTCTCGAAGCTACTAACATGAGTCTAACCAAACTGCGGGAGGCAGTGGAAGACAGGAGTGCCTGGCGTGCTCTGGTCCATGGGGTCACAAAGAGTCAGACATGGCTAAAAGACTAAACAACAAGCAGTTCTTATGTTCCCCTTCTTCCTTGCCCTACAAGAAGTAACTCTGTAACTTTAGAGAAGCTACCGCAGCTTAAAAGAATTTGATGTTTGTGAGCCAACAGACTGTTTTATTTCTTCAGAAGGACTGGGTCCTGAGGTGGGCTTGTTTGATTCATGTGGGTCAAGAGACTGGCCCATTATAGCCAATTAAGCTGGTCTGATGTTGAGCTGCGGCCAGAGCTTTAATTTCACCATGAGAGGAGTCAAAGATGATTCACGGAGGCCAAATATGTATGTCAAGATCTGGTTGAGTAAGGGCCAGGGCCGTTAGTCATCCAAGTTGTAGCCCAGCCCCAAAACTGACATTTTGCACCAAGAGAACAAGTTTAGAGGCGCTTCCACCCTCGGCCGGTTGTTTGAAAAATTCAGCTAAAGCCACCACGAAACATAACAACAGTAGCTGAGTAGTGGAACAGCAGGGGCCAATGCAGTTCCAGCATTACTTTTGACTAATGTCTTTTTGCCAATTCATGGAAATATACTTAGCAAAAATCTAAAGAATAAAATGCACCAACACTTCACGAAACAAAAGCTCCACTCAAAAGAAAACCACTGGGAACCTCCGTGTAATAAAATGAGTCACGCCAGGATGGGATGACTAAGTGGGAGAATAGGGAATTCCAATCCTTGTGCCAGGTCTTCTAATGTGATCAATTAGCTTTCAACAGGTGATAGAAGATGGTCCCTTTCCCTTGCCTCTGCCTTTTGTCCGTTCCAAGACAAATGAATTAAAAAGCAATCATTGTCTTTAAACAAACACGTTGCAAAGCTGGGTAATCAAGTTTCTAGGCGCCCCCATAGTGGAAAGCAAGCCAGGGAATCTAGGCCAGTAGTAGCTGCCTTTGTTAATGAGGGCTTGCTTACCAGCTGCAAAATTCCAAAACCATGTGTCATGCGGGGAGACCTTCCAAAACACTGGATTCCACCCTGTCTCAGTGATTCTCTTTCAGCTATGGCAACACAGTTTCCACGGCCACTCTTTTTTTAAAAAAAATCTGTTTGTCTTCATAATATGACCCCCCTCCCCCAAAGTTTTGCAATATTTTTCTGGGATTCCCCCGTTCTCCTTCTGACACTTGCTGGCTGCATTACAGGAAAGCTTTTCCTTGCTGCCAAGTACACTAGAGGCCACAACGAAAAGGTAAAAAATAAATAAATCTCACGCTGCCTAGTGTCAAGGCATTGCATATCTAACCACGGTGATGATAGCATTATATGTCTGGCCCTGGAAAGGGAGTCTAGATGTTCCTCCATTGCATTATTATTCTTCTCACCCCCCACATACTAGAGCTCCATCGTTCTGCCATGCCCTGGAATATAGTGCATCTGGGAGCAGATCCAGACAGCCATAAATATAGGGACCAGAAATGCTGTTTTAGCACTTCTGATCCCTGTAGTCCAGAACATGCAGAGCATTTCATTAAACCCTGCACTGGTCCATGTTGTCGACAGAGATAGGTGAAGATTGTGCATAATGATCAATTATTATTATTGAAATAATTACCCACCCTTTCCCACCCTCCACAATGAGATCTCAAAGCGGATCGCAACAGTTTACAAATACAAAGTCAAAATCAGTTAAAACAAATTAAGGAGTCAAAAGAATAGGGCGGGTATGAAAATATTAGTTAAGGAAAGCTGTTGTAAGAAGCTAAGACGAGGCCTGCATGAAAAAGAAATAATGATATTTGGAGTCCAGGTTTGAAGATAATGTTTGTTTACAGAAAAGTGGCTTTGTTGGGTGTTATTATATTGCAGGCATGTCCAACAGGTAGATCGTGATCTACCGGTAGATCACTGGACGTCTGCGGTAGATCACTGGTAGATCATTGGCTCCCCCCAAAGAAGCTGAACAACTGTGGCTCCCCTAAAAAAGCTCAACATTTTACCTGCTCCCTGAAAAAACTCAAACAACTTTGACCTGAACCCCAAAAAGGGGGTAGATCACTGACAGTATTTAACTCTGTCAGTAGATTGCAGTCTCTTGGGAGTTGGCCACCCCTGGCATTCAGAACAGAACCTTGCACCACACTGAGGGTCATGCAGCTTGTTGGCATGAAAAGAGGACAAGAGTAGAGGGCAGTCACTTTAAATGCAGCTCTCTACTCTTCCAGATGGATGAGATGGATGAGATGGTTGGACAGTGTTCTCGAAGCTACTAACTAACATGAGTTTGGCCAAACTGCGAAAGGCAGTGAAGGATAGGCGTGCCTGGCGTGCTCTGGTCCATGGGGTCACGAAGAGTCGGACACGACTGAACGACTGAACAACAACAACACTCTTCCATAGAAAAGTAAATGGCCAGCATTCACATATTTGAGTGCACCAGGGGGTGCCGAAAGCCATACTTATCCCCAGTCATTCAGGGCTATCCTATTTATTATACAGGCCTATCCTGGGTTTTCTTTCTTGGTCAAGCAGGAGTGTGACTGAACAATGGAAACTGGCTTCTATATAAATAGACACAGTAGTTAACTAAAGAATCACTGGTTAGCAAAAATGCCAAATGACTCCACAGCACATGGTATTTGAGAGCTGATGCAGTAACTTAGGAATCCAGACACGGCCAAAAGGGTTACACTTCCCCAGAAGCAATTGTTACTCCTACCCACCCACCTGGAGGAGTGGGTAAGCAGCTAAATCATTGCAACATTCGTTTAAGTGCGCAATATGCAACTCAACACACTATGCATCATTTGCAGATGGGGGTAAATAAACATGCTACATGTGCAGTGCACACACGGGTCTCCTGAAAACAATTGCTTTATTCAGTTGCTGCTAGCTCTCAAACTTGCAAACTCCCAGTCCCCCAGAGTTCACTTCCTTCCATCATTTCCTGTGCCAGGCTTAGAATGACTGTGTCTTTTTATAAGCTGCTTGCTGATCTCATTAATATGTAGTGTGGTCAAGTCAACACAGCAAGGGTCAGTTATTTTCAAGGCGCAAGATTGATATATGGCAAACTGAGAACCTACAGCACTTTCAGGTTTGAGGTCCCTATGATGTGGAAGGATAACCTAACTTCTCTCTCTCTCTCTCTCTCTCTCTCTCTCTCTCTCTCTCTCTCTGCTCCAGCAGGCACTCAGAACTTAGATATGATACTTTTCTGATTAAATTTAGAAGTGACCTAGGAGAAACTGCCAGAGGTTCCATATATTGAAGACATATGGACACATATCTGTGCCTTCAAAGGCATTCGCTGCTTGTTGCTCCCTCCTTTTTCAGGGCTTGGGGGCTGTGTCTGATATGAGGGAACAGGGGCTGAGTTTGGAAATCCAGTCTTGGCCTTAAGCTTTGCTTGAAGCAATGACTTCAATTATAGATTTGAGCATAGGGTGTAGAGAGGTAGAGGCAAGGAGATGAGGAAAAAATCCCCACCCCGTGTTCAAAACACTGCACATGCATTCACTCCATAACCCTGACAAGCACCCTATAAGACAGAGGACAATATTATCCCCCATTACAGAGGACAAGGAAAAGGGTTGATATTGAACGATAATGGCCTGCCTGAGGCCACCCAGTAAATTTAAGGCTGAGCTGAGATTCTGACTATGGACTTGCAAAGCTCACCGTCTTAGCTAGGGGCACTGCATCAACTCTCAACATCAACGTGGTGTGGAATGAAGATTGAATTCATTTGAGATTTTCACTACCCATATGACTTTTCCGTAACTAAGCTATCCACTTACATCTCTGCTGTGTCTACACTGGTGGGCCTTTTGGTTGGACAACCTGCTTGCAATACAGGATCAGTGCTGTGAGATGTGCCAAGCACAATGGTACCTCTGTTTTCGAACATAATCTGTTCCAGAAGACCTTTTGAGTTCTGAAACTTTCGAAAACCGAAAACTCAATAGCCGACAGTTAGGCCTCAGGATCTTGCACTCAGAAGAAGCCGCGTGGCATGTTCAACTTCTGAGGCGTGTTCGAAAACTGAAGCATTTACTTCCAGGTTTACGGCGTTCGAAAACCGAAATGTTCGTCAACAGAGACGTTAAAAAACCGAGGTACTTCTGTAGCTGCAAACTGCCTACCATTGTGACTGCCCATCATCAGGCCCGGATTTAGGCTTGATGAGGCCCTAAGCTACTGAAGGTAATGGGGCCCTTTATATGTCCAGCTGTCCTTTGTCAACAACAAATTGTGGCTGTTTTTTGTGTTGAATATATATGGTAATTTATGGACCTAATAGGTATCTAAAGCCATTTGCACATAACAAATAGGAGCCTACACAACACAAAACACTGTTGCTGTATGTAGGTTTTATTTTATTTGTTTTTTTATTTTGGAAATGTACATCCAGGTTTTTTTTTCCCTTTAATTTTTGGGGGGTCCCCCAAGAGAGTGTGGCCCTAAGCTATAGCTTGTTTAGCTTATATGTAAATCCGGCACTGCTCATCATGCCTCTGATGCAACATCATTCTAGGTCTTTGTGGGCTGCCACTTCCCTAGAGCAATGAGGTCACTGTGAATAATAAGCATGGGGAGCTCCAAGATCCAGCTGCCACCACAGCTCTTGCTGGGCTGCCAGGGCCCTGCCCAGATGCCTGGAGATGCTGAGTACTAATGCCAGCCCTGTTTATTCTCAATAATATTCTGGGTCACCAGAGGGAAGCAGCAAGCATGATCCTCACACCTGCAGTATTCCCACATGCACCTCTTTACTTCCTCCCACATAAATTAACATACAATCCTGTAAGGGGATATAACTTGAATTCACAGTGATATCAAGGGTAAATGGTGCAGCCTAGCTGTGGTAATGGTGGCCTGACCCTTGGGAGGGGCAGCAAGGCATGCGATGTACTTCGTTCAAAAATATGCAGCATCCCCCAGAGGACTATAAGACCACTATATATAAGACCACTGCAGTATATGAGAGCTGGACCATAAAGAAGGCTGATCGCCAAAGAATTGATGCTTTTGAATTATGGTGCTGGAGGAGACTCTTGAGAGTCCCATGGACTGCAAGAAGATCAAACCTATCCATTCTGAAGGAAATCAGCCCTGAGTGCTCACTGGAAGGACAGATCCTGAAGCTGAGGCTACAATACTTTGGCCACGTCATGAGAAGAGAAGACTCCCTGATGTTGGGAAAGATGGAGGGCACAAGGAGAGGGGGACGACAGAGGACGAGATGGTTGGACAGTGTTCTCGAAGCTACCAACATGAGTCTGACCAAACTGCGGGAGGCAGTGGAAGACAGGAGTGCCTGGCATGCTCTGGTCCATGGGGTCACGAACAGTCAGACACGACTAAACGACTAAACAACAACAAGACCACTGCCCACATCATAATTACTGCATTTTTGCTTTTTGCTTAGTGTTAACTAAGCAGCGTGGCTGGTCTGGTCTTGTGATGAGTGAAAGTACAGCTAGGGTGTACATGTCCCCATGTGTCATCAAAGTGAAATGGAGAGATAAGCAAGCATGCTTTCCCCTCCAAGTGCTGGCATACTTTCTTCTTTCTTTCATAAAAATGTGGGCCTTTTCTTAGCCTCAGCCATCTGAAAGAGGAAATTAACAGTGACAGTGTCACCGAGAAGGAAGATGCACAATCCACTCACAGTGGGTTTATTGTGGCTTTGCTTGCCCTCAGAGCTGCTCATCAGCATTCTGGTAGGAAACAGGCAAACTAAGTCAAACTGTGCTGTTAAGAGAAGTTGCTCTAAATCTGGACAGCTCTAAATCTGCTTATATTTGAATGAACTTGCATTAAGTGCTCCACCTGTGCAGAAGCTCCAATTATAAGACTTTTGAAAATGGTGCTTCCAAGTATAAAGGACATCCTTCTGCCGCCGGTGTTTGCAAACAAGACACACCTCATATTATGCGTCTAGTCTGGTGAAGGAGAAGGGTGGTGGGTAGGTCATTTTAGAGCATGACACATTCTTTTCTGAACACAAAGATACAGAAGTGCCTAAAGGAATGGCTGCTTCTTAAGGATGGTCACTCTGGATGATGTGAAGGACACCGCTTGAGAAGGCATCCCTAAGAACATAAGAAGAGCCCTGCTAGATCATCAGTCAGAAGCCTTCAGGAAGCACACAAGAAGGGCTTGCAACAGCCATATCCTGCTGCTGCTCTCCAAAAGCTGGCGTTTTGTACAGGAGGCGATCATTATGGGTGCATCCAATTGATGTGTGAATGCTGATGTGCAGGTCCTTTTGGACCCAGAAGAGGGAGGAATGGAGACGGAATGGAGTGGAACACACTCCACTGATGCACATGGGGGCTAGGGATGGAACCCCCGTGTGAAATGGTTGGTGCCTGTAGTATACTGCTTCTGCAGCAGCAGCACATCTTTCTCTTTCTGCGATGCAGGGTTTTGAGAGAGCTAAAGAACTACCGGTAATACTCCAAAGGCTTAGAGACACCAAGAGGCCATCATGGACCGCTGAGATCGAGACTTGTCAATCTAATAAATTGTATGCTTCCTTCATTCCATTGTATTAATCCCTGCCAAGCTATCTGGTAGATGTTAAAAGGAGGGTAGCCTTTACGCCGGCAAGACTAAATGTCCTTCCATGAGCAGATTGGATGGGCTGACATAAAGGAGATTCTAAGGAGGACAGAATTTGTGGCTGCAACTCTATGTCAATAGAAGTCACCACTCATGTACTCCTTGAATGCCCTCTTTATAATGATCTTAGAAACAACTACATCCGCCCATTGTTAAGATCGCAGAAGGGAAGGCCATCTCTTGCAAAGCCATGCTTTCTGTTGTCTGATGCTGATAAGTATATGTCCTTTAGAACAGGCTTCCTCAACCTCAGCCCTCCAGATGTTTTGAGACTACAATTCCCATCATCCCTTACCACAGGTCCTGCTAGCTAGGGATAATGGGAGTTGTAGTCCAAAAACAGCTGGAGACCCAAGTTTGGGAAACATTGGTTTACAACAGGCTTCCTCAACCTCAGCCCTCCAGATGTTTTGAGACTACAATTCCCATCATCCCTGACCACTGGTCCTGCTAGCTAGGGATCATGGGAGTTGTAGGCCAAAAACATCTGGAAGGCCAAGGTTGAGGAAGCCTGCTTTAGAACATTCAAATTTCTTGCTAAGGCTCTACAAATTCATGTAACAAAACTTAAAGGGGGTATAGGAAATTATTTATCCTCTAAAGGTCAGGGAATAGAAATGTAAACCAAAATTAGTAGCAGTATTGTGGTTGTTATTATTTTTATGTGTGTAATGGCTGTTTATTAAAACACAATAAACCAAACCAAACCAAACTGAACTTTCTGTAATGCTTTAATAGTGTGGTGTTCCATAAAGGACCAGGGCATTGCAGCATATTGAGGGGCAAGGCTTAGGCTTAGCTCCGCCTTGTAGCTCAATTAATTCATGTTTGTAAACTGCTGGTCACCTGTGGTGAGTAAAAATCAACTCCAAGGCACCAAACAGAGGGAAGCAGATGAGAGCTGGTTCTTCCTCACTTCTCCCTCCCCTGCCCCTCAGTATTCCACAAATGGCTAAGATGAGTATGCATGGGCGGGCAGGCTTCTTTACTGTGGGCTAACAGACTTTGTAGACCTTTGCAAAGCCACCTTAAGCAAACACTATAAGGGACCTCCTAATTCAGGCAAGAAAGCCAGCAGCCTCCATTATGTGTGCACTTATGTGCATGCACACCGGCCAACACAGGCACAATGAGGCTTTCAACTCCACACCACCACCAAATAGCAGCTGCTGTGCAGCCCTGGAGGCTGCTTCTTGCAAGTTTCAGAACCAGCTTACAATGTAGCAAACCGGGGATGGCTGGCTGCTGCTTTAAACAAGAATGACAAAAGAAGGTTAAAGGCATCAATTGCACGAGGTGTTTGTGGCACGTCTCTGAAGGGGAAGCCGGTCCCTGAGAGATTGCAAAGCGGGTGGCAGCTATTACTAACTAGCTCCAAAATGAGTCAGAGCTTTAAGGGTCAGCCTTAACTGCTTTATAATTGCATGTGAATGAATTGTGCTGTATTCTTATTAGTCATCACCATTGTTTGAACCTGTGTGATGTTTGGCTAGGGAAAACAATGAGTCCATGCTAAAGATTTTTGTTCTGTTTTTTGAGGTCAGGTATGATTCAGGTCAGAAATCAAAGTGTTGCTGCGTTCCAATAAAGTAATTCATTTCTGGTTATGTTGGCCCTGTTTGAATGACCGTTTGTAGGACCCAGTCCTATAAGACATGGTTCTCCTTGATCAGCCTAATTAGAAAAATAATACAATGAACAGCATACCTGGTGTCTTCTCTGTGAATATAACCTTAGATTCTGCAGTAAAATTCTGGCCCGTCAGGATCATCTGTTGTCCACCATATACTAAGCAACTGTCAACATCTTGAGTCTCGACCATCGGAAGTTCATGAGCAGAGCGTTGGGCTGTGGACAAAACAGAGACATGAATGAAACCAGATCTTTCTTTTCCTTCTTTTTTGCTAGGAACTTTCAAAACCACCAACAAGGTCTATTTTGTCATGGTTGCCATCCCCTCCCTGCCAAAGGAACTTCTCCACGAGTCTAAATTTAGGGCTGACAAGAAAAAAGAGAGGAGGAAAAATAAATTTATACTCAAAGCATTTTTATATGGAAATAATCAGGAGCTGGCTCCAATGCCTCAGCTGCACTGGCCTTACTCCTTGTCCCTGACAAAGGAGAACGCGGCTGAATGAGCTGGAGCCAGCCCATGTCTATTTCCAAGTCAATGGCCAAATATTCAAGTGCTAGTACACTACAACCCTGGAACTTTCAATATACCACCTGCAGTTTGGATTCCAGTGGATAGCCCTGAAATCCTTTTAAAAGAACTGAAGCGTAACTCATTCCAAGCTGAAATATGAAGGCCTTGGAGCCATCTGGGCATCTGGGTGTCCATTTCTCATTACTTTGCCCTCCAGCTTATGTACGCATAAAGGTAAAGGTAAAGGGACCCCTGACCATTAGGTCCAGTCACGGACGACTCTGGGGTTGTGGTGCTCATCTCGCTTTACTGGCCGAGGGAGCCGGCGTACAGCTTCCGGGTCATGTGGCCAGCATGACTAAGCCGCTTCTGGCGAACCAGAGCAGCGCACGGAAACGCCGTTTACTTTCCCACCGAAGCAGTACCTGTTTATCTACTTGCACTTTGATATGCTTTCGAACTGCTAGGTTGGCAGGAGCAGGGACCGAGCACTGGGAGCTCACCCCATCGCAGGGATTCGAACCACCGACCTTCTGATTGGCAAGCCCTAGGCTTGTGTTTGTGTGTGTGTGTGTGTGTGTGTGTATGCATATGCACCATTCCCTCTAATATTGGAACCATGGTGGTGCCGTGCCAATCATTTTGGAAGCAAACACGTCTGCGCACAACAATCCAAATGATTCAGTATACCCATGAGAACCGTGTGGTACATGACCTTCAAAATTACATTCCCATCCTATTCTCACCCCTCAGTAATTAAGAATTGCACATTATTATTATTTTCTGTGCCTCCCTTCATGTGACGATCACAGGGCCGTTTACAATACCAAAACACAAAAATACACACCACAAAAACAAACAAAAACAGTAAGACCTCCAACCTTCTCCTCATCCTACTGTACCTCCTGATTCAGTATAGAGTTAGAGGGGTGGTGGGGAGGCGCATACAGTTCCCCTGCTTTCTTGGGGAGACCGAGCTCAGCACTGGGAACCACAGTTTCATAAGAATGCATTGAATCAATGCACAAGACTCAGCAGGAACACACAGCATCCGTCCACATAAGCGAGCTCCCTTGTCATCAGAAGCAGAATAATGCAAGAGAGCTGCCATCTGAGAAATCTCCCCCACAACTGTAACAGCTGGAAAGGATCAAGTACTCCAGTCTTTGACTGGTCCAGATGCATCTCTAGGGCAACTAAGTTACCCAGGAGTCAAGGACCTGAACTCAAACTCCTCCACATCTGTCCCATCCTACACTGAAGGCCTCTGGAGGGTTTTGTTCTGCAGTTTAACATCCCTTCATGCTAACTGCTTGTGCTTTTGGGGGGTGGGTGGAGGTGGGGGGGTGGAGAGAAAATATTTATTCTGGAGGGTGATTAACCTTTACCTGACAGCCAATTCACACAGTCTCTCTGCTTGTGGGTGGATCTTTTATTTCCTCCTGCTTGTATTAAACAATGCTCTGTGCATGGCCTCTCCAGTAGCCAACATGTTACATTCCCATCCTATTCTCACCCCTCCAGCTGTTATGGGTTCCACTCCCGTCATCCCTGACCACTGGCCATGTGTTGGCTGGGACTCATGGGAGATGGAGTCCAACACATCTGGCTATACCTTTGCCATGAGGAGTCTTCCCACTGTGCACACCAACACTCAGTCCACATTTCACAGATTCATAGTGGTGTGTAAAAATTGCGGCTTGCCTTTGCGGTTAACAAGTCATATGACCTACCTTTTCATAAAGAGCTTTTTTAGAAAAAGAAGAAGCAAGCAAACCAAACCATAGGCAGGAAATGAAGACTAGGCTGTAAGCAGAGCGGTGGAGTTGATGGGTTTCAAGCTACTTTCAGTGGCTAATGAACAAACTACAATAGGCTATACATTATGATGGTTGACCCCACACATTAATGTGAAAACGGTGCATATTCCGTTTGGAAGCTGATACGACTGGTCCACCTACAGAGGGGGTGGGGAACTGGTGGCCCTCTGAACATTGCTGGAGAAGAAGTCCCATCATTCCTGACCATTCTGGATAGGGCTGATGGGATTTGGAGTTCAACAACGTCTTGAAGGGCACAGGTTCCCTACTCCTGGTGTAGACCACAGCTGTCTCCTCTGAACGGCACCACTTTTCCAAAGATCTCAGGCAGAGGTCCTCCAACCCAGCTGCCTGAGATATTTTATACAGGGAAAACCAGGGATCAAGCCTTCCTCATGCAAGGCACCTGTACGACCACTGAGCTACCCTACTCATCTGTGTCTGCTGAAACAATCTGGCTGCATTTCTATAAGCTTGAACACGAAGAAGCCTTCCAAAGATTAGACCTTGAGAGATAAAATTCTACCAACAATTATGTAGAGGTGAACTTTGAAGAGTGGAGGTTCATCATGGAAGCCCCAAGGAGAGACCAAAAATACAGGCAGCTATTATGATGGTGATGATGTATACTGTGCTTTGTCCGTCACAGGGAGATTCACAACATAAAATTTCAATATAAAATATCCATCCCCTCTATAGATTAGATTCACACAGAGAACAAACAGCAGCAATACAAAGCATAACAAATAGCTAGCATGAAGTAGAAACTCTATCAAAGGAAAGAAGTATGCAGCCTCTGCTCAATTATCTTTCTCATTCTCCGACTTCCTCTGTGCTAAACTGTCACAAAGAAACTTGAAAGCCTTGTTATTGCCTCTGTCACTTGTCAATGACTATGCGTCCATCAGTTACCCCGAAGATCTGGCCAATTATGTCATTGCTTCTGATCTGAAAAAAAAAATTATGGAGCTCTGCTCCACTGTATACTGACTTTCAGAAAACTAGCAGCATGTCTATTAATTCTCAGTGGGTTGTGGATTTCTAAGAGCCATTCACGGGATCATTAAAAAATTACTTCTAACTCAGTACTTTTCAAAGCAGAGTTCTGCACTTATCACAATTAATCATTCATGCAATTTTAGGGTTTTTTTTATAATAAATGAATAAATTAAAAATCGAGGAGCTCACAGTTTATTATTCACTCAGCTGGCTCACAAGGCTGCCAGTTAAGAGCATACATTGCGATTACTTTCACAGAAGTTGCTTATTTCTTCCACATGGCTTACACGATTAATCACTCTTCGTAAACAGTCAAGATCCTGATGAGTTCATAATTGGATTTACTACTAACAGGAGATTTATGGTTCTGAAAACTCAAGAGTAAATGATATCTAGCAATAAATAAATAAACCCAACTACAGCATTCAAAAGAAAACAAGCTTAAAGGTTGTCTTTGAGAGCATTTCAGCTGTATTGGTCCTGAGAGTGGACATTTCCAAAGGGAGTTTCAATGTAGCTTGACAAATGTGCTTTGAATATATACATTCTGCTACAAAGCCTTCAGTTTAGCTAATAGAATAGTTCCCAGATTCAAGCTTACAGTTTATCCAGAATTCCTTCCATTCAAGGAGATGGTGTTCAACCTATTTTGGATGGAGTTATGCTCCCCTGAAGGATCAGCTTTGCACCTGGGAGTATTCCTAGATTCAGCTTTGTCCCTAGAGAGCCAAGTATCTTCGCCTTGGGCTAGTGTGTCAGTTACAATCTCTCTTGGAGGGGATCACAGTAATCATGAAGTTGTGACCCTCCCATCCAGAATACTGCAATATAGTGGTACCTTGGTTCTCGAACGGCTTAGTTGATGAACAAATCGGCTCCCAGACGCCGAAAACCCGGAAGTAAGTGTTCCGGTTTTCAAATGTTTTTCAGAAGCCGAACTTCCAACGTGGCTTCCGCTTGAGTGCAGGAAGCTCCTGCAGCCAATCGGAAGCCGCGCCTTGGTTTTTCGAATGTTATGGAAGTCAACCGGGCTTCCAGAATGGATTACGTTCGAGAACCAAGGTACCACTGTATGTGGAACTGCCCTTGAAGACAGCTAGTTAATAACAAATCACCCCAGTTCTGAAAGAGCGCCACAGCTCTCTGCTACCAAGCTTAATTTAAGGTGCTGGTATTTATCTGTAAAACCCTAAATGGCTTGACACCCAGGTACTCAAACAAAAATCTGCTCCCATATCAACCTACTTGTACAATGGGATCACCTGTCATTCATCAGAGCACCTCCCTACCCTGGCGACCAAGGTGCAAGAAAGGACATTTTTTGTTGCGGTCCTCCATTTTGGAACTCTCTCTGCATAAGGTGGCCGACAACTGCCTATGCTGCTATCTTTTTTGGCATGAAAAGAACTCTTTAGAATCCCAGGCTAGTACAAAAGCTTGAATATTTTAGGCTGCAATCCTACACACACTTACCTGAGAGTAAGCTTCCATAACTCACTAAGACTTGCTTTTTAGTAGACACACAAAGGACTGCACCCTTAATCTGGTATTGCTGTGTATTATTATTATTATTATTATTATTATTATTATTATTATTATTGCATTATAGTTTTATTAATGTTAAGTGTTTTAGTGTCTTATGAAGAATTGCATTACAGAAATTCATATATTCCAAAAGTATGCTGAATAGATCATTCCAAGAACAGCAACATACATGGGATCTTTTCTAGGCAAAGTACATGTCTACCACTGAGTCACAGCCTCTTTGAGAATATAAGATAAACTTAAGAGGTCCAACCAAGGCAAATGATTTATTCAACTTCTCTAAAATCTTCAAAATAGAAACACATTTGTTTTTCTAAATATCTAGTAAAAAAGGGACAGACAACATTGTGGGCATTTCTAAACTACCTTAGTCTAAAGCAGGCACAGGGAAACTCAGCCCTCCAGATGTTTTGAGACTACAATTCCCATCATCCCTGACCACTGGTCCTGTTAGCTAGAGATGATAGGAGTTTTAGTCCTAAAACATCTGGAGGGCCGAGTTTGCCTATGCCTGGTCTAAGGTGCTGTTCTCACTTCTTGTATTATTATTATTATTATTATTATTATCATCATCATTATCATTATCATTATTATTAAATTAAATTTGTATGCTTCATCCAAAGGGTGGATCACAACAGAAAAATACAAAATGAGAATACAAAATACCAAGTGCTGGGTTTCTGCACTCTCCCCTAAAACCAATTAGTCAGCCAGTCTCGTTTATTTGCTTGGGCCCATCATTCATTGTCAAACAAGGGAACAAATCTCAGCCTTGCAATACTGCAAACAATGTACAATCTACAAACGAAAGCATAAAACCAGCTATAAATGTTTACAGTGTGTAAAACAAGCAAATAAAAAAATATATAATGAAAGGTGATGAGCTGTAATACCTAACCACATTTTGTGCAACCAATTTATTTCTACTCTTCTGCACTGCCAACACAAAGAGAGCTACTTCATGAGTCACAGGTGTCCCTACCCATAAGAAGGGAACACACTTCCACTACCTTTCCAGTGTTAGGAATTCCTGTCTGGAAATTCTGCTTAAAACCCTTGTGTGGGAAAGTGCAACAGATTGTGAACAAAATCCTTTACTTCCTGAAGGCCACAAATCCTGAGGCTGTGTACACACCAGAGTGTTACTATGCACTTGGGTCGCACAAATCTGTTTTTTCCATGTGTGCTTTTATGCTCATTCGTCCACACATAAGCGCTTTCAATTGAACTCTATCTCAGTGCTTCCCATCCACACTGGTGGACAATTCTCAATGGGATGTATTCGTGCTATGTGCTGTTGTTCCTTCCCCTCAGTTACTAGTTCTAGAGTTGCCATATTTCAAAAAGTTGTTGAAGTTTTTTTAACAAAGCTGTTGAGTTTTTTCTCTCTCAAAATCTCTTTTTTAAAAAATGAAGTTTTTGAGCTATTGCTGAGGAAAATTGGCAAAAAACCAACACTTCCGACTTGGGTTGCCATACGCCCGGGTTTCCCCGGACATTTTTACTGATTTTTGGAAATTCCGCCCAGACGCTATTTTCAACTGACATATCCCAGACGTATGGCAGCCCTACTAGTTCTCTACCCTCTGAGTTACAGAAACATGAGCTCTATTGTGGGCGTGTGCACAGGCATCTGTTTACCTGAGAGCATGACCAATTTTATTTTATTTTTTTAGATGCAAGTTTTCTGATAAGACTAGAACTGCACAAAGCAGCAGATTTTAAAAAAATGGGTGTGTTGTGTCCAGCCCTGCCACTAGTGCCTCACCAACGGAAGTAGGGTGTGTGGTGATTTTGCACCCAGCAAAAAGTCATCAGACCTGTTTAAAAAGAAAGCCGAGTTACAGAACAGTACATCAATTCAGGTAATTTGAGATTTTATGATGGATATTTCCCACCCCCTTACTGCAGTATCTGTGGATCAGGAAAATATTAGTTAAATGAGAGGAAATGCGAGCTGCCACTTGGATTAGGACAATGTGTGGATTTCGCAAAGAACATTCACCCATCGGATGCATCAAATCCACTTTAAACTACTATGAGTACCAGCCCAAAGTATCTGGAAGCTACCTGAATGCAGGAGTAACTTGTCAGTTTTGTTGCCACTGTTACCTGTAACCATTATGTCTGAATCTGCTATCACAGGGAGTGTCTTAACTGTGGTTGTTGGAGCAGGTATGTGTGTGTTATGTGTTTGTTAAATCTTATCTGTTGACAATGTGATGTGGAGATTGCCTTCTGGTTGTTGATGTGTATTTAAATTTGGTTTTATGTGTCTTGTTTGAAAAAAAAATGAGGGCCACCCACCCTGAAGCTTCTATTTTAGGTTCCAAATTTGGAAGGATGAAAAGATATGAAAAGGAATGAGAGTCTGTTGTTAGCCTGCTTAGCGTTCTCGTGTACGGAAGGGAGTAACGCAAACAGATACCTTGGTATCATTCGGATGGAGCTTGTTTTCTTTTGTATGCTCTATTAAATTAATCCCCAGTAAATTCACCGTTTCTAAAGCTCAGGATAGGTGAGATGTAGGCAGTAATTTCACACTACTCCTTCTCTTCCCCTCAGGGGCTGACACTCCATAAAGCAGACCAACAGCTACTGTAGTTTATGAGCTCTGTATAAACATAACACTGTTGACTTATCCCGTTGGGGTGTTTACTTTCAATAGCAACAGCCTCTGACATAATGCAGGAAAGCAAATGCTAGGCGAAACACTCACTTTTGCCTTGAAACAGCATGTCAACTCTGCTAATGGCACTGGGGGCGTGAGGGGCTTTTCTTTCTGTATTTTATTTGACCGCCTGCAAATCAAGATGTTACGGGTCGTCCGTGCCAAAAATTACATTATGGCCAGCAGTGGAAGAGAAACAAAAAAGGGAACTGCGGTTATCAGGATCTCTGCTGAGTTTTGTTTCCTGAGCCTCAGAATTGCAAGAGAAAGGGGCCATAATAGGGAAGCAAAATAATTTGGCTTAACACGGGGAGAACCAGGAAGGCCAGGGCACATAAGCCAGTCAACCTGCTAGGCTGCTTCAAGAGCAAGTTCACCAGCAATATTTTTGACTCCGTGTCAAGGAAATGCCGTAGGGAAGTTCACATGCTCAGTGTGGTGTAACTGAAGCAACAAGTAGACTGTATCCATTTATGCAGCACTGTGCACATTTATACAAATTTGCACGATCCCTCCTCTTTTGTATTCTTCTCACAGAAACAGGGAAGCAGCTATGAGTCCCAAGCAGGGATGGAGGAAAAATGCAATTCAGTTCACATTTAAGGTTGAATTTATTGAGCTTGTTGTTCCCAAAGCAACCTGAGAACCAAAGCTCAACCAACTTTCAGAAGTCACACTTATCTACATTTTGCGATGCAGTTCTCCAATCAACGTTTACAAAAATGCAAATATAACAGGAAAATGTGTACAGAAATGAATATGTTATGAGAGAGCGCTTACAAACATGAGTAGATTAGTCAAAACTGCAGACAAAAATGTATTATTAGGAGAAACTTGCATTAAAAATGCCAGCAGAAACCTGAATTTAAGATTGGAAAAATGAGAAACTGAGATAGCCAAAATGGATATATCTTTACATTCCTATCCCCGGCTACCCTTATGGATACCCATCTGGCTTTTGAGATTTCATCAGGCATTGTCCACATACTTTAAAGCACATCCTTACCCTTAAAGATTAGAAATGTGCTTGCCCAAAGCCCTGGCAATACCCATCTGATGCTGCTAAAGTCGGTAGTCACAAAATCTAATAGGGAACAGCAGCAATCATGAAGGCTGCATTTCTGGATATTATTACTAGGAGCAGCTCTCAATGATCCTGAGGCTTGATGGAGTAGGAGAAATTCTTTTTTTCCTTCAAATTATTAAAATGGATTTTAACACTTTTAAGCACTTTACATTACCGTTACATTTTCATCCTTCCCCCCCTCCCACTGAGGGAAGCAAATTTCCATTCCCCTCTCTCACTTGGAAAAACAATAAACATTTCACATTTAACGTAATTAACATACTTCATATCACTGCTTGAGTCTGGCCTAATTCTCTAGGCCAGATATTCTTCCTTCCTCAATTTCCTTTTTTGGTTGACTTCCTCGAGTCCCCCCTGTTGAATTCATTATCTATCCTCTTTATCAGTTTCCCAAATTTTTTCATAAAATCATAAAATACCAAAAACATTTTACTTACTTTAACAATCCTAATTCTACACCTCGGCTCCTAACTACTTCTGATACTTTCCTAAACCCTTAACAATTTCCCTTACTCCAACCTAATTATAAACTCCTTAATTTCTTCTTTTTACACCCTTTCCTCCCTCCGGTCTCAAAATTTTTAGCTAATTTTCCCACCTCTTTCCTCTTAATTTGTTAACATGGAGTAGGAGAAATTCTTAACATGGAGGTAGGGTGCCACAAAGCTCCTGAATCTGGCATTGAATTTGACTTCTGGAAGCAGAGTCTCTCCAGGTTGTAAATGGAACATCTAGTCCACATCTAGAAGCCAAGAGAGCATTTGTCAACAGCAGTTGGTGAGGGACTGGAAATGAATCATGGAGGTGTGTACTGAGAAGAGAATGAGAACCCTATTGGATCAGACTGACGGTCATCTCGTTCAACGTCCTATTTTCAGCAGTGGCTACTCAGATGCTTCCAAGAAATGGCAAGAACATGAAAGCAAGAAGAGCCCTTCTTGGGTTGTCATCCGCCGCACGCCCCTCCAACTCCTGACATTCAGAAGCAGCAGACACACGGAGCTTCCATTTAAGCTACTGCACCACCAGCTGCAAAAAAACCTGGTTGCTATTTCCTGCTCTTGGCACTGGCTGCTGGTGATATTATTTATTCATACCTGACTGCAGTGGACTGGAATTTTTTACGGCAATCCGGCTCTGGCTTCTGTATTGCAACGACTGATAAAAACTATCAATTCGTATTGTGTTTTAATGACTCCTGTGGTGTATATCGCAATACATTTAAAATGTTATAACGTTAGCACTACTGACATAAATTCTTATATTTGGAGCATTATTATTTGCTTCGAAATGGATTAGTGTTAGACTGTTGATTGTAATAATGAATCAATATATGGTCTTGTTCTTGTATTGTGAGCTGCTTTAGGTCAAGAAAGATGTCCCTAGCATTACACACTAACCTACCAGTATTTAGACCAGGCATCCCCAAACTCGGCCCTCCTGATGTTTTGGGACTACAACTCCCATCATCCCTGACCACTGGTCCTGTTAGCTAGGGATGATGGGAGTTGTAGTCCCAAAACATCTGGAGGGCCGAGTTTGGGGATGCTTAATTTAGACTATGCATGTGCATGAGTGTAGGGATGATTGCAGCTGCAGTCTCATCTCAATCTGGATCAGGCCGCCCTTTGCTTGGTTATTGTTGTTGTTGTTGTTATCATCCCAGCCTTACCCTATGCAACATGTTCAGTGACAGGTATGGTTAGACTGAGATTGTGTGAGTCATTGCCACATCTTGTGGCTGTCAATTCCATATTGCCAAGGGCAGTTGCTCTATCCTAGGATTGCCATATTTCAAAAAGTTGTTGAGCTTTTTGGGCAAAGTCTCCAAAAGCAAATCGGACATTTTCTCAGACATTTTGCCCGCTTTACGAAAAATCCACCTGGACACCACTTTCTCACCAATTGGAAACCTTTCTTTCCTTCTTTTGGTTTTTGCATGAGCCCAAATATTGCAACTGTAATAAATTACGCAAATAATAAAAAGGGTAGACATTTGCTTCACTTATTCCAAGCAGAATTGGGGTGCCCTTCATGAAGATATTGCTGACACCCTAACTGTAACATCACAAAAATCCAAAACCAATCTCTCTCTTCAGTCTTTTTCAAGAAGACATGTAAGTAGCAGTAAAGATAGGTAAGAAGGGATCACTAAACCTGGTATTATTATTTTTTTAAGAATGATGCTTGCAGAACACCAACCCTACCAAGAAGGAGATTAATGGCAGGCAGGGTTAACTATCAGAATGTCTTAGTAGACTCAATAAAGTACTTCCTCTTAAACCTTCATAGAAGTGATCTCTTGAGATTAAAAACCACTGTGCTATAACCATGTGCCTTGTATTTCACTATGTGCCGTACCCAACCCTTGATTCCTGTGTAGGCAATCACACCAGTATAAACCCAGAATAACTTTGTAGTTCATGTCAGACTTTTTTATCCCTCCCACTTCCTGCTCACTCTAAACTCAAAGGGGGAAAGAAGCCCAACGAGACCCAAAGGTCTTTGCATCTTCTGTTAGCCAGATGACTGTCCAACTATTTAAAATGCATAAATGAAAGCTATTATCGTTTCTAGTTCTAGTAAGATGCGTTTTTAGAAGAAGGAAGTGTGCAAATAGCTTTGGAAAGACCTAGTGAAAGGTTTAACCAAGATCTACTTTTATTTCTGAATCTCTGGGAAATGCCACTTCTAAACTCCACCTCACTCTGGCCACCACTGGTACCAGACAGGCTACAAATATTTGTTTTAATAGTAAAAGCAAAGTTCCTGAAGAAGCAAAAATATTAAGCTTGTACACCCTATATGCCTGCCCTTACTTTTCCTAGAGTATTACTCATTTTATTTATTTATTTATTTAGTTAGTTAGTTACATAGTTAGTTAGTTAGTTACTGCTATTGTTACTGTCATTGTTGTTATTATTATACTAATTCACACCCTGCCTTTTTCCCTGATGGGACTCATACTATACTACTCTTCCTGCCACTATGCCAGTCTTTATAACTCTCCCTATCTCAAGAGATTAAAGATTGAGTTCAGAAAGAAACATGCAAACAAAATGTGTTTGTGAATAGTAAGCCTACAGTATTTGCATTTATTCCATCAATTTGCATCATTCGTTTTCAGCATAGGTTCCTAGATACAAAGTCTTTATGAGCGTAGCCATAACAAAGGTTTTATTAGAGCAGCTGTAACATTAAAATAATGCATTTTTTAAAGCGAGAGGTACGCTTTTCAGAGTTCACCGGAGGAGCTACTGAAAATGCAGACCGTTCACAGCACGCTGCCTGAAAACGGCAAGCGGATTAATCTCCTGGGAGTCACAAGTGTGGTTCTTTGCTACGCTTAAACTAGCTGTTAGCCTACTGTGGATAATCTATCCTCTAGCAAGAAAGCCATAGAAAGCCTGCCAAGATGAATACATTCGCTAAACTGACTATTTCTTTCCATTGAATTTACAACTGCGCCACATATCGTTAATACTGAATATCTAATTTTATGGGGAAACTGAGTTGGAGAGGAGGAAAGAAACAAACAAACAAAAAAGGAAACTTCCAAGGAAGCTGATTAAAAGGAAACAAAATATCTGTCCAAAATTCATTGGCATAAACCAACTTTTTGAAGACTGGGGGAACGTCTAAATCACTCAAATGGACACCTTTTCGGAAGTAAATATAATTTTGCCAAAATAATATTTATAATGAGAACGGGTTTGCAGGAGAGCTACCGCTCAGCCACAGAGAATAAAGCAACAGCTGGTTTGTTGCCTTAAGGGTCTTCCAATTCTGCAACAGGGCTTTTCTCCCCTCTTCTCCCTCCATGTGCCCTCATGCTCCCTAAAATGTTCGTGGGGGGGTGTCAGGAGAACCCCCACAACAGCGCATGGCAAGATGGGTGGGAGGTTTGCTCTGCCTGCCAAGATGACATGCTTGTGCTGATGGAAACATCCAATATAGCACCATGTCAAATTCCGCCCATATAGTCGCATCAGACCAAGCCATGCTCAGAACAGACCCACTGAAACCAATGACCCTGAGATAGTCATGAGTATGCTCCGAGTATGGCCTAGTTGGATGCAACCCTGAATTTTCTCCAATAATTAATATTTTGTGTCCCTTAAGCATGCACAGTCCCCATTAAGCTGCTTTGGGATGTTCGACTCACTCAGGGTTCCCCCCCCAAAAAAAAAGATTTTTTTTTGTTCTTTCGCAAACCTTGGAGCTTCCTCTTCTAAGTTAGTGATGCCATTAAGAGAAAAGGTATATATCAGTGGTAGAGCATCTGCCAGAGGTGCCGAGTTGCGCACGGGGGTGGGGTGGGGTGTCGTGTGTGCATGGCGTCACACGTTTGACACCCCTCCAACTCAGCCAGGTCGACTTGGCTGCCATCTCTCCAGCCACCGCCAGCCACCTTACCTTTGCGTAAGCGGTGTGGCAGGGCAAAGACGTTTGTCCCTGCTGCGGATGATGCACCAGGGCGAAGATGCTTCGCCCTGCCATGTTCCTGGCAGAGATCGCCAGAACGCCTTCCAGGAAGGCACCCTGGCAACCATCAAAGGGATGCGCAGGGTGAAGACATTTCACCCTGCCATGTTCCTGGGGATCCTCAAAAGGACACGTTTTTCAGAGGTTCAGATTGCAGCCTAAACAACATGTTGGAACAGGGAGCATCTCCAGTGCAGATGTGTCTCAGGGCAGGGATGGGGAGCCTGTGGCCACAGAATGTTTTTGGACTCCATCTCTCACTAGCCCTAGCCAAGAAGGCCAGTGGTGGAAAACGATAAGAGTTACAGCCCAGCTACATTGAGAGGCTGCAGGTTCCCCACTTCTCCCTTAGGGGAAGGATTACATTGCAATCAAAAGCCACAGAGTGGGTCTTTTAAGTAAACTTTCTCAGGCACTTTATTGCTACAACATGGCTTTGTACACTACTGTGAGTCACACAATAAAAGAAGTGAAAATGGTTCGTTATGATTCTGTGAAATCCCCAAACCACTGAGAAAGCTCAGGTTACTAACAATAAAGCATCGCCGGATGAGCAAAGAGACTCAGAAGCGCAAACCCTCCAAAAATGACTAAGAATCTCTGGATGTGCCAGAATGGAGGCCCTTCCACAGGTCCTATCCTGTGAAGACACCGAGCACCCTTCGTTCCTGATGCAAACCTCCTACACTGAAAGGATGATAGCTGGAAATGAGATCTCTGGTGGGATGAACATATGCTAGAGGGCCAAGAACATTTTCTCCATGGGAGATCCGCTGAGAGAGTATAGCCCACATTTGGCAGTCACTGAGACATCCAGTGGAAATCCCCTCTTCTCCAATGTGGGGCTTATCGAAGAGTGCAAAAGGGAAACTCCCACACCCCTCTCGTTGATCTCCTGTGCTGCTTGTCCTGCTGTCTCTTGGAGTACTGCCCGAAAACAGTCTGAATATGATGTGTTCAGGGTGAGAGTCATAACAATTGTCTCATTTTCAGACTTTTCAAATAATCAGATCTTGTGTACCAAATCTCAGATTTCTATCTGTTTTGGAAGTACCGGTACCTCCATAATTTCAATTGTACTCTAATGAGTCAAGGGATTAGCAGCATCTTTCTGTAATCAATTTGCATTAAAGCTGCACCGCCTAATTCTAAACAGTAGGACATGTGAAAATAATCTAGTGATCTTAGTGGACCCACAAGGTTGACGTGAATCAACAGTGTGATGCAGCAGTAAAAAAAAGCTAATGCTATTCTAGATTGCATCAACTGAAGTATAGTGTCCAGGTCAAGGGAAGTAATAGGACCACTCAATTCTGCATTGGTCACACCACATTTGGAGTACGGTGTCCAGTTCTGGGTGCCACAATTTAAAGAGGCTATTGAGAAGTTGGAACGTGTGCAGGAGGGCAACCAAGATGATCAAGGGTCTGGGAACCAAGCCTTATGAGGAACAGTTGAGGGAGCTGGGTACATTTAGCATGGAAAAGAGGAGACTGAGAGGAGATACGATAGCCATCTTCAAATATCTTAAGGGCAAGCTTGTTTTCTCCTGCTCCGGAGGGTAGGACCCAAACCAATGGCTTAAAGTTACAAGAAACGAGATTCCGACTAAACATCAGGAAGAACTTTGTGACAGTAAGAGCAACAGTAGAAGAGACTCCCTCAGAAGGTGATGGACTCACCTTCATTGGAGGTTTTTAAGCAGATGTTAGATGGCCATCTGTCATGGATACTTGAGATTCCTGCATTACAAGGTGTTGGGAGTAGATGACCCTCAGGGTCCCTTCCAACTCTATGATTCTATGATTTTTTTATTCCATGTCTACTGAAAAGTAAGGGCCAAACTACAAATCCCATTCTACTGGTGTCAATTCATGTGCTAGTGCAACTATTTAGTTGGATACTGCCTCAAGACTACAGTGGGTAGAGGTGGCAAGTTGTTTCACCACCATGCTAAGATCCCAGAATCACTAGCATTTATATACATATATAAAGAAAACCGTTGCACTTAACAGCACATCTGAATAGCTAACATAATGTGTAATTTGACCTTGAGTCCTCCTGATTTCAATGGGACTTACCCCCAGGTAATTATGCACAGGTTTTGAGACATGCTTCCTTCAGCTAATTAAGGATTGACGCACAGGATACAGAGAGGTTGCAGCATGGAAAATATCACCGCGGGTCAGAAAGTAGTGAAGGTAGAGAGAAAATGCAACTTACAGCATTCAATGGGGTTGGATGCCACTTGCAATGAAACAATCCTGCCACTGGATTCGGGGATGTGTACACGGAAGACCAGTCGCACGCGGGTGTTCTTCCGACCGATGTCCGTCTCCCCTTTCCGCAGTTCAATGTCTGCATTTCTCAGCTTCAGGATCCCCGCACAGTCAATGCTGCAGAACAAGCCGAAACCTCAGTTAATACCCGACTGCAGAATTAACAACCCGATGATTCCTGAACGCATTTGCAAGGCGGGAAAGATGAGGTTCAGGCAGCGTTTTGTTTCTACCTCACTGGTTACGATGGATTTAAAGGCCACTTTTCATCAGAAAATAAAACATAAAATCAGGAACTGCCTAAGTACAACAACAATCTCACTGCACCTAAAAAAAATGATTAAAAACAGAGTGCCCTGGCCTACTTATTTAAAAGGCCTGGGAGAACAGGGCTTTTTGACTCCCAAAACAATCACCCCAATGGTGCCATGTTCTAAAAGATACATTTAAAATTAAAGAATCAGTGTGGTGTAGTCATTAGAGTAGGACTGAAATTCAAATGCGCACTGAGACATGAACATAGCAACGAAAGAAGAGCTTGTTGGATCAGGCTATTGGCCCATCTAGCTTAGCATCCTGTTCTCACGGTGGCCAACCAGATGCCTGTGGGAAACCCAAAAGCAGGATTCAAGCACAAGAGCACTCTCCCCTCCTGTGGTTTCTGGCAACTAGTATTCAGAAGCATTTCTGCTTCCAACAGGTATTAAATTGCTCCCAGGGCCCAGTATCATCACCCACAATGATTCTGCACAGAAGTCTATCTCTTTTGGAAAAGGCTCAGAAGGAAGCTGCCTCATAAACAGGTGAGAGCAATGGTTCATCTACCTTGCCACTTGTGTCTACTCTAAATGCCAGGAGACCTCCAGAGTCTCAGGCCAGAAAGAAGTCTTCCTCATCATCTGCTACCTGATCCTTTTAACTAGAGATGCAAGGGATGGAACCAGGCAGCTCTTTCATACAGATCACATATACTGTGAATCAAGTCTGGGTCACTGTAAGTCTTTCGCACTTGAGTATTTTTTTGTTCAAGTTAAATGCAGGTACCTTCTGCATGAACATTAAGTCTCCAGTTTTGTTCCATTAATATCTTGTAACAAGACACTTTTCATAATAGCACTCTTACGTTGCTTTCATGTTGTTTTTTGGCTCCAGGGGAATCTCCAGCACTTTGGTGTTGCCAATTATTTTCTCATAGCTGGTGGTGGTGACGGTTTTCCCTGTAATGCGATGGACTTGGTAGAAAGCATGTGGTTTAAGAATCCGCTCGTCTGCTGTCCCAATGAAGATCTGAAGACCGAGGGGCTTGTTGTCCATGTATCCGTGAAGCTGGCAAAAGACCAAATCATTACATCATCATTTCAACGACAAATGGAGTAGACAAATCAAAATATAAATACAGTGGTACCTCTGGTTAAGTACTTAATACGTTCCGGAGGTCCGTTCTTAACCTGAAACTGTTCTTAACCGGAAGCACCACTTTAGCTAATGGGGCCTCCCGCTGCCGCTGCGCCGCCAGAGCACGATTTCTGTTCTTATCCTGAAGCAAAGTTCTTAACCTGAAGCATTATTTCTGGGTTAGCGGCGTATGTAACCTGAAGCATATGTAACCCGAGGTACCACTATAGTATAAGAAATATATATATATATATATGTACAGTAGTGACTTGTTTGATCACCTGCAGCAAGTGAGGATCACCTCTAGATGACTAGACATGAAGCTTTCATAAAAACGTGTGTGTGTGTGTGTGTGTGTGTGTGTGTGTGTGTGTGTGTCTTTCCTTCAGTTTATTGATGGCTAGTGAAAAATATTTAGAAGTTATTAACTTTTGTGGTCTAACTTTGCAAGGCTAGAATAAATTCAGGTTCAGAATGTTGCATCTATTATTATTATTATTATTATTATTATTATTATTATTATTCTCATCCAAAGATCATAGGGTGGTCTACAATGTAAAACACAAAATACATAACATAACAAAAACACAAACACCTAACACATTTAAAAGGCCATCATTTAACCAGCCAAAGGCTCCCTTGTGAAATCCCCAGCTGTTTTCTAGAAACCTCTGACACTTCTCATGGGTGGTTGACCGTGCAGGCATTGGGAGTAGTTTATTGTTCTAATCTTTCCTCAAGTATGACATTCCTTGGGTAGCTTTCGGCAAGTCACTCATTCTTATCCTAACCTTCTTCACAGGACTGTTACCTGTTGCTCTTGTGCAAAACAAATCTAAAGCGACTTTTGTAAAAGCATTTTACAAAACCTCAAATTACATAATTTGTAGATGGCATAGGGGGAGTTGTTTGAACCTTTCATCATACAGTCTGGATCTGCATTGGAATCATTTTCAGGATGTTTTTATTGTTTTATTACTTATTGTTTGCCTCCCTAGGTTTCTTTGGGAAGAAGGGAAAGATATAAATATAATGAAAACAGTAAAAACTTTAAAATAAGCAGCTCAGCTTAGCTCTTCCTAATCAAAGCAAATGACATTTGCATGAATGAATAGATATGAGTGGGTCTAGGCTACTTCCGGTCCATTCCAAAGACATAGTCAATGAGCTAGTTTAATCATTAAAACCATTTTTTGACTGACTAAAGAGGTGACACTGATTAATTAGGCAGCAAATTTTATATTTTAAAGTTTTGGTTGCTTTTTTTTTTTTAAGTAAGTGCTTATAAAAAGTGCCAGTAGCAAGCATCATAATAAAAGAGGCATGCAAGAGATGGGAGAATGAATGCCTCTTCCCAGACAATGCTTGCTTCAGCACATATGTGTAAAATAAAGCATGTTCTTTATTTTACTTTAGAACTATTTTTCTCATATGCAAATTTAACCCAATTTAATTGGTTAATTGACTATAACTTGTACAATCACTTGGCAAACGTTTTCTCTACTGGGTGACAACCCTACAAAAAAGTGGAAGGAATAGGGTAGAGGGAGCCTGTACATCTTTAGGAAAGTTGCTTTTTATTTTTATACACAACAGGACTAGATATTTGTTGTACTCCTCACTAGAGAAGGCTTGACGAGAGCTCTGTTATACCAGCCTCATAAGTCTGCATGACAAAACTCTCCTATGACTCCCAACAAATCCCAGACTTCAGTCACTTTGAAAAGAGAGTGCCTACAGAAGAACATCAGCAATCTGTATCTTAGTTTTGAGAACTGAATATTTGGGAACTCTGTCTCTTGGCTCTTTTGGGTGCATGGATATTCTAACCAAGTATAAACTTCAAAGCTAAACCCAAAGGATTAATTTCAATAGGTGAGGCATCAAGTCAAAAGTTTAGCCAAAGTCTTTGGCGGTTTAGATTGCCAGCTGACAAAGCATTTCCTGCTTCTGAATAGCTGGAAATAATCTAGCAGAAGAAGAAATAATCTGCAGTCATGATTATACTAAATCCAAGGAAGTGTGTGTATACTGTACATGCACACGCACACACACAATCTCCAGAGACAGAGGAGAAGAAAATAGCTTTGCGATTCTATAGAGGTGGCAAAATGAAATGCACAAGTGGCTCACTACTTTCTCTCCCTCCCCATCCCACATATTGAGAAAAGACTGGATATGCTCACAACTTTCTTTTGCACAAGGCTCAGATGCAGCGGAAGAGGAAAACTATGCCACAACATTTGTGAGTGATGTTCTCCAACTACCTTACATGACCACATACTGGGAAGGAGTGGTTTGCCCGAGCTCTCTCACTTTGGGCAATGTTGTATGGGCAGATTAGCAATGGCTTGGGCAACCCCACCTAGGAGAAGGCAGATGCCCAGCAAGAGTCCCATATTTCTGATGTCATCTCTTTAGCTCAGACAGTTTGCAAGACCCACAAGCAATAAAACCCATTGCTACTGTAGGGAAGGCATTAAAATAAAAACTGAAGGCTTCCAGTTAGAAAACAGCATATTTGGCTCATAAATAGAAGAGTTAAACTACAGCTATGAACATATGAAGTTGCCTTATGCTGAAATACACTGGTCCATAAAGCTTAGAAGTAGCTAACTAGACTTCACTAACTAACTAGTGTCCTCCAGGTGGTTTGAACCATGACAGCTTCCATCATCCCTGACCCTGCTGGCTAGAGTCGTTGAGAGTTGTAGTCCAGAAATATCTGGAGGGCGGTAGATTGGGAAAGGCTGTGCAGCAGCTCTTCTTGATTTCCCCAAGTGTACCTGCAATCCTGGGACCTTCTTATCTCAAACATGTGAAATTCCACAGTCCCATCCCCTCTTTGTGGATCCATCCATCCATCTCGCCCTTCTTCCAAGGAACTCAAGAGTGGTCCCCACAAACCCTGCTTTTATTATATAATATTATCATCATCATGGCTGTCACCCAAAAGCACCATGTTTCCTTTTGACTACTCCTTAAAACTTTGTCTGCTTTTTAACCTGGATACTAGAAGGAAACAACACATATATAAACAAGCAAACAAACCACCCTTGGGAGGTCCCTGGCCTTAGCAACACATATGTTATTACGCAAACCCCTAGTTTGTCTAGCTAAATACAGAGGAGCTCTCGGGCTCCTATGTTACTGTTAACAGCCATGCCTAAAATTTAGCTCAAGTCAGTTAGATGAACAATTCCCTTGCTCTCTTGGCTTGGGAGCCCACAGTTGCCAAAAAGCTTTAAAAACTTGATATTTGGGGTTGCTTGCACACAACTGCCAAAGCAGAGAGATGCTTTCAGGTTTCATGTAATTCAACATATGGTACTCGCTTCTCAAATATTTGCATGTTGTTGAATTACATGAAACCTGAAAGCATTTCTCTGCTTCTCTGCTTTCAAGGTGAAAACCAAACACTCACAAATGAAAGGAGAACACTGTGTAAAATGCAAGTTTGTGTTATAAACCAGATTTCTGCCATCTTCTTCTGTGGACAGCTTTTGACAGAGGTAGTGACACACAAGTCAAAAAATATATAATTGCCAGCTAAAATATGAGTTTGTTTAAGCAAGCAGGTTTTGACATTTTCACGGTAATCTTTCTCTGCACAAATATTTGTGTGCTCTATGTACAACACATGTTTTCATGAAACAAATTGGGCACTTCGAGAGAAAAAAACAACCCAGCCACATAGCAGAGAATGAAAATGTTCAGTAAAGAATAGCAGCGGAGTTTTGAATTGGGGTTTGTTATATGAAGCATAACGGAGACAGAATTTCTATGTAGGCTTGAGACCAGGGAATATCTCTTTCATTATTAACATTCACAATTACAAATCAAGCCAATCATTCTATGTTTCTCACATCACTGAAAATTGAAAGCAGACATGTCTACCGCGAAGCCAGCAATCCAACTGAAAGGGAACTTGATGGTCTGAGACATGCTAAATTTGTTTTCAATTACTTGGTCCACATTATATACAAAAAAAAAAAAAAAAAAAAAAAACTTGATTAAGCCGTACAAAGCAAACAGGACAGGAAGATCAGAGAACAGAAACATTAAGCTAATAGCATCCATGGTCAAAAGAGTTCCTCTTTGTTTGTTCTCCCTTTCAAAAGTCAGCAGGAGGTATCCTTGCATAGTAAGAATTAATCCGTCCCCCCCATGAGACCACATGCAACATCTATGCATCACTGGCAACCTTCCCACAATGTGGTAAATGAAGAGGAACCCACGAGACACACAGTCTTCAGATCCATCTTGCTTTCACCCGTACAGCACTAAATATATGGCACTATGTGAAGCAGAAAGGCCCAAAACTGCTCCCTATTATTCGCATGTTTATAGAGACGGTGGTGGAAGGGGAAGAACACCCATAATTTTTTACTCATTAGAGTTAACAACAGTTCGTGCATCTGATGAGATGGGATCCAGGCTCCCGCAGCTTGTCCCATGATGCACCTATTAAGCTTGCTTCCAGTTAAGTTATACTCAAAGTAAACCCACTGAACACAACAGACTAATGTCATGTACATTAATTTTGTTTTAAAGGAGCCAAAAGACTCTTTGTTGCTTCTGGTTCATAAATGTCATTTCTGTGTCTATCGATCACTCAGGTTTGCTTCAACTGGCCTCTTCTGTTCTCAAGAAAAAGCAGTTGCAAAACCCCGATCTGGAACATGGTCCTCTCCCCCTTCCCCCTGCTAAAAATACTTTGGCCCCTACCCTTAGCTGCTTCTAAAGGTGCTGTTAACTCCAAATACTGCCTGCCTTCTGGGGCAAATAACCACTAGAAGGGAACAATTTTCAGGAAGAAACTGACATGGGTCCCCAATCTAGAATGGAAGCATGTTCTAGATCAGAACACTTATTGATCTGTGGCTATTGCTGTCATTTGGGTTTTTTTGGGGGGGGTCATTATATTGCAATTGTATATTGCATCTTATTTTTTATTGCATCTTATTTAATCACCCAGAGGGGAGATTAAAAGTTTTTAGAAAACAAAAAATCAGATAAATAATGAAAAAATTGGCTGGAGGACAGTTTAGCCTGTTCTGCCACCTTATGGCTCTAAAATCCTATCCCCACCTTATTCTGCTGCATGAATAGACCAGACCCCAGGAAAAATGTCTTCCAGAGTTGAAGACCAGTCACCAGGGTCTTCTGTGTCCCCCACACCCAAGCATCTCAATGTGGTGTCACCATTGCTAAGAAAGTGCTCTGAGTCACACACAAAAATGTTTAGTTTTTGCACAGAGGTCAAGTTTTTGCACCTGACCACTTTGGCAGTGTTAATAATACACCTTTAGGAATAAAGATCGTTGCTGAATGTCAAACCATTGACCTTTATTTTTTATAACTTTATTTTTGCATTTTGATAAGTATTTTTAACATCCCATTGTTTCCATTTTCAGAGAAAATGAAAAATCTAGAAAGAAAGGTGGGATTTTTTATTTTTTTATTTAGAAATTGTAACCCTGAAAAGAACCCTAAGGTAAGCTATTCACAATAAGCCTCCCTACCCCCTGCCCAAAGTATATTTTATATAGACTAGACTGAAGAAAAATCAACTCATTTGAGTCACATTTACCAAAAAAAGGAAAGAGAAGCCAGACATGATGTGTACCTTTCCATATTCTATTTTGGGATTTTATTTCTTTCTTTTGGTAGAAATGGACTACTGTATTTTTTCCCATCTTTTGCATAACAGTTATAATATTAACACAGCTAGACTTGGATTGGTTGGTAACCCAAAGAAATGCTAGGCACTTTGGCAGATGAATAAATAACATCATTCAGCAAACAAGGAGAGGCTTTTCTTGTCGATTTTTTTTGCAAATATTGATTATGCAAATGTGTGTGTGTGTGCATGATTAAATTTATCTTTCCACCATTTTTTTAAATGAGCTTCATTCCCTCATTTGTTCATCAGGATGTGCAAAAGTGAGGTCACTTTCAGAACTATAGTGATGTTGATAAATGTATGCATACCTATGAATGTTTATTTTGCACAAACACCTAGCACCATATGTGCAGAAATGGCTATGTTGTGTAAAATGGCCTAGGTAAAAATCCCAGCTCAGTATACATAGCATAGCTATGCATGCAGTTCAAGCTACACAGTTCACAACACATGCCAACAAACATTGTTCATACCTTTCTGTTTTTTGAGATTACGACTCAGATTCCCAAAGACCCACAGGTCCTTCTACCCCATAGAAAGGAATTTTAAAAATGCAAACCTGACCAGATGTAGCTTTGCACTGAGAAGAAAAATCAAGCCAAAAACTTCTCTATCACATGTGTGAAAGGGTAAAAAAGAAAGAAAGCGCAAGCAAGCAGTGTACTGTATGAACTGGAATAGTGACTGAGATAAAGCGATATCCTGCAATGAAGAAACATATATCACAATGGCCACTTATGCATCACCTATAAAGAGGATTTGCATCGCCCAAAAAACAGAACAAAACGTAACACAAATTTACATAACATTTCCATACACCAGGCATGTCCAACAGGTAGATCGTGATCTACTGGTAGATCACTGGATGTCTGTGGTAGATCACCAGTAGATCACTGGCTCCCCCCAAAGACGCTCATCAACTTTGGCTCCCCTAAAAAAATCTCAACAACTTTCCCCAGTATCCCTAAAAAACAGGGTTTTCCTTCTCCCTAAAAAAATCTCAACAACTTTGACCTGAACCCCCCAAAAGGGGGTAGATCACTCCCAGTTTTTAACTCTGTGAGTAGATCACAGGCTGTTGGGAGTTGGCCACCCCTGCCATACACTAATTGATTTGTGTAGATGCAAAATTTAGCAACAGTTACAATAATTTACCCCTTCATGGATCACTGCCTTGTCGTGGCGAAGGGGCTTGAATAACTCCAAGAAGCTATGAGCTATGCCGTGCAGGGCCACCCAAGACGGAGAGGTCATAGCCGAGAGTTTAGACTAAATGTGATCCACCTGGAGAAGGAACTGGCAAACCACTCCGGTATTTTGCCAAGAAAACTACATGGGCATAAAAAAGGAGAAGCTTTGAGAAGAAAGTGAGAGTTTCCAAGGCATGCTCTGGTTCATGGGGTCACGGAGAGTCAAACACGACTAAGACGACTAAACAACAACAACAACAATTTAAAGAGGAATACAATATGGCTCACCATAGTGAGGAGACAACAGGTGGCGGGTAATAGTTCAGTCTGCTGTTAACTGTTGATGGGCAACTTCAGGGCTCCTGCTCTCCTTTCTTAGGGTTCCTTACCAGACTTGAGACTAGACAGCCCTCAAATAAAAGTCACCTTAAAATAGAGGACTGCCAGCCCTTCAAAACAGGTGGCTGGCCTCTGCAGAGTAGGACGCATGGCCGCCCTAGCATATGTGAAGTTGGATTTGAGGATAGGTTCTGATGGATTTAAGATGGGAAGTACAGCTTAAACCACACTTTGTGAAAACAGAAGTGGTCTGCATCATAGCGAAGGAGCTAGGAAGGCATGGCCTGTTTCCTCCTTCCAGAGAACTTGCTTCAAGGGAGTGGTACGCTTTTTCTCATAAATCAGGATCTTCAATGACGATCACACTCATCTTCCTGTCTAGACAACACAGACCACTCTTCCAGAAGGAAAAATGGAATGTGTATGAATGAATTCACAGGAGCCAGTGATTTACTCGGCCTTCAGTTGATAAATTAAGTTGACAGTGGCTCATAAATCCCCGTCAACAATACGATGTTTGGGGTGGCTGGAGTGGGAGAGGATACCATGGCAGATGATGTATGTATATCAAATGCTTCAGTCTTATAACATATTTACTTGTAATACGTCACACTGAAATGAATGGAATGCCCAAGTTCAATTCTTGGTGTCTCTAGCTAAGATGATCCTAGGCAGCAGGACTGGGAAAGACCTTCTCTGCCTGTTGGACAGCCACTCAGGGGAGACATTGACAAACTAAATGGATAAACAGTCTGGTTCTGTACATGACCTCACCATTTCTCTGCAAGTCCCTGATCTTTTCCGAGCACAATTCAAAGTGTTGGTGCTGACCTTTAAAGCCCTAAACGGCCTCGGTCCTGTATACCTGAAGGAGCGTCTCCACCCCCACCGTTCAGCCCGGACACTGAGATCCAGCGCCGAGGGCCTTCTGGTGGTTCCCTTACTGCGAGAAGCAAAGCTACAGGGAACCAGGCAGAGGGCCTTCTCAGTAGTGGCGCCCGCCCACACCCTCCCATCCCATGTCAAAGAGATAAATAACTACCTGACATTTAGAAAACACCTGAAGGCAGCCCTGTTTAAGGAAGTTTTTAATGTGTGATATTTTAATGTATTTTAGTGTTTATTGGAAGCCGCCCAGAGTGGCTGGAGGGACCCGGCCAGATGGGCAGGGTACAAATAATATATTATTATTATTATTATTATTATTATTATTATTATTATTATTATTATCAGAATCTAAACCCTTCACAGGTCAATAAGAAACCACCTTATCAAGCAACATATGTACACTGCAGTTCTGTATGTTTATTACTGGGCAAATGGCCGTCTTAATTCATCTGGTGTGTGCATATACCAGTTTTCAATGCAATACTCTTGGGGGGTATTTCCTATTGCATTTGTCCAACTGCATTCAGCACTGGCAGCTCACTTGTTCATTTCTGTGTAGAACTGGGCATATTTCTAGCGGAAGCCTTTAAAATACAACATCGCTCCAAATGGGGCACACACACTGTGTGGCCAGCTTTTCCCAACAAGCCAGTGGTAGTTCGGAGACCCATTTGTTGACCTCTGGGGCAAATAAATAAATAAATAAATCAGAACACAGAATCCCCGCTGCCTACAGTTAATTAAAAGCAAATACAAAGCTAAGTGAGAAGGTCTCTTCCTCCCTCTCTTCCCTTTCCCTGCTGCAGGAAGAAGATAAGAAAGCACTTGAGACATTTTCTCCCTCTGGTGTCAAAGGAACAGGTAAAGCTTAAAGCAGAAGACTGCCACTGGCTCATATTAGCACTAAGTTTTCACCAGCGCTCTTTTTAACATATGAAGCCCTTTGCCATTTTTATTTCACGTATCCTTTGAAAAGACTGGCCCACTTTGCTTTATAAAAGGTAAAGGTAAAGGGACCCCTGACCATTAGGTCCAGTCACGGACGACTCTGGGGTTGCGGCGCTCATCTCGCGTTACTGGCCGAGGGAGCCGGCGTACAGCTTCCGGGTCATGTGGCCAGCATGACAAAGCCGCTTCCGGCGAACCAGAGCAGCGCACGGAAACGCCGTTTACCTTCCCGCCGGAGCGGTACCTATTTATCTACTTGCACTTTGACGTGCTTTCGAACTGCTAGGTTGGCAGGAGCAGGGACCGAGCAATGGGAGCTCACCCTGTCGCAGGAATTCGAACCGCCAACCTTCTGATTGGCAAGCCCTAGGCTCTGTGGTTTAACCCACAGCACCACCCGCGTCCTTTGCTTTATAGAACAGGGATATAAATGTCTTCTACATCTGGGGCAAGCAGCGCAGTCCAGTCAAATCCACTTTATTTATTTCTTTACTAGAGTACTAGAGTATGTTTTGCCAACCAGTGCCAGGTGCAAAAGACGTATGCCTAGAATTTAAGAACAGGGTGCATCTGAGTATTAGGAGGCACGCTTAGGAATTCATCTTCAGCACCAGAAGAGCTCCTAGTCCTATCACACAACAAAAGTCTGCTCCTTCCTTAGGTTTCAGCAACCTAATTTAGGTGGAAAACAATTTTATTTTGTTGCTATTGTTAAACATTTGAGGGTCAGAAAAACCCTTGATGGTCTTCTGCAAATTATCCTGAGGTCCCGTAGTATAGCCCAATCCACCTTCTGCTCATCCCTGTTCTAAATCCAAACCCAAATTCTACCTGTTGTTGAACCACGAGGCCATAATACATTTTCCCCAAGAAAATGGCATGACCCTTCTGGTATGCAGCCGTATGGTGAGCCAGAACAGCCTTAGCAGAAAAAAGAAGATGCATCCTGCATCAAGCTTCAGATTTTCAGAGAATATGGCTTTTTGAGGGGGAGTAGGACTGTCTGTTATGGAGACATGCATTTAACATGTCTTTTCAAAAATAATGATGAAGGAGAAGAGGGAGATAAGATCAGGAATTCTGCTGCATGGGGAGAGGAGGGGTTTAATCTATCCTACACAGTGCTGTCCCAGTGAAAATCACCCCTCCCAGCTGCTATTTTATGTAGGAGGAAAGCTGGTTTTGACACCTATTTGCAGTTTCCAAGGGTGGAATCACAGCTTAGGCAAAAAGGGTCGATTCACCTCCCCGTGTACTGCAGTCTCAATCCTGAATCCAGCTCCTCCCATGCAGCTTTTATTTTTTTAAGTTCAAAAACAGATGCTTCTGAATGCATTCACAAATTCAAGGTCATGTTTAGTCCGGCCCTGTCTGACAGCAGTACAGGATATTGTACAGGATACTGAAAGAGCATCCTTGAACACAAAGGCTGTGTGTTCTGCCCATCCCCACACTTCTCATAAAGAGGCAGCAAGACACATTTCTAAACTTTTCTCCAGATTCAGTGTTCATGTTCTCTTCTATAGTCATTTGAAGGGCTGTCAGAAGATAGTCGCCTATCTAAAGAAGTCCTCTATTTGACGTTCTGTCCAACTTTAAGATAAAGAACCCTAAGAACAGAAGGTGCCTTGAAGTTGCCCATCAGCAGTTAGCATCTGGGTAGCGGAGTGATACAGGTCACCTGTCGCAGCACATTTTACCATAGTGGAGAAGACTACATCTTCCTATTTAAATTACAATAATGGATTTCTATAATTGCATCTAAATTACCATATACATAAGTTCTGCGAATTCATGTCCTCTTTTGTCCTTTTTTGAGCCAAGGTGTTAGTGGCCCCTGGAACCATGAGGACTAGAACTTTACTTTTTCAATTACTGGGGGGGGGGTAGGATCAGGGTATTGCATTCCACGCTAGGTTTTAGCCACACACAGAGAACTGAGAAATGTGGATTTCACACAGTCCAGAGTTCATTGTGTTCCTGTGAGTAAACATTTCTGCATAATACCCGCAATCCAGCCTCTTAATTTGCACCAGAAGTTCTGGTCTACTGCATTAATTCAGGGCTCAGCAAGACACATGACAAATACAGTAACAGGGGGAAGGAAGCCTGTAGTAATAAACACTGGGACTTACACAGGAGCTGCAAGATGTGTTACTAGTTCTAAGCAAGAGTCAAGGCCGTGTTTGCTGTGAAATGTTTTGTGAAGTGTGTGTGTGCATGGAGGGGGGGGGGAATTAGCCTTTTCTAATTGTTGTCACTTCCTTCCTCCTGTTCTTTTAATATACAAGCACCGATGCACATCACTCTGCAACCGAGTGCTGAGGATTGCATGGGTAATGCAACATACAGCATGCAATCTGCAGTGGCTGGTGTTTTGCAGTCATTGTGACTCCAGTCCTCTACTTACATGTTACATGGGAGCACATGGAACAAATCCCCAACGATGACTCCTGTTAGAGGAAAGCACTTCTGGAAGGGATGGCTACGGGGGGGGGGAGCAGCTGTGTGCATGCTTAACATGCACGCATAATTTTATTTGTATGCCGGCTTTACACAGTTCAAATCATGTCCGAGGCAGTAAATGAAACGTCAGAAAACACACAGCCAAACTGAACCATTTCCACGTAAATCACAAGATTTAATAAAGATACCAACAATAAATAAAGATACCAACAACAACAAAATCCCCAGCAACAACTCCCACCCCCTAAACAAAAAACCCCAAACAAAATTTTCCCAGCCTGCCACTTTCCAGGGGCAACTCTTATCCAGCAGAATTCTAGATACGTGGTTATAAGGCTAAGTATGCATCCAGAACACCAAGGGATGGAAAAGTCACTGAGCGAGGGGGTACTTTTTGTTGCTAGGCAGAGAGCAATTCGACTTATACTTCACTGGTCCCAAAAGAGCTTCACTGGCTGTCTATTTGCTTCCATGCCCAATTCAATGTGGTGTTGCATGCTTTAAAAGCCCTGCAAATCGTGGGACTTAGGAGAGTGCCTTTCCCCCTATCGTCCTGCCCATGCTGTTTAAGATCATCTGGTGAGGCGCTCTTCTGGTTCCCTCTCCTATCAGAAGCAATACTAATGCAGCAACTAAGGAGAGTAGCTTGGCTGCTGCCCCTTCTCAGCAGCGGCCCCCACCTGTGACTTGCCTGTCACCAACATTATTAGTTTTCAGGTCCCAGGCCAAAGCATTTCATGTACTATTTAAGTACTGTTATGTGATCTGTTCTGCCTTATTAATGTTTTGTATTTTCGTCTGGTTGTTACAGCCTGATGCTTAGAAACTGCACTTGAATCTGTCCTGGGGGAGGCTGGCGTATAAAAGTTTTAAATCAATTGCAGCCGAAAAGGGCTGGTTTGGGGAAACAGTTAAGCATCCGCTCCTCTCCTCTCTAACCGTGTCTAGGATTATTTTCATAAATAGCTTGCTACGGACGCAGAATTCGAGGCACAGTAGAAAAAGTTAAGGGTGCTCTTTGTTTTCCTCTGCGTCTATCTAGGCCTTCTAGACTTTAATTTGAGCCAGGCCTTAACTTCAGGACCCAGGTCTTTTAAAAGTGCATGAAGACCAGCCCCGGCACATCTGGATTTGTTGATACAAAAACAGGTGCCTCTGAGCATGTGCCGAGTGCACCTATCACAGCTGAGCATTCATAGTTCACTTCTACTTTTCTGTGCTTATTGCAGCTTGCTGCCCGGGGCTACCCTTTGTACAAACGTCTAAACAACTGCTTGTAGGACTCGACTGGAGTTTACCGAGAGGCAAAGGATGTGTCTGTGTGCCACATCCTCTCCAAATTGGGTGACTGTGCCAACCTGGATGGGGGGAGGGCAGGGGAAGCTACACGTCAACACCAGCCTTTGTCCTCAACACAGAGCCAGTTGTTGCTATTCTGGGCCCTCGAACAAGATGTTAAACACACAAAAGCCCATGTCCTCGCTGAATGCATCTTGTCCTGCCAGAGGCTCTCACTTTAACAGGCGGACAATTGTTCTGGTGTTCTAGGAGCACCCTGCGAGCACATACTCCTCAACGGCGTGTGCCAAACTCCCGAGACCCAGCATGCAAAAAAGAAGAAGTGGCATCAGAGAGCAAAACCACAAGATAGAGCTGGGGAGGATATGAGATCCACCGCTGTGCAGCTTCCCTTCCCTGACCAAAGTCAGCTCCCACAAAAATAAAGACTTCTTTTTTTAAAAAAGAAGAAGAAGTAAGCAGAGTCATATTTCAGAAATTCATTCAACAGAACGGGCACCTCCTCCCTCAAACTCTTAAGTAATGTCAGGAACAGGGAAACATAAACAAGCACACAATGAAATCGCTGGATTGGAATTTATTAATCTTTGATTATATTCATTTATGCCCACAAGGTTCTCTGCCCAAGTACAGTTGTCAAAGAAGCAAAGCAGAGCTAGAGAGAATGTGTTGCCGTCTTTAACCTTTTGTGTTATTTTCAACATTGTATATTAGTCTTTTGATGTGTTTATGCCATACGAAAAACATACGTTTTTGGGTGGCCATGCAAATTGACTTAATAGGTAAATAACCTATATCCTGTGTATATTTTACATCTGTCCTTTTCATGCATCGTGTACACGTGTAGAGCTATCTTGTGCACATGTTCAGCATGGATATCTGCAAGGGGGAGCCTATGCATGAGTTGACAACTTCCCCTTAAGTGCCCCATGCAATCAGGGACCCCAATTGTGCACATGGAAGATGGAGCGAGCTTGCTATCTCCTGCTCTGGAGCATAGGAATTGAACCAACGGATTCAAGTTACAAGAAAGGAGATTCCGACTAAACATCAGGAAGAACTTTCTGACAGATGACCCTTCTAGTATCTTGTCATCCCATACACCACAGTGTTAAATCATTTGCAACAAATATACAGCCTTAAAGACAAAAAAAGGATTCATCCAGCCATCCTTTCCATGGTGATTCAATGTGCCCCTTTTAGTACATCTGATTAGGGACAGCTTCAAAACCATGCTAGACTATCAGCAGAATAAGCATGTTTCAGCTCTTGGTGTGCTGTGCTGCAGATGGGAGATTGAGGTACCTAAATACTCTCCCACCCCAAAAAATCTCCCTGCACTTGGAGACCTAGACTACTTTGGGGGATAAAAACATCTGTTGGCCAGGATCCAAAGGGACATGTGTGAGCAGGACAGAAGAAACACAGATCCAGGCTTGTTGATTTTACTTCAACAACTTGCAATGCTAAGGAGACAAGTCACAGATTGGTTTTTAATGCAATAGGAACTGCTGTGGCAAGAAAGTACAGTCAAGGGCAATTCTAGACTGTCACTATTTTCGGATGGGATTCAACTACATACTGGCAAAATTCAGATCGTGCAATTCATAGAATTGTAGATTTGGATGGGACCGGGAGGGTCATCTAGAGCAGCCTCCTGCAATACAGGTATCTTTTGCCCAATGTGGGGCTCGAACCCACAACCCTGAGATTAAGAATCTTGTGCTTTGCCGAATGAGCTATGCAACAAGCTTTTATGCAACAAATCTGCTTCTTCCCCCCAAAAGATCAGACTCTTTGGCAATAAGGAAATTGATGGGAAATGCAAAGTGTGGGATAACTCTAGCTTTGACGCAACATCATCTAACCTCCTTGCAAACAAATCAGGAAGAACGCTCAATGAACAGGTTATCCATAAGTGGCTAAAAGACACCAGCTGAACACACAGCTGTCCATGCCTCTTCTTACATGTTCATGTTCATGCCTCTTATTATTAGATTAGATAAATTTATTGTCATTGTCCGTATATACACAGTACACACAACAACGAAAATCAAACACCCTCTTCTTTGGATCCCTGTCATAGCAACACATGTCATACTAAGGGATCCTATTTTATTTCATCCATAAACTTAGACTAGCCAAGCTGGAATTCTCCCATTGAAAGTAGCCTGGATTTGCACACTTGCAATGAAACACAAGAGAGTTCACCTGATCCTTCACTATCCCCATGACACCCCATCTCTACTTCTGCAACCTCAGTCCACCTTGCAAAAAAATAAATAAAATCTTGCTCTGAACTCAGTGACTTTTCTTCTATGAATGCATGAACTCAATTAACCTTTGGCCCTATCACTTTACAACTACATAAACTTTACAGTAGGCCATCAAATGCCTCATTGAACTAAGTGCCAGCTCTGTGAAGTGCTTCTCCTCTTATCACACTCTAGCCCTGGCCAATGAAACAATCTCCTCCTGGCGTAAAGAAGATATTGCAAAAGGAGGAGAGATAAGTGACTCCAAACCACCCATATGTCAGCTTGATTTATATTGCCAAGCCCTACAAAGGGCAACATATATATGCAGGTTGACTTCACTACCAACTGCCTTCCTGAATTCCAACCCTACAGAATGATTCTATGCCACTGCAAAGTTCAGCAAAGGCTGAAGCAGCAGAGTTGGGCCTCCTCCATTGTATCTAGATACAGGTCCATATTAAAACATCAGTCAAGACCTGTTATTTTCAAGGCAATCATACTGAGTTTAGTTTGTCGAACTTAAAATGCTTTTTTCACACCTTGTTACAGTGGTACCTCTGGTTATGTACTTAATTCGTTCCGGAGGTCCGTTCTTAACCTGAAAACGTTCTTAACCTGAAGCACCACTTTAGCTAATGGGGCCTCCCGCTGCCGCTGCGCCGCTGCTGCCCGATTTCTGTTCTCATTCTGAAGCAAATTTCTTAACCCGAGGTAATATTTCTGGGTTAGCAGAGTCTGTAACCTGAAGCGTATGTAGCCCGAGGTACCACTGTATAGCATCTCAATGCCTGAGAAGCACCCATTTCTTCTTCTCACAATAACTTTTTTTATTGTTGAAAAAATAAACCATAGAACAACCTTACTTATGCCTGAATGTGAAGGCTTCTCTTGAAGTCAGGAATTTAAAATGACTTATAGGTGTCTCTAGACCAGGGCTGTTTTATAGGGAAGAGCTAAGTACCTTGGGTCCTGGAAGGGCCAAGAGTACAACTTTATTTCATATATATCACATAATATAAAAGCAGTCCCCAAGCAGTTTATAAAAACTGAAGTGCTACATACACACACACACACACACACACACACACACACACATGCAAACGATGAAATGAAAACAAGTCAGGAAAATGACTCCGTGGCCTGGTCTCCAAGTATTTGTAAAGTGGATAGAAGAACTATATCTTCCAAGACCAGTAGGAGACTACTGTCTGCTATCCATAAACACATTTTATAAATATGTTGCGCTAGCCTTGTTTTCCCAAACAATGTGGTGCTATGGCAGGATGCCAAGAGGCACAGAGCTATCAAGAAGCCATCACAGTTCATCTTCTCCAAGAAAAAGGTCTTACCTGGACCACGGGGTGCCCCCCTGTTGGCGCTTTGACTGCCCCTCGGCTCCCTTCCGTCTCATAGTGGGCACGGTGGTGGGGTTTGGGCTGCACTTCAATCCGCAGCTCGTAAGAGCCAGAATGACTGGAGAGGGGCCATTCAAGTGGTGGGAGGGAGTGCACGGGAATGCTGGGCAGAGAAGAGCGACATTAAGTTGGAGAACGTCATTATGGAACGCAGGTTGGCTTTTCTCTTTCTTTCAAAAGAGGTCAGGGACAGGGTGCGCAGCCTCCATTAAGGAAAATTGAGGGGGTTCGCCTTCCCTCAGAGAATTAGCACAGTCAATGACTATGGATCACAATTACTTTATGGAGCCTCCAGATTTTGAGGCAGTAGGAAAAGGACTGTTGACTTCACGCCCTGTGTTATGGGTTCCTGGGGGCATCTGGTTGGCTGCTGTGGAAAACAGGATGCTGGATGAAGTAAATAGGCTTTTGATCTGATCCGGCAAGGCCTCTCTTATGTTTGACTACACTAACGCAGGGAGGGGGAAGAGACAACACTGAATAGAGAAATTAGTGGGCAAGCAGAGATGCTTTAGCCTTGCTCCTCGCAAATGCTTCCGCTGGACATGCGTAAACGATTTTTCCCCCCTCTGAAAACAATTAAGTCCAGCTCAGTGAATGCTAGCTGGGGGAAACACTTGAAAGGGAGAATTAGTGGCTACAGAAAGAGTTACGAACTCCTCTCTTATGTATGCCTAAGTGCTCTGTCCCCACATTCTCAGTATCTCATTAAAATCATATGTTTGCTAATATCTCCACCCTTTGAAACAGGTCCCTGGTAAAAATTTGCCTCTAGCAAGTTATTTCTACTGTTTGGAGGTGGGCTTGTACATGCACAAGATAAACAAGAGCAGCAAACAAATCTAATGTGTACAAACTGTACACTTATTACAGGTAGGTAGCCGTGTTGGTCTGTCATAGTCAAAACAAAATAAAAAATAAAAAAAATTCATTCCATTAGCACCTTAGAGACCAACTAAGTTTATTCTTGGTATGAGCTTTCGTGTGCATGCACACTTCTTCAGATACCTTATTGTACACTTATTGTCAGTTTAGAGAGATATGAGACTGCCTTATACCAAGTTAGATGACTGGTGCATCAAGTGTTCCTACTTGGGAATAGCCAAGCATCTGCTTTGCATGCAGAAGATCCCTGGTTCAATCTTCAGCATCCACAAATGAAACTAGGAATGTCTCCTGATTTGGAGATTTCAGTCTGTTTGGAGCTAGATGGACCAATGATTTCAATGGGTCTACTCCCAGAGTAATTTAGCTGGATATCATCCCATGTTTGGTGGACATGACATCTCCCAATGACTGGCTACATATCAGAATGCATCCATAACACAATAACTGGCTGGCAACCCAAACAACAGGTCCTGTATTGCAAGAGCCTTTTATTAAAAAAATTCCTTGGGTATCACGGTGGTAGTTATTGTTTAGAAAGTAGACAAAGGAAGACTATCCCACACACATGCATAATGGAGGTTTGGGCTATCAGGAACAAATTCTATCAAACCTGTTAGAAAGAGTGAGCACAAGACATGCAAGCTTACCTGCAGATAGGTATTGCAGGCATCAGCTGCTTTGGCCAAGATGGCGGCACTAATAAGATAGACTCGGGTGGTGGGTTTCTCCGATCATCCTGCTCGCAAGGCCCAATGTATTCAATAGGCTGAAGCACGTGACACGGCATGCTGACTTTGTGGGAAGACATCGGCGAAGGTTCTGGGCTGGTTCTCCATATTTTTGTGGGGACTCCGCAAGAGGGATCGGTGGTGAGGTTGCTCATTGCATCCATGAGGCTAGAAGAGGTGGATAACTGGGTGTAAGTGACCGAAGAGCCGTCTTCTCTCAAGGGGATCTGGGGAGAGGCCTGCGGAGAGGGGGTCCTCGATTGCCGTGGAGAAGTGCAAGGTTGCTGACTCCCGTAGAGCTCGGGGCAAGGGTACTTCCGCTTTGCTCCTGGCGATGACGACCTTGAGTTGGGACGTGGAGATGTTGAACGTGGCCCCAAGCAGGTATCCTCCACGATGGTTGCTTGTGGGGACATTATTGGCGAGGTTCTAGGGGAATAATGAGCATGGGTGTTTTGAAACTGTGGACAAAGGTCATCACTAGGGCCATTATTTGGTGAAACGCATGGTGAGGTATAAGGAGAGAAATTTGTCTCTGAAATGAAGCTTGCAGAGGAGCCGCTGCTAGGAGGGCTCAGGCACAGCGGTTCTCGGTAGCTCTCAAAGCCAGGGACAGGCAGGGTAAACCTTGGGCTAGCAGTAGCTGAGTTGGACTGATGCTCTACCAATAGATCTGTGTCTCTGCTGCTGAAGGGACCCCCCGAGTGAATCAGTTCATAAGATGGTGTTATCTCAATCCTAGGGCTCAAAGTAGGGGGACCGGCAGCCTTGCCCGGGTCCAAGTAGCATTTTGACCCTAGGCTATCTGGCTGTCCGTATCTGCCCATGTGATCTGCCGAAAGGCTAGACAAAGCGAAGGGGGTGTATGGCTTGAGGCCATAATCCGAGACATCATCATGAGGGTAAGTAACTCCAGAGGGTGGGCTGATGATTTTATGTGAAGGAGTCGGTTCTTCTGGAAAAAGAAGGGTGGCTTTTAAGACTAGACATACCACGGCAGAAGCTGAGCAATCACGGGTTAACAAGAAGGCATTAGCAACAGTGTGTTAGGAAAAGGTTGTAAAGATATTGTATATTTATATCGATCGCACATGGAAGGCTGCAATCAGCTGCTTCAAAAGTTGGTCATTCTTAGAACAGAAGCAGCAGTGGCAACATCCTAGATCACCCACACCCTGTAAGGCACCAGCAGTCAAACCAGGGCAACTAAGCCCACACACCTGACTCCCAGTACCACTTGGATAATTCTCAGAATGAGGCACTACTAGCCCAGTCTCTGTTAAACCTGTAGCATTCCCATATAGCAGCCAGATCCAGAACACACCTGCATATAACTGGCATATATTTGTGTTAGCAGATTTTGGTGCCAACGTAAGTTTTAAAAATGCATGGACATGGGTATATAACTCATTTTGTTTTGTATTATGAATCAAATATGAAATGCATAGAAGCCTTGGGCCTTCAGTCTGCCTAGCTGAATTGAGCTGAAGATTTTAAAATTGTGTTTTCCCAAATTGCCAAGAACTTGCTACCTTTTAAACATGCAGAACTTTTTTTAAAACACACACACACACACAAACAATGCTGAAAACTACAGTCTAGCTGAAACAGAAGCAGGTTGTTTTATAGCCTGCCTATAAAAACTCAGTGACAGAAGGATGTGTGCATCTACTTGTATGCACCAGTACTTTTAGGATCACTGGTTGTTATCCAAACCTGAATTCTGACATTCAAAACAGGTTGTAGAACTGAACCCTGGTGACCGATCACACTAAATGAAGCACTGTGTAAATCAAAGATGGCGAACTTGTTGCCCTCCAGGGGCTTCTGGGCTGCAACTCACTGTTGGACTGGTTGGAGCTGGGATTCCAAAAACAGCTGGTTCCCCAGGCCTGGAACACAGACCTGTACCCTATTACTCTACTCCCTTGAACTATGGGACATGGCAGCTAATTTCCTGTCTATCCATCACAGGTATGTTTCATGCATGCAGTCATGTTTGCAGTTATGTTTATTCTTTAAAATGGGAATGGTAGGCTTTCAAATTGAAAATCTGCAAAATCCATGGTTTTACCTTCTAAAGATCATATGTTTCCAACAAGAAATGGGGGACAGAGGGAATATTTTGTGAGGTGTGTGGAGGACCCCTTTTGGAATTGACAAAATATGCCTCTATTTCCCTAGTCTCATATTTTACTTCAAATATTTTACAGACTCAGAAATGTTCCACTCAACACAATCTTGGCAGATACATTCTAGGCCCCCCTCCCCACCCCCAAGGCTGGAGAGAATTAAGGAAAACAAGTATTGCACAGTTCCATGTCTAATCTCGGACACAGCTTTATTTTATTCCAATAGATAAGAAGTGAAAGTTTTATCTAGGCAGACATTGACAATATAAAAGTGCATTCTTGGAAGTGTTCAGATCTCATCTAAGTTAAAAATCTTATTACCTTCCTCAATCTGACAGGAAAATTCTCCTTCATGGGGACAAGGATAATATTGAGAAAGACTACAATAAAGTTCTAAAAAGCATTTTTAAATACTCCCTTTGAATTCTAGGGAACACAAATTTGGGTAGGCCAAACTAAGGGGCAGAAACCAATTCATTTTGCACTGACTAACTTCAAACAAATGTATTTAATGGAAATCATGATTCTGTTCACACTGGAGGTTTTTGTTGTTGTTTGTTACATTTACTTCAGTCCCTATATATCATTGGACTACAGATTCCAGCATCCCCGACCATTGGCCATGCTGGTCGGGGCTGATGAGACAAGGAGTCCAACAAATCCGGAGGGCCATGGCTTAGCCCAGGCATCCCCAAACTCGGCCCTCCAGATGTTTTGGGACTACAGTTCCCATCATCCCTGACCACTGGTCCTGTTAGCTAGGGATGGTGGGAGCTGTAGTCCCAAAACAGCTGGAGGGCCGAGTTTGGGGATGCCTGGCTTAGCCATTCATGCTTTACCATCTATCGGCCACTCCCATCAAGGGCCACCTACTGCACACAGCTTTTATTCATTTTCCTAAACAGGAGTGAGTACTTTTGTACAGGAAAAGTAACTGTAACATTTAAAACAGCCTGGGGATGGAGCATCTCTTAGGGTGAAACATCACATCCAATTTTTATTTTACACTACCCAGAAGGAAATTGTTCAAATTGCTACAGTAATGGTTATAACCCAAATGAAATTTTGCATGAAGTGGCTTCTCCAGTTGATTGCAGACCAGCCATGAATGCCTCCTATTGACATGCTGAGTGTAGAATACGGTGTTGGCAGTGATACAACAAACTCCCTGGCAAAACTCATCTACCCTGCTCCAGTTCTGACTTGGAGGAAGGGCGTCAGCTTGCCTTCTTGCTGCTGCTCTTAGATGTGTCTTGGAGGTACCGTACATCACCTCTCCAAATCCCACAAGTGTAGAATAAATTGTAAAATCATTGCACAAGTTGTTGTGGCCATAATGCATCTGTTTGTGACATCATAGTCTGCAGCCATGGGAACAGCTATGATGGTACAAGCTCAGCTTTGTTACTCTGCTGTGGAGCTGGAAGAAAAGGAGGCTGATTAGAACACAGCAGTTCCTGTCCTTAAGATTAAATCCCCTGATGTGGTTTCAATTTAATTAGCCAGTCCATACTTCATTGCCACCAAGACTGGGCACGTAATTAGCAAACACTCAGCTGTTGGTCATGCCAACCTGACTTGGCTCCGTAGGAGCTACTGCTGTTGTATTTTTAATGCAATTCTGGAAAGCACTACAGAACCAGCCAGCAGCCCAACCTAATTCAAGGCAGAAGGTGGTTTTCTGGAAGGCTTTTCCTCCAAGTAACATGGCATCTGCAGATTCTGCTAAGAGCATCTCTGCCAGCTAGCATGAAACAATTTAGTACGAAATTGGAGACACAACCACTCCCATGATGGGATCTCTGTAATCCATAATCTAGCTGTAATCACAAACTAAAGATAGCACTCCTGAGAACAAAGGCAACTAAAACAAGACATACAGTAGCTGTTGGCGTTATACTACAGTTAAAACAATCCAGCACTCTTCATTTTAGACTCTAAAATTAAAGTGCCTGCTTACGGTATGTGTGCTCTGCTTTTCTTAAAATTAATAGTTTAACTTGCAATCAATTACCCAAATTGACGTTAGGGGGTGGGGATGGAAGGAAGCATCATTTTGAGAAATGAGCATGTGTGAAAATAGTATTCTCACTTTACCCACAAGTGCCTGCAGCGTTTGTATTACCTCACTGCCCTTAATTTTGTTGAATAAAATATTCTGTTTAGGCCTTAGCATTTCCACTGCATTTATTACTTTAAAGTAGAACCTCATGTCGCACATTTTGTCTATCTGGAGGGAGGAGACTGAACAAAACCAAGGACATAAACCAAGAAGTGTTAGATGCTCTTGTTTGATTGAACAAATGCTTACTCTTATCTGTAATTTTCTTTTTTTAAAAAAAAACACAAAATGCAATTTCAGCAGAAAGCGACACTTCCCTGCAATAACCACTGCTACCAATCACAAGCTAGATCTCAGCTAGAACTAGCTAGGTGTCCACATCTTCAAAATACTACTTGAAATTAACATCTAGCAAACCCAGCCTTCTGCCTCCCAGCTCCTAAGTTTGCCTTTTGAACGATCTGTCCTAATCTTTGCATTTTAGCACAAGCAGCAAACCATGGGAAGGCAGAAAGTGCCCAGCGGGTATCATTCTGCCTTGCTGACAAGGTTGTTTGATACAAGATGTCGCCTGCATCCATTCTATGGGCTAGTGATTAAGATCAGATAACAATTATCACATGCCCATTCTGAAGAATTACAATTTACAAGCAAGAATAGCCCCCTACCCTGAGACTCTAAAGAAAAAAGAGGCGGCGGGATTGCACAAACTGCTGGGTGAGTCTGATTACTGAGGGAAAGGTCTAAATTTGAATTAAGGGTGTGACACTTCTTAAGAGATCTAGATTATGAATTGGTTTCGGTAGCTTTGTCACATCAAGGTCAAAACACTAGGCTGGATTGCCAAACTTAATATATATCATTATTACATTTCTGCGGACCCTACCAACTTCTCTATCCTTCTTTCCCCCCTCTGCTTTCCCCACCCCGGGCATCCTGGGAAGTGTAATCAAAAGCACCAGACTGCAGAAACTCTTACAGGAACTTTTTAAGACGAATAAGGAAAGAAGCTGCAGATATTATCATCCATTTCAAGCATTCAACATCCCTCATGTTCAGTTTCAAGGTAATCCTTACAACAGCACTGCAAGGCAGACCAACATTATTCCATATGTTGTATATGGAGGTGAGGGGGTCAGGCTTGGAGACCTGCCTAATTGAGTTTGTGGCAGCTGTGAGGTTTGGTGTGCAGACTTCCAGCTCAATGCTTTTCGCTATCATGCTATTCCATCTCATCATGTTGCCACAGTTGGCTGCATGCGATGGCCAGCACTAATAAAACGTCGTGGACAGTTGGTTGCATGAGATGGCTAGCGCTGATCAGCTGTTGTGGAGAATAGTTTCTTATTATAAGAACAAAAATTATCAATGGAGATAAACATATCAAAGGAAACCTTATCACTTGGGCCACACGATGTCTGGGCCCTACCACTTCAGGCGGCAAGTGAGGGCTTGCATTGCTGGCTGTTCCTTTATACAAAATACCCTGCGTAGAACTAGATGTGGAGAAGATGCATTAGTTTTCTCCCTGACACTCTGGTTACCTTATGTGGAATTATTTATCGATTGCTATAGAGGACCATTCAGTTATGAGAGCCTTCACCTGAAATGGCACAGTCCACCGCCAAGTGAGAACTAGGCTTGGAGAAACTACAACCCCATCTTAAAATATCCCCTGTTCTTACGACTCACTGGCCTAAGCATTCTAGACCAGAGGTCTGAACTTTCCTCAAAGTAAAGGTCATAGGAACATAAGGATTGTCCTACTGGACTATGTCAAAGGTTCATCTAGTCCACCCTTCTCCAATATGGCACCTCTGAACATGGTTGGACAACCATTCCCATCAGTCCTAGACAGCACAGCCAACGGAAAAGGATGATGGGAGCTGTAGTACAAAACATCTGAAAGATATCAGGTTGGGGAAGGCTGATCTTCCCAACAGTAGTCCACCAGATGCCTTTGCGTGCTCATGAACAGGATGCAATTTATAGCCTGCTGCTTGTTCCCACCATGTAGTACTCCTGAATGATCCTGAACATGGGACGCACAGGTAGGAGACAAGTGTTCCCTTAAGTACTTTATGGCAGTGTTCCCCAACCTTGAGCCTCCAGCTGTTTTTGGACTACAATTCCCATCATCCCTGACCACTGGTCTTGCTAGCGAGGGATGATGGGAGTTGTAGTCCAAAAACAGCTGGAGGCCCAAGGTTGAGGAACACTGCTTTATGGCACTGCAGCTTGGGTGTATGTCTTGGGATATGCTATGCCTGTCATAATCACACAAGAATATCTGTACAGGAGCTTGTATATGCAGTATTCACTAAAGCATACGTGAAAATGGGATCCCCCACCAATTCCTCCCAATGCAGATTCTTGTGCCCTCCCAAAAGACTTTTGAAAGGATTGGAGGGCTCTAAGGAAAGACCTGGAATGTGGAGTGCAGTAGTGGGGGGGGGGAATAAGGCTACAATCTGCCTCTGCCCAATTCTACCCACCCACCCCCAACTCCTTATCACAGTCCTTTTTGGGAGTCTCCCAACCCTCAGGACAGCCTTCTGGGGGGCTTCACAGGGATGAAATGGGAAGGGTGAGGGACAAGGAATTTCTCACACACAACCAACCTTGCACTCTAACCCAGTGTTTCCCAAACTTGGGACTCCAGCCGTTTTTTGGACAACAACTCCCATAATCCCTAGTGAGCAAGGCCAGTGGTCAGGGATGATGGGAAGTGTAGTCTGAAAACAGCTGGAGACCCAAGTTTGGGAAACATTGGTCTAACCAATTGGGATGCAATTTAATACGTTTATTCCCTGGCCTCAAGACAAGGTGGGAGTTGCAGGCTAAATTGTCTTTTCTTAGGGCTTTTCCCATCCCCGCATATATCACTGGATGTCTCAAGTTCCTGGCCAGCTGCTGAATGTGAGAGCTGACTCTACTGAGAAGCAGTGAATTCAAGGTGACTTCAGACTACAGACTAGAGACCCATTCACACATGCAAGTCATTTGCTGCTGTTGCAGGCTTCAACAGAAGAACACACGCATGTGAACCAACCTTAGGTTGCATGCAAAGAGGCTTAAATGATTCCACTCCATCCAAGTTGGAAAACATCATTTGGATGCAGTATGAGAACTTTCAGGGGAAGAAGAAAAGGCCTGGGCTCATGACCCTCTGCTATGGTTACATTTCTGGCGAACATCCCAAAACTGCAAGTAAGCAGCTTCAGTTCAGATGCAACTAACATCAGTTAGGAAACAGTCAACTTCCACAACTGCCAGGCACACTTAGACATGTGGACTGAAGCTTCTTCTTCTTCTTCTTCTTTTAATTTCCATCTCTTTGTAAACATGCTTTAATCTTAGTACATTAAAGATCACTGATGTACAAAGGATTACTTACAGACTCATAATGGTGTCTTTTGAAAGACAAGGAATGTCCTCCAGATTATAAGTTTCGTTGTGATCTCCCTTACACTAATTATTTCCATCTTGAAAATATACAAAATTAATAATAATCACAGTATCCAGGCATTCAGTACAAGTAAAACTGTCTCGGGGGGGGGGGCTCTTCCTACTCTCTACCATGGCATATTCTTCTCAACATCAAGTGTGGGCAAAAAGTTGCACACAATCATTGCAATATTATAATGGTGTGTAACTGTTAATTCCTTCCTCTAAGAAACTTGGGGTGACACATGGTCGTCCCCACTCCATTTTATCCTCAGAACAACCCCATAATGCAGGTTAAGATGGTCACTCATTGAGCTTATTGTGACTTAAGCAGGGGTTTGAACCCAAGCCTCCCTGGTCAAACTCCAACACATTAGCCCCAGTACCACAGGTGTGGGTGTGATTAAATGCCGTATGTTGGATGTTTGCAAGGACACCGCAGTGCAAAGGTGTGGATCACCATGAACAAATGCATTGTGTGCATCTGGGAGAAATGACCGATCTGTGCTTTAAAACTCCTGTGTGTTCAAATAACAGACCTATCCACCAACTACTCTTTGCTTTGCACTTATTCTAAGGGCTTTGTGTGCTTGTCTCAGTGATTCCAACCCTAAGCATGTTTTCTCAGAAGTAAGTCCCATCAAGGTCAGTAGGGTTTACTCCTAAGTAAGTGCTCCTAAGATTAAAGCCTGACTTAGTCCTGGAGGACAGTGAATTTGTGGTTGAGGTGAGATTTGAACAGGAGACTTTTCAGCTCATGGCTCAGTCTCTTACCTGATTGATTGATTGATTGATTGGTACATCACCCTTCACCTGAAGATTACAGGGTGGTTCACAACATATAAATACAAAATAAGAACTCAAAATACATAATAAAATCAAAAACAACCCACTACAACACCTTAAAAATATCTCAGATGTAATGTATAAAGCTAGCAAGGTAGAAGGGATTTGCAGCAGAATCCTTGCTGATTACGAAGTTTCAGGGTCCCTAATAAGTGCATTTCAGACTTTAACCTTGGTTTTGCTTTTGCTTTTAAAAATCACAGGTTTTGTTTTTTTTTTACTTTTTCTTACAACAAACATAAAAGGAATTTACACACACATAAGCTTCACAGGCTTCTGCAAAAAAAATTAAATGTGCTAATTTCTCTTGCCCCATCACTGAAAATGCAAATCAGCAGCTACAGTTGCTTTTATTGCACTGGAAAAGATATTCTCAGTCACGGTTTTGGCACTGTAAGAGTACATGATTTTAGAGTATTCTTAGCCACGCTCATTGCCTTCACTCATTCAAAAGGCACCCTTCACTACACTCACTAAAGCAGTGTGCTCAAAAGCCACAATGCCCCTTTAACAATCTTAGATTGAAATCCCAATACTACTTACAGTATTGTATTTTAAATTACTGTAAAGCACATTCAGCTGTGCTACCTCCTGTTTCCATACAGAAGAAAATAGCAAAAGTTCCCTTATCCTATCTTGATGCCGCTACGTACTCAAAATATACACTTCACAGCTATGCTGAACTGCACTTGTTACAGTGATAATAAGTCCAGATCTACCCCTGGCTGTGTCAAAGAATCATAGAATTGTAGAGCTGTTGGGAGGGACCCTGATCCAACACCCTGAGATGCAGGAATCCTTTGCCCAATGTGGGGCTCAAACCCACGACCCTGAGATAAGGAGTCTCATGCTCTACTGACTGAGCCACGAGCTGTGATCCAATGAAGATCAGCATAGGATGTCCTCAGCTTCTACTACAAGCAGTAGTGCTGTACATTCAAACAGGCCATTGAAAGTTGTAATATCATGTTCCATTCTAAGGTTCCAAAGTGGGAAGTGGGCGTTTCCAAAAAGGTAAGTGGAGAAATAATAATGAAATCACAGAAAGCCACACCAAATATCAGAGCCAGACATTGGCTTCGAGAAAGTTCAAGTTTTGATTTAATTGTTTATGGAAAGGATGATGGGGCTACAGTAAAGAATATCTCCCTGCATGTTCTTGCTTGTCTGAGTTTGGTGGTCTGTATTTGAATCACAATTGAGGTGCTATATTTCAGGCTCAAGTCATAAAATTCCTCCTTTATGAACACACCCCTCTTTTGGGGAAGGGTCATAGCTCAGTGTGTCTGCCTTGTAAGCAGAATGTCCCAAGTTCAATCCCCAGCACCTCCAATAGGGTTGGGAGAGACTCCAGCCTGAAATTCTGGAGGGCCGCTGCCAGTCAGTGTAGACCATACAGACTACAGAGCTAGGTGGACCAATGGTCTGACATAGTACAAGGCAGCTTCCAATGTTCCTAGATGGGCACTCTTCCCCATCCCCATTGTTTGTAAGGCAAGATTGGTTAGGGTACCAGTTGGTAGGATTGGGTTACAAATTCACCTGTGGCAAGTTGGATCAGCAGCACTAGCACCGTAGACTCCACTGTAAGGTGGAGCTGCACCATTTCAGGAGGGGGGAAGTCATTAAGGCTGCAATCCTATACCCATTTTCCTGGAAGTACACCACACTGAACTCCATGGGACTTTCAGATTGCAGTGTAAGACCTATTCATGTAGTCTAATCCTTGGAAGAAAAGTGACTATTCAAGGATGGGAAATAATGTTATCATTTCAGGTTGCTATAATACATAATACAGATGAGACCCAACGCAGCATGAAAAAATGTCTACTTGTGTAAAGGGGCTGCTCCTTTTCCTCCTCCCCCTTGCACCCCCAAAAGATGTTCCAGAGGGTTGATGGACCCTGTCGAGCAGATTTTGGGGGTGCATGAGGGCTGAAGAAAAGAAACTTGAAGTCCCATTGTGCAAGCAGATTTCCATTTTGCAAACAGGTGGAAATAATTGGATGTTGCCCATAGTGCAACATGTTGTCCTTTTCATGTGTTCAGATTGGACTATCACGTTCCAGTTTTGTTAAAAAAATATGGTGCAGAAAATGCACAGACCTGGCTCAAGAAAGACTATTAAAACTTCAGGGTATCAGCATGAAGTGGTGACTTGTGGAGTCACTGGTGACTACTATGTTGACCATGGGTTAACTGGTGACCACCCTGCATCAGCAGGCAAGTTCCATGCCAGATACTGGATTCTAACGTTCTTTAAAAGTACCCGCAGTACTATTTCACATATGGCATTTTTTTCAAACATAGATGTACCATGAAGGAAGGAAACACATGGGCCATGCATGTTTAACATGCTTGCACACTGGAGGCAGAATACAGCTCTCAGCGGATTCAAAAGTGTGTGGGCAATATTTACCTTAGATGACACAAAACATGGGAAAGATGTGGGCATTTTCTGACATCCAATTGTTTGGAGAACGTGTATGATTATTGTTGTTGTTATATATTTATTTATACCCTGCTTTATTCCCTGATGGGACTCAAGGCAGCTTAGAGATAAAAAATAAGAACCGCCAAAAACATAAATAAATAGCCCTAGCACAGACGTTATCTGAGTATCCATGGCATCTTCTTACAAACATAACATGTTAAATTGCATGTGCTTTTGTACAAAGCAGTAGAGCCCTGTCATTTAGCTACTCAAGCCACAACATAAAGCAAGCTACAACGGAAGCCATGGTCTAATCTAATAATAATGTATGCACTGTTGCCATTTCTACAGACTAATCAGCATCGCTCACTATGGGTCTGTACTGTATATTGTAACAGTCCTAATGCCTACAATACAACTGACAGGCGCCATTAAACTATGATATCCACAAGCTGAAAGACAATCACATTATATATCAATACAGTTAAATACTTGGGCAGAGAACAGCCCTTTGATCTGCTGCAGTGCCGTAACAGTGTATTTTATCATTTATTTTCTTAGTTACTTAAAACCTCTGCCGCACGCACACACCCCTAACGCATTGCTCATCCTTGTAAGAACCTGCGCAATTAGAACTTCTGATCATCTATCCCTTTGGAGAGATGAAGAAAAATGTAGCCACAAAGGAAGGCTGGTGGCAGAAAGGTAAACTTCCATTGCCACAAGTGATTCCCATCCAACTCCAGCCAACATCCTAACGCTTCCCTGTCGCCCTCTTTAGTGCTAACTGGAGAAAACAACTCTTTCCTGTGCGGCGCAGTACAGCTTTCCTCTCTCTCAGATACAGACAGTTCCCTGACCAAGTGCCAAAAAAACATTGTTTTATTCCAGGCACCCGCCCATGATAGCAGGTAGCGCTATCCCTGCCCCTTTGGCGCCATGAATTCACCAAGGTAGCATCCATTGCAGCCACAAAGCCATTGTCTTTTGAGGGGAGGAGGACTTAATGAAATGAAAGAAGAACAGAGGCGAGATGCCACAAACCTGCTATCGGGTTCGTGTAGTCATAATCAAATAAAATGGAGAAGTCCAGCTCTTCCTGAGGGCTGATGTTGGGATTCGGAGCGGGGTCTCCGGGCTGGGAGTTCGGCTCGGAACTTTTTGGACCGGAAGCCATCAGGAGATCTCTCGGTGGCCTCTTTATTGTGAAAAGGGGGCCAAAGGAGAGCGGGAAAGGAAACTCTCGCTTTTCCCTCTACAATAAAATAAAATGAAAAACCCCAAGCGTCCCGCCCCTCCCTTCCCCAAACGAAAAGCCCTTTCTCAGTGGAACCAGAAAAGTGGAGTCCGAGGTTCTCTTTACGCGCCTGGGATTTCCCACCCGCTCAGCCCGCTTGACTCTCTCAGGAGCGAGTTTCGAGCTTCCTGCCCCCTCGTCTCGTGTGAGGGAAGATGCGCTCGCAAGGCGAACGGGGAAGCCACCACCTTCCCGCCCTAGCTCGGCTCCTGGCCCCTGGCGCGCCGCGGCCGCTGCACACCGAGAGCGCGAAGGCGGCGAGATGCACAGTAGGGACTTCCTGCTCGCAGCGGCCACCTGCGCCCGGGAGGCGGGACCGGCCTCGAGCCGGCGAGGGGGCGGCGGCGGCGGCGGGAGGAGCGCAGGCAACCGCCGCCCCAGCCTCGAGCGGAGGTGGGCAGCTGTCCCCAACCTGGTGCCCTGAGGATGCTCGGCAGCGCAAGTTCCGCCAGCCCCAGCCAGCCATCAGACAAGGCCACGCTGGCTGGGGCGCGATGGGAGTTGTAGTCCAAAACATATTCAGGGCAGCAGGTTGGAGGAGGATGGTCTGAGAAGTGGGGGGTGGGGGTGGGGGTAGAGAACTGAACCAGAGGGAAAGAGGTTGCATTAATAGTTGTTTTTTTATTTGTACCCCGCTTATATGACTTGGTTGCCCCAGCCACTCTGGGCGGCTTCCAACTTATAAAGCAACATAATAAAACATGAAACTTTAAAAACTTCCCTATATGTTCAGGTGTCTTCTGAAGGTTGTATGTTACTTATCTCCTTGACATCTGATGGGAGGGCGTTCCAAAGAGTTGGCGCCACCACCAAAAAGGCCCTCCTCCGCCTGGTTCCCTGTAACCTCACTTCTCACAGGGAGGGAACCGCCAGAAGACCCTTGGAGCTGGACCTCAGTGTCTGGGCTGAACAATGGGGGTGGAGACGCTCCTTCAGGTATACAGGACCGATGCTGTTTAGGGTTTTAAAGGTTAGCAGCACCAACACTTTGAATTGTGCTCCGAAACATACTTTAAAGAAGTGGGGAGCATGCAGTCGTTGGTGGCGTGCAATATTAAGGCTGGCATAGGATGTTTAGACACAGAAGGCAGGGCTCAGGCACTTTTGCAGGGCCAAGAATGGGTGAAACCCGACCTTCTACACAACTATTAAAGCTGCAGGAGCCCTGTGTTTCTCTTTTCGTTTGGCCACCCGCGTCTGTCGAATAGCCACCCACCTTCCCCTTTGGAGATGCAGAAATCCATCAGGTGAAGTTTTTCCTTGTGCGGAGGTGTGCTGACAGAGGTTGGTTCCTGCCATGCAGCTGCTAAATGGCACAGGAGCCGTGTTTAGCCTGCGGCTGTATTTTTCCTTAATTTCTTTGTATGTGCTGGTAGTGGGGATGACTGGTAAACATGGGAAGGAGACGTGTAGCCGTGGGAATGGATTTTCGAAGGACACGAGGCTGTATTTTTAAAAAAAGTTGGCCTTAGTGTGACAGTGCGTTGTGTGGACACAAACGACGTTGTGTGGACACAAACATATCCTTAAATTGTCAAAAAATCAAATATGAACCATTATGAAACAGCCTTCAAGCTCCACCCCGCCATGTCTTTACACAAACATGGGAGATGAGAGCATGCATATTTCTGCATTTATTTATTTAAACTCTTTATAAGGTGCCTTTATGAGTAAATCAGGCTCAGTTTCTCTATGTGAAATTCTCTATGTGAAATTAGGTACAGAAGTACTAGAAAGGCAGAATGAGCAGTTCCAGATGTGCTCCCAGGATCCCTTGCAACATTACAAAGGATGCTGGGAAGACATGGTGAGCTGCTGTGCATGATCTAAGGCTTGGGATCCGGGCCCCAATTCAAAGCCCTGGTTTTGACCTGTAAAGACTTGTGCAGCTGAGGACCCCAATACCTCAAGTACCTTAGGCTTTAACTGCAAAAACTAGTGTGGTTTGGGTTGGTTCCTTGCCCCCGCCCCCCAATTTTACACTTGTTTATAACTTTTTTTCCTAGGTCACTTCAAGTTCTTTTTTCTGGAAAAAAGGGACTAATAACAATAACAACAACAACAATAAAATTATCCTCAGGAAATAATTCCTCAGAGTCCCTTCCAATTCTACAATTCTATGATCACAGACAAACGGCATGTCATTTCAGTTGTTTCACTTGTACTCTCACCAAATTCTAGAGTGGCTTGTACAGTCCAGTTGACCAGATGAGAGGAAATGATGACCAGAGGGCACCAGGGAGCCAAGAAAGGACTTAATATTGGTATAAAAGAGACTGGAGAACAGAGGCGTAGCAAGCCCAGGTGGTACCTGGGGCGTAATTTTTTTTGTCACCCCCCACCACTTTAATTTTTTTTTAAAAATTAAAAATTAAAAAGTGTCACCCCCCCCCTCTGATGGTGCCACTTTGTGAGGTGTGGGGGTTTTGTGTGTGTGTGTCTATTATCTCTTTTTTCCCCCAATAAAGTTAAAATAAATAATAATAATAATGTAAAAAAATAAATAAAAATAAAAATAAAAAGTGTCACCCCCCTCTGATGGTGCCACTTTGTGAGGTGTGGGGGTTTTGTGTGTATGTGTCTATTATCTCTTTTTTTCAATGAAGTTAAAATTAAAAAAAAAATAAAAAAAATTTTTTTTAAGTGTCACCCCCTCTGGGGTGGAACCCGGGGTGGCCCGCCCCCTCTTGCTACGCCCCTGCTGGAGAAAGCTGCTACGTTTTCTTAAAAGCCTTACACCAAAGTATTTGAATTGATTCGAGGGAAATGGTTCCTTACAGAATTTTATTTGACTATCGTATCAAACACTGAACCAGAAAACGGGGGGGGGGGGCAGGAACCAGCCTAGGCCACAATTTGCCACAGCATCAGCTCTCTTGAAGGACAATATGACAAGGCTGCCCATCTTACAGTGACAATTCGCACACTTAAATATCTTAAGTGTTTTTAAATCCCAGGGCTTTCAGTCAGCAATAATCTAGCCTTCTATAATTTGTATGACATTTGTGGATGGCCTCCCATAATCAGCACCGTAAAAATGAAATGGAACAAAGTACAGCAACAGAACGAGCCAACGTTTATAGTGCTTTCACACTTCCATACACAATCATGTTTTGACTGCAGCTATAAAACTTTAGCAGTAGGACTTTTGAGTTTACTTGTGTGTTTTTTTTAAAAAAAAACAAAAACCCAGACACATTCATTTTCACAGCAGTCTTAAAACGTATGCATGTATGGATGGTTAGATGCATGTCTATGGTTCCACCAAGACAAGTGCATGGAGGAACCCTAAATGTCTTAGAGCCAAGCATGTACCACAGCAGCAAAACAGGCATGCCTGTCTAACACTATAATCCTCAGCCAGCCCTTGTTCCTTTTCCTCCTGTTTGTTACTGCTTTCTATTGCTGCCCTCTGACCCACTGCCAATATTCAGATTGTAAGGTCCTTGGGTTCAAGGGCCTGTGCTTATTTTTGTTCGGTAAAGGGTAATGTGAATTGAGGAAGAAGATGCTGATAATAAACAGACTAAACTTCAGTCATGTTTGCTGGCTTTTTCACAAGAGGCACTTAAACTAGCTCTTAAACGTTCCCGTATCTTTATAATGATGAATCATACTGATTTTCATGCACATAAATTTTTTTGAATGTGGTTGTCTACTTAGCAAAACCACACCCAACACTTTTTAGGATGTACCCCCAAGCTAGAATATGATCTCAGGTGTTAGGATTCCCTACAGAAATGCTAATTGAAGATAGGTACCGGTAATAAAGGTACACCTTTATGATGGAGGAAGATGGGCCCACTGATATTGGTCAGGTTAAATAGGAACTGTCATTCAAATGTTTTAAAAGGCAATTCCTTCATTTCATGCAGAATTAACCATGCACACAACTTTAAATACCCACAATACTATTTTTAGCACTACGTCATGCATGAGTATCAAAAGTATCCCTTAGGAGATGAGACAATACTGAAGTGCAAGGATAACATTTTGATTACTAAGAAATAATTGCCTTTCATATACATCAAGGGGTAGCACTTTTTGATGTCTGCAAAGCCAGTAGGTCAAAATTAGTGCTGGTTTTCTTCCACTATTACACACTAAGGATAGAGGATTAGTTATGAAGCATGCAAACATTTGCTTGAGACCCATCATGGTGAAGAGGTTAGTGTCAGAGCATGACTGTGCACACACCCTATAACATTGAAGCTCATTCAAAGCACCTTCTTTCCTTCAAAGAATTCTGGGGACTGTAGTTTGTTAAGCAATGCTGGGAAATGTAATTCTGTGAGGGGGGAACTACCTTGCCCAGAGTTCTTTGAGGGAAAGATTGTGCTTTGAATGTGCTTTAAAGGCATAGTGTCTACACAGCCCAGGAATGGGGAGATGCTGGTTCAAATCACCACCCAGTCATGAAGATGTGAGTGACCTTGAACCATCACTCAGCCTAACCTGTCTCACAAGGTGGGTGAGAGTTATATAAACTGATCTGAATTCCTTCAAGGAAGGCTGCGATATAATGAAGAAATAATAATAATAAATAATTGTTTATGTTCAGAATAGTTATTTTCAATATAATACTTAGCACTCCATCAATATTTCCATCACCAATGAAGAAAAAGACTCCAGTTTCTATTCACTGAATAGTTACACCCCAATAATAGCTCCTTAGGAGGTAAATTAATAAAAGTTATGTTTGCACACTCATAATCATATATCTAATTATCACATTATTATTTTGAACTGATAATCATGTGATACGATAATTTTGAATATTTTGTTTGAATGTGCCCTCTAGTGGTGAGTTTTAGTTTTTATCAAGTCTGGCAAATATTATTATTATTATTATTTATTATTATTATTATTATTATTATTATTATTATTATTATTACCTCCCACCACACAAGAGAAGCAAACAAAATACTCAATGAACAAAATGGCTGAGTTGATTTCATCATACTAAAATGCAATCCATTAACTGAGGCTGATTGCCATACGAAGGATTACAATTAAGTTGACACCTATTGGCTAGTGACTCTGTGACACTTCCTTTGTGGTTTGGCTCACTTGCTTGAGGCACTCAGAATTATCTGCTCTCTGCATGGTGGTCTGGGTTAACTTTATATGAGGCATGATGTGTGGAAGATAGTACCCTGGAGCAGTGCGGGTTGAACTTAATGGCCCTCTGACCTCATCCAGCACAGTTCTCATTAATCAGGTTTCAGGAGCTGATTTTTCAGTGCCAGTTCCAGGTTTTAAGGGCCATTGGACAAGTGGTACTGAGTGCCCCCCTCCCTGATTGACCAACATCCACCATTTTCCAGAGGGAGGAGACCAGGCATGCAAAGCTTCCTGAGCCACCTGTTGCTCTCCTCACTGCTTGGCCACTTAGAGAGGGCAGGTGAACCTGCAGCAGCAACAAGTAAGAGGAGAAACTGCAACAGATGGCTCCAGAGATTAGCAGCAAGCCTATTGTGGCTTGGGTGAGCCTCGGCAGGGGCCTGATGATGCCAACCTCTGATATTACCTTTCTTTACAGGTTGCAACATCCATCAGAATGATTTCCATCTGAAAATGAAAAGCAGGTAAGATAACATTGGCCTGGCAGAGATGGCCAAACAAACCAGACGACAACTTCCCATGAGGCACAACATCACTGTGGCACCATTTTCAGGCTGCAACCGTGCCATTATTATCCTGTATGAATTATGCCAGGGACTGCAGCCCTTGAGATGATGTTGGACTCAACCCAGCCTGCATGGTCAATAGCCAGGGACAGAGGCTACCTGGCCCTGAATAAGGCCTTGGATGGTCTTGGATTTTGAATAATATACCTTGCAGAGCGGGACGAGGGTGGTGCTGTGGGTTAAACCACAGAGCCTAGGGCTTGCCGATCAGAAGGTCGTCGGTTCGAATCCCTGTGACGGGGTGAGCTCCCGTTGCTTGGTCCCTGCTCCTGCCAATCTAGCAGTTCGAAAGCACGTCAATGTGCAAGTAGATAAATAGGTACCACTGCAGCGGGAAGGTAAACGGCGTTTCTGTGCGCTGCTCTGGTTCGCCAGAAGTGGCTTAGTCATGCTGGCCACATGACCCAGAAGCTGTATGCTGGCTCCCTCAGCCAATAAAGCGAGATGAGCGCCGCAACCCCAGAGTCAGTCACGACTGGACCTAATGGTCAGGGGTCCCTTTACCTTTACCTTGCAGAGCAGGGGTGCCAACTTGAATAAAATATTTTGGGGGGGGGGAGGCAGGTAAGCCCCATCCTGAAAAATCGATCACATAACACGGTGCACAAACATAATTTGAATGATAATGCGCATCAACTGGGGGGGGCAGTCCCCTCAACTATTTTATTGTTGGCTCCTACGTTGCAGAGAGTTTCTGCTGATACAGAACCCTGGCATAACTAAGAGTTTGAAGAGGATATGCATACAATCAGTTAATGGCACATCACGGTTTCCAGCCAAGAGGGAAGCCCATTATAATTATATACAGTGGTACCTCAGATTAAGAACTTAATTCGTTCTGGAGGTCCGTTCTTACCCTGAAACTGTTCTTAACCTGAGGTACCACTTTAGCTAATGGGGCCTCCCGTTGCCGCCGCGCCGCCGGTGGTGTACTGGTAAAAGCAAAACACACACATTGAAGGAACATGGACATATAGCAAAAGCATCTTATTTCAAGTCCAGCTTTAAAAAAAAAAAATCAATTTGGGGGTTGGTCTGAGTCACAGATATTTCTCCCAATCTAAGGCACAGTGTGGTTTGGGTAAGAAAAGCCAATGGAAAAATTACTCATGATCTCCATGTTCCCATTAAAAATGCTGAAGGCAGCCTTGAAAACCAATGGAATGTACATATCATAATAAAAAGTATATATTAAGCCAAATAGTGGGAAAGACTTCCGAAGATATTATTATCCCAAGCCAGTTCTCCAAAGAGGCGAGTGACGAAATTATTTTAGTTGAGCAAGAAAGTTTGCTCAACTCCGTTTGTCTCTTGAATGTGATTTTTTTTGCTAAGACTTTTCCAACGAATTGCAGCTCGAGATATCCAACATTAGGCGTTTATTTATTACCTCCTTTGGGTATCTTTGAAAGAAAGAAAAAAGGCAGTGTTGTTGTGGCACGTTAAAAGACTAGCAGAGCAATGCAAATCTCCTTGGTGCTGGCCTGGGGGTTAGATTTCTCCCTAATCTATTTAGGGTGACTAGAGCCAGTTCAACCACTAGGTGAACTAGGTGGTTACCTTGGGTGGCAAAAAAAAATTGGGTGGCAAAATTCGAAAGGCAGCAAATGATGGCGATGGTGGTGCTAAAAGAGCAAGCAACTATCAGTTTCAGGTTGTCTTTGTTATCCAGAATGTGCCACCACACATTAATCTGAGGGGGAAACTCCCAAGCAGGTCTTGGCAGGAAGAATAGCAGCTCCAGCTTCAGAGATCTTGTCAGAGCCAAAGAGGCTGGTGCTGAGCAGGAGGATGTGTTCAGTGTTCCCCAAGATGGCTCCATCCCAAAATCTTGTGAGGCTACAGCTTCCATCAGCCCCAAAGAGTGGAGGCAATGGGTGGGGATCTCTAGGGCTGATAGGAGTTGTGGTCCGAAATCTCTTGAGGGCAAGCCACTTGGGAGAACTTGAGAAACTTCTCTGCTAACAGCAACAGACCTCCCGTTGTCAAGGCTCAGAATTGTGGTGGGTGGGAAGTAGTTTTCTTAATAAATCTCGCACCCCTTTTTCTGCTTTCCCTTCAGTGGAGAAAGTCTGGCACCATTGACTCTTACGCATGACAGACTTGCCCTTGTCTATTCAGAAATAACTCCATTATTCTCATGGCAATGGTGCTTTCCAGATAAAGGATACTTAGGGCTGCAGCCTCCCAGAGGGCTAGGTGGAGGGGACAAATCCTGCCTTTTTACTGTTGATGTGAAACAGGGACAAGCTCACTAGAGTGATTGCACTGCGAAGCCTCTGGAACTCAGCGAGACTTGCTTTTGTCTGCTTACGTGACCACAGCTGATGGTGTCAGCCTGGCCAGCCCAGCAGTTTCGGGGGGGCTGTGAGCCACCCTGTAGGGAGGGAGACCACCCCTCATGCTGACTTGGCTGCACCAGGAACATCTCCAGCATCTTCACTTCATTGTGCTGGGATGGAAGAGTTGCATGCACTGCACCCTAAGCTGTTGCCAGTCTGCATCCACTGGAGTTTTTTTGGGGGGTGGCCAGGCAGCAGAGGTCTACGGGAGGGTCACACCGGGCATGGAGGTTATGGGGCAATGGAGCAGGTTCTGCCACTATTACTCCAATGGAAGGTGAGGGCAGCACCGGATTTTGGCATCGCACAGGGAGCCACTGAAAACTGAGACACCAAGGTCCACCACTAGGGACAGACTCAGCATCTGTCTCTCGGTGCCCCATGCATGTGGCTAACCAGCCTTTCATTGACAACCAACAATACAAATGCAGTCACACAGGACCAAGTGCCAGCACCTTGCACTGACTCCACCCCCAATTCTGGGTGGCGCTGTGGTCTAAACCACTCAGCCTCTTGGGCTTGCCGATCAGAAGGTGAGCTCCCGTTGTTCTGTCCCAGCTCCTGCCAACCTAGCAGTTCGAAAGCATGCCAGTGCAAGTAGATAAATAGGTACCGCTGCAGCGGGAAGGTAAACGGTGTTTCCGTGCGTTCTCGTTTCCACCACGGTGCTCTGTTGCACCAGTAGCAGTTTAGTCATGCTGACCACATGACCCAGAAAGTTGTCTGTGGATAAATGCTGGCTCCCTCAGCCCGGAAAGCAAGCTGAGGGCCGCAACCCCATAGTCACCTTTGACTGGGCTTAACTGTCCAGGGGTCCTTTACGGCTTTACCTTTACCTTTTTTCACTTCTGTGGGAAAGGCAAACAGGACAAAGTCTGAAGTGGTAGATCGGGGGGGGGTCTCCCCTCCCCTCCCCTTCTCACTTTACTCTATTCCCATGTTCCAGGGGTTGTGGGCAAGGCAGCTAATGAGGCCCAACCTACTTGTCCTGGAATGAACATAACAATTGTTCCAGATTGAAGAGGGAGATGGTCACTCAAGAGTTCACCCAGGGCACAAAATACCCTTAGAGTGGCCTGGCACTGATAGTGGCATAAGCATCTGTGTCCCAGAGCCCACTTTCTCAGATGCTTTCTTTGTTATTTCTGCTGCGATGAACTAACAAGGATATCCCTTTCAGATTTAAAAAAAGCTATACGTATAAAAAACATCCTCATATTTTCCCAGTCACCATTTGAGTTTGACCAACTCAGCTGTTCATCTCTAGCGAGGGGGAAATTACAAATTACTCTTGGGAAATCCGATGCACACTTATTTGGGAGTTAGGCAGTACTCCTAAATCCCCTCCATCTCCTGGTTTCTCATGGCAGCAGCAGAAGTGCAGGCAAGATGATTGGATCTAATCCCTGCACCAGCTCCAGGCTGGTGCAATGATGAAGCCTCGACAGGCCCTCTCCTTGCCCTTGGAACTCTGTTTTGGGGCTTTCCACTGGTGGGAATATTGCCAGTGGGTCTTCTGCTTGCCTGCATGCTTGGTGTGGGAAGGGAGAGGTTCCACACCCATGGGGTGACGTGGGAGGCCAGTTCAGCCAGCAGAGCCAATAAGATGAGACACCTCAGATCAATCCAAACCCCACCCCACCCCACCCCACTCAGACCGGCATAAGGGGCGAGTGGGTTAGGTTGCACTGGAAGTCTACTAAAAACCTGTGACATTTACTTCTGAGCAAACATGCATAAAATCGCACCGCGCAAGGAATGCATGAATCAGCCACAGACACACTCACATTGGCACAACTCATACGACTTAACCAGAATTCACAAATCAATTTGTTAAATTGTAAAAATGCAGGCGACAAATGTGAATTTATCACTTCTTCTCCCAGCCTGGTGCAGTAGAGTGCTGGGTGCCTTTGGGCCAGTTACTATCTGCAGGCTCACAGGGTTGTTGTGAGGATCAAATTGGAAGGAGAAGAACCACACACACTGCTGTGAGCTCCTTGAAGGAAATGTGGGGTATTAATGTAATAACTAATTAATAAAACCCAGCATTCAACCATTATCCAATTCAGCTGACTCTAATTCAGCTGTGTCTCAGAATTACACTCTAAAGCAGTGGTGGCTAATCTTGGCACGCCAGATGTTTTGGGACTACAACTCCCATCATCCCTGACCACTGGTCCTGTTAGCTAGGGATGATGGGAGTTGTAGTTCCAAAACATCTGGAGTTCCAAGGTAAGCCACCACTGCTCTAAAGTATGTCACCGATTTGTTATTGGTGTGAGCCAAACCCTTTTTATATTTTCCCAGGCCTTTAAATTTGTTTCACCAAGTTAAATCCGTTTTTGCCCACTTCTTATTCTCCACTGCACTGCATTTCATTGTTTTATTTATTTATTTTAAAAACCTATTTAATTCCTGTGCAGTAGGCTGCATATTTTTGTTAAAGGGAGCCTCAACTAGTAAGTAATAAATATATAAAAGCTTGTGTGGCCCACAGATGCAGGAAGAAGCCCAACACTGCCCTAGCTGCCTTCTTTAGCGCCCCTGCTAATCCTTCTTTGCTGCTAAGGGAACTTTTAAAAAAGTCTACTCCGAGAAAGCTCGGCGGACTTCCAGAGTTTCTCCCGCAGATGCTCCAGCGGGATCCCGCCCCTTCGAGTCACGCCACATACTTCCCTCTGCCAGCCGTTGGCCGCTCTCCGTGCTGGGGTGGAGACGACCAGCGGAGAGCTGGAATTTCGCCCCCCAAAAAAACCTTGGATGGGTTTGAAATCTGCTTACTGAATAGAACCGAGGGGATTCGCTCGCCCAATTCATTGATTGTGAATGAACCAGGCGCGCGGGGGCGTCGAGTGGGGGGGGGGCGGAGGCGGTAGGGAGAGATGCTTCATTCACTTTTACCTAAATAATAAATAAAATTCCTTCCAGTAGCACCTTAGAGACCAACTAAGTTTGTTCTTGGTATGAGCTTTCGTGTGCATGATGCACACTTCTTCCCTTTTACCTGTCCCGCGTGCCTGATAGGTGGGCTAAAGGGTTATACCAATGGTTGAGAGGGCGGAGGGTTTTTTTTCTTTGGCTGCTTTCCCGTCTGCCGCGGTGAATCCGGACCTTTCCCCCCTTCTGACAGTAAGGGATCCCGACTTGTCCTCAGGCGGCCGCGTTTTACGACTGGGCAACAACATTTGGGTGCAAGTTTAATAATCTGAACTGCCGAGCTAGTTTCGGCCGCCGAGGGCCGGGACGTTTATCCAAGGAGGTGAAAGTAGAAGAGAATGAAGCAGTTATTTTTAGCAGCCAGGGTGGGGTTGAGGAGGTACTGTCTTTTTTCTGCCTGCTGCAGAAAGCTTCTCTCTCTAGCTTATTTCATCTGATGAAACAAGCCACACGCCTCTCTGCGCCGGGTTCTCGCAGAGGAGCGATGCGTAAACCGCGCGCTAGGAAGGAAATATTAGTACAGTACTCAGGGATCTTTTATCCTTTTCCATCTCAATAGGACTTCTCATAAGCAAAATATTCTAGGCTCCATATTAAAGGAGTGCGTGCATGCATATGTATATGCAGTGCTTTTCTCTATTAAGAAATGTTTAGGGGTACTCTTTTTCCTACTCTTATTGAAATGCTGCCCCTCAGTGAGGCCAAACTTAGAGTCACAAAATGTTTAGGGGTATGCGTCCCCCTGCGTCCCCCAGAAAAAAGCACTGGGTATATGTGAGGCATAGGAGCCAACTCCATGGGGCTGAGGTCCCTCCGGCCCTCCAATAAAATATTTGAGGGGGCTGTCCCCTCCCAAAGTTAATAGGCATTGCCATTCAAAGAGTGTGCATTATGCAGGACAAGGCTTACCTGCCTCCCCCCCCCAATATTTTACTCAAGTCGGTACCCCTGATGTGAAGGATTTCCATGGGATTCGCCCATAGGCAAAGGTTTTTAAGGTCACACAGGTATTATCATATACGTATACTGCATGCTCCAGATTGACTACTATTTCTCTATTCAAAATCACCAAAGCAGATTCTAATCCTCATTTCGCAGAGCACATAATGACCTTCTAACCAGATCCACACCAAGCATTTAAAGCACACCCGACGCATTTTTAAAGCACATGGCTTCCCCCAATGAATCCTGGGAACTGTGGTTTTCCATTATCAGAGCTACAATTTGCAGTACCCACAGCAAACTGCAGCTCCCAGGATTCTTTGCGAAAAGTCCTTGGAAGTAAGCCCCAATAAACTCAGCGGAACTTTCTTCTAAGTAGATAGAGCAGCCTTCCTTAACCTGGTGTCTCCAACCCCCATCAGAACCAGCTGTTGTGGCCAATGGGCAGGGATGGAAGTTGTGGTTCAAACATCTGGAGGAACCAGGATGGGGAAGGTGGAGTTAGGTTACTTAACATAGAGTACTTAACATAACCTGAACTAGATAATACCACTTAATATGCTGATAGGGAACATTTGACCCTCCATTTGTTGATGAACTACAACTCCCCTCATCTTTGCCCATTGATCATGTTGGTTGAGGCTGATGGGAGTTGGAGTCCAACATCTGGAAGGCCAGTCTTTTAACTGCTTCAACACTTCTGGATTGTCAGGGAAGAGTGGGAGCCCGAGTATGAGCTACAAGCCAGGAAGACCTTGATTCAAATTTCACCACAGCCATAACCAACAGGCAAGATATATTTCTCTCATCCTCCATTTGTCACCTGCAATACAGACCCAGGAATAACAATGATGACTACTGAATTGCCGTTGTGCCATGTGTGCATGAAGTGCCTTTTATCCGCTTAGGCTAACACACCCAATTATGACTGATAACCTCTCATCTGATGACTGTGGTGCATTATATCATAGAACTGCTGTTGAAAACGACCCACACACTTCAGGTGGTCAGACTAGGACTGCATGATTGCCAATATAGTCAAACCAGGAAGACTGCAAGCAGGACTTGGTTGCAACAGCACTCTGTCCCCCTGCAGTTCCCAGCAACTGGTATTCAGAGGCATGGGGTGTCTGACAGCATGGTGGAGCATAGCCATCATGGCTAGAATCCTTGTCCTCCATGAATTTGTCCAACCCTTTTTTAAAGCTCCAGTCCTGGCATCAACTTTTAAAGCAGGGATGGAGAACATATGGTCCTCCAGATGTTGGTGGATTGCAGCTTCCACCATCCCTGGCCATGCTTGCTGAGGCTGCCACAACATCTGGAGGGCCATAGGTTTGCCATCCTTGCTTCAAAGCTCAAGACAGCTTGGGGCAGGTTACCTGTAGGATTACCCCTTTCCATGTATACTGGACTCTGAGATCATCTTCCAAGTATCCCTGCCAAATGAAATGGCTACTTAGAAGGCAGACCTTTTGAATTTTGGGTAGCCTAATTGTGGAATATCCTCTTCAGAGATGCCTGTTTAGTGCCTACATTATTATTTTTTTCTGTGCCAACCTAAGACCTTTTTATTTCCCCAGGCAATTCCATCTTAAATATTTTAGTACTTTTTAGATCTGTTGCACCGATGCTATTCTCTGACCCCCGCCCCCTCTCCTGATTTTAGATTTAAGGTGTGTTTTTTGTACGTTGTGTTTTCGATTTTTAACGTATAAACTGACAGTACATTGAAACTAAATAAATAAATATCTTACTAGGGTGGGAAAACAGCAACTATATAAATGTGATTGTTGTCATTAATAAAGGCTAAGTATTTTTGATTAATTAGTCACACCTTTCATGCCCAAAAGCAGAGTGGTTGAAAAGTGTAAGAGAAGAACATTTCCCCACCCTTTAAAAACTGGGCAAAAGTGAATGTTCTGATCAGCTTTGTGATAAATGAGAAAGTGGGTCCAGAACAATTTTGCCTAATAGGGAGCAGTTATTCTTGCTTAATGTGGGAGAGGAACTACTGTGCTGCTTAGGGGACAGGTTGTTTGTGCATACAAGGGAGACCTTGCCTGCCTGCTCTGCCCAGTCATAGGAGAACATAGGAAATGGCAAGCTGCCTTAAAGTGAGCCAGACCCTTGGTCTATTGCCCACAGTGGCTGCCAGCAGCTCTCTCCAGGGTTTCAGGCAGAGTTCTCTCCCAGTCCTACCTCGAGATGCTGGACGTTGAACCAGGGACTAAGCTCTATAGCTTCCTTCCCCACGAATTCACAGCTCTCGTTTGCTTTTCTTCCAACCTTTTCCCCACACCAACTCTTCTTACCCAACTGTGAGCCTGCTGTCTAGGGATGGTCTCTGTGGACAGGGGGAGAAACACATGCACAGGCATTGGGAAGAGAGAATGAAAGCCGCTTTCGCATCAATCACTCCCTGGAGATGCTGCTGGCAGTACCTCCACCAGCTTTTCATGCCACCTTGCGACTCCATGCTGGGGGGAAGCTGCACGTGATGAATTTGAACAGGAGCTGTGGAGGAGCACCCACAAATCACGCTCCCTGACCCTGCTGCAGCTGCACCTGACCTGCCGCAGACTTTCCTTAAACCCATCACTCCTTCATTCCTGATCTCCGCCTTTACTCCCAGCTTTGATCCCCGGCAAGATGGGGAAACTGTGGCCTTCCTGATGCCACCATTCCTGACCACTGGTCACACTGGCTGGGGGCAGGTGGAGTCCAACAACATGTGCAGGGCCACAGTTTGCCCACTCCTACTCTAAGTATCTGAGAGACCCACTGGGCAGTGCCTGGCACACAGGGAAGCGCACAAAGGAACAGTCATCCTGGGTGGCAACCAGAACGTTCAGAGTTTGCTGCTTCCCAACCACCTGCAGGAGCCAAAGATTCCTCATTGCCTGGACAGCTAAAATGATACTTGGATTTCGGGATAAGTTTACAAAGTTTGGAGCAGGCACTTTATAAAGACACTGGGCCATTATTTTTTCTTGAACTGCCTAACAGTATGGTCTAGTGCAGGCATAGGCAAACTCAGCCCTCCAGATGTTTTGGGACTACAACTCCCATCATCCCTAGCTAACAGGACCAGTGGTCAGGGATGGTGGGAGTTGTAGTCCCAAAACATCTGGAGGGCCGAGTTTGCCTATGCGTGGTCTAGTAGTTAGAGTGTTGGACTAAGACCTGGGAAAGACCAGGGTTCAAATCCCCTATCCGACCACGGACCTCGCTGAGTGACCGTTGGGCCAGCCACCGTCTCCCAGGTTGTTGTGTGCGGATTAAATGAAGCTGCAAGGGGGAAAGAACCATGTACGCCACCTCGAGCTCCTTCGAAGAAAAGGTGGGCTATACTGCACATGCAATAAATAAATGTTTCCAGCGCTGTCCTAAAACCCACCGCGCTCAACTGGGCTTATACTCCAGCACGGGGTGGAGTCTGACTGCAGACCTAATTTAATTTACGGTACAGGTAGTTCTTTTTGGCCACGGGTGCCGTCCACGCCGAGCACGACCAAGCCTACATCCAGCCTGCCAGCTGAACCTCCGCTGCCCTTAGGTACCCCTGAACTCTCTCTACGTGGAGGTGGCGATGTGAGCAGCTAACGCGAGCATGGGCTCCATACTCCCGGCACAAACTCCCAGACAGCCTGCAGGGGATCTCCCCCCGCCGCGGCCGGTTCCACTTCGCCCAATGGCTGCCTCTCTCGTGCGTCATGCGCCCCGGAGACCCAGAGCGCCCCGGAGAAGCCGCGCGGGACTGGACACTGTCTGGACGCCAACTCTTTCCCCGGCTGGCTGCGCGGGGCAGGGGCAGGGGCAGGAAACAAGGGAGCGGGTTGGTGGGATGCCGTCTTCTCCTCTAAAACGGGGAGGGTAATATGAAGGCCAAGGGAAGCCTTCGCGGTCGAAGGCCAGGATGTTTCGTCTGCCCGCTTCTCCGCCGAGCCTGGCTAGTGAAAGTGGGTGTGGAACGAGCAAAACTGGAACAGGAAGAATAAAGGTGCGTTTGTGCATCCGGTAGGTAGGTGCCATCTAAGGCAGGCAAGGGGCACTGAGGGCAAGGAGTCGGAGGACTGCGAGCCGAAGCATGCTTACTTGGGAGGAAACGCCGCTGGAATGACTGGAATTTACTTCCGCGTAAAAATGCAAAGGTGCACTTACGTGAAAGCAACACCAATGAACGCACGGGGGTTTTATTCTGAGTAAACACGGCCAGGATCATATAACATTGCCTGGTTTACAGGAGCCCTCTGGCAAATCTTAAAACATACCCTGTCGACATACACAAATTACGCATTTATATTAAAAAAATGTATCGCTATATTATCAAAACTATCAAAGCGATGCGCAATATCTGTATTTAATAAAAGCACGCGTGTATTATGTAAGTAGATTTATATATTTATTAACTATCCATCTATATCTATATCTATACATACACATACTGTGTATACACACACATACACCATATACTTTCTGCTGGGACTGGGAGCTGTTGATTTAAAACGATAGCTCCCCCCCACCAACCCTGAAATTGTGGACGATTTCAGATTATGTATAGATAAGGCCCCTGACCCTCTAAATACGGTTTCTTTAAAGAGGTGAATCAAGAGTTAAACCAGACCGGCTGTTTACAAACCCGAATTTCTCCGACTACGATGATGGGTTTGTAAGAGGCTGGATGGAGTTGAAAGGCTATTTCTTTCAGCGTAGATTGGAGAGAGCGAATTTCTTCCAAGGAGAAATGTGAAGCTGGGGGAGGAATACCGCTGCTGGCTCTCGCACAGCCCCCGCCATTAATCATCCGTTTACTAGAGTCACCATCCCCAGTCACAAAAAATTGGGCATGTCAGATGTTAGGTGGCGGTTCACCTTCACTTCCCCAAACCCAGGGAATGCCCTGTTTCCTATTTTTTCCTAAGGTTCCCCCTCCGACATCACCATCTCCAGAAGTTAGGATGTCTCGCGGAAACCAGTTGCGCTTTTTGACAGCCCCTGTCCCGGCGGAATTCACTCGGAAGCCAGTTCCGCCGGTTGCAAGGGGACTTCGCTCCCTCGGGAAGCGCTGCGCCCAAAGGAAGGCAGCCCTGAGTACAAGGCAGGGAAGCGGCAGCAGGAGCGAGCGAGCAGCTGGCCGCGCTCTGTCCCAGCGAAGCTTTGCGCGAGAGATTCCTCAGCCGCGAGCGGCACAATCGAGGCCAGGGATAGAGAAGCGGAGGAAAGAGAAAGAAAAGAGTTTCAAACACCACATTAAAAAATAAAAATAAAAAAAATGCAAGGACTCTACCTTGATCCACAGACCTCATGATGTGATGGTAGTGCACCAGCCGGCACGCCGTTTCTCTCTGCATTTGGATGGTTGTAAAGCTATTCTATGCAGAGAGAGAGAGAGAGAGAAGCAAAGATATATATATATATAGCTATATTTATGGATGTAGATGCTCTATAGGCGCGCAGCGGGCAGCCCTGCTGCTGCTGCTGGCCGGCCGCTTTTCCGTGGAGGGTCCGCGCGTGGGTCCTGGGAGCGCGCGGAGGGCGCTTCTTCTGCGTGCCCCGAGAGGAGGGTAAGTCGAGAGGGAAAGGCCACTTCCTTCCCTGCGCCGAGTGTTTATAGTCGTTGAATGCTGTAAAATAACGGGATTCCCTCACTGTTTCCTCCTGTTTATGCCCAGCGCCATGGAAACCCTTGGATCGGCTCCATCTCCTAAACGGAGGGCTTTCCTGCAAACTTCCACACTCAGGAATCCATGACGTCTCCCTGCGCCGGAGCCAAAAGGCGGCCCTGTGGCTTTCCTCTCTCTCTCTCTCTCTCTCTCTCTCCCTCTCTCTCTTGCAGCACAAGCGCCCGATTGTTGAACGGAGCGAAGAGGGGGGAAAGAGGGCGCACGAAGGGAGAGAGAGAAGATGGTCGTTTTCTTGCTCTCTCAGCACCTTTAACCCCCAGTCTCTAATAAATAATAATAATAATAATAATAATAATAATAATAATAATAATAATAATAATAATAATAAATAAAACAAAATAAAAAACCACTGCAGGAAAACCTTTCAACTCATCAGCTTACTTTTCAAAAACACCAATAAAATTCCAGGGGAATTCGATTCTGCAGAAGCTGAGCACTCATCTAAAGACAATTGTCACCACTACATTTACTGCATTCTGTTCATACCCCCGCATTTTAACACCTTGAAAAATTTCAAGGCTGCCTACAGCAGGGGTAGGCAACCCAAGGCCCGTGGGCCAGATGCAGCCCAATCGCCTTCTAAATCTGGCCCACAAATGGTCTGGGAATCAGCGTGTTTTTACATGAGTAGAATGTGTCCTTTTATTTAAAATGCATCTCTGGGTTATTTCGGAGGCCTGCCTGGTGTTTTTACATGAGTAGAATGTGTGCTTTTATTTAAAATGCATCTCTGGGTTACTTCTGGGGCATAGGAATTCGTTCATATTTTCCCCAAAAAATATAGTCTGGCCCACCACATGGTCTGAGGGACGGTTGACCGGCCCACGGCTGAAAAAGGTTGCTGACCCCTGGCCTACAGAGTCCTGCCGCATTCCCCCCCCCCCTTACAACAACCCTGAAAGGGAGGCTGAGAGGGAGGAGCAGGGATGGCTTTAAAGGGGGAAGAGGCAAATTAATGGAAAATAAGGCTAAGCAGGGAGCGGGTGGTGCTGTGGTCTAAACCACTGAGCCTCTTGGGCTTGCCGATCAGAAGGTCTGCGGTTTGAATCCACACTACGGGGTGAGCTCCCGTTGCTCTGTCCCAGCTCCTGCCAACATATCAGTTCGAAAGCACACCAGTGCAAGTAGATAAATAGGTATCGCTGCGACAGGAAGGTAATTGGTGTTTCTCTGCGCTCTGGCTTCCATCATGGTGTTCCGTGCGCCAGAAGCAGTTTAGTCATGCTAGCCACATGACCCGGAAAGCTGTCTGTGGACAAACGCCGTCTCCGTTGGCCTGAAAGCGAGATTGAGTGTTGCAACCCCATAGTCGCCTTTGACTGGACTTAACCGTCCAGGGGTTATTTACCTTTACCTTTTTACTATGCCTCTGAATCCTAGTTGCTGAGAATCACAAGTGAGGAGAGTTGCTGCTTCGCTCAGTGCCTGCTGGCAAGTTGGCCGTGGCATCTGGTTGGCCAAGGTGAGAACAGGATGTTGGACCAGATGAGCCTTTGGTCTAATCCAAAAGGGCTCTTCTGATGTTCTTAAAGTCACCCAATGAGCTACATGGCTGTGTGTGGATTTCAACCTTGGCCTCTCCAACCATTGCACCACAGTGCTCACCATGAGATTGAGGCCCCTTGGAAAGCTATGGGACAAATAGTCTGGCCTTTGGAGGACCCATTGAGTTCAATGGGACTTCCATACCTACACACTGGTAGGATTCCAGCCATAAGTGCCAGTGAACCAGATGCTTAAATCTCTATCGCTGATGAAATGAGATGCTTCAGTTGGACTGGATTCTGACCCAGCTGTAAATCAATCAGCTGCTACTTCTTCTTTGTTCCAGTCTAGCAATTTTCTGAAACAAAACACCATTCCTTCCATATATCTAGTGACCATGTGGCAGATATTTACTGGGGGAAACTTAAATGAAGAGTGAGGTAGATGAGAATCTATTGGTATTTGGAATCTTTTTTAAGTATGTGGAGTTTCATTTGAAAGATCTGCCCAACTCCGAACATCAACCTATCTTCAACAAATATAGCTAGAGAGCATAAACACCAGCTCCTAGGGGCCGAGGCACTTTAACCTCCAGTGTTTTGTTTTTGAGGAGGCCAGGCCCCCTCAGTCTTCAGAGGGCATTCAGCCCCGGTCCCTGGCTCCTTGTGACATCATGTGCAGGATGTCAGGACGTCCCACAATGTCACATGTGTGATGTCAGGGCATAGCATCGAGCCCCCTCAATCATCTTGAGAAGATGGCACCTCTGATTGCAGAATGCCCAACAGTTTTCACTAAGCGAGCTCCGCTAAGATAGTAAAATGACCAAGTTTCATATTCTGAAGCAGTTTATCCAAGGACCAAGCTGGAGACAAAGAGCAGAGGCTGTTGCTGTTTTGTCCTGCTTGTATGCCTAATTAGAAATCTGGCTGGCCACTAAACAGAAGCAGCACCTGCTGGATCAGACCAATCCGACCGGCAACTGGTATTCTGAAGTATTGCTGTCTCCAACCATGGAGGCAGAGCAGACATTGTGGCTAGTGGCCACTGAGAGCCTTACCCTCCAAGAATTTGTCTAATCCTCTTTTAAAGCCATCCAAGTTGGCAGCCATCCTGTGGAAGCGAGTTCCATAGTTTAACTGTGTACCTGTAAAGAAGTACTTTCATAGTCCCAAGCTTGGTGTTTTTATTCCATTGATACTGCATTTTTATCCTACACTTTCTCTGAGAAACTGAGGAGTGTGTGTATGAGTCTCCCTCTTCTACTTTTGCCCTCACAACAACCCAGTGAGGAAGGCCAGGTGAAGAGATTGTGGTCACTCAAGGACCTTCTTGACAGAGCAGGGACTTCTGAACCCAAACCTCCCCAGACCTAGCCCAACACTCTTAGCTATTATACCACACTAGTATGTATTCTGTTATATTCAGACTATTGCCGTGTGTGTGTGTGTGTGTGTGTGCGCGCGCGCAGAATGTTTACTGCAGAAGAGAGCTTTTGCATGTCAGTTTATTTGTTGTAACACACGTCTTCTTATTCTGGATTTATTACTTTGCAATGGTCACAATCTCCCATTCCCATAAATGCTGCATTAGGTTTTTTAAAAATTTTAAAAATCTACAGTATATTGTTGCATGCTGCCGTGGAATCTGATTCAATGAAGGGCAGTACAGAAATGTTTTAAATCAATCCTTCAATAAGTAATCATAAGCAAATCCTTCAAAAGCAGGCAGAAATCCATATTTTCTTTCTTGGGTTTCCATACCATTCTTTAACTGCTATGAATACCTGGCCAAACACTTGAACTATTTAAATCCTAGGAGACACAACAACCTCTTGTTCTGTGCTCCTAATGCCTGCGGCTCACAAGAATCCCCGTTCAATATTAAGCGAGCACTGAAGGACTGAACAATGGAAGCCACTTTATACAAGGTGAGACAATCTGCCCATCTACTAACCTGGTTCATGTCCATTAAAGGTAAAGGGACCCCTGACCATTAGGTCCAGTCGTGAACGACTCTGGGGTTGCGGCGCTCATCTCGCTTTACTGGCCGAGGGAGCCGGCATACAGCTTCCAGGTCATGTGGCCAGCATGACTAAGCCGCTTCTGGCGAACCAGAGCAGCGCACGGAAACACCGTTTATCTTCCCGCTGCAGCGGTACCTATTTATCTACTTGCACTTTGACGTGCTTTCAAACTGCTAGGTTGGCAGGAGCAGGGACCAAGCAACGGGAGCTCACCCCGTCGCGGGGATTCAAACCGCTGACCTTCTGATCGGGAAGCTGCAGGCTCTGCTCCGAGGTTACAGGCAGAAGAGATCTCTCCCTTTACTTGCTACCAGATCCCTTAGCTTGAGGTGCCAGAGATTGAACCAGTGGCACTCAGTGCATGTGAGCATGTGGGGCACTGCCCCACCAGTCTCTGCCTGCCCCCAGCCAGCCTCCGATTGCCTTCTTACAGCCTGTCAGTTTCCTCTTCCTTAGGCCCAGTGTTGCCCTTACAGAACTCAGGAGGGAGAGGGACAAACCTGCCAATGAACTTGGATTCCAGCTGCACAAACTGTGGGCTGGCTGGCTGGCTGGCACCAGATGAGACCTTTTTCCATCCTTCCTCTCCTTGGTGCCCAAAATGCATTCTGTGGAGTTTCTGCTGCTGGTTTTGTTGTGGTGGGGTTTGTGTAGTAGCAACTGGATCGGAGGTGAGGGGGAAACGTGGTGCCCCCTCCTCTGCTGTGTCACTTTTGGAAGTGCTAAGGTGGAAATGCTCCGGTGCCCAGGGGGGCTGAGTTATGTAACACAACCTCTGCTGAACTCTAAGAAGGCTGCACAAGGCAGCCTGCATGAGCTCAGATGAGGAGGAAGGGGGGAGATACTGGAATGTAATGGATGTGTAAGAAGGAGAGGAAGGGAAGATTCTCTTTCAAAACTGGGGGGTGGGTGGGTTTAAAATCTGTCACAGTTTGATGATTCTTATAGTTAATTCCTAAAGAAGGCATGTTGTGGGTCACTGGGTTATATCTTTACATGCAGTAATTATTGTTGCATATCATTAGTTATTAAATTTCTATACTGCCCTTCATTCAAGGATCGCATGGCACTCACTGTACAATATAAAAGCACAAAATTACATAACATAGTAACAGACAATTATGATACCATCCCCTTATGGCCTGTTTAATTAGCCAAAGGCCTGGAAGAAGAGAAATGTTTTTGCCTGGTGCTTAAAGATATAAATAATAATAATAATAATAATAATAATAATAATAATAATATATTTATACCCTGTCCATATGACTGGGTTTTCCCAGCCACTCTGGGCAGCTCCCAACAGAATATTAAAAACATTATAAAAAAATCAAACATTAAAAACTTCCCTAAACAGGGCAGCCTTCAGATGTCTTCTAAAAGTCAGATAGTTGTTAATTTCCTTGACATCTGATGGGAGGGTGTTCCACAGGGTGGGTGCCACTACCAATATGGAATGAAGGTGCTAGCCGAGCTTCCCTGGGGAGAGCATTCCACAAACGGGGAACCACTGCAGAAAAGGCCTGTTCTTACGTTGCCACTCTCTGAACCTCTTGTGGAGGAGGCACACAAAGAAGGGCCTCAGGTGATGATTGCAGGGACTGGGTTGGCCCATAGTGAGAGAGATGTCCCTTGAGGTATTGCGATCCTGGGCCCTTTAAGGTCTTATAGGTCAAAACCAGCACTTTGAATTGGTCCTGGAAACCACTGGGGAAGAGTCCAGAGAGGAAGAGTCTATTTCTTAAGGAGGTTTTGTATTCTTTTCCCCAGTCCTGGAAGGAGAAAACATTCAGCTCTGAAAGGCAGTTAGCCCAGTGCTCTTAATTCAAGCACAATGACCCAAGTCTGTATTTCATTTGCATTGTGTTGCACCGGTTGTGAATGCTGTTTATGTGGAAGCAGAGGAGTAATTGACTGTACGTTCTAGCTAATGTAGGTTTTACATTCTAGACTTACTGAAGCACACACACATACCTATTTAAAAGTCGCAACTGAAAACACCATTGTTTTGAATAAAGCTGTGCACAAATAAATCAGTCAGCAGGTGACTCCAAAAACAATGGGCGCAATCCAGCCAAAACATGAGCACTTCTGTGATTTCAAACACAAGCTTAACTCTCTGCGGTTGAAATCAATGAGACTCCCTTAACACCACTTGCCCGCCATTACTTGCACCCAATGCATTTTCCAAAATATCAAAGCGTTAGAAAACACCAGATAAAATTATTACTTGAGTGGGAGACAATGAAGGAAACAGTAAAACAGACAATGATAAGTTGGGCTCGCGACGCTGGACACAATATTGATTTTATACTATGGGAACAACAGTGAAAAGTAAATATAAGATTTACAGCATGCTATACATTAAGAGAAAACTTTGTGAAGATGCAGCTGAGGTGGCATAATAATAATAATAATAATAATAATAATAATAATAATAATAATAATTTATTATTTATATCCCGCCCATCTGGCCGGGTCTCCCCGGCCACTCTAGGCGGCTTCCAGCATACATTAAAATACATACACATATTACAGATTAAAAACTTCCCTGAACAGGGCTGTCTTCAGGCATCTTCTAAATGTCAGATAGTTGTTAGTACCTTTGACTTCTGATGGGAGGGCGTTCCACAGGGCGGGCACCACTACCGGCATCTGACACCCAACAGATTAGCAAAAATGTTAAAATCAATAAAAGGTAATAGTTACAGGTAGGTAGCCGTATTGGTCTGCCGTTGTCGAAACAAAATAAAAAATAAAAAAATTCCTTCCAGTAGCACCTTAGAGACCAACTAAGTTTGTTCTTGGTATGAGCTTTCGTGTGCATGCACACTTCTTCAGATATACTGAAACAGAAGTCACCAGACCCTTATATATAGTGAGAGGGTGGGAGGGGTATTACTCAGAAGGGTGGTGGGAATGGGTGATTGGCTGATAGGTGTGGTAAACCTGTTGATGACTGTTAATGACTGCGATTAGTCTTACAGGAAAAAGCAAGGGGTGGGATGGCTAAAAATAGCTTTATCATGCATAATGAGATAAGAATCCAATGTCTCTCCATGGTTTTAAGTTTGGTAATAACTTGCAATTCAGCAACTTCTCTTTCCAGACTATTTCTGAAATTCTTTTGTAATAAGACAGCTACTTTGAGATCTTGTATAGAATGTCCTGGGAGATTGAAGTGTTCTCCTACTGGTTTCTCTGTCTTGTGATTCCTGATGTCAGATTTATGTCCATTTATCCTTTGGCGTGGGACGTGGGTGGCGCTGTGGGTTAAACCACAGAGCCTAGGGCTTGCCAATCAGAAGGTCGGCAGTTCGAATCCCCGCGATGGGGTGAGCTCCCGTTGCTCGGTCCTGCCAACCTAGCAGTTCGAAAGCACGTCAAAGTGCAAGTAGACAAATAGGTACCGCTGCAGCAGGAAGGTAAACGGCATTTCCGTGCGCTGCTCTGGTTCGCCAGAAGCAGCTTAGTCATGCTGGCCTGGAAGCTGTAAGCTGGCTCCCTCGGCCAATAATGCAAGATGAGCGCCGCAACCCCAGAGTCGGTCACGACTGGGCCTAATGGTCAGGGGTCCCTTTACCTTTATCCTTTGTCGTAGGGTTTGTCCTGTTTGTCCAATATAGAGTGCTGAAGGGCACTGTTGGCATTTGATGGCATACACAATGTTAGACGATGAGCAATTAAATAGTCCTGAGATGGTATGTTTGATGTTGTTGGGGCCAGTAATGGTGTTGTCCGGTGTATGTGGCAGCAAAGTTGGCATCTGGGTTTATTGCAGGCTCTGGTACCAGTGTCCATGTTAAGTCTGGTTGTTGTATTGTTGTGGGTGAGGAGTTGTTGGCTGTCTGTAGGCAATGAAAGGTCTTCCTCCCAGAGCTTGAGAACTGTCATTGTCTAGGAGAGGTTGTAGATCTCTGATGATGCGTTGAACTGTTTTAACTTAGGAGCTGTATGTTGATTACTAGTGGTGTTGTTATTTTCTTTTTTGGGTCTGTCTTGCAGCAAGTTTTCTCTGGGTATCAGTCTGGCTCTGTTCTTCTGTTGTTTAACTTCATCAGGTGGATATTTTAGTTCTAAAAAGGTTTGCTGTAGATCTCTTAGGTGAGAGTCTCTGTAGAGTTGGAACAGATGCGGCTGTAACGTAAGGTAAGTGTTTGAAGTGTAAAACAACAGGAGGAACCTTCTACCACATGTGATGGTTGTGTAGCATAATTAAAAAATTTTGGGAAATGATTTATACTGAACTTAAAAAAATGTTTAAAAAATCTTTTGTTAAAAACCCAGAAGCACTACTGCTGGGGTTAATAACAACAGAAGTTTCCAATATAGAGAGACATTTGTTTCTATATGCTACAATGGCCACCCACGAATTATTATCACAAGAAAAGCTTTCTGGGGCAATCTTTCCCATTATCATAAATTGAATAGCCCTTCCAAGTGAAACACACACACACACACACACACACACACACACACACACACACACACGAACACTGGTGTTGCATTGCAATATTTCTTGCAAGAATTGTGTTTAAGCTAAGACAAAGACTATAAAAGGGATAAGAGCAACACATGCATGAGACAGTGGACATAATATATTTCAAACATCCAGAAAACTGAAAGGATTCAGAAACATACAGGTTTCACTAAACAAAGAAAATGCCTTCGGACTACTAGAATAAGTAACACCACCAGGAAGAGAAGCAGCGCAGAGGTAAATGTCAATAAGCTCTATTGCACTGGCCAAAGGCCATGACAAAACCATACAAACACTGTCAGGAAAAGAAATATCTATATAACTATATATTAAAAAAGCAGAGCCACTACCTAAACCGTCAAAATCCTACAGTGCAGATGCATGCATAAACTGGGGGGCTCCACACAGAATACAACATTTCCCCTATCTTTAGACCCCTGAATCTCCCTTATAGTTTACTGCAATTTTGTCCAAAATGAGAATAAGTTGTTATTCCTTCAGAGGTCGGGTGAATGTAAAAATATTGATGGCGGGGGTGTAACACCTTTTATGTTGAGAAGGGACATTTTTTTTATAAGATCAAGGGGAAATGAGCAGGTGGGTTATCCTGCATGAATGGCGAGTGTGATATTGACCATCTGGAGGGTGATGCTGACCAGAAAGGAAAGACTAGGACTAGTATAGCAACTCCTGGCATTGCTCAGGGACAGGGGGGTCTCATAAACCAACATGTTTCCCATAGTGAATGGAGAATGCAGGCTGCCCAGGTGGAAAGATCTGCCCCCGCATTCCTGCATTACAACTGGGAGAATCCCCTTTCCGCGGTTAGGACACTTAGTTTGGCCTCCCTCGGCCAGGACAGCTTTAAAAATACATTGTCTTTCTTTAAATAGCCCAAAACTCCATCTGCTCCTGGTGGTTCACATGACAGAGTTTTCTTAAAATATCCATTTTCCACCAGTGTCCTCTCTCTCTCTTTTTTTCCAAGTTTGAAAAATGCTGAATCCTGCTACTCCAATCCAGCTCCAGAGAGGAGGGTTGGCGCGAGAGATTGCCTTCCGTAACACTAGCATTCCCCAACCAACCCAGCATCTGACAACCTTCCAAGCGCTCCTGGAGAAAGCCAGCGAGAGAAATGTGGATCCTCCACAGGCTTCTTTCTGCTCTGCCGCTGAGTTAAAACTTTCCTGATGGAACCTTTTGTTTCTGGCCTTGCTTCGGGAGACCTGAGAGTGACCATGGACTGGGAAAAGAACTAGTTCAGTTGTTACATAACCCTCAGGAACTCCAAAGGAGGAGGGGAGCGAGTTTCCCTAGAAACCAGAAGAGTTTTCTATATAGTTATAGATTTCAATTCCTTCTCAATGGAAGGCCAGGTGCCTCCCCCGCTTTTTTCCTTTCTTTTTTTAGTAACACAAAAATGGGTTTTATTTTTGTAGGCGACAGAAAAAAGAGGCTATTTATTCCTCCTTCCTTCAAATGTTCCCCCTGTCACCATTTCTCCCAAATATTGGATTAGTTGCTTTCCATCTGCATTGGGTCTCCTGTCCACTTGTTAGAGGTGGGCTTGGGTCAAACGAGGACAAATTGTTGCTTCGTTTCCCCAGGTGTCCCTTCGCAGGGTCAGGCCTCTTAGGAGTTGTCTGCTAGAGCAGAGACCCTCCTCACAAAGCCTCATTATTGCTGGTCTTATTCCATAGGAAAGAAAGCTGTGGTCAGAAGCCTCTTTTGTTCCTTTCCTTGCACCGAGTTGGTTGAATAAATGGAATCTTAGATTTGTAGGGTTGGAAGGGACCACAAGAGTCGTCTAGTCCAATCCCCTGCAATGCAGGAATCTTTCGCTCAACGTCGGGATCGAACCCACAACCCTGAGATTAAGAGTCTCGTGCTCTAAACAGTTCTGCAAATTATCTAGTTAGGAATTATCAGCATCTGCAGTCTCCAGGGTCATTTTAGTTGCCAAACAGTGTATTTTGCTGCAGAAATGGAACCCCGGCGGGCCCCAGGTCTTGCTGTATAATAAAGTTGCTAGCATTTAGCAATGACAGCTTTGTGGTTATGGAGCATCTATGCTCAATATTAGCCGTGGCACACAAGATCCCAAAGTGATTTAACACTGAAGTTTGTAATATGTCGACTTCCCTCAACTGGCATTGTGTCTCTACTATGTCAGGTAGAGGTCTTTCCCATCAGTTACCCCCTGACTCTTTTAAGTACCCTGTTTCCCCTTTTTTAATACGTAGTCATAAAGTAAGCCATGGCAGGTTTTTTTTACCTTTGTGAGAAGTAAGACGTACCCCAAAAGTAAGCCATGGTGCTGCCATTGTTCCCGTCGCCTCCTCAGCTCCTCCTGCGTGCGCAGGGAGCCAGTGAACCAGTGAGAGGCACGGGGGGAGGAACGCGCCTCTTGCGGAGTTCTGCCCCGCCTGCTTAGCGCGCAGGGAGAGGCGCGTGGGGGAGAGAAGACTCCTCTTCCTGCCCCACCTGTTCCCCGTGTGGAGGGAGCCAGCGAACCAGTGAGAGGCGCGGGGGGAACGCGCCTCTTGCGGAGTTCTGCCACGCCTGCTCAGCGTGCAGGGGGAAGCTGTACCGTACCATACTGACGTAATAAAAATAAGACATCCCCCGAAAATAAGCCACCCTGTGTATTTTTGAGGGGGGGGGAAATTATAAGACGGTGTCTTAAAAAGGGGGAAAGACGGTAGAAATGCTATAAATTGAACCAGGGACCTTTTCTGGATGCAAAGGATATACACCCTTGTGCAAATTAATTGAAACAAATCGTGTTTTCCATCTTACTTGTAATCCTGTACTCAAAACAAACATGAATAGTCGGTTGATCATTATGGTGTCGGAAGCCTGCAGCCAATAGAAGGAATGATGCGCTCGCCACAATATATTGAGGTTCTACGAAAGAGAGTTATTCTAGAGCTGGAAAAGAGGTATCCTGATGGTACTGGGATAATGCAGCAGGACCGAGCCCCCCTGTCACACATCGAAAGTGGTGAAGAAATTCATGACAGAGCAGCAAATACAGGTACTTGATTGGCCAGGGAATTCCCCGGACGTAAATCCCATTGAGAATTTGTGGGCTATATTGTTTTCGTCCACAATTTCCCCCACATTTCAAAATCAATATTGTGACCCAAATCTTGAGCCCATTTAATCATAACCGTCTTTACTTCTTCATCCTTTGTATGCCATTCCAGTAATAACTTATAGATCCTCGACAATGTTTTCCTTTTACTATCTAACAACTCAGTCTCTATTTTTGATTTGGTATTTCCAAAACCATTCTTCTTATTATCCTCTTTAAATACACCCTGCAATTGGTGGTACTTCAACCAATCTGATAGCTTTCCTCTTGATTCTTCAAATGACTTAAGCTTTAATTTGTTATCCACTTCCATCAACAAATCTTTATATGTAGCCCAATCACTTTCCATATTTTTCTTTTTCACCGTGAAAGCTTCCAATGGTGAAAGCCATCATAGGCTTTTGTGTTCTAATAATGTTTTGTATCTATTCCAAACCTCATAGATTGATTTTCTTATAGTGTGGTTTAAATTAAATTAAATTTACTGCATGTACGACACTTAAGGAAAATTTAATGAAGATGATGTATAGATGGTATTTGACGCAGTCTAAAATTGCTAAAATGTATAGAAATCAAGACAATGAATGTTGGAAATGTAAGGAAAAGGAGGGGGATTTCTTCCATATGTGGTGGACCTGTACTAAGGTTAAAGCCTACTGGGATATGATATACAATGAACTGAAAAAGGTTTTTAAAAATACCTTTATCAAAAAACCAGAGGCGTTTTTGTTGGGTATAATTGGAGAAGAAATTCCCCCCAAAAATATAAATTTATTTATGTATGCTACCACAGCCGCAAGGATAATTTTAGCCCAGAAATAGAAGCAGCAGGAACTTCCAACATTGGAAGAATGGCAGACTAACATGATGGAATATGCAGAACTGGCGAAGCTGACGGGGAAGATCCGAAACCAGCCCAACAAGCTGTTTGAAAAGGACTGGAGTAAATTTATACAATATATGAGAGAACATTGCAAACATTTGAAAACGTTTGTAGGTTTGTATTTTGTAATGTTAATTTTTGGAACCTCTTTTCAAGGTAAATTTTATAAGAATGTAAGAAGGTAAATAGGTTGATATAGAAATGCTAAGTTGTAAGTGAATATTTATGAAAGCCAAGGAGTGGGAGGGGGGGAAGTTGAGACTCAGTTTGAGCAAGGCTATAGGTGATGTTATGATTTTAACGGATTGTGATTATGGTAAAAATAATGTAAACTCAATAAAAATTATTATATATAAAAAAGAGGATTTGTGGGCTATATGCAAAAGTCCCCTTCGTGCTGTAGACCAGGGGTGGCCAACTCCCAAGAGACTCCAATCTACTCACAGAGTTAAAGACTGGCAGTGATCTACCCCCTTTTTGGAAGGAAAGCCCTGTTTTTTGGGGTGAAGGGTGAAAATGTTGAGCTTTTTTTAGGGGGGCCAAACTTGTTGAACTTCTTTGGGGGGAGCCAGTGATCTACCGGTAGATCACGATCTACCTGTTGGATGTGCCTGCTGTAGACTATACGACTATGGAGAATCTCATTCAGGTGCGGATTCAAGTGTGGTACAGGGATCAGAAAATCAACAGTGACTGTTCGAAACTAGTTGACTCCATGCCAAACCGTGTTCAAATGCTGCTTAAAAACAGTGGAGGTCATATCCATTACTAATGTACATATACTGTATGTGAGTTTTTTACATGTATATATGAATTTTGTACAATAAACTACATGGTTTGTTTCAAATAATTTGCACAAGGGTGTAGGAGCGCTCCCTGCTTTTACCCAGGGACGAAAGAGGGAAAATGCTTAAGGGGCTGGATTTAGCTCATGGCTGCCAATTGGCTATCCCTGACCCACCTCACTCAGTGGGAAAAGGCTCTGCAGCAGGATGCAAAGACATGTTCAGGAAAGCAAAGCAATGACTCCGTATTGCCACATTATTTTTTTCTCAGGCTCTTTAGAAGATCAGCTCTCAAGGTTTCCTGAGGATGTGCTCCCAAAACCTTCATGGTAGCTCTTTGGGGCTTATCATAACAGCCAACTCTGTTTTCCATTTGCAAGAGCATTCCTGTTTCACAGCAACAATAAGTAATTTTGACAAAAGACACTCACCCTTCCAAAGTAAATAACCCACAGAGACTCTGCCGTTGTGCGCTATTGAGGACAGATCATAAACCAAATCCACATGAGTGGAGGGTACCGAGCAAAAAATATATAGTAAGCGCAGTTCATAAAGGGAATTTCCAGCCATAACAAATGTGCCCCCAGAAGTGTCCTACTAAGTAGGACACAGAGGGCTGTCTCCTACCTGAAAGGTTGCCTGGTCATAAGAACATAAAAAGCCTCACTGCATCAGACCAAAGGCCTATTTAGTCCTTCATTCTGTTCTCACAGTGGCCGCCAGAGACCTGTGGTAAGGCCACAAGCAGGACACAGGAGCGCAAGAGCTTTTGCTCACTCATCATCTCTTGATGTTGTTTAGTCGTGTCCAACTCTTCGTGACCCCATGGACCAGAGCACGCCAGGCTTCCACTGCCTCCCACAGTTTGGTCAAACTCATGTTAGTAGCTTTGAGAACACTGTCCAACCATCTCGTCCTCTGTCGTCCCCTTCTCCTTGTGCCCTCCATCTTCCCCAACATCAGGGTCTTTTCCAGGGAGTCTTCTCTTCTCATGAGGTGGCCAAAGTACCGGTATTGGAACCTTAGCTTCAGGATCTGTCCTTCCATCATCCCTAGCGATGGGTATTACGAGGTATCTCGCCTCTGATACTGGAGATAGTGCATTCCCCGAACCCCTGGCCTACCTGGCGGCAAGTTAGTATGCCAAGTAAGTCCAAACTGAAGCACAGCCCCTCAGGGATCCTGGAGCATCCAAGCTGAGGTCCATCAACACGGCAGTCGGGCAGGCACAGCACCTCAGCTCTGCTTCCCTTTTTGTACTTTGCATGTTCCCTGCAGCATCTGGGCTTGAGGAGGCAGGTGACCCTCACCTGTTCCAAACCTACTCCAGCTGAGGAATCACACACCTCCTCCCAGGAATGCCGACTTGAATAAAATATTGGGGGGTGGACTAGGCCAGGTAAGCCCCGCCCTGCATAATCGACCACATGGCACGATGCATGCACACCATTTGAATGGGAAACCCATCAACTTTGGAGGGGGCAGCCCCCCTCAAATATTTTATTGGAGGGTCCGTAGCCCCCTCAGCCCCTAGGTGTTGGCTCCTATGCCTCCTCCCAGAGCTAGCACAGGCAAAGCAGCTCAGGACACCACTTCAGCAACAGAAGAAGAAGAAGAAGAAGAAGAAGAAGAAGAAGAAGAAGAAGAAGAAGAAGAAGGGGAGGAGTTTGGATTTGATATCCTGCTTTATCACTACCCGAAGGAGTCTCAAAGCGGCTAACAATCTCCTTTCCCTTCCTCCCCCACAACAAACACTCTCAGTGGGGCTGAGAGACTTCAGAGAAGTGTGACTAGCCCAAGGTCACCCAGCAGCTGCATGTGGAGGAGCGGGGACACGAACCCGGTTCACCAGATTACGAGTCTACCGCTCTTAACCACTACACCACACTGGCTCCAACCAGAGGAACAAAGCAGTGCAATATCCTCTGAGAGCATATGCCTTCTTGCTAAGCCATGGTTTGGCTTAGGGTTACATGCAAACTGAGCCATTATGTGGGTGGTAGGAAAGCCATCTTGTCCCTCGCCTCAGGAAGCAAAATGTCTTGAGATGGCCTTTGACAAGACTGGGAGACCCCCCCCCAAAAGGCAGCCCCTTGGGAACAGTTCAGGCCTTGCGCCTTTGTACTTTTTTCTGGAACCTCTTAAAACTTCCATAGATCCACTAGGGTTGTGGAAAATAGAAGCCCAACCCAGCCTTTAACCTAGCAGTAACCTGCTCTGGGGGGATTACCACTGTTGTGTTGTGACACTGTTGTGTTGTGATACCCCTGCCAACCCACCTGGCCATAGGACAGTGGTCAATTCGCTATGGAGACCGAACAAGTTCAGAATGGAACATCTGAATCAGCGGCATTCAATGGACAGCTTGTTCATAGGAAAGATTCAGTCCATTTTATACAAAGCAAGATGTTTACACCGAAGGATGATTGATTGGTTTTTGTCTGTCTGATGTTCTTTTCATGGGACTCTTGAGCCAACCAGAGTGGATGCACACTCGCATCTGAATTACAATCGAATCGATAATTAATTCTGATGACTCTCCTTCATGGCAGGTTTTTAAACAGCGGTTGGATGGCCATCTGCCAGGGATTCTCTGTTGCAGAGGGTTGGATTAGATGACCCTTGGGATCCCTTCCAACTCTACAATTCTATGATTCTATGACTCATGTTCTGCGTGCAGACACGGAGATTGCATTTTTTTTTTCTTTAAAGCAAAGATTCTGAAAGCAAAGCTTGTTTAGAAGGAAGGAGGGGAATCAGTATTCCAAATCAAGCCAAGGATTAAGAGGTTAGTTTTTAATCCAACATTATTTCACCCCGAGAGCTATAAAAAACCAAGCAATGTATTGTTTCTACATATTGTAGCTCAGTGAAGCAGGATAGCCAAACACCGGAATTGTCTGGATAGGATCATTATCAGGGACACAGTGGTGTCTCACAGGAATCTACTTGGAATAAAACCCATGAAAATCTATAATCAGCAGGATTTTGGGGGAGAGGGGTGGGGCCGGGCTGATTTTACAGCTGGGACAGACTTCTGCAGAAATGTGGCAAAAGTTCATTATGCAAATGGTGAGCATTTTCAAACTGTGCTTTTGAAATTCGTATTTAAAGGGTGGCTATAAACGACTTAAATCATGTCAGCTGTGCATAGCACCATATGCACTACTTTGAAGACCTGACAATCAGCTGATCTGCAGGACTTCAAAGAGCAGCGCTCTGCCTGGGGCAAAAGCAGGTCATCTGATGTCGTTGTGATGTCAGGTGATTGAAAGGTAAGCGGCCCCTCCTGCGGGAGAGTTCCCCACCCACCACCCCTGGTATAGGCATATTGCTTTGTTGCAAAAGATAATTTTCTATCAAGTGAGTGGTCTAAACAAACCAGCACTCCAGGCACTGAGGCAGGAACCTGTCTCAGCTCTGCTAACAGAGATCGCTTTAACTGGAAATCTGGGACATTCTATATACAATGGGCCTAAGAATCATGCCTGATATTTTAAAGTCAGACATCCATTTTTAAGCAAGTTATAGGCATTGCTGCTTGAGGTCTTAAAGACAAATATGTTGTTGCTGAATATATGAATTTGAAGTGTATGTAGCAAGTGAATTACTTGACCTGTGTGCCTTGTGAGAATGCAGAAGTGAGGGAGTCCAGGCCAAGGAGAACCTATACCATGGCCCGAGAGGACTCTACATTTCATATAATTGTTTAGTGTATTAAAACTGGGTACCTTGACCAAAAGGCAGTATATAAATCTAGTAAGTAAGTAAGCATATTATGATGCATTTGCAATTTGCAAAGATTCATATGGTAAGCATCATTTGGTAATGGATATTGCTTTGGGTTAGATACCATACTAAGACTTTTAGCAATGGTCATAGAATCATAGTCATGGAATTGTAGAGCTGGAAGGAACCCCAAGGGGCATCTAGTCTTAACCCCCTGCAATGAAGAAATCTCAACTAAAGAATCCATGACAGATGGCCATCTGACCTCCGCTTAAAAACTCCCAACAAAGGAGTCAGGCCTTGATATGACTCATCTCAAGAAGCAGGCCGAAGCAACATTATTTGCCTAGGCAACCACCAGAAGTGTGCAGCACAATCTGATACGCATTTACTCAGAAGTAAGTCCCAGCATATTCAGTGGTGACAAGCCACACAAGTGAGCAAGCATATGATCACTGGCTTACAACTTGATCTGAGGCATGTTTGGTTAGAAGTAAACTGACCCATATGTCCATAGGGTGCTCACAGGCTGTTCAGAGGGTTGCCATATTTCAAAAAGTGAAAATCCGGGGGGGGGGGGGAAAGTTGTTGAGCTTTTCTGTCCCCCACAATGAAGTTTTTGAGCATACTGATCAACATATAATCAAGAGGTCAATTTTGCTAAGCTTTAATAAAATATTAGAAGAAAGAGCGGCGCCTCACAGTTGTTCATGGTCAAGGCCACTTAAGGCTGAACGGGCAAAAAACATTAAACTGTGCCCCCATGAGGCATGGTGAAGTGGCTTCCTCAGGCGGAAGAAGAAGAAGAAGAGTTTGGATTTGATATCCCGCTTTATCACTACCCGAAGGAGTCTCAAAGCGGCTAACATTCTCCTTTCCCTTCCTCCCCCACAACAAACACTCTGTGAGGTGAGTGAGGCTGAGAGACTTCAGAGAAGTGTGACTAGCCCAAGGTCACCCAGCAGCTGCATGTGGAGGAGCGGAGACGCGAACCCGGTTCACCAGATTACGAGTCTACCGCTCTTAACCACTACACCACTGCCCTGCCTGCTCTACTGCTTCCAGCGTGTGGTGTTCCCTTAGCTCTTTTTATTATTGCTATTATTATTAGTTAAATTTGTATGCCGCCTTTCATCCGAAGAGTGGTTCACAACATAAAAATGCAAAACGAGTAGCTAAAATACATAAAATACAAAATCAAACCTGTCAAGGTCTTGCAGAGCACTCCACCTCTCACCAAGTTTTGACAAGAGGGGAGCAATCCAGTAGTGGTGGAAGTGGGCGGCATGGCAGGGGCAGGGAAAGGCATATTATTGTTTTGTTTTGTTTTGTTTTGTTTTGTTTTTTTAAATAATTTTTATTTGGTTTTCCAAACATATAAACACAACTTAACACATATCACTTACTAACACAAATACAAATACAACAATAGACACATATATCTTCCTTTCCCCCCTTGTTCTTTCCTTTTCATCTTAGTTTGACTTCCTCCTATCTCTCCTACTGCGTTCCATTGTATTTCATCTTTAGCAATTTCCTCTCATCTTCTAATATTATTTCTCTTATCTAACTAATACTATTTCTTATTTTAACTTAACACTTAACACTTATATATTTCCTTACTCATGTTACTATCTTAAACCTTCTTAATCATATATCATATATTTTACTTAACTAATCTTAATTCTACTCTGTAAACTACCACATCTTCCAGCTTTTTTCCTAACTTTAAATCTTGCATTCATTTTTAATGTAATCTTTAAACTTCCTCCATTCTTTTTCCACCGCCTCTTCCCTCTGGTCACGGAGTCTCCCTGTCAGTTCGGCAAGTTCCATATAGTCCATCATTTTCATCTGCCATTCTTCTATGGTTGGTAAGTCCTTTGTTTTCCAGTATTTTGCAATCAAAATCCTTGCTGCTGTTGTGGCATACATAAAAAAGGTGTGATCTTCCTTATGTATTTCTTGGTTGACCATTCCAAGTAAGAAGGCCTCTGGTTTCTTAATAAATGTGTTTTTCAACACTTTTTAAATCTCATTATATATCTTTTCAGGCATATTCTTGTTTTGCCTCAGGTGGCAAAATAGGATGGGCCGCTCTGACTGTGCCTACTGTAAAATGGCAGCTGCCATTGCTTCAAATGACCTGCAAGCAGCATGTGCTTCGTTTTACTTTTTAAACATTTGAAAAATGTGCCATGGAAAATACAGGCAACATTTCCCTTAAATAACTCAGCCCATTGTTCTCATTCCCAAATAATTAAAGAGATTAAACACAAGTCAGGTGAGAGTTGAATCTGAGAGAAATCAATGGGGCAAGTTAGTCGCAATTATTTTATTTTTTCTGGAGCAGTGCCACCTTCATATTCTAAACGGTTGGAAGTGCAGCACTGAAATCACATATGTTGAATTAGATTTTACAGAGAGGATCTATACGCAACATTGTCACTGAGCCACTGTCTCCATATGCATGTGTTTTCCCAATTAACCTTGCTTAGAAAGCCTTAGAAAACCCAGCTTTTGTGTGTGAATAAAGCAGTGTGGTTTCCCCCCTTCTTTTAAATGAAGGAGCTGTTATTTTAAAATCATGGCAAGAGGAGACAGAGTCTAACCTTAAATATGAGCACAATTTGCTATTCATTACCACAGCCGCTGACCACACCCTCCAGCTAATGTTGAATTTCACACATTTAATGAGCTCCATATTTGAAAAACACACACATGCACACGTGAGTCCTGTAAAATCTGATTTACACTGTTGTTAAAATACCTGGCATTATGAAAGAAATTGTTTGAAAGTATATATTTATGCAAAGAGGATTTATTATTTTTTATTTTAAAAAATGCAACAAAAAGAAATATATATGCAACAACCGGGACATTAATTGGCCTGGAAAAAATAACCCTTCCCCCATCAACGAAAACATTCTTTCTAGCGCTATATTTCTTTCAGCACTTCAGATTTAGCTACTCCCTGCTTCAATGGGCCAACAGGCTAAGTTATTTGAGGATGGAAAAGCCTTCACAATGTAATTGTCGATACTTGGGATGCTAAGTTAACTTGACAAGTCAGTTCATGATGCAGTCCAGGTTCTATAATTAGTGCGTTTCTTGCAGCCGTAATAAAAACCCTCAGCATTAGGTCAGTTCTTGTCTGGGCTATTTAAGAGGTACCTTGCAATGCGCTTTGATTCAGGCATGTTCAGCTTTTATTGGATGTTAACACCTGATATTTCCTCCAGGCGTTGGTTTTACTGAACGCTTTGTTCTGTCCTCTCATTTCCCCTCCCCCACACTGCCAGATCTTCAACAGGAGCTGCCCTGAAACCAAGAAGATTGGTGATGAGCATAAATCACTTAGCCGACAGCACAAAGGGGCGAACACAGCTGTAGCCTACCCATAGCTACAGCTATGGTAGAGGGGGAAATTAAAAACTACACAATGTCTTTATTTTTGGTCAGCTAGAAATCTGCCCATGTGTGGATATGAATGAAGGTTGGGGCAAGAAATTGCATGGACCCCTGGCGAGTAGCAACGTACCCCAGTATGCTCTGCACCCAGAAACTCATTGCATTGGTGGTGGGGGGCAGCCAGAGTTGTGGGTTCAGGGAAGGATTTGTACCGACTGCGACTGTGTCCTGAAATGCAGCATATCCCCGGTAGCAGTGAATGGGATTCTGTGATACATACATATATGGAGTGTTAAGGGAGGGGTAGTAGCCTACTTCTGGTGGGAGACACATGCTCCTTCTGGGGTATTTTGCCCACCATTGGTCCTCACCCTGCGCTCAGCTCTCACGTGTGGCTCCTAGAAGCTGTCAGCATGCGACAGCGGCCACACTCCGGGAATTGCTTTGACTCATAGCTGTCAACCCTCCCTTTTTTGCAGGAAACTCCCTTATTCCAATGCCGTTTCCCCGCTGCTATCCCGGATTGTTGAAATCCCTTAAATTTTCCGGTTTTCAAAGGAAGCAGCTCCTCTCCCTCCCTGCCGGCCAGGGAGGCTCCTCAGCTGCATTGCTCAGCTGCCAATAAGGAGTCTGAGACCGACTGGGGGCGGAGCTTGCATGCCTTGTGCAGCCAGACCCTCACGCCCAACCAGACAGCCAGCCTGCCTGCCATCTATGCGCTCGCTCTGTTGTTCACCCGTTCGTGCGCAGCCTCTGGGGCGCAGGGTGGCGAGGCTACTTGGTGCCATTGCACCGCCCTCACGGCATCCCTTATTTTCAAATCCGAAAGTTGATAGCTATGCTTTGACTGGCCAGCTAAACCAAGTGAGGTTAGCCAATGGGTCTCAAACCCTCCTTGAGTTAGGGACTTCCACTGCATGCGAAGACAACTCCTAGCAGTGCTTGATTCATAACAAAGAACACAACTACTTCGTAATACAGTAGAACCTCGACTTACCACCACCCCTACTTGCGAACAATTCGACTCGTGGCCGCAGCAAACCCAGAAGTAAATATCAGTTTTGCCGCAATTTGCGCATGCACAGAAGCGGTGTTAGGAAAGGTTATGAATCTATACCATACTTTATAAAGTCATATGAGTCTGGAGCACCATTTCATGCTTTATCATGCTGAGATAGTTTCTCCATCTTGACTTCAAGTGCTGCAAACAGGGTGACCCAGAACCAAAGGAAGGCAGGACTTTGATAGAAAATTTTGGCAGGTGCAACTTGTCACACAAGGGCAAGAAAATCTACACCTGCTGAAAATTACCTTTTCCCAGCAGCTATTAAAGGCACAGGAATCCTGTTTGCCTTTTCCTTAGCCCTGGCCTTGCTTAATTTTATGACATGATTAATATCGTCATATTAATAAGGCCTGGTATCTCTGGTGACCCTTTAACATTTTAAAATCCAAATCAAACAGCGGGTAGCTGATTCATACGTGCTGCGTCAAGAATTCCATGGATGTCCCTGTTTGTAGAGAGATCCAAGCGTGTTAGTCATATACCAACAGCAGTTGCAGAATGCAGCAATTCTTTAGACTCCGCTCTGTCAGAAAGGGAGCGTTGTTGAAGAGAACAGTGGCCCTTATAAATGTGGCCTTTTCATCCAAAAACTCAACTTCGAGTTTACAGATGATGTAAAGAAATCGTACTTCTCTGTGCGCGGAGTATTTTGGTCTATAACGGACCAAAGTTAGGTGACATCATTTCAGTGACATCATTCGTTTTGAGAAAAAGCGGCATGCTTTTGGAGTGACATCAGTTTTCAAGATGGAAGATTTGCTTCAGCTTTTGGAATTTGGAAGATATAGCTCTAAGTAGCTGTCCACAGTAGGCCGCAATTTGATGTTAGTTCGGCTTTTAAAGTGGACTAAATGTTTAAAATTGGGACCACTGCTTTTAACAGCTTTTCTGAAGGCAGCCCTGTTTAGGGAAGTTTTTAATATTTAATGCTGTACTGTTTTTAACACTCGATTGGGAGCCGCCCAGAGCGGCTGGGGAAACTCAGCCAAATGGGCGGGGTACAAAGAATAAATTATTATTATTATTATTATTATTATTATTATTATTATTATTATTATTTCTATTTTGATGCAGCCATAATTTTAACATGTACTTAAATTATATATATATTTGAAAAACATTCATATAAATCTTCCTTATACTGAAGGAGACCAATTGCTTGATCTAGGCCAGTGTTGGGACACGGGTGGCGCTGTGGGTTAAACCACAGAGCCTAGGGCTTGCCGATCAGAAGGTTGGCGGTTCGAATCCCCGCGACGGGGTGAGCTCCCATTGCTCGGTCTCTGCTCCTGCCAACCTAGCAGTTCGAAAGCACGTCAAAGTGCAAGTAGATAAATAGGTACCGCTCTGGCGGGAAGGTAAACGGCATTTCTGTGAGCTGCTCTGGTTCGCCAGAAGCGGCTTAGTCATGCTGGCCACATGACCCAGAAGCTGTATGCCGGCTCCCTCAGCCAGTAAAGCGAGATGAGCGCCGCAACCCCAGAGTTGGTCACGACTGGACCTAATGGTCAGGGGTCCCTTTACAAACCTTTAGGCCAGTGTTATTGATTTTGACAGAGAAAGGTCTTTGCTAACCTTGCTATTTATCTGAGATATATGTGTGAAAACATGCGCACATCACACATTGTGTGTGTGGTGTCATGTGCCCACCATGGTGTGGCTTCCTCTCTTGCGCTCAGGAGAAGCCAGCCACTGAACTGCACTGTGCTCAGTCTCCTCTGCTCCCTCAATATTGAGGGGGCCAAGCCCCCTGCCAGCAGATTTTGACGGGACCAAAGACACCTCCACCCCTGGGAGTTGGTGTGCTTACCACATCTAGCATCATCAACTGATGTACTTCTCCCAGTTGTGGAACAATGAGAAGGGCTTCTCTGCCAGGTCTAAGGCCTTGGGAATGCTGGGCAAAATGCCCCCCCCACTTCCAAATATATTGCCCCCAAATCTATAATCCTATTAGCAGCAGTCACAACTTTTTAAAAAGTAGGGTTGTTACCTCTGGTGAGCACTTTTTAGAGATGAGAATGACTTGAGGTTGTTCAGCTCAGTCATCTTGGAATACTTCTGATTATGTAGATAGAACAACAACAACAACAACAACAACAACTTATTTATACCCCGCCCATCTGGCTGGGCTTCCCCAGCCGCTCTGGGCAGCTTCCAACAAAAGATTAAAAATACATTAAAGCATCAGTTGTTAAAAACTTCCCTAAACAGGGCTGCCTTCAGATGTCTTCTAAACATCAGATAGTTGTTTATTTCTTTGACATCTGATGGGAGAGCGTTCCACACTCCACAGGGTCTTGTTAGTATCTTCAGATAAATAATAACCATCTAAATCAGGGATGGAGAACCTGGAGCACTCCAGATAGTGTTGGGTTACAACTTTCATCATTCATGTCCGTTGGCCATACTGACTTGAATTGGTGGGAGCTGGAGCCCAACAACCCCTCTCCCATCCCTGCTCTTTAAATCTTGAATTGCACAAATAAACAACAACAACAAAAAGACAGAGCACTTTCCATGCTTCCTCCTGCTCTCTCTTCCCCACTACGTTGTGGCAGATCTTGGAATGACCGAGAAGAGAATTGTTAAGACATGACGTGAGAAGTGTCAACAGTATAATCAGAGTTTTAAAGGTTGGGAACAGATGTGCAGTACTTAGCGGAATAAACTGCACGTGAATATTTATCACAGAAGGTTTAGTTCATGGGTCATCAGATTAATGATTTGGCCCGCATTTCTGAAAGGATGGGGCAGTGTTTTGTGGCGCAATCAGCTCATCTGTTCCCTCGTTCTAATACTGTGGATAATTTTGCTTTCCTCATGGCAAGCAAGTTTCTGGATATAGTTCAACCTACTCCAAGTGCATATTTAAACTAAAAATCTGTTTCACATAGAAGGACAAATGAGAATGGCTATTACTGTCATCTTTAATGCACTAAATTCTTTTGCACAGATTGTTCTTGTTACTACCACTTTGAACGGATCTGAACAGGACACCATCTTCTTTATGTACATATGTGCCATAAGCAAAGCTAAAAAGAAAAGGCAGGGGACATGGGAACACCAGAATGTTTGATGTGTCACTTAAGTCAGGGATTTGTGCTATTTCTGCTTTGTTTTTTTCAACTGTGGGCATGTGAAACCCTCTTGCCCATTGAAGTCTTTGTGGGAACCAGAGCACTCCATGCATTCCCCTATGACACAATTCCCCATCAACCCACTTCTCCAAACTTGCATACACAAAAAGACACAAATAAGCAACTATTTTCTCATTCAAGAATGGGGAACCTAGGGCCCACCAGACATTGTTGGACAACAAGTGCCATCACCCCTGAGAATTGGCCAGACTGGTTGGGGCTGATGGGAATTGAATCCAACAGGTGGTGTGGCCCACTGGTTCTCCATCCCAGGCCTAAGGTTTTTACATCCATCATTTAATTGTATGCCCCCTTTCCATAACTAAAAGCATGCCCAAAGCATGAAAAAATACATAATTACAAGTAGTCATAAACAAAAAAAAACCCTACACAACAAAATTAAACAATTTCCACATAAATCATAAGAGCTAAAATAAAGATACAAAAAAATCAATATCAAAACCAGCAACAACCCCACCCAAAACGAAAAACCGTGTACAACACCCCAGCCCAAGAGTCTGTTCAGCAGCCTCAGCTTTTGTACCTGGACTCAGTCAGGGCCTCACCATCCCAGGCCAGGTGGAAAAAGGACTGCAAGACAAGGAGCTGGTCTTCCAGGACTCACAGCCTATTTTAATTTAAATAGCTACCTTTTAAAAAGCCGCCATGATTTTTGTAATTGCCTACTTGTTGTCCATTGCTACAATCTGAAAGTTGTGCTGTTATTAATGTTACATATTGTAATTTTTGCATTTCTGTTATGGTCCTGGAGCAATATTAAAATAACAGTGAACAGGGCTAATTTTTGCTACATTCCAATACATAATTACTTGAGTTCCACTAAACTCAATGGTAGCAGCTTCTGAACATACATGTATAGGATTGTACTGCCCAATAGCAACTGCTGCCCTCATGCAGGAGTTTGCTTCCCTCTCCCATTGCAATGGCTGCCAGTTGCTGTTGTAGCCCCAGCAAACATCCATAAATATCCAATATTTCCAGTATTGAACTCAACTGTTTTCATCCTGCGTTTCGAATGTGAAATTTTACTTCCAAATTCAAGTGATATTGACTTGTCAGTAATCAACGGTTGCATTGATTTTGACTCGTGTCTGAAATGTGACACATTGCTAGGTCTGTCAAGTACTGAACACCATTACATGTCAACTATCAAATACTGTCAAATATTAAGTACTGAAATTGCATAACATTGCACATTATGCATGTCAAATATCTGGCAGATATTCAATTAGTCAAAATATGTGGGGAAGAGAATTTTGAGCAGCAAAATTATATCGTTACACAGTATAGTAAAATAACTTTCCCCACTTTTTCAGTTGCTTCTTACCTAATGTTTAATGGAGCAAACACTGAAAAACATACAGAGACATCAATCTGTTAGATATTACTCTGTTTATATCACTTTCTTCACAATGCAATCAAGAAGTTCAATCCTGCATATTCAGCTGCCTAAAACAAGGTCAGACTCTGTCCCTCTAGCTCAGCTCAGTCTCCTCTTCCTGGCAGCCATTCCCAACAGACTCAATCGGAGATCTTTCCCATCACCGGCTATGATTAGCTAGAGATACCAGGGGATTTCTGGCTCCTCCCCTAGATAGACATGCAACATATAGTAATAAAAATCCAAATTCCTAAACAGAAAATGCAAAATGTAAAAAAGGAGGGGGGGGGGAGGTAAAGGACCCCTGACAGTTACCGGTAAGTCCAGTCGCAGATGACTCTGGGGGTGCGGCGCTCATCTCGCTTTACAGGCCAAGGGAGCCGGCGTTTGTCCGCAGACAGTTTTTCCGGGTCATGTGCCCAGCATGACTAAGCCGCTTCTGGCGAAACCAGAGCAGCGCACAGAAACGCCATTTACCTTCCCGCCGGAGCGGTGCCTATTTATCTACTTGCACTTTTTGGCCTGCTTTCGAACTGCTAGGTTGGCAGGAGCTGGGACCAAGCAACAGGAGCTCACCCCGTCGCGGGAATTCGAACCGCCGACCTTCTGATCGGCAAAGCCCAAGAGGCTCAGTGGTTTAGACCACAGCGCCACCCGCGTCCCTTAAAAAAGAGAGAGAGAATTTCCACCTAAATTGTGGTTTTCAGCACTGATGTTGTTTTCTGATGAATGAATAAGGTGATGCAGGAACCTGTGGGTAAGGACTGGACTTAGAATGAATGGCAAGGGCAGCAATAGCAATAGGCAGAAGGCGCAGATCACAATTAGCTGCAAGGACGAGACTGGAAGCTTTTGTTTCTGTTTTCAGCTTACAGCAGTTTAGCATTAACCACAGTTTAGAGTTCAGGCTAATCTTGAAATATAGTGGCTAGCAACCATTCAGCTACAGGATTCATAGGATAGGTATACTTCTGTAATGCGGCTGGGGGGGTGGGGAAATAAGGGCACAAGCACTCTTTGAGCAAGCTTAAACCTGGAAGCTTAACCAATCATGTGTGAGCTCCCAAAATTCTGCCAGCTGCTGCAATGGAAATCTGTGACATTTTTAGAATTATGCAATGTGTGTGTGTGTGTGAAAAACTATTGCAGAACTTCCCCTTGTCTCTCCAAAACTATTTCTAGCTTTTAATTACATTTCACCATTAATTCAGCACAGCTTTTTAGAATAGCGGCCCACTACACAGAACTTATGTAACCCATTTTAGCATGGGAAATTGGGAACATGTGGAGGGAAAGCCTTTGCTGTAACAATGAAATCTGTTCCTTTTGTCTCGGAGGACTCAAATATTATCTGCTTCGTCAATATTTACAATAGTTACAGGTTCCACAGGACAGAAATAGACAGCGAAAAGCTAGTTTTGGAAGTGCCCTTGCTCTGCAAACGCTGCTGGGATTCCAAGAGATTGCGAGCTATTTATTACGGCGATGGGATTGTGGCATCATATGGAATGTGCAAATATGGTTTTGTGTTTGATCCCTGGCATCTCTTGTCTGAGGAACTCAGACAAGAGCTTGCTGAGCAATTGTCAGAGCAAACAGTACTGGGCCGATGCTCTGGCTCCGTATATGCTGGGAAAGGGCTGCAGTTTAGTGGTGGTACATCTGATTTGCACGCAGACGTTCCCAAGTTCAATTCCCAGCATCTCCAAGGTGGGATTGGCAGAGACCACGGAAAGCTGCTACCAGTAGGCAGCACTGAGATAAATGAACCAATGATGTGCTCACCAGGACCTCTTATCAGGGGTGCCAATTTTAATAAAATATGGAGGGGGGCAGGTAAGCCTGCATGATCAACCACATGACATGACACACGCACACTCTTTGAATGACAATGCCTATCAACTGGGGGGGAGCCCCCTAAAATATTTTATGGGGGAGGCCGAAGGGACCTCTGCCCCTAGGAGTTGGATCCTATGCCTCTTATGAGGCCCATGAAAGGTTTAGTAAATATTCCACCATGGTCTGAATAGAGACATCGGATTCTTATCTCATTATACATGACAAAGCTATTTTTAGCCATCTCACCCCTTGCTTTTTCCTGCAAGACCAATTGCAGTCATTAACAGTCGTCAACAGGTTTACCTCACCTATCAGCCAATCACCCATTCCCACCACCCTTCTGAGTAATACCCCTCCCCACCCTCTCACTATATATAAGAGTCTGGTGACTTCTGTCTCAGTGTATCTGAAGAAGTGTGCATGCAACCGAAAGCTCATACCAAGAACAAACTTAGTTGGTCTCTAAGGTGCTACTGGAAGGCATTTTTTTTATCTCTGTAAGATTTGCCACACATAAATCTTTAGTGGCCACAATCAAGAGAGAGATTTCTTGGTGTGACCCTTACTGAAGTTTTCCAGTTTTGGCCATTGTCTCTTTTAAATGGACTTTAATGGGCAGCTTAATACAGACAGTTTTTAAATATATAGTAAGTAGCCCTGTGTCATTGTTTGCCATTGGTTGCTGTTTTCTTCGTCCCTCCTATTTTCAATAAATATTGAAAGACGACCTATGATTTTAAAAAACAACAACACACACACAAAGGATAAACATAGTACTGAGAAGGCTGCAATTACATGGGAGTCCTATTGAACTCAGTGAAATTTGCTTTTGAGTGACATGCAGAGGATTGCGCTGGGGAAAGCAGCTCAGGTCAGATCCTGCTTCGACCATAACCTCACAAGCCACACTCTTTCTCTGCTCCAGCATTGTAAGGGAGCATGTTGAATGTTCCAAAATGCTGTGTAAATGCAATTATCACCTCTTTATACCAGAAAAAGGGTATCCTAAAGATATGTATTACATTTATAACCCATCTTTCCTCCAAGAAGCTCACAGTGGCATATAGAGATGGCTCTCCCCCGCTGTTACACCTACAAATCATTCTGTGAGGTTGGTTAGGCTAAGAGATAGGCACTGGCCCAAGAGCAATCAGTGAGCTTCCAGGACTGAGCAGGGGCGTAGGAAGGGGGTGGGGGGGTGCGGTCCGCCCTGGGTGTCATCCCTGAGGGGGTGACAAAATGGCACACCGCGGGGGGCGGCCTGGCCTGCAGCGTGCCCGAGCCACACGTCTCTCCAGGCGGACTCTGTGGGTGGATTGCCACGCCGCCCCCCGGGCGGATCGCTGCGATTCCCCCGTATGCAGATCGCCGCCCCGCCCCTGTGGGCAGCTCACCCCGCCCCCACTGCTCCGGGTGCCGGAGCAGCTAGCTACACCCCTGGGTTTGAATTTGGTGTTTTCCAGTCCTAGTCAGATACTCTTAACCAAAAAGCTAAAATAAAATAAAATCCAAAAGCAAACAAGAGGTCTGGGGCAAGAAGATAGTTAATAATCTTGCAAGGTTGTGGCTAGGCTAGGTGAGTGTGGAAGTTTCTCAGGTTCTATTGTACATATTTGCCCAATTGTAATGTTAAGTTGTGATAGTTCTTTGATTGCCAGGCATTTATCCAATGGAGAACTCAGTGGGACATACCTGCATGACCATATACTGGGAACTATGGTACATTAGTGCAGAAATGGGGGGGGGGGGTTGGAATCCAAAATTATGGTGGACAGACTGGATTTCTTCCAAGCAATGAACTCACAGAGGAGGTCAGCTCAAGAATACTTGTTTCTGATGGCATAGTTCAGAGGTCATGAGTGAAATTACACATCAAAGAATAAAAACTTAACTCAGAAACTGAGATTAAACATCATTTTCACTTTTGCGAATGTTTTCAGATTTGAGAATTTTCTGTTTTATCATATTTATTTATTTTTTAAATTCATTTTGTGGCTGTCCCTTGCATTTGCTACCTAAATGCAATAACTTGCCCTATGACCTTAGGGTGAAGTGTGGGATATTCATTTTTTAAAAAAAAAATATACAAAATAAATCATTGGCAGTGCCCAGAATTGAATCTGTGAGCTCATTTGGACAAACTGTGTTTTCTATCGCCTAAGTTAGAGCAGCCCTAGAAGCAAACATAACTGACTTTTTTATTTCTACTGCTGGTCTGTAACTTTGGGACAGTTGGGTACTCTGGGACTAACTGGTTCTAGAAAACACATGTTTGAGAGAGCATAAATCAATACTCAAGTTCCACCTAGTGGGCAAATGTAGAAGATCCATTTGCTCTATTATATTCTACAGCAAATTAACAGGGAATCTTGATTGCTCAAATTATTTAATAAACAGGGACCAACATATATGTATGAGGACTGGTTATGATAATATACGGAACTGACCTTTGTAACGTCAGTTCCAAACTCTGCAGCCTTTTTGGGAGAGTGGTTATGAGTAATAACTGCTGGTACATTGAGGCCTTTTTAAGAATTGGCAGGAAACCTTTGATTTGGCACCAACTGTATGATCAAGAAGAGAAGACTCCCTAGAAAAGACCCTGATGCTGGGAAAGATTGAGGGCACAAGGAGAAGGGGACGACAGAAGATGAGATGGTTGGACAGTGTTCTCGAAGCTACTAACATGAGTTTGGCCAAACTGCGAGAGGCAGTGAAGGATAGGCGTGCCTGGCGTGCTCTGGTCCATGGGGTCACGAAGAGTCGGACACGACTGAACGACTGAACAACAACAACAAGTATGATCAAGAAGAGGTAGCCAGTCCTGAAGATTTGACCTGTAGGAAGGCCCATGTATCAGGCAGTTTGCATGCAAAAGGACGTGGGTTCAATCCCCAACATCTCAAGGAAATGTCCCCATTCTGGAGCTGCTAGTCGATGTGGATAATACTAAGTGAGATGGACTTGTGGTCTGACTCAGTAAAAGGAAGATTTCCATGCATGTGTATCTCTGTGTATCTGAAGAAGTGTGCATGCACACGAAAGCTCATACCAAGAACAAACTTAGTTGGTCTCTAAGGTGCTACCGGAATGAATTTTTTTATTTTTTATTTTGTTTTGACTACGGCAGACCAACATGGCTACCTACCTGTAACTGGTTCCATGCATGAAGTAGACATGGTTTGTTCCAATAAAGCAATCTGGCCATGAAACCAAACTACAAGGCTTTATTCCAAGTCACAATGTTAATTTTTAAAGGTGCTGGTTCATTCTATTTTCTCTCTCAAAGTGAGTCACAATCATGGCTATGGTGTGCATGCCGGAGAGAGACTATTTGCACGTGGAATCTGCTGGTTTGTGAACCAAGCCTTACAACTTTCCCATCTACACTTGCTCCTCTTGGCAAAAATTATTCTCCTCTTGCCACTATTCCAATTCTCCCACCCTTATTACTTTGTCTTCTCCCTTGCCAGGAATAGACTTTCCCTGTGTGTGATTCTAAGCCATTTCCTGTTCCTCTTAGAAGAAGAGGAGGAGTTTGGATTTGATATCCCGCTTTATCACTACCCTAAGGAGTCTCAAAGCAGCTAACATTCTCCTTTCCCTTCCTCCCCCACAACAAACACCCAGTGAGGTGAGTGGGGCTGAGAGACTTCAGAGAAGTGTGACTAGCCCAAGGTCACCCAGCAGCTGCATGTGGAGGAGCGGAGACACGAACCCGGTTCACCAGATTACGAGTCTACAGCTCTTAACCACTACACCACACTGGCTCTTAAGAGCAATCACACACCAGGTTTTTAAGGTGGAATTGGCCTGTGGCCTTCACTCACTCTTTCATGGGGCACCTAAATGCCCTATAATAATCTAAATTCCATCTGTTGTGGAACTGTTGTCTTCCTGTATTTTCTCTGTCCTTCAGTCTTCTTTCAGGCCACAGAAAATTGGCTTTAATATTTTGGAAAGAACAGTAGCCTAAAATTTTGATCAATAAGACATTCAACTCACGGGCCAAGAATTAGATATGAAGTTGCATAAAATTTTATTTCTTTTAAACCTGTTTTTATACCATTCCCTTTTTCAAAAGTTCATACACATCTGCGACACAGAACTGCACACGACAATAATTTGCTTTTATATTTCTCTTGCATCAAGAATATGCACATCTTAATTAACAAGAGGACAGGTACAAAACATTAGCATCACAAATAGCTTGACAAGAGAATCCATATTCCCCAACACAGGAAAACATGTGGTTTTTCCCCCTGCTTCACATCCAAAGGTATAGAAATACATACTTTATTAGGTGACAGTAACCAACTTGATCACAGTTGACAAACACTTTGGAGTATCTGAGAGCCAGTTCAAATGTTGAGGGAAAATGTGGTATAGCCTTCCTAGGATTGTTCCATGGAGAATGCCCAGGGATGGGGGGTTACTCTGTAGTGAAAAGCTAGCAGGCAAAACCCTCGCCTGCATCCTGAAAGAGTAATCTTAGAAAGCCTATCACATACTGCTTTTTAATTTACACTATGGTAATTGCAACTGCTGGGCATGTTAACTCTACCCTCTGCTTTAGGTCAACACTCGTTCCAGTATACTCTGTGTTCCTGCTGGCTCCTGACACTGAAGACCAGGCTATGAGATTTCATAATGGTATTGCTCATGCATTTATGTGCCATATCTTAAGGAAACATAGGGTGTCTGAGATGTCATGAGCTGCCTTTTACAGAAGGAGAAGCAATGGTGAGAACACCGAAAGACTGGCCCCATAAGCTGTAGACAGAAAGTGAGGACATTAAACCCAGAATTTAAAAGGATTTTCTGCGCATGAAAAGCCTCCTAAATTTTCAGATAGAATGTTCCATATCCAATATTAAATGTCAGAAGTTCTGTGTAGTATTCAACAGATGTTGGGCAGAAGACTTAGGTGAGCATTTCTGTCTTTTCATCCTATAACTATTTTCTGAGGAGGCCCAATGCAATAGCTGTGACGTATGAGAGCATTTGCCCCAACATGAACAGAAGAAGGGCATTTCTGGTGACTGATATAATCAGTCAGGGAGCTTCACGTGTGATCGTTTCCCTTAAATCATTTGTCGTGCGAAATCTCAACAACTTCCCAATGCCTGCAAATATCACAATTGCCCAGTGCCACAAGCCACAATACCTCATTGCTGAGAAGATGCAATCCCTTTGCGGCTGTCTCATCTAATGCTGTGTGCAATATGGCTGCACAGGTGCTATAGGCACCTCATGTATAATGTCTGACATAATGGGTGATTAGTACTGCAATTCCTCTATACAAAGCCTGTACCAATTCCTGAATTTCAAGTTTACTTATTTTTTTTCTTAAGAGTTTGGGCATTCAAGTATGGGTCGGTCAAAGCAGTAACCACAACCCAACCACAGCCCTCACTTTGCAGGCCCTCATTCCAGCGTCTTCCATTAATTGGGGGTAGGCTATGATACTATTACCTCTGGGTGCTTCAAGCAAGAGTATAGTGCCAATATGAAAATGTAGCTAATAGCCCAAATCTTATCCACATTTATTCAGATAATGGTCCCACTGAATGCAATGGGACTTACTCCCAGATACGTTTGCACAGCACTGCAACCTTGTATTCTTGTCTGAAAAAAGGCTGTAGGAATATGAGCAAACAGAAGTGGGAGAATAACCAACAAAGTATCAGAAACAAAAGGGTTGCTGTATCTCCATTTAATGAAACGGCAACATGAGGAGAGGATCATCATATCAGTGCAAAAATAAATAAGTGTTTTTAGTAACCAGCTGCAAAGAGAAATAGTATTTATCAGCAATCTACATAATGCACCACTTTCTCCATTTTAAGGAAAACTGCCAAATTGACTTGTATCACACTAGGTAGAACACACAATCTATAGGGATGTTTGCCAGTGTAAACCCAATTGAAACAATTCATTCCAAGCTGTGCCTTTGTGCAATTTCCATTTCAGTACACTGAGACTGTGCCGGCATTCCCAGCAGATTGCATGCCACAAGGTATGATTGCCAGGCTTCACATATTTAAAGTAGCTTAGGAAAGGATAATTCCATTTCCCTTGTCATAATGACACATAATTTTTTTTTAGGAGAAAGACAGAAGAGGGAAGAAAAGTTCTGATCTCAGTGGAATTATTAATTTGTGCAATTTGTGCTCCAATCCCCCCCCAAACCAAGGTAATTTTATGGAGATCCTATCAAGCTATAATAATAATAAACAAATCAACTGGTGCCACTAGTTTGTTGTACAAGAGGCTGTTTTGAACAGTGATTATTTTTTTTAAAGACAGGCTCACAAAATTAAATCGCACCCACTCCGAAACACTTCACAGATTACAACCTTGTCTAAGATGTTATCTACAGAAGAACAACAGGTCAAAGAGATTCCATGTCTTACAAAAAGCATTAATAGTTACATTACTGCCACTAAATAAAATAGTTCCTTAGTCATTAGTCCAATAAATATTACTGAACTTAATTAGAACACATTCCCTTTTTTGCTGGCTTTGTTAATGTGGCCATTAATGGCCCAGTGATCATTATTTAGTGTAAACTTCACTGATTAAAAAAAAAACCCACACACACAACCCCAAAAATCTATAAAGTCTACCAACATGGTCTTCCACAATAACCATTAAATCTAAATAGGGACTCTGCAGGGGCTGTGACCACAGTTTTCTTGTAGGATGCTCTTACACATTCAGGAGGTGTTATATTTCTAGACAGAGAAGACAAAGACAACCCATAAAAGAAGTTGAAGGAGGATATAGTAATTGAATATAAAATTACTGGCCATGCTGTATTTAGGGAATCCTCCCCAAAAGAAAAAAAAGCTGTACAACCCAGAGTTAGACATGCTTAAGTCCCACAGAAATGCATTTCAAATGGACTTATATGTGTTGAACACCCACTAATTGGATTGGACTTCTCTGAAATGGCCCAAGGATCTTGAAGTACAGTCGCACATTGGTTCTTGAATGGAATCCGTTCCGGAAGTCCGTTTGACCTCTGAAAACGTTCGAAAACCAAGGCGCACCTTCTGATTGCCTGCAGGAGCTTCCTGCACTCAATCGGAAGCCGCGCAGGACGTTCGGCTTCCAAAAATAGTTCGCAATCCGGAACAGTCACTTCTGGGTTTGCGGCGTTTGGGAGCCAAAACGTTCGAGAACTAAGCTGTTTGAAAAACCAAGGTATAGACTGTACACAACTCTGAACCGAATGTAGAAATGAATAACCTTCTCACCTGCAGATACACTTTGCTTTTACATGTCACATTTATTGCTGAATCAGAAGAATAGGATTTTCTGCGGCATGGTGTTTGTTCCGATTCAGCAGTAAACAAGGGTGTTTTTTTTTACGGGGAAAGTGGCAGGACAGAAGGAAAACCTCATGGACCCATGCCTGGAAATTGCAGGAGAAAGAGAAGTGTGGATGAGCTTTGTCTGCATGTTGAAAGCCACTGTTGTTTTTACATGGAAAAGAGCATCCAAGCACAAACCCACATCTGCAGTCCAAAGTGATGCAGTCCAGTGAAAAAATATAAAACGTGCAGTTCAGTGTTAATAAGAAACTTAAAAAAAGCTTTACAGAACATAACCAGTATCCCATGAACTTTCCCTTGTGATTCTGTTACATCTCTATTACAATCCGATACATCTGTTACGCTTCTGCAGAATAACATTTCAGATATTTTTCAAAAGGGGCAATTGGCAGCTGGTTTCCTTCCAAAACGTTGATGAAGGTTAAGGTGTTTGTTCTATGATATGAGTGATACGCATATTGCCAGCCCCATCTGGGGCAGTTACCTGCTGTGTGCATTTGCGCAGAGCAGGAAGAAACATTGGTTAGCTCCATTGGATGAGCCAAACGAAACCTTATCTCAGCAAGCATATATTTGCTAGCTAGTGGTAACGTGGGAGATCTGTGTTGAACATTTGCAGGGGAGAATCAGCAGGAGGAAGGAGAGAGTGCTTAACCCTTTCCCCATGTGCCAATTCTCCTTTTCAGTCGCTTCTGAAAAGGTAAAGGTACCCCGACCGTTAGGTCCAGTCACGGACGACTCTGGGGTTGCAGCGCTCATCTCGCTTTATTGGCCGAGGGAGCCGGCGTACAGCTTTTGGGTCATGTGGCCAGCAGAGCAGCACACGGAAATGGCGTTTACCTTCCCGCTGGAGCAGTACCTATTTATCTACTTGCACTTTGGCAGTTGTGCAAGTGACGGCAGTTCGGATGGCGCAAAAGTATTATCCCAAGAAAATGGTGCCATTTAATAAAACAGAACCTCTCTTTTACCAGCATCAATCCCCGTTAAAAATAATTGGACAACTTCAGAGCAGGAAAGACGAACTGTGGCTTTTTGTTTGTTTCCGTTTTGCAGATTAAAGAAAGCCTAGCTGAAATTTGGAGCTCTGGTTTGCATTGGAACACATCAAAAGAGGTCAGCATGGCACTGCGAGTTGCCTGTGAGCATGTGGTTTCACCCATTTTAAAGTATTTCCCAAGACATACAAAATACTTATAAACTAGGACCTGAACTAAAAAGATAAATAGTAATATAAAAACGACATGAGGAAATTAAAAAAAAAAGTGGGGGGGGGGGAATCTGTTTGAAAAAATTTGTCACATCAATAGCTTTCATAGTACTTCCCAAGTAAGCCCATTCCAGTAATTGCCCACTGGAAGCCAACTCTTCTTCCCAGTTACATGCATTTATTATCAGTTAAAATAAATATAAAGTTGACAAAAAAACAAAACTTGGATCACCTATGTAAGTTCTCCTGTTTACTTGACTGTTTCTGCTGCACTGCCAGTTATTTCAGTCTTTCGGAAACATTCTCTAGCCAGTGCATGATCCATTTGCAACCATCGGACATAACTGTTACTATGAGGAACACACATTTATTTTGTGCAAAAAGAAAAAGAGGGTCGGGGGGGGGGGGAAGTAGTCTCTGCTCCACTGGTAGAACCACCTACGAAGTGAGTTTTGAATAGCTTGGGGGAGAAAATCTTCGCCTCAGATACTTCAGGAAGTAGAGGGGAAGACAGCTGACCAGAGTGATTACTGACACCTTCCACAAGAACGATAGGGTTGCAATGAAGTAAACATCTGCAAGAGAAGAGAGAGAGGATGGTTCATATAGGAGGCATGTTGAGGGGGAGGAAGGAGAAGAGAAACAGACATAAAAATATGATCAACAGAACAGAGCCGTATGCATGCACCCTAACTAAATAGCAAGCCATGCAACTTTATTTATTTAAGAATATGTAATAAAAAGGTAAAGGACCCCTGGACAGTTAAGTCCAGTCAAAAGCGACTATGGGGTGTGACGCTCATCTTGCTTTCAGGCTGAGGGGGCCGGGTGTTTGCAAACAGCTTTCCGGGCAGTGCCAAATTTACCTATAAGCTAAACAAGCAATAGCTTAGGGCCCCACTCTCTTGCCCCCCCCAAATATACTACTTCTTAATTGTATTTAACTATTAATATACTTCTAAACTGAAACTGTGTTTCAGTTCAACAATTACTTTGATAAAATACATATTTTGTTACGTGCAAATGGCTTTAGATACCTATTAGGTCCATAAATTACCATATAGCATATATTCAACACAAAAAACAGCGACAATTTGTTGTTGGCAAAGGACAGCTGGACATATAAAGGCCCCCATTACCTTCAGTAGCTTAGCGCCTCAACAAACCTAAATCCGGCCCTGTTTCGGGGTCATGTGGCCAGCATGACTAAACCGCTTCTGGCACAACGAGACACCATGCCAAGTGCCAGAGCACACAAAAACGGCATTTACCTTCCCACCACAGTGGTACCTATTTATCTACTTGCACTGGTGTGCTTTCAAACTGCTAGGCTGGCAGAAGCTTGGAGAGAGAAACGGGAGCTCATGGATTCAAATCGCCGACCTTCTTGTCGGCAAGCCCCAGAGGCTCAGTGGTTTAAACATGCTTACTTC